>CM062289.1:96004729-96696369 GCA_031216915.1 Pictodentalium vernedei | reverse complement strand
AGTGGCATGCTACATTTTTATCCATATTCCTTAATGAGGCCAACCTCTCAAATATGAATACAAAGTGGGTACAAGAGTGTGTGATTTGGAGGGGATGGGGGTGTGGGGTACCTGAAAAACGAGTCATCAACGGTCACAGATATCGCGACATAGTGTTGAATGTGTCCCAATACAGCTCCAGCGGGTATGCGGTTAGACGATCAAAAATGGGGGTGCATCACCGATCCACCTGGATATTATTCATTTTGTTCCATCAATTTCTTAATATCTCCGTGACCCCTCACAACAGGGTGTACCCCACAAAATGGTTCTTCCCGGGCAGTCATAGGACGCTTAATTTTTATTATTTCATTTTGAACACCGTACATGGTCCACCTGCTGGGCTTTAAACAGGATTACATTCAGATGCACATTAGATGAAACTTGTGTTTCGCTTTTTAACCCAATAATGAGAGGGGTTTCGTAATTTGAAGGTTAAATAAAATTACTGGTTGTACCCAGTATGGTTCATGAACTGATGTGGTCGAGTTTCTTATGCTTTTTGGGTCCAAATTAGCCTGGCCCCGAATTAGTCGAGGTCCGAACTGCAAAGTGTGTTCAGCTGAGGGGACGAACGTCACATTTTGCAATGAACTTAGGAAATATAATATATTAAAATTCAAATTGTCCCGAGATAAATTTCGCTTGGTAATCCGTGGAATTGAATCGAAAAGAAATATAGTCTTCACAAACAACTTTGTAAGTTCGTTGGGAATACGAAACTGATTTTTTAATAGCAACATTTAATTGTTCATTTTTTCCATAACATCATGAAAAAATCCACGTTCACATGACTGCACGAGTATCACTATCGTTTAACTTCATTATATCTGTAGCTGAAATTTTCACAAGAACGGTTGTGTACAGTACAAGTCAGCCGACCAATAATTTCATGCAAATCGCGATCCCGTTGTTTTAATCAATGAACTCGCAGTTTGTGCAGTATCGATTCCGCTGCTATTTCGGCTCGATTTCCTTGATGCATTATCAATTAAATCGCGCTTCGTTTTTATCGATGCGGAAACAAAATTTCTTCCACTTTTGTGATCACACCACTGTAACAAAGGTACTAGTACATACAAAGTAATGTAACGGTCTGTACATAAATACTGACCGTTGCCTGTAACAATTGTATAGGTAAAGTATTGTAAAGGTGGGTGACAGTCAGATGCAAAACTAGAAAAAAATCTTTTGAGTCCCAGAGTGGGTCTGACTGAACCCCAAAATATTTGTTCTCATAGCACAGTGATAACAAAGGCACCCCAAAACACACTCATTCCTGTCCCAAGGTGAAAACAAAGGTACCCAAGAAGTTTCGTGAAGATCAGTTCACAAATAGGAGCTGTGTAGAAGTTGTGACAAAAAACTGATTGGACCTAATTTCGGTACAAAATGGCCACTGGCAGCCATCTTGAATTTTGGACCGCACCCAGAAACACTCGTTTTCGTACCAAGGTGATAACAAAGGTAACCAAGAAGTTTTGTGAAGATCGGTTCATAAATACAGCCTCTAGCCCGAGCCATATTGACATGTGCACTTACAGTGTATAAGTAGGACTGAATAAATCAAAGTTCATCTAATTTCCATAATTTCTACACGAGAAAAAAACCCGTACTATATGTGATGTATTCCATGTTACTAAACATTCATACAAAAATTTATTCAAATCAGAACTTTCATACAGAAGTTCTGTTCAAAAGACTGATTGCACTAATTTTGGTACAAAATGGCTGCTGGTGGCCATCTTGAAATTCAGACCACACCCAAAAACACTCGTTCTCATCCCACGGTGATAAAAAAGGTACCCAAGAAGTTTCGTAAAGATCGGTTCATAAATACGGCCTCTAGCCTGAGCCGTATAGAAGTTGTGTACAAAAATCTGATTAGACCTAATTTCGGTACAAAATGGCCACTGGCAGCCATCTTGAATTTTGGACTGCACCAAGAAACACTCGTTCTCGTCCCAAGGTGATAACAAAGGTACCCAAGACGTTTCATGAAGATCGGTTCATAAATACAGACTCTAGCCCGAGCCGTATTGACATGTGTACTTCTGTGTGGAAGTAGCACTGAAAAAATCAAAGTTTATCTAATTTGCATAATTTCTGCACGAGAAAAAAACCCGTATTATATGTGATGTATCCCATGGTACTAAACATTCACACAAAAAATTATTCAAATCAGCGCTTTCATATGGAAGTTCTGTGCAAAAATCTGATTGCACCAAATTTTGTACAAAATGGCTGCCATCGGCCATCTTGAATTTCGGACCGGACCCCAAAACACTCGTTCTCGTCCCACGGTGATAACAAAGGTACCCAAGGAGTTTCGTAAAGACCAGTTCATAAATACGGCCTCTAGCCCGAGCCGTATTGGCATTTGCACTTACAGTGCTGAAAGTAACACCAAAAAACATCAAAGTTAGTCTAATTTGCATAATTTACGCATGAGAAAAAAACCTGCATTATATGTGATGTATCCCATGGTACTAAACATTCATACAAAAAATTATTCAAATCAGAGCTTTCATATGGAAGTTCTGTACAAAAAATAGATTTCTGCATCGTCGGTACAAAATGGAGGCTGGCAGCCATCTTGAATTTTGGACCGCACCCAAAAACACTCGTTCTCGTCCCGCGGTCATAACAAAGGTACCCAAGAAGTTTCATAAAGATCGGTTCATAAATACGGCCTCTAGCCTGAGCCGTATCCAATTGTTGATGGACAGACGGACAGACGGCAAGACGGACAGATGGATGACGGACGACGAGCATGGCATAGCTCAAATTTGGCTTCGCCAAAGTTGAGCTAAAAAACTGAAAATTTGAAATAAATCGGTCAAGGCAAACTAAAGTTATCGTCCGGAAACGAAAAGTTGGGCTAAATTCCCATAAATAAAGGGCCATAACTCTACTGCAAATGGGCCGCTAGAAACGGAAGTCGAACCCATCCTGTATTTTGTCATACTAAATCCACATGCCAAATTTAACTCAGCTCAATCCATCACAACTAAAGTTATCGTCCGGAAATGAAATGTGTCCATGGACGGACGGACAGACAGACAGACGGGTGGAGAGACCATTCACATAATACATCCCGTTTTTCAAACGGGTGTATAAAATCAACATCTGAAAAATTTGGTGTCAATCCGTCAAGGCGTTCAGCTTTAAATGAACGGAAACCAAATTTTTTTCAAAAATTGTGGTTTCAAAGGGCCATAACTTTGCAGCGGATGGACGGAAAAACACCAACATTGAACTTGACCTGTATTTTATTGCTACAAACAACATCTGAAAGTTTGATGTCGATCCGTCAAGGCGTTCGACTTTAAATGAACGAAAACCATTTTTTTTAGAAAAATTGTGTTTTCAAAGGGCCATAACTCTGCAGCGGATGGACTGAGAAACACCAATATCGAACTTGACCTGTATTTTAATGCTAAAAACAACTTCTGAAAGTTTGATGTCGTTCTGTCAAGGCGTTCGACTTTAAATGAACGGAAACCAAATTGTTTACGGACAGACGGACAGATGGACAGACAGACAGACAGACAGATGGACAGACGGACAGACAGACAGACTGATAACATAATACAACTGTTTTTTAAACGGGCGTATAAAAATCCAGCAAGAGGATCACAGATCCAGAAGTCGAGTTTTGACATTAAATTCTGAAGAAATAAGCTATTTGTAGCAACAGTGACCTTGACCAACAGTGATGACTGCAGTGTTTGTGCTTCAAACTCTACCCATGGCAACAAATCAAACAATGAAATTTACTTTTCTAAAGAGGTTAGCAATTTCAAATGTGAAGTCTGCAGCCTCTACATCAGCAGATTTAATATTTTCAATTGTTCACCCTTTTCATCAGACAATGGACTTTTCCCAACAGCAGCTGTGTACATGGATGGATCTGACCATTCAAAATCTCCAGAAGTGAAAGAGTTTAAATGGCAGTAAAAGTTCATGGATACAAAAGTTGCAGTCTGCTTTCTTAATTGGTATAATTATCTGTACACAGTTAACCTATTCTCCTGGACTACACAAGCAAAAAAGGCAACTTTTGTCCAGGCTTATGTGGAACCTTCATTTTTACTCAAGTAAGCAATAAAAATATGGATAAAACTGGAGCCACCTCAATGTGCCAATTGCAGTGATATCAATATTAGTGTTGCTAACTTAATAACCACTGGCAAATTTAATGTCTCCGAACAGCAGACAGATAACTGCTGCTGTTAGTCCATTTGAACAGCATCGATTGCTTGATGTTTAATGTCACTTTCAACAACTATGGTCATAAGTCATTGAGTAGCAATAAGGACAGGCTGAAGTGATCACCTATTACCGCACCGTTTTAAAAGATATTTACTTGATGCAGTTTCTACCATGGCCTTATTCTCACTGCATACCAGAACATGTACCTGGTGCTGCACCAAGGGCATGTTCTAGGATGTATCCAGGGTATCACATAGGGTCATTTGAGTGACAGCTCTTTGTAACTGGCATCAAACATTAATACCTGTTTAAAACAGATGTATTCTACAACTAGAACTTCATCCATAGCATTTTATGATCGGATTCAATAGCATTCTTGAACTCCACTTGTAGCCATGATGTTTGAATAAATATGGTCCAAGCCTGAATGATAATCAATAGTTTCTTGCTGAATAATTGGAAGAAGATTGAATGATGTCCTCAGGAAATCCTGAAAGTTGTGTAAGTCTGCAGAGGGGTTGAGAATATCCTCATTAAAATCACCAAGTACTATAAGTCTTTCTACCATGATGTTTGGGCTTTGTTTCAACATAGAAACAAGGCACTCTTTGACCTTATGTAGCTTTTGTCTAGGATTTGTATACACCGAGATTATTGAGAATAATGCAGTGTTCCCAATCAGTATTTCAATTCCATCTGATGAATTTCTATTAACTGGGTGATATTCCATGTTGTCATTTTTAAGAATTAAGGATCTCCCTTGACATTTGGTATCACTGTCATTTTTAAGAATTAAGGATCTCCCTTGACATTTGGTATCACATGCACCAGTGTCAATCCTATCACAAATTTAAAATTTTTGAATTTGGTAACATGTGTTCTCATCTGATGAATTTAAAAATATTCTATTTATAGTAACAGTGACCTTGACCTTGGAGTTCCAGACTCCGAAATCAATAGGTGTCTTCCCTTCCTATAGGGTAACCTCTGGTATAAGTTTGGTAAAGGTGTGTCAAATAGAACTAAAGTTATTGCCCAGAAACTAATTTGTCACAAAATAGTCTATTTATAGTAACAGTGACCTTGACCTTGGGATGTGAGACTCTTGAAATCGATAGGTGTCTTCCTTTCCTATAGGGTAACCTCTGGTATAATTTTGGTAAAGGTGCATCAAATAGAACTAAAGTTATTGCGCGGAAACCAATTGTTCACGCCCGCCCACCCGCCCGCCCGCATGCCACTTCATCAAACTATAAGTCGAGTTTGACTTTGTCAAAATTGGACCAAAAAATTCTGGATTTTGGTCCAAAATTTCTAAGTCCGGAACGGAGCCCCAAATTTTCAACCTGAATATGAACCCAGGGACTTGGCTTGAACAAACTTGAATCTCACCCCTCTACGGATGCTGCATACCAAATATCAAAAGATTCTTATTGGTAGATCTGAAGAAGATTTTTAAAGAATATTCCTCATACTGCACTAATTTAAACATTTGGGCTCCCATATAGAGCCCAAATATGGACCCAGGGAATTGATTTCAATAAACATGTGAAACAATCTTCCAAAGATGTTATATGTGAAATTTGAAAGCTTTTGGAGCAGTGGTTTGGAAGAAAAGTAGTCTTACATGTTTTTCCCATTACCCAGTGTTAAAAAATGCTGACTCAGCACTTTTTCAAAGTCCCCAAAAAGTACCCCATGATAAAACCAATAGCAATTTTTTTTTACCATTCCATTCTGTTGGCCCTAAGGAAGCTTCACACCAAATAAGAATTCTCAGTGCCAGGTAGTTTTGGAGATATGGACCTAGGGACATGGCTTGAACAAACTTTAATCTCACTTAGTTGAAAATGAGGAATTTTCTTTAAAAATCTTCTTCTTCAGATCCAGCAGTCAGAATGCTTTTGATATTTGGTATGCAGCTTCCTTATGGGGGAGAGTCAAGTTTGTTCAAGCCAAGTCCCCAGGTTGATATTTGGGCTCCCTGTGGGAGCCCGAATTATAACTTAGTTCAATATGAGGAATATTCTTAAAAAATCTTCTTCACATCCACCAGTCAGAATCTTTTGATATTTAGTATACAGCATCCCACTGGAGGTGAGATTCAAGTTTGTTCTTCAAACCAAGTCCCTGGGTTCATATTTGAGCCCGAATTATTACTTAGTTCAATATGAGGGATATTCTTTAAAAATGTTTTTTAGCTCACCTGACTGAAAGTCAGAGTGAGCTTTTCTTATCACTCTTCGTCTGTCGTCTGTCGTCCGTCATCCTGCGTGAAGGTGGTGTTTGAGCCTCTTTCTCCTAAACCACTGGCCACATTTTAATTAAATTTCATGTAAGTAGTGGTTATATAGGGGCATTTTGATTTTTATGCAAATTAGGTTTCGGCTCATATTGAGCAGAGGTGTGGGGAAAAAATGGCGAAATTTTTTTGAAAATCTTTTTCTAATGAACCACCAGTAGCAGAGACTTGATATGCGGTATACATTGTCCTTTTGAGGTTTAGAATAAAGTTTGTTCAAGAGAAGTTTGTCGGGCATTATTTGCTTCGTTATGGGAGGCGCAAGAATTTTTGCCACTCCCAAAATTTCTATTTTCCAAACCGAGAGGCAGATTTGAACCAAATTTGATATGAGGGCTTATTGATTCATAAGTACTTAATTTATGCCCATTTTTTTTTCCCCATCGCCCCATGGGAACCGCAGGAAGTAAAAATAGAAAAAAAATTATGCTGCATACCAAATATCAAAAGATTCTGATTGGTAGATCTGAAGAAGATTTTTAAAGAATATTCCTCAAACTGCACTAATTTAAACATTTGGGCTCCGATAGAGAGCCCAAATATGGACCCATGGATTTAATTTCAATAAACGTGTGAAACAATCTTCCAAAGATGTTATATGTGAAATTTGAAAGCTTTTGGAGCAGTGGTTTGGGAGAAAAGTTGTCTTAAATGTTTTTCCAATTACCAACAGTGTTAAAAAATGCTGACTCAGCATTTCAAAGTTCCCAAAAAGTACCCCATGATAAAAACGATAGCAATGTTTTTTTTTACCATTCCATTCTGTTGGTCCTAAGGAAGCTTCACACCAAATAAGAATTCTCAGTGCCATGCAGTTTTGAAGATATGGGCGTTTTAATTTTTTTTTCTATTTTTAGCTCCTGCAGTTCCCATGGGGCGACGGGAAAAAACATTTGGGCATAAATTAAGTACTTATGACCCAATAAACCCTCATATCAAATTTGGTTCAAATCTGCCTCTGGGTTTGGAAAATAGAAATTTTTGGCCCTCCCATAACGAAGGCAAATATAGCTCCTTCAACTTCTCTTGAACACGTCTGAATCTACTCCTCAAAAGGAAGCTGCACACCAAATATCAAGTCTCTGCTACTTCTTGTTCATGAGAAGATTTTTTAAGATTTAAGCACACTTTTTGGGCGTGGCCCTACCGAGGGGCGAGGCAACTTGATTTGAACAAAATCAAATTGCGATGTCATAACAAACTATTATCTCAAATATCAATTAAATTGGTTCAGCGGTTTGGGAGGAGAAGACACAAACACCATGTTCATGGACGACAGACGACGGACACTCAGCGTTGAGTGATCAGTATACAATAGAATCCTCTTAATTGAATATCCATTTTGCCAGTGAAAATTATTCATTTAACAGGAGTATACAATTAACAGGGATTTGGTCAGTTTCCTGTGTTCTGGAGGTAAACTGAGCATTTATTCTATTATATCTTGTGCGACAGAGCTCAAAGAGCTCTGTCACACAAGATATAATAGAATAAATGTCTGTATTGGATGTAGTGAGGCTAAAAAGGTTGAAAATAAGGGGAATTTGGTGCGTGTCACAGTAATTTTTCCAACATGTTACAAAACTTTATATACAATTAACAGGAGTTTACTCTACAACCCATATGCAATTAACAGATCAAATTTGTACTGAAGGTATGATAAATGGTTTTGTGTTTGAAAATTATATTCAGTTAACAGGGATATACAATTAAGAGATATCCAATTAAGTGGGCTCCACTGTATTAACTCTCCAGACTGAAAGTCAGGTGAGCTAAAAATACTCCAAATATCATCGCCATTCAAAATGGGGTTAGCAACAATAAGATACATAGGCATACCAAATATGATGCCATTCCACCAAGTATTTTGAAAGTTACCGAGTTTAAAAAAACAGACCAGCTGGCAGACTGAGCGAATGACTGACATTGCCACACAGAGAGCTGCTTTTAGCAGTTGAAAAACAGACAAAGAAACCAACAATTTTGAAATTTCAGTATTTTCAGTTACTTTCTGGAGGAGCAAGAATCATGTGTTGGTATTTTTTTCTATAATATCAGATTCCAGGGACCAGCAAAACATGTCAGAAAGTCTAAATTTTTATGATTCTGAGTTGTTTAATCATTGAGATTTTATAATGTTCTGTTTTTTTCTGTTGTTTTGGAATCACAAAGCATTGGCAAAGCAAAAGTGGTTTCTTTCTCAATCAGAACATGTGACCAGCCTGCGACATATTTGAACTTGTGTCTGGTGGGCAGAAAAATGGATTGTGAATTTCAATCTGATAACCCACTCAAAACCCCATATCAACCATTTATTATGTTAACTCTCGGGATCAACCAATCAGCGTAGATAAATGGTGGTGGCCTATGAAGCCATATCGGAACAATGATGACGTCATTGGTGACCCCATATGAAATCAATATTAGGTGTGTTGTTATTAGAAACATATTGTTTTTAGAAACAAAATACAACTGCCTCGTCTCAAAAATGGCAATCTTACTGCAAACGTTAGTTTCATTAAACTCACTTGAACAAAAAGAAATATTCTGTTTATAATATGTGTCCCATATTGAGAAACTTATTTCGATCGTCATCCAATAGGTTAATCGCACCGATCGATAATCACTTCAGCACAAAATGATTGCAAGATTGAGTTACTCCCCTTACAGCATAAACATATGTCTGCTTGTTTACATTTTTACAATAAAATACCAGGCCGATTAATTAAAGGGACATACCCGGTACTGGATTTTGTCCGCTGACATAATAAATATGTTAACAGGATGTTTAGTGGTCGGATATTATTAGTTACACAGTTTGCTAATATATCTTACCGACTACTGCATCGATGCACAGAACTAATAACAACAGCGATCAAAATTAAATGAGAGAATTCTCACAATGTGTTCACATGGCTTTGCCTTGTTACAATTTAGGGACTCTCCCATAAATTGTAACAAGGCAAATTCATACGTACCAAACAGTTTCATTTCGAAGGTAACATGACACACATCCACAGAATATGAAGCCTTTTAAGTTGCCTAACCTGCACTTCAGACCAAATATGGGCTTCCAACACTCAATCTTTCAACTTGAAGCATTTATCCGCTGCCGCCATTTTGAATAATCAATGAACAAAGGGGAGATTACCCATAGCTGTCAACGTATATTGATGTTGACAATCAGTAAATGGTTTTATATGCAGTCTGCATGTGACGTCTTTGAACCAATGAAATTCCCAGATACTTGTAGGAGGTAAGATATAGTGTCGTGTGAGGCTCAGTGAGATCAATATTAGGCCATTAAACATCTCATAACTTATAATATTGCTTACAAAAACATACAATAAAAACAATCCAATTACCTCTTGTGTTCATTCCATCAGGAAAATGAGAATTGTGATACAAGCGATTCTCTGAAAAATTCCTCTTGACAAAGTTAACTGCCTTGCTGTTTTCAAAAGTAGCCATGGCAACAATTTTCCTTTTATGATTACATAAGTTAGTGAGTGGTTCCATATGTTTGAAATCTGCAATATTCCAGTCTCTTGTCTTCGTATCAACATTGAAATCGAATACTGATTCAACCTGGACTGGGCATTCTAGTCCACATTTACATGTTCCATCTAGCGATAAATACTGTTTTACAGCTTCTTGTGAAACAAGACGGACATCACTTGGACTAAAAAAAAAAATACAAACAAAAGAGTTAATTAAAACAGATGTGGAATGGACTGGAGATGGGCAGTATTGGAATTTTGAGTTCACTATCGGTTAGAGACAATTAGGGGGATATACAGTTAAAACTAGAAGTCCTGTCACGAACTGGGCACTTATCAGGGCTTAATTGCACGTAGGAATTGCATGCAATTGCCATATCAAATGGCATCGAAAGCAATGCAGGTTCTCCTGGTTACTCAAAGCAAACACAGGCAATGTTTCTGCCAATGGACCTCCGGGTTACCCGGAGGTGCATTGGCTGAAACATTGCTTGTGCACAGGCCATAAGTACAGAATTTGATAGCCTTACTATGGTCATAACGGGTAGATTAACGCACAGATAAACATGCTATTTGCACGCATTTCATGACAGGACTTCTAGTTTTAACTGTACAGTTGAAACTAGAAGTCCTGTCACTGTATTGTGCACTATTTTGAAGTAATAACGCACAGAGTAAGTGCACTTTTGTCCCTGTCAAACTGCACCATTAGTGTAACTCAATTCCTGTTGAAAAACAGTGTGCCCTACTCTGTACAATTACATACTAGTAAATCAATATCATTTACATCATTCCTAATCTCTACTGGGAGACATGTAATAACATAAATAGATATTAAAATTTGACTGCATAAACAGATTGAAGAGAGAGGATTCTATCCCAGAGCAATTTAGTAGTAATCCACTGCCCACATACTGTAGTTTCAATATTTTCTTTCTCTTTGATTGGTTCAGTTCATGATTTTACTACCAACCTCGCTAACAGCGCATTATATTTTGCAGTGCACAGCACAAACGCTCTTGTGTATTTCAGACTACTTCCTTCTTCTGCAGTAAGCAGCACGTTAACGAATGAGTATTTTCTGCGCTAATTGTGATGGGACTTCTAGTTTCAACTGTTCCTCATTATCGGTTCGGTACTTGGTATCTGACTTGAGATTTGTTGATGGCACCAAAGAGGAAAATTCGCATTCAGAAAAATAGAATAAGTTGTTGTAGTATCATTCTACCAAAACGTTATGACATTGCCAATGAGCTCAACATTGGTCTTCTTTTATGACCACAAATCATATCTACAGTAATTTTGTGACTTGTTCTAAACGCATCGTAATGTTTAAAGACCTATTTCAGGCTTTTGTGATCTCGGAGCATGTGCCCTGACCATGCCGTCTTTAGGAGGTGCTGTTGACAATAGACAAAACACCTGGGCAGTGATTCCTAGTCAGGTCTTAGCTACCTTAAAATGCAGCCAAGACCTGACTAGAAATCACTGCTAAGCAATTGCAGTCATAGGTTGTAGTCTGGTGGGGATTCGGGTAGGGCTGTTAATTTAGGAATCGATTAATCGTCGCAAATAATCGTACCTAGATGACCCCCTCTCCCTCTATCTTTGAAGTCATTAATGAAAGTGTCTATGACACTGTAGCTTAACTTGTTTGTGTTGTGTTTGATGAAAAGGATAATGTTCAATGTTTATGAAAGGATTATGAAATATAACAAGAATTATGATAATTGGGAATATGTTAATTTCTGTTCCCTGTATGCTATGTTTTTAATAAAAATAATTGAGGTGTACAATGTACTAAAGAGCTGAAGGGTGGGTTAATATGACCTCACAGTTAATGTATGTGGCCCTCACAGTTAACATATGTCAACAAAAGTTACCAAGTTACAGTGAAATTATTCCAAAACGAGTCATCCTATCAAGTTACATTGAAATCCCTTCATAAATATGGTCTGTAGACTGTGCTAAAGGTTTTCGGGCTTCAGGCCTGTGTAGCCATGATGGTTGACCGAATGCAACTAAAAGGGGATGTCCTCATCTCGACATTGTACCGAGTCATTCTACTATGTTACAAGGAAATCCCTTCACAAATACGACCTGTAGTCTGTACAAAAGTTTTTCGTCTTTTGGGCTCGGGAAGCCATCATGGTTGAATGATCGCGATCAAAAGGTGACGTTGTCATCTGGGCATCATCTACAAGTACGAAGTCAAAATGAAATCTGTTCATAAACATAACCTGTAGACTGTGCTCAAGGTTTTCGGGCTTTGGGTCCCTGAAGCCGCTACAGTTGACCAATCATGACCAAAAGAGGATGTCATCATCTAAGCATTATATGGAGTCAACCTAACAAGTTACAATGAAATCCTTCAATAAATATGACCTATAGACCATGCTAAAGGTTTTTGGTTTTGGGGTTTGGGCTCGGGCAGCCATCAAGGTCGTGCCAAAAGGGGACATTCTCATCTAGACATTATTTGGAGTCATCCTACCAAGTTACAGTGAAATCCCTTCATAAATATGACCTGTAGACTGTGCTTAAGGTTTTTGGGCTTTGGGCTTGGGCAGCCATCATGGTTGAATGATCACAACCAAAAGGGGACATTCTCATCTGAAAATCATCTGGAGTGATCCTACGAAGTTACAATGAAATCCCTTCATAAATATGATCTGTAGACTGTGCTCAAGGTTTTCAGGCTTCGGGCCCCTGAAGCCGTCACAGTTGACCAATCACGACCAATAGGGGATGTCATCACCTAGATATTATATGGAGTCAACCTAACAAGTTACAATGGAATCCTATAGACTATGCTAAAGGTTTTTGGGGTTTGGGCTCGGGCAGCCACCAAGGTTGAATGATCGCGACCAAAAGGGGCCGTTCTCATCTAGACATTATTTGGAGTCATCCTACCAAGTTACATTGAAATCCCTTCATAAATATGACCTGTAGACTGTGCTAAAGGTTTTCAGGCTTCGGGGCCCTGTAGTCGTCACAGTTGCCCAATCATGTCCAAAAGGGGACGTTCTCATCTAGACATTATATGAAGTCAACCTACCAGGTTACAATGAAATCTCTTCATAAATATGACCTGTAGACTGTGCTAAAGGTTTTGGGTCTTCGGGCTCGGGCAGCCATCATGGTTGAATGATCGCAACCAAAAGGGGACATTCTCATCTGGGCATCATCTGGAGTGATTCTACGAAGTTACAATGAAATCCCTCCATAAATATGACCTGTAGACTGTGCTACAGTTCATAAATATGACCTGTAGACTGTGCTCAAGGTTTTTGGGCTTCGGGCCCCTGTAGCCGTCACAGTTGACCAATCACGACCAAAAGGGGATGTCATCATCTAGGCATTATATGGAGTCAACCTAACAAGTTACAATGAAATCCCTTCATAAATATGACCTGTAGACTGTGCTAAAGGTTTTTGGGCTTTGGGCCCCTGTAGCCGTCACAGTTGCCCAATCATCTCCAAAAGGAGATGTTTTCATCTAGACATTATATGAAGTCAACCTACCAAGTTACAATGAAATATAAATTTTATAGTAAATTTCCTTTCTTATTATACCTACCGAAATTGTTTACTACAGGCTTGCAATACAGTGGAAGAACCTAACTCGGATAAAATACTCTCTATTTTAATCTTTCCCAAGATTTGGGAAAGAAAAGTGGTGTAAAAACACCACGAAAAAATAAGCCAAAACTGGGCCGAGCCCCATCGGCGCACACCCAGTATGGGACGCTCTTCCATAGTACAAATCCACGACTTCCGTAAAACAGTGCGCAATGCATCAATTCGTCATTCTTTTGATTCCGAACAACACAGGAGTTATGTGATCAGCGGGGGGGAAGGATTCTTACCCGAATAAGAAGAAGGGAGGGCCTCCATGTAAACAATTTCGGTAGGTATAATAAGAAAGGAAATTTACTATAAAATTTATATTTCTTATCAACCTACCTCAATTGTTTACTACAGGCTGAATAGACAAAAGGCTGGAGGGAATCACATAACCAACCCACACATAACTCAATAGCACTGGGACCGTGGACAGAGGAAGAGATCCCTAGGCCTATCAAACCATAGCATCACAAACATTAGAAAAGCCAATGAAAGATGAGGCATATGGTGAAGTGTGACGCACAGACAGAAAGGGCAGTAACAGCACAAAGCTGGAACTGACCCTGAAAAAAGCTGAAAAGCTTGGATAGACAACATCCTGAGCCAAAGAAAGAGGGCCCCAAGGTCCTCTGTCGGCTCCTGCAACTGTCGCAGATAAAAGGAGAATGTAGCATTTCTCCAGAAGGCTGCCAATATAACATCAGTCATCCGACAACATGACAGAGTTATTAAAAGAGGAAGACAATGCACGCACCTCGTGGCAGAAAAAAACAATTGGTAATACAATCACTAGTATCTAGACGAGCGGAAGCTGCACGAATAGCAAGACAAATCCATCAAGAAATGGATGCAGGAGAGATCTGGCATGTGGGAAAACGCATATTCATCGAGGATAAAGGCGTGAACGCCCCCCACCCCCAAGCAGAGCAGCGCCCAAGAAAGTGACTATCTTGGAGGAAACTGCAAAGTCCTAGGCCTTTTCAAGGAAAAGAGCTCAACAAGCTTGGAGAGGCAAGGATGGAGTGTCGAAACAATGCGGTATCACATAGGAAAAAAATGTCTCCGAAGCATGGACATGTACCCATTGCTGGAGACCCCCAGAAACAAACATATACCAGAAACTCTGCAAGCGGTGTGATCGAAGGAGTGACAAAAGCAACAGAGTGATCGCACACCATCGACAGAAGAACCTTCCACTTAGCCACAGAGGCTAAACCAGTTGAGTGAGTGCCTCCTTGAAGAAAAGCAACTCCACTGCGTGTCTCGAAAAACCACTACGGAGGAGACAGGACCCGATAAAAGACCTGTGCGAAGGCACAATGAAGTCGGGTCAACGTAAAACCTCCTCGAGCGACTTTGGCAAAGAAAGTCGCGAGGTAGAGGGAGACATGCCGGAACCACTGCTAACAGAGAGTGGAGCAGATTGATCCACACCCACCGAAGCGACGAGTGTGATCGAAAGGATTCGACGACTGCAGGTTCATATCTGGGTGAGAACCTGAGGCGGAATTGGAACCGGTAGGAAGGCGTAGCCGACAAGACCATCCCAAAGGAGGGCCAGAGCGTCCACAGCGAAAGCCAGAGCATCTGGACACGGGGACACAAAAGTGTCCACCGGATGGTTCCAACGAGTCACAAGAGATCGATGGAACCCGCCATGTGTAGCATCCACCTGGTGGAAATGACCCTGCCCCGACGGGACAGGGAGTCGGCTAGGACGTTCAGGCGACCGAGAATGTGACGAACAGCCACCCCGGCATGGACATCCTGAGCGAGCAGTAGAAGATCCCAAGCCAATTCGTACATTGGAACACAGTGCGTGCCGCCCTGGTTCCCAATGTAAGCAACCACCGTCGAATGGTCGGTCAACAGAAGGACCTGGCGATTCGACAGGTGAGGGATCCACTGCCTGAAACGCAGAAGAAGAGCAAGAAGCCCCTTATGGTTGATGTGTAGAGCTGCATGATCCTGGTCCCACATCCCGTGAATGGAAAGACCTAGAGGATCCAACGTCGCACCCCATCCGAGATCGTTGGCATCTGCCGTCAGAACGCGATCGGACGAGGGTAAGTCCAACGGAACACCCTGCGAAAGCCACTGGACATCCGCCCAGAGGAGAAGGTGAGGATAAAGATATTCTGGAAACTGAAGCACCAGATACAGAAAAATCTACATTCAGCCTCCAACGACTGAGCAGAAAGTGTTGGAGAGGTCTGACATGCAGCCGACCTAGAGGAATGAGATCCGTCACCGAACAGCAGAGACCGATTAGCCGGAGAAAACTCCAAGCCGTCGCGGATGTGGACTGGGACAGAGTTGGCCTGGGGAACCGCCACCAAATTGAATTGTGTGCGGAAAGCCATCCCCAGATGATAAAACGACTGAGAAGGGACCAGGTCCGACTTCTCCTCGTTGACTCTGAAACGTAGCGACGTGAGCAAGCTCAACAGAGTGGCGACATCCGACTCCAGTAAGGCAGCATTGGAATGCCCCTGGAGGATATCGTCCAGATATGCCGAAGTAGTCACCCTGGACTGTGTGCGATGAAAAGCTATCACATGCGACATCAGTCTGGTGAAGGCCCAAGGAACCAGGTTGAGGCCGAAAGGCATGGCCTTGAACTGGTAAACTCACCCCAGAAAAACGAACCTGAGATACTTCCGTAACGCCCAATGAATTGGAACGTGAAAGTAAGCGTCTCGCAGGTCGAAGCTGGAGGCGAAATCTCCCTGGTGAATGAATGGAGGACCGACCTGAAAGTCTCCATGCTGAACTAGGGAGCAATGATGTTTGTTTGTTTGTTGGTGGTTAACGTCACATATTTATGCACCATGGCTAATCGTGACACAACATTGAGATGAAGTCAAGTTTAGTCAATCGTTGATCAACATGTTGCCCATTTTAGAGGACTTTCACCCCAAGCATTGGTGACTGGGTCCTATTTTACTAGTAAAGCGGAACTGGTTTACCACAGTAAACAAGTGCTGCTTACTTCCCGGGGTTCCCACGGGGAGAGCAATGATAGACTGGTTCAGGAAACTCAGATCGAGAACCGGTCAGAGTCGGCCGTCCTTCTTCGGCACCAAGAACAGGCGGGAATAGAAACCCACTGACCTAATGTTCTTGATCACCCCTTTGTCAGGAGATTGTCTATCTCCGTGGACAAAAGTTCCCGACGTAAAATGTCTGAAGGAACTGTGGTTGGAAAAGGCACCCTGGACAGAGTGGAGTGCCGTCGGAAGGATATTCGCAGCCCGGACCAAACAACATCTAACATCCAAGGATCAACTGTGATGGTGGCCCAACGGTCTGCGAACTCTGCTGTCCTTCCTCCAACCTGCGACGAGTCGAGGTGAGGACCTTCATTGCGAACCCCAACGAGGCTCGTGAGAGGAGAAAACACCTCCTCTACTGAATGAAGAATCCTGGGACTTCCCTCAAGACTGCCGACGCTTACCCTAATCCCTTGAGTAAGAAGTAGAAGCGGTGGCAGAAGGATCAGCGCCTTTGCTTCGCAGAGGAAGCAGAGGGTACTTGTTAGATTTTGTAACGGCCCGTGCCTACCCTAGAAGGCTGATCAAGCTAAGAAACAGCAGTTGATCGTTGGAATGACGTAGGACATCATCCCGGACCGTCAACACAGAACCATGGGAAAGTTGCGGACCTGCCAAAAAAAGCTGATCGAAGAGTAGCGCACTGCTCCTCAGGAAGGGATCGGCCTGTGTCCAGCACAGAGTCCCTTCGAACTAATTCCAGATTAGCCGTGTTACAGGCATGCGTGTGAGTAAGATGCATGAGCACCTTGGACAGCACACACAAAGGAGCCTGTACCTCGTCAAACGTATCTGAAGGCAGATAAGCAGCTAAAGCTGAGACGACGTGATTGGAGAGAGAAAGCATACCAAGCATCTCTCTCGATAAGCCCGATGTGGACACCAGAGTCGTCATCGGAATGACGGCAGACTTGGACTTGGAAAGCCCGAGGGAATTGGAGTCCTGATCGAAAAACTGTCAAAGTCTGGTAGACCGAAGGATTGGCGGAATCGTAGGAACAATAACGCGCCGGAGGCAAAAAGGTGTCAACCCTGGTGAAGAACGGAGCCTTCATTGCCTTGGAACTTAGCTTGGAGTCCAAGGCTGAAAATGCTTCAACCAACTGTACCGACGGGCACGGTCGAAGACGCCCAGAAGCAGGATGATCGCGGCCTGGCTGACACTGTCGACTGGTTAGATGGTTTGAGATCCGGAAGGAACCCAAACACGAAATCAAGAGCTGCCCCCAAGTCCGAAGACTGCTGGCTCTCGACATCAAGCATGTCTGACTCTTCCCCTGAGTCGGAAGACACATAGCCCATCGTGGACAAACCAGCCGACGCCTCCCATGGTGTCGGAAAACCAGGGGGATCAGAAAGCGGCCTGTTTCCAATCCCGGGAGGCGGCGCCATAGGGGGCGACTGGAAACCACTCGCTGTCACGCTGGAAGCAACGGGAAGGCTCTTTGACAGAACCTGAGTGAGTAAGGAGAGGGCCTCCCTAAGCTCACTGCCCATACTGGTCGGTTCGACAGGGGAACGAACCGGCAAAGTGGCTTCACCTCTGACCCTCTTAACCAGCGAAGGGTCACAATCCTCCAAAAGATCCGATGTGGGACGACGGGCGGCAGCCGAAAATGTCTGAAGACAGACGTGTATAGGGGTGTGACACACCCTGAGGATCAACATAGCAGGAACTCATGAGTCACCGCTGACCTCTGCAGGGCAGAAGGTCCATGCTGCACAAAAGATGTTGGACCCCCAAAACTGGTCGTGTGGCCAGAATGAGTGGACGGAAACACCACGGAGTTCATAGTGTCCCACTAAGAACAACCGAATCCAATGACAACTGTGGTGCTCGACGGCGCAGAGACCACAGGAGAGGGTCCAGCCGGCAGCCACTTCCAACTTCGCAGAGTTCAAGTCAGGGAAGACTGAGGCCGATACCCCCACGTCTACACAACCAGACACCGCAGGTATAAAACTAGAAAAACTGTGAGCACTGCTCACTAAATGATACCACCCACTCGCACCAAGAAACATTTTACAACAGTAAAAGTGTGTTTAAGTAGAGAGCACAAACACTGACACCAATGTTTGAAGGTTGCATTGAAATCCATTCACTAATTTAAAAGAGGTCGTGGATAGCAAATGTCAACAACCTCCCCCCATCCCCCCACGCAAGCTTGAACTGACAAAGCCCATTATTTTTAAATATCGGAAACCCTAATCCCTAAAGTGTAACGAATGGATGGATGGATGGACGGATGGACAGTCGGACATCGAAATATGAAAACATCTGAAAGAAAAGCATCACAACAATTTGGCTAAGTTCATTAAGACCTTTGGGACAGAGTAAAAAAAAAAATACCTGAAAGTAAAATAGGAGGTGCACATCTAGAATGTATATAAAAGAATGCCTGAAAGTTTCAATGAAATCTGCCCACTGGTTTAAGAGGAGTAGCGGATAGCAGATGTGTACCCCTCAAAGCATAATGGATGTATGTTCATTTTGCCACATGGGATAGAAAAAATAAAAATACCTGAAAGCAGAATAGAAGGTGCACATCTATAATGTATATAAAAGAATGTCTGAGAGTTTCAATGAAATTCGCCCACTGGTATAAGAGGAGTAGCGGATAGCAGGAGTGTACCCCCCTAAAGCATCACAACAATTTGGCTAAGTTCATTTCGCCCTTTGGGAAAGAGTAAAAAATAAAAATACCTGAAAGCAAAATAAGAGGTGCACATCTATAATGTATAGAAAAGAATGCCTGTAAGTTTCAATGAAATCCACCCACTGGTTTAAGAGGAGTAGCGGATAGCAGATGTGTACCCCCAAAGCGTCACGGACGTACGGACGTACGGAAGTACGGACGTACGGAAGTACGGAAGTACGGACACCATGAATGCTATATACCGCCCACTTTTCAAGTGGGTGGTATAACTACTGTGCTCAATGGCTGAGAGGACACAGTAGGGGGTTCAGTCGGCAGCCCCATTTGACTTCGCCGAGTGGAAGTCTGGGAAGGCTGAGGCCGAAACCCCACAACCACACTACAGACATCCCTGCAGACCCTGGCAGGGAGAAGCCGAGGCCGGCTAAAAACGGTGCCCAATGACGTTGTAGACGGAACAGCAGTAGCAGCAGATACGACGGGAGCTGTTGAAACTGGTGGAAAAGCGGAGAGAGCCACCAAGCTCGGCCTCCAAAGGAGGAGTTACAACACTAGTGACAGCCTCAGATGTCGACTGGAGAGGGCACATAGTCCCGGAACCAGGCATCTCTACACCAGAAAACCAACAGCTCCCGCAGTATCCACCACGGTAAAACACTGCACATTCCCCACGGAAGGGGAATAACTCTCACCAGACATGGTCGAATCGGGAAGCCCCGAAACGACAGAGGTCCCCACCCCCCGCTGGTGCGGGAGGAGCTGCACATCCCCCACGGAGGGGGAGCAATTCTCATCAGACGTGGTCGAATCGGGTGACCCGAAATGATAGCATTCAGTACCCCCCGCGGGAGCGGGAGGAGCTGCACATCCCCCACGGAGGGGGTAAACACACATCAGATGAGGTCGAGTCGGGAGGCTCCCGAAACGACAGCATTCCACACCACCTGCGGGTGCGGACAAAACGGACACGAGAACGCACCAATGGCGAGGACAAAAGGAATTGCCCTAAAGGAACCAAACTGGAAAGAACAGAGGTGAGAGCAGTAGAAGAAAAAGGTGAACTCAACAGAAACAGAAAGTAGAAGAATACCCTCAACTACGAGAGAAGGTGGCAGAACCAGACGGCCGACACCTACTCCAATAACAAATTTTTATCAACCGAAAAATTCATTGTCGAATCACGATGACACGATGTCGCAAACAAAACATTCGCGAAAACGGAATAGTAAAAAATAAACAATGCGAATGTGGTTGAAAATATAAACGAGAATATATAAAACACAGTCCTGTTATTATACGATCTTCAGATCCGTTATTCCAGTCACAGGAAAACCATTATCCACGAGTTGAATTATCACTGTTTCATAATGCATATGGCGGAAACACATCCTGCTCGTGCCCCGGATAGAAAAAGAAATGACGAATTGACGCATTGCGCACTGTTACGGAAGTCGTGGATTTGTACTATGGAAGAGCGTCCCACACTGGGTGTGCGCCGATGGCGCTCGGCCCAGTTTTGGCTTATTTTTTCGTGGTGTTTTTACACCACTTTTCTTTCCCAAATCTTGGGAAAGATTAAAATAGAGAGTATTTTATCCGTGTTAGGTTCTTCCACTGTAGTGCAAGCCTGTAGTAAACAATTGAGGTAGGTTGATAAGAAATCCCTTCATAAATATGACCTGTAGACTGTGCTAAACGTTTTCGGGCTCGGGAAGCCATCATGGTTGAATGATCGCAACCAAAGGGGGACTTTCTCATCTGGGCATCATCTGGAGTGATCCTACAAAGTTACAATGAAATTACTTCATAAATATGACCTGTAGACTGTGCTCAAGGTTTTCTGGCTCTGGGCACCTGTAGTTGTCACAGTTGACCAATCATGACCAAAATGGGATGTCATCATCTAGGCATTATATGAAGTCAACCTAACAAGTTACATTGAAATCCTACCATAAATACGATCTATAGACTATGCTAAAGGTTTTTGGGTTCGTTGAATGATCGCGACCAAAAGGGGACGTTCTCATCTAGACATTATATGGAGCCATCCTTCCAAGTTACAATGAAATCCCTTCATAAATATGACCTGTAGATTGTGCTAAAGTTTTTCGTGCTTCAGGCCCCTGTAGCCGTCAGTTGCCCAATCACGTCCAAAAGGGGACGTTCTCATCTGGACATTATATGAAGTCAACCTGCCAAGTTACAATGAAATCCCTCCATAAATATGACCTGTAGACTGTGTTAAAGGTTTTCGGCTCGGGCAGTCGTCACGTTGACAGATCGCGACCAAAAGGGGAAGTTCTCATACAGACGGAGTCATCCTACCAAGTTACAATGAAATCCCTCCATATTAGATATGACCTACAGACTGTGCTAAAGTTTTTGGGTTTCGGGCTTGGGCAGCCATCACATTGACAGACCATGACCAAAAGGGGACATTCTCATCTAGGCATTATACAGAGGCATCCTACCAAGTTACAATGAAATCCCTTCATAAATACGACCTGTAGACTGTGCTAATGGTTTTCGGGTTTTGGGCTCGGGCAGCCATGCCGGTTGGCCGATCGCAACCAAAAGGGAACATTCTCATCTAGACATGACCCCAGGCCTGCATATGAAATTTCGTGACGACCACTGTCGACCAGACAAGAACTATGGGGTGTAGCCTGTGCTAAAGGAAAATGAGAACAGACTCAAAGGCTCACAGATTCACAGACTCACAGATTCACAGATTCACAGACTAACAGACTTCCGCACGCGTGATGGCAATAGCTTATCTTGACTTTGTCAAGTTAAGCTAAAAATGAAGTTCAAGTCAGTTGATCTACCTCAAGTAAACAATGAAGACGATTCTCATTTCGTTTACGAAAAATATGATTTGCCTGGCATTGTTTCTGGCATAGTTCACACTGCACATTTTATATATTAGCCCAGGAGATTAAGCTATTCAGTGTGTCATTGGTGGTGTGTAGAACATAACATAAAACAATCACAAAAGACTAACAAGTAACAACGTTCTGGGTGAAGGAAATAAAATGCATTTTAAAGATATTGGAAAAGCTGTTCTCAGAAAACCGTACTTTCAATTTCTTTATTCTTTCTCATATACCAGGGCCTTCGTTCGATTTCATTTTGTAGACCTGAGCATGTTCTGAACTTCTGCCGTCATACAAAATGGGGCAGATACACTACAAGATTGAGAGATATACATGTATCAGGTCGCCATTTATGCTACAGTCAAATCCAGTCGAACATGAAAACAAGTGTTACGCTGTGTGTGTGTTTGAGTGTTTTGTTGGGGGGGGGGGGGGGGAGGGGGATAGGAGTTATGTCTCTGTTTGAATGATTGAGTTTAGATATTTTAGTTACACAAGTGAAAGAACCTTATCGGTATTTCAAAGGAAGAACATCACAGACACACTGTCACAACTTTGCAACTGCCAACCGGTTTTGATCATTACACTGACGGTTCAAAAGTTAAGAACCTCAAAGCTTTGAATGTACCTAAAAGCCAAATGCTTTTAGAAGCTTCTTGAGGTTAATGTTGACATTCTTAACCCTTTACCTAACATAACGGCCAAAACCGGCCAGCGCTATTCACAAAAATCATGATCCAATTTTCATTATTTTTATCAATTTATGCCTCAAAAACATAGCCTATGACCCCTCAGTGGAACGAGCTCGTTGAGCTCGTTCCAATGAGGGGTCATAAGCTATGTTTTTGACTCAAAATATTGAAAAAATTAGTTATTCAAGAATTTTATTTGCAAGTGTCGTCTGCCTTTCGTGTTGGGTAAAGGGTTAACCCTTTACCTTTAGAAACAATAGTTTTTTCATCAACTTTTCTTTTAATTATTAAACATCTAAAACGGGGTACAATTTGCCGATTATTCAACAATAAAAATATAAATTTTATAGTAAATTTCCTTTCTTATTATACCTACCGAAATTGTTTACTATAGGCTTGCACTACAGTGGAAGAACCTAACTTGGATAAAATACTCTCTATTTTAATCTTTCCCAAGATTTGGGAAAGAAAAATGGTGTAAAAACACCACGAAAAAATAAGCCAAAACTGGGTCGAGCGACTCGAGCGCCATTGGCGCACACCCAGTATGGGACGCTCTTCCACAGTACAAATCCACGACTTCCGTAAAACAGTGCGCAATACGTCAATTCGTCATTCTTTTGATTCCGAACAACACAGGAGTTATGTGATCAGCGGGGAGGAAGGATTCTTACCTGAATAAGAAGACGGGAGGGCCTCCATGTAAACAATTTTGGTAGGTATAATAAGAAAGGAAATTTACTATAAAATTTATATTTCTTATCAACCTACCTCAATTGTTTACTACAGGCTGAATAGACAAAAGGCTGGAGGGAATCACATAACCAACCCACACATAACTCAATAGCACTGGGACCGTGGACAGAGGAAGAGATCCCTAGGCCTATCAAACCATAGCATCACAAACATTAGAAAAGACAATGAAAGATGAGGCGCATGGTGAAGTGCGACGCACAGACAGAAAGGGCAGTAACAGCACAAAGCTGGAACTGACCCTGAAAAAAGCTGAAAGGCTGGGATAAACAACAGCCAGAGCCGAAGAAAGAGTGCCCCAAGGTTCTCTGTCGGCTCCTGCAACTGTCACAGTTAAAAGGAGAATGTAGCATTTCTCCAGAAGGCTGCCAGAATAACATCCGTCATCCGACAACATGACAGAGTTATTAAAAGAGGAAGACAATGCACGCACCTCGTGGCAGAAAAAACAATTGGTAAAACAATCACCAGTAGCTAGACGAGCGGAAGCTGCACGAATAGCAAGACAAATCCATCAAGAAATGGATGCAGGAGAGATCTGGCATGTGAGAGAACGCATATTCATCCAGGAAAAAGGCGTGCACACCTCCCCACCCCCAAGCAGAACAGCGCCCAAGAAAGTGACTATCTTGGAGGAAACTGCAAAGTCCTAGGCCTTTTCAAGGAAAAGAGCTGAACAAGCTTGGAGAAACAAGGATGAGTGTCGAAACAATGTGGTATCACATATGAAAAAATGTCTCCGAAGCATGGACGTGTACCCATTGCTGGAGACCCCCAGAAACAAACATATACCAGAAACTCCGCAAGCGGTGTGATCGAAGGAGTGACAGAAGCAAAAGAGTGATCGCACACCATCGACAGAAGAACCTTCCACTTAGCCACAGAGGCTAAACCAGTGGAGTGAGTGCCTCCTTGAAGAAAAGCAACTCCACTGTGTGTCTCGAAAAACCACTATGGAGGAGACAGGACCCGATAAAAGACATGTGCGAAGCCACAATGAAGTCGGGTCAACGTAAAACCTCCTCGGACGACTTTGGCAAAGAAAGTCGCGAGGTAGAGGGAGACATGCCGGAACCGCCGCTAACAGAGAGCGGTGCAGATTGATTGTAGGAAGGCGTAGCCGACAAGACCATCCCAAAGGAGGGCCAGAGCGTCCACAACGAAAGCCAGAGCATCTGGACACGGGGATACAAAAGTGTCCACCGGATGGTTCCAACGAGTCGCAAAAGAGCGATGGAACCCGCCATGTGGAGCATCCACCTGGTGGAAATTACCCTGCCCTGACACGGAGTCGGCTAGGACGTTCAGACGACCAGGAATGTGATGAACAGCCACCCAGGCATGGACATCCTGAGCGAGCAGTAGAAGATCCCGAGCCAATTCGTACATTGGAACACAGTGCGTGCCGCCTGGTTCCGAATGTAAGCAACCACCGTCGAATGGTCGGACAACAGAAGGACCTGGCGATTCGACAGGTGAGGGATCCACTGCCTGAAACTCAGAAGAAGAGCAAGAAGCTCCTTCTCGGTGTTGTGTAGAGCTGCATGATCCTGGTCCCACATCCCGTGAATGTAAAGACCTAGAGGAACCAACGTCGCACCCCATCCGAGATCGCAGGCATCTGCCATCAGAACGCGATCGGACGTGGGTAAGTCCAACGTAACACCCTGCGAAGCCACTGGACATCCGCCCAGAGGAGAAGGTGAGGAAAAAGATATTCCGGAAACTGAAGCACCGGATCCAGAAAATCGACATTCGGCCTCTAACGACTGAGCAGAAAGTGTTGGAGAGGTCTGACTCGCAGCCGACCTAGAGGAATGAGATCCGTCCTTGAACAGCAGAGACCGCGTAGCTGGAGAATACTCTGAGCCGTCGTGGAAGTGGACTGGGACAGAGCCAGAGCAAAAGCTGAGAGAATCACAGCCTTGGCCTGGGGCACCGCCACCAAAAAGAATTGTGTGCGGTAAGCCATCCCCAGATGATAAAACGACTGAGAAGGGACCAGGTCCGACTTCTCCTCGTTGACTCTGAAACCTAGCGACGTGAGCAAGCTCAACAGAGTGGAGACATCCGACTCCAGTAAGGCAGCATTGGAATGCCCCTGGAGGATATCGTCCAGATATGCCGAAGTAGTCACCCTGGACTGTGTGCGATGGAAAGCTACCACATGCGACATCAGTCTGGTGAAGGCCCAAGGAACCAGGTTGAGGCCGAAAAGCATGGCCTTGAACTGGTAAACTCGCCCCAGAAAAACGAACCTGAGATACTTCCGTAACGCCCAATGAATCGGAACGTGAAAGTAAGCGTCTCGCAGGTCGAAGCTGGAAGCGAAACCTCCCTGGTGAATTGAACGGACGACCGACCTGAAAGTCTCCATGCTGAACTTGGGAGCAATGATAGACTGGTTCAGGAAAACCAGATTGATAACCAGTCGGAGTCGGCCGTCCTTCTTCGGCACCAAGAACAGGCGGGAATAGAAACCCACTGACCCAATGTTCTTGATGACCTCAATCGCCCCCTTTGTCAGGAGATTGTCTATCTCTGTGGACAAAAGTTCCCGACATAAAATGTCTGAAGGAATGCGGTTGGAAGAGGCACCCTGGACAGAGTGGGGTGCCTTTGGAAGGATATTCGCAGCCCGGACCAAACAACATCTAACACCCAAGGATCAGATGTGATGGTGTCCCAACGGTCTGCAAACTCTGCTATCCTTCCTCCAACTTGGGACGGGTCGAGGTGAGGACCTTCATTTCGAACCCCAACGAGGCTCGCGAGAGGAGAAAACACCTCCTCTACTGAATGAAGAATCCTGGGACTTCCCTCAAGACTACCGACGCTTACCCTTACCCCTTGAGTAAGAAGTAGAAGCGGAGACAGAAGGATCAGCGCCTTTGCTTCGCAGAGGAAGCAGAGGGTACTTGTTAGGCTTAGAACGGCCCGTGCCTACCCTAGAAGGCTGATCAAGCTAAAGAAAACAGCAGCTGATCGTAGGACGTCATCCCGGACCATCAACACAGAACCATGGAAAAGTTGCGGACCTGCCAAAGAAGCAGATCGAAGAGTAGCGCACTGCTCCTCAGGAAGGGATCGGCCTGTGTCAAGCACAGAGTCTCTTCGAACTAATTCCAGATTAGCCGTGTTACATGCAAGCGTGTGAGTAAGATGCATGAGCGCCTTGGACAGCACACGCAAAGGAGCCTGTACCTCGTCAAACTTATCTGGGGGTAGATAAGTAGCTAAAGCTGAGACAACGTGATCGGAGAGAGAAAGCATACCAAGCATCTCTCTCGATAAGCCCAACGTGGACTCCAGAGTCATCATCGGAATGACGGCAGACTTGGACTTGGAAAGCCCGAGGGAATTGGAGTCCTGATCCAAAACCGTCAAAGTCCAGAAGACCGATGGATTGGCGGCATCGTAGGAACGATAACACGCCGGAGGCAAAAAGGTGTCAACCCTGTTGAAGAACGGAGCCTTCATAGCCTTGGAACTTAGCTTAGAGTCCAAGGCTGAAAATGCTTCAACCAACTGTACCGTACCGACTGGCACGGTCGAAGACACCCAGAAGCGGGTTGCTCCATAGGCTGTTGGCGTGCGACCGATGATCGCGGCCTGGCTGACACTGTCAACTGGTTAGATGGGTTGAGATCCGGAAGAAACCCAAACACGAAATCAAGAGCTGCCCCCAAGTCCGAAGACTGCTGGCTCTCGACATCAAGCATGTCTGACTCTTCCCCTGAGTCGGAAGACACATAGCCCATCGTGGGCAAACCAGCCGACGCCTCCCATGGTGTCGGAACACCAGAGGGATCAGAAAGTGGCCTGTTTCCAATCCCGGGAGGTGGCGCCATAGGGGGCGACTGGAAACCACTCGCTGCCTTGCTGGAAGCAACAGGAAGGCTCTTTGACAGAACCTGAGTGAGTAAGGAAAGGGCCTTCCTAAGCTCACTGCCAGTACTGGCCGGTTCGACAGGGGAACGAACCGACAAAGTGGCTTCACCTCTGACCCTCTTAACCAGCGAAGGGTCACGATCCTCCAAAACACCCGACGTGGTATGACGGGCGGCAGCCGATACGTCTGAAGGCAGACGTGTATAGGGGTGTGACACACCGCGAGGATCAACATAGTGGGAACTCATGAGAGTCACCGCGGACCTCTGCAGGGCAGAAGGTCCAGGCTGCACAAAAGACATTGGTCCCCCAAAACTGGACATGGGCCAGAATGAGTGGACGGAAACGCCACGGAGTTCATAGTGTCCCACTAAGAACATCCGAATCAAATGACAACTGTGGTGCACAACGGCGCAGAGACCACAGGAGAGGGTCCGGCCGGCAGCCACTTCTAACTTCGCCAAGTTGAAGTCAGGGAAGACTGAGGCAGATACCCCCACGTCTACACAACCAGACACTGCAGCAGACCACTGCAGGTATAAAACTACTGTGCTCAATGGCTGAGAGGACACAGTAGGGGGTTCAGTCAGCAACCCCATCCATCTTCGCCGAGCTGAAGTCAGGGAACGCCGAGGCCGATACCCCACAACCACACTACAGACATCCCTGCAGACCCTGGCAGGGATAAGCCGAGGCCGGCTAAAAACGGTGCCCAATGACGTTGTAGACGGAACAGCAGTAGCAGCAGATACGACGGGAGCTGTTGGAACTGGTGGAAAAGCGGAGAGAGCCACCAAGCTTGGCCTCCAAAGGATGAGTCACAACCCTAGTGACAGCCTCGGATGTCGACTGGAGAGGGTGCATAGTCCCGGAACCAGGCATCTCTTCACCAGAAATCCAACAGCTCCCGCAGTATCCACCACGGTAAAAAACAAAAAACTGCACATTCCCCACGGATGGGGAATAACTCTCACCAGACATGGTCGAGTCGGGAACCCCGAAACGAGAGCGTTCCCCACCCCCCGCTGGTGCCAGAGGAGCTGCACATCCCCCACGGATGGGGGAGCAATTCTCACCAGACGTGGTCGAATCAGGCGACCCCGAAACCATAGCGTTCCCCACCCCCTGTGGGAGCGGGAGGAGCTGCAAATCCCCCACGGAGGGGGTCAAACTCACACCAGACGTGGTCAAGCCGGGGGGCCCCGAAACAACAGTGTCACCCCCCCCCCATCCACCCCCCCACAGGGGTGGGAGGAGCTGCACATCCCCCACGGAGGGGGCAAACTCACACCAGACGTGGGCGAGTCTGGAGGCTCTCGAAATGACAGCGCTCCCCACCATCCGCGGGTGTGGAAGAAATGCCCACGGGAACGCACCAAGGCGAGGGCAAAAGGAATTGCCCTGAAGGAACCGAACTGGAAATAACAGAGGTGAGAGCAGTAGAAGAAAAAGGTGAACTCAACAGAAACAGAAAGTAGAAGAACACCCTCAACTTCGAGAGAAGGTGGCAGAAAAAAAAAACAATGGGTACATTTATATATTTATTTATTGGTGTTTAAGGTCACATACTTATGCACAATGGCTAATCGTGACTGTGACAGTTTTACAGGTGGAGGAAGCCGGAGTACCCGGAGAGAACCACCGAGCAACGACGAGCAGCTGTCAGCTCAACAACATCGTAACTCTGAACTCTGCACCGCAGCACAGGCAGGGTTAGATTGGTTGAAGACATGTGCACCATCGGCGTGCAGTACGCCTCAGTACACAGCGTCATCGTGCCCCCATTTAGGCAATCGGGGTGAAGTGTCTTGCCCAAGGACACAACACGGTTGCCGCAGGTGGGATTCGAACCGAGGACCTCTCGGCTTGCAGCCTGCACCTCTACCAACTGAGCCACCGCGCCCCCTTGATGGGTACATGACAGAACCCAGACGGTCGACAGGGACCGAAAAAACAGAAATTCAGCCCTCAACAGAGTGAAGAAATCCTGCCAAGACATTCCCAGAATGACACCTAACTCCAAAATTAATTCATTCAACTGAAAAAATTCATTGTCGAATCGCGTGATGTCGAAAACAAAACATTCGCGAAAACGGAATAGTAAATAATATACAATGAGAATGTGGTTGAAAATATTAACAAGATTATATAAAATACAGCCCTGTGATTATACGATCTTCAGATCCATAATTCCAGTCACAGGAAAACCATTATCCACAAATTAAATTATCAAAATACTCTCTATTTTAATCTTTCCCAAGATTTGGGAAATTTATTTATTTTATTTTATTGGTATTTAAGGTCACATACTTATGCACAATGGCTAATCGTGACCGTGACAATTTTTCGGGTGGAGGAAGCCGGAGTACCCGGAGAGAACCACCGAGCAACGACGAGCAGCTGTCAGCTCTCCAACATCGTAACTCTGAACTCTGCACCGCAGCACAGGCAGGGTTAGATTGGTTGAAGACATGCGCACCATCGACGTGCAGTACGCCTCAGTACACAGCGTCATCGTGCCCCCACGTAGGCAATCGGGGTGAAGTGTCTTGCCCAAGGACACAACGCGGTTGCCGCAGGTGGGATTCGAACCGAGGACCTCTCGGCTTGCAGCCTGCACCTCTACCAACTGAGCCACCGCGCCCCCAAGATTTGGGAAAGAAAAGTGGTGTAAAAACACCACGAAAAAATAAGCCAAAACTGGGTCGAGCGCCATCGGCGCACACCCAGTATGGGACGCTCTTCCATAGTACAAATCCACGACTTCCGTAAAATAGTGCGCAATGCGTCAATTCGTCATTCTTTTGATTCCGAACAACACAGGAGTTATGTGATCAGTGGGGAGGAAGGATTCTTACCTGAATAAGAAGATGGGAGGGCCTCCATGTTAACAATTTCGGTAGGTATAATAAGAAAGGAAATTTACTATAAAATTTATATTTCTTATCAACCTACCTCAATTGTTTACTACAGGCTGAATAGACAAAAGGCTGGAGGGAATCACATAACCAACCCACACATAACTCAATAGCACTGGGACCGTGGACAGAGGAAGAGATCCCTAGGCCTATCAAACCATAGCATCACAAACATTAGAAAAGACAATGAAAAATGAGGCATATGGTGAAGTGCGACGCACAGACAGAAAGGGCAGTAACAGCACAAAGCTGGAACTGACCCTGAAAAAAAGCTGAAAGGCTGGGATAAACACCAGCCAGAGCCGAAGAAAGAGGGCCCCAAGGTTCTCTGTCGGCTCCTGCAACTGTCACAGATAAAAGGAGAATGTAGCAGTTCTCCAGAAGGCTGCCAGAATAACATCCGTCATCCGACAACATGACAGAGTTATCAAAAGAGGAAGACAATGCACGCATCTCGTGGCAGAAAAAACAATTGGTAAAACAATCACCAGTAGCTAGACGAGCGGAAGCTGCACGAATAGCAAGACAAATCTATCAAGAAATGGATGCAGGAGAGATCTGGCATGTGAGAGAACGCATATTCATCCAGGAAAAAGGCATGAACGCCTCCCCACCCCCAAGCAGAGGAGCGCCCAAGAAAGTGACTATCTTGGAGGAAACTGCAAAGTCCTAGGCCTTTTCAAGGAAAAGAGCTGAACAAGCTTGGAGATTCAAGGATGAGTGTCGAAACAATGCGGTATCACATATGAAAAAATGTCTCTGAAGCATGGACATGTACCCATTGCTGGAGACCCCCAGAAACAAACATATACCAGAAACTCCGCAAGCGGTGTGATCGAAGGAGTGACAGAAGCAAAAGAGTGATCGCACACCATCGACAGAAGAACCTTCCACTTAGCCACAGAGGCCAGTGGAGTGAGTGCCTCCTTGAAGAAAAGCAACTCCACTGCGTGTCTCGAAAAACCACTACGGAGGAGACAGGACCCGTTAAAAGACATGTGCGAAGGCACAATGAAGTCGGGTCAACGTAAAACCTCCTCGGGCGACTTTGGCAAAGAATGTCGCGAGGTAGAGGGAGACATGCCGGAACCGCCGCTAACAGAGAGCGGAGCAGATTGATCCACACCCACCGAGGCGACGGGTGTGATCGAAAGGATTCGACGACTGCAGGTTCATATCTGGGCGAGAACCTGAGGCAGAATCGGAACCGGTAGGAAGGCGTAGCCGACAAGACCATCCCAAAGGAGGGCCAGAGCATCCACGGCGAAAGCCAGTGCATCTGGACACGGGGGCACAAAAGTGTCCACCGGATGGTTCCAATGAGTCCTGTTATTATACGATCTTCAGATCCATAATTCCAGTCACAGGAAAACCATTATCCACGAGTTGAATTATCACTGTTTCATAATGCATATGGCGGAGACACATCCTGCTCGTGCCCCGGATAAAAAAAAAATGACGAATTGATGCATTGCGCACTGTTTTACGGAAGTCGTGGATTTGTACTATGGAAGAGTGTCCCATAATGGGTGTGTGCCGATGGCGCTCGACACAGTTTTGCTTTATTTTTTCGTGGTGTTTTTACACCACTTTTCTTTCCCAAATCTTGGGAAAGATTAAAATAGAGAGTATTTTATCCGAGTTAGGTTCTTCCACTGTAGTGCAAGCCTGTAGTAAACAATTGAGGTAGGTTGATAAGAAAATACTAATCGATTTCCCGTGACCGATCAACAATCGATCAATCGAGACAGCCCTCAATTCGGGACAGTTGCCCAGCCCACTGAGAGTTAACAAAACTGAAAAGAAAATCAGTCACTTCTTTATTGATTTCAAATGAACCTTTTAACTGTTAACAAGCCTCAACAGGAACTTAAAAATAGCGAATGTATCAGGGGGGACACAAGGCCTAAAATATTTTTTTCCACCTTTTGACCACCACCCACCCACCCACGTGCAAAAAAAATATTTTTTTCCTCTGACCACTTGGACACCCACCCCACCACCTATATTTTTTCGGTGTATCACTACAGTGGGTAATGAAAAATTATTGCACTGAGCTTCCAGTTGTCAATCCTTGCCTTAATTTGAATCCTAATCTTCTGTCTAAACTACTTACGTACACATCAACCAGCATCTAATACCTGATGACAGAACTTTAAGAAGTTAAGCATTTGTAATTCATGCATTTCAATAATATGCCTATATAACTATGGCGTAGTGTATACTGGCATATTATTGAATTGCATGAATTACAAATGCTGAACTGAAAGTTCTGGCCTCAATGCTCTCATAATAATTATCATTCATGTGTTAAGTTCCGAGACTGAAGAAACAGTTTAAATTTAGTGAAGAAGTTTTAATGTTAATGACCTGACTACAGGCTAAGTGTCTAGGCTTGAGGTTTCAGCCAATTGTCATTACTCAAAAGATAGTAGATAGTGTAGGAAAGCTGAAAATCTGTCACCGAACACTATAGTAAATCTCATTGTCCGTCCTGGTCAGTCTCTAAAAAAATGTCAGCATTGATTTCTGCATATAACAGCATATAATGTAAGAATTAGACTATTTTTGTGTACATTAAATAGAGGATTAAAATAATCTTCTTTTTCTGCATAGTATTATGCTCAGCTATTCATCTATATACTCTGGCTCAGTCAGGGTCAGTTTTCAATTCAAATATTAACTGTAACTTTTGTTTCATGTTTTCACGAGATAGCCAGACAAACCCTCTGTGAAAACCCTGGTACTATCACTATGAGCTTGAATTAAGTAAGTGGGGTTTTATATCAAAGATACACAGTGAAAATTTTCATTAGTTTCAGGTTACAAGAGCTATACTCAGAGAAACTGGGCATTTAGATTATTTTCCGTAAATTTTTTACATTATTTTAGATGTTCTGCTAAACACATTGCTACTCATTGTAAAATCCAAATTGTGCCGTGATGATTCAGCTATGAAAATTATGTTAACCATTCCCAAATTAAAATTCATAAATTTCCACTGATTGTTTTTAGTCAAACTGGAGTACACAATTCTTTAATGCATCTAATTTAATTTCCAAAAAAGAGAACAAATCCCCTAATCAGCCTAGTGGGGCTTTATTCACTAACCCCACCTGACAAACAGGTGCCTACATGTATTAGACTACGAAACAACAATATAGCTTTGTTATATGAAAATAATTTGAAAAAAAAACCACCAGGAAAAAAATTGCAACTTCAGGAAAAAGGTGTTTTGGCCCCCATCCGACCACCCACCCACCCCGGCCTTGTGTTCGGAATTTTTTGGAAGACCACCCTAGAGATGTTGTATACCAACTATAAAAGGATTCTGATTGGTGGATCTGAAGAAGATTTTTAAAGAAATTTCCTCATATTGCACTAAGTTAAAATTCAGGCTCCCATAGGTAGCCCAAATTAATAACCTAGGGGCTCGATTTGAACAAATATCAACCTAGGGATCCGATTTCAACAAACTTGAATCTGACCCCTCTAGAGATCCCAAATATCAAACCAATCTACATGTAATTGATGGTTCTGGAGAAGATTTTTAAAGAAATTTCCTCATATTGCATTAAGTTAAAATTTGGGATCCCATAGGTAGAAAAGAGACAGTTAATCGGTGTAACATCGGCACTCGGCTAATAAGCACTCATCGGTTTGCCAATGGCACTCGATGGTTCAACATCGGCCCTCGCCGATTGTCAGAAACTCTGTGAAAGTGAATGTTATCGATGATCTGTAATGAACTTTCTTTCCCTTCGTGGGACAACCCGTGGCACGTCACTCATCTGTTACTGATATCAGGTAAGTGATGGTTCATGAAAGAAAAGGCAGAATATTATATTCAAGATTTTGATTGTGTAACTTAATTTGTACCGAGTTGTTTTTTATCCGTCATGTGAATACAGACGCTCTTCACTGCCCAAACTGTACTGCATTCCGCAAAATGTCTTAATATTTCTTTCAACCACGCTCATCGTCTCATTAAATATACGATGGCATTCTTTATTCCCATATTGGACAGATAATTCCTCCATAGTAATAATCTGTGTTAACTGTGAGCGGTTTGGGTGCAATAAGTATAATATCGGGCCATTCAGGGTAGGATTTATCAACACGAAGCCACTGAATTTTTCTCATGTTGAAATGTGTGGAGTACATGTATGTGATAAAAATAGATAATGCAGTGCAACGTCATGACACATGTGTGACACAATCCCATATATGGGTTTACCGAAAAGAAACTCCCACTTTAAAACGTGTGGTTCCAACGACGGCTTTTGATAACTTCTCGACTCAGTTATTAACTGTTTATTTAAAATCGAAAATTTACTGCACTGATGGTGCTCCATTGACATAAAATTAACCCTTTGACGCCTGTTATTTAACTTATTTAAGTGAGTATTAAAAGTGTGTTATCTTCCAGGTTGATGGGGATTAATGGCAAGTAAATTAAATTCTGATTAATGTAAATCATCCAGCTTCTGCAGTAAGCTTGAATACTAAAGAAACCATCTGACATCAGCATTCGGTATCGGCCGATTGTTGTCTAAAATGATCGGCATTCATCTAATGGGGCATTTTACTAATCGGCTCATCTCTATCCATAGGGAGACCAAATATCAACCCAGGGACTAGGTTTGAACAAACTTGAATCTGACTCTCCTAGAGATGTTGTATACCAAATATGAAAGCACTCCGACAACGGGGTCTAAAGAAGATTTCTAAAAAACAATCCAAGCATACTGCACAAAGTTTATATTCGGGCTCTCATAGGGTGCCCAAATATTTACCCAGGCAACCCATTTGAACAAACCTGAAACTGACCCACCTCAAGATGTTGCATACCAAATATGAAAGGATTCTGACTGGTGAACCTGAAGAAGATTTTTAAAGAAATTCCCTCATATTGCACTAAGTTAAAATTCAGACTCCCATAGGGAGCCCAAATATAAACCCAGGGACTCGATTTGAACAAACTTGAATCTGACCTCCTATAGATGTTGTATACCATACATGAAAGGATTCTAACTAGTGGGTCTGAAGAAAAAGATTTTTAAAGAAATTACCTCAAATTGCACCAAGTTAAACTTTGGGCTCCAATAGAGAGCCCAAATGGGCTCCAATAGAGAGCCCAAATACTAACTCAGGGACCCAATTTGAACAAACTTGAATCTGACCCCAGTAGAGATGTTGTATACCATATATGAAAGCATTCTGAATGGTGGATCTGAAGAAGATTTTTTTTTAAATTTCCTCATATTTCACTAGGTTAAATTTGGGCTCCTACAGGGAGCCCAATTATTAACCTAGGGGCTCGATTTGAACAAACTTGAAGCTGACCCCCTAGAGAAGTTTCATACCAAATATAAAAAGATTCTACTTGATGGTTCTAGAGAAGAGTTTTTTAATTTTGGAAAACAATTTATGGGTGCTATCAGAGTAAGGACCCTGGTGGTGTCCCTGGTGGGCGGGACAACTTTATTTGAATTAACTTGAATTGACATATGATAGGGATCATGCTCATCAAATTTGGTTCAATTCGGCCCTGTGGTTTATGAGAAGTCGATAATGTAAAGTTCACACGGGGCAAAAAGTAATCACTTAAGCTCCCCCGGATTTTCAGTCAGGTGTTTTAACAAGAGGCCCCAGGGGGCCTTAGGCACTCACCGAATGTTCCATACTGTTAAGACACAAATTTTATCAAAAGCTATTCTTAAGGTTCTACAGAGTAAATCTATACTCTCTGTGGAACTAAAACATCAACAGGACTGATTGCGACAATGCTGCTGATCAAATATCAAAAGATTCTGCATGATGGTTCTGAAGAAGATTTTTAAAGAATTTTCCTTGAATTGCACAAAGTAAACATTCACGCCCCCATAGTGAGGCCCAATATTGATCGAGGGACTCAATTTGAACAAACTTGAATCAGAACCTTACTAAGATGCTACATACCAAATATCAAAAGATTTTGCCCACTGGTTCGGGAGAAGATTTTTAAAGATTTTTTCTTAAATTGCACTAAGAGAAAATTCACGGCCCATAGGGAGCCCCACTATTGATCGAGGGACTCGATTGGAACAAACCTGACTCAGACCCATACCAAGCTGCTGCATACCAAATATCAAAAGATTCTGACTGCTGGTTCTAAAGAAGAAAATTTTTGAAGATTTTTTCTTAAATTGCACGAAGTAAAAATCCACGCCCCCATAGGTAGCCCCAATATTGATCGAGGAACTGGATTTCAACAAACTTGAATCAGACTCATACCAAGTTGCTGCATACCAAATATCGAAAGATTCTGCCCATTGGTTCTGGAGAAGAAAATTTTTGAATAATTTTTCTTAAATTGTACCAAGTAAAAATTCACTCCCCCATAGGGAGCCCCAAATATTGATCGAGGGACTCAATCTGGAGAAGATTTTTTTCTTAAATTGCACTAAGTGAAAATGCACGGCCTCCATAGGGAGCCCCAATATTGGTTGAGGGACTCGATTTGAACAAACTTGAATCAGACCCATACCAAGATGCTGCATTCAAAGTATCAAAAGATTCTGCCCACTGATTGTGGAGAAGAAGATTTTCTAATAATTTTTCTATAATTCATACGGTGCTATCAGAGTTATGCCCCATACAGAGCCCTCAAGGGACATGGCCATTTCATGTGAACAAACATGAATTGGCATATAGTAATGAACATCCACATGAAGTTTCGTGAAAATCAGACCAGTGATTTCAGAGAAGTTGTTTGAAAAATTGTAAAAAAAATTTGTAATAATCAGACTCATACCAAGATGCTGTATACCAAATATCAAAAGATCCTGCCCATTGGTGCTGGAGAAGAAGATTTTTAAATTTTTTTTCTTAAATTGCATTAAGAAAAAATTCAGGTCCCCATAGTGAGCCCCAAAATTGATCAAGGGACTCCATTTGAACAAACTTGAATCAGACCCATACCAAGATGCTGTATACCAAATATCAAAAGATTCTGTGCACTGGTTCTGGAGAAGATTTTTCCTTAAATTGCACTAAGGAAAAATTCATGCCCCTACAGTTAAAACTAGAAGTCCTGTCATGAAAAGTGCACTTATCTAGGCTTAACTGCGCATTAGAATTGCACGCATTTGCCATATCGAATGGCATCCATGGCACGGCAGGTTCTCCTGGTTACTCATAGCAAACACAGGCAATGTTTCTGCCAGTGGACCTCCGGGTTACCCGGAGGTCCATTGGCTGAAACATTGCTTGTGCACAGGCCATATGTGCAGAATTTGATAGCTTCACTGAGGCCATAACGCGTACATTAACGCGCATATCAACGTGCTATTTGTGCGCATTTCATGACAGGACTTCTAGTTTTAACTGTATAGGGAGCCCCAATATTGATCAAAGGACTTGATTTGAACAAACTTGAAATTGAATCAGACCCATACCAAGATGCTGCATACCAAATATCAAAAGATTCTGCCCATTGGTTTTGGAGAAGAAGATTTTTAAAGAATTTTTCTTAAATTGCACTGAGTAAAAATTCATGCCCCCATAGTGAGCCCCAATATTGGTTGAGGGACTCGATTTGAACATACTTGAATCAGACCCATACGAAGATGCTGAATACCAAGTATCAAAAGATTCTGCCCACTGGTTCTGGAGAAGATTTTTTAATAATTTTTCTATAATTCATATGGTGCTATCAGAGTTATGCCCCATACAGAGCCCCCAAGGGACGTGGCCATTTCATTTGAACCAACCTGAATTGCCATATAGTAATGAACATACACATGAAGTTTCGTGAAAATCAGTGGTTTCAGAGGAGAAATCGTTTGAAAAAATGTTCACGACAAGACAATGCCGGACAGCAAGTGAGAAGTTGAGCTCCCTTCGGTGAGCTAAAAACACATCAGGAAGCATGTGTGATTTTTACGAGGGCAGAGTTTTTCACAAATTTCAAGCAACATGTGCACATAAGAAGTCAGAAATTTTTTTTTTCGGACATACGCTCCTATGCAGATCAACCCATGCCAATAACTTAAATCAAACCTCATTTAACATGATTTGAATGAGTATTCAAGAACAGCCAACAGGTCAACAGGGATACAAGTCTATGAATATGTGGCTAAATCCCCCCCCCCTTCAATCAAGAAATGAAATATATTAAGTTAACAGTCTCAAGTCTATCCTTTCATTTATAGAAAAATTGTATGTTCTGTTTATGCCCTTTGTAACTGATGTACAATTAGAATTAAAACTAGAAGTCCTGTCATGAACTGTGCGCTTATCTAGGCTTAATTGTGCGTAGGAATTGCATGCAATTGCCATATCAAATGGCATCCGAAGCATGGCAGGTTCTCCTGGTTACTCATAGTAAACATAGGCAATGTTTCTGCCAATGGACCTCCGGGTAACCCGGAGATCCATTGGCTGAAACATTGCTTGTGCATAGGCCATATGTACAGAATTTGATAGCCTTACAATGGTCATAACACGTAGATTAATGCGCAGATCGACATGCTATTTGTGCACATTTCATGACAGGACTTCTAGTTTTGACTGTATATCAAAGTTTGATTCCCCCTCAAAGTACTCCGATATATACATGTATGTTCATTTTGGCCTGAGTTTCAGTTAAAAGTAAGCAAGAAATCATGCAAGATTCTGAGAAAGATTATGTCTGAGGGGCAATCCACATTCAATAAGATTCATTAACACTATTTGGCCTGCATTTGCCATAAAAGTAACCATAGGTGAACAGAGGGGTCTTGGGAGGGGGGGGGGGGATTTTTAAGTTTAGCATAAAATGGAGCTCTCTAGTGGCCTTTGCAGGGCTTATATTTCGTCTAAATTAGTGAGAATCCATTTGGATTCTTGTGAAAATGGTTGCTAGAATCCATACCTACTATGAGTGACCCAGGATCCCATGACGCTACCACGTTTGAACCTCTGTTGTATACTGATAACACATGTTAACATTTTACCCAACACATCTTTTTAATTTTTAAAACTAAATTTGATAATTTGTAAACAATAAATAATAAATAGATGATAAAATAATTAAATGAACAATATTTACCAATAAAATCTTACAAATATGGCTGTCGTTGGAACCGGCTCAATGAGCCGGTTCCAATGACAGCCATATTTGTAAGATTTTATTGACACAGTGTCAGGATATTTCAGATCATGTTAGCCTTCTGCTGGTTAATTTGTTGCCGCTGTGTTAAATAAAGGGTTAAATTGACTCAATTCTTTTCACGCGAATCCTAGCAGAGGTGCAGCGAGAATCTACATGGATTCTCGCCGGTTTTATTGCGCGAATCTTTGTGCGAATCGATTCTCGGATTCTCGTCGAAATTTTAGACCTGCCTTTGGGGGATTTATCTGCATTCTACATTCTTGAAAAACGTAAAAGGGGGGTTACAAGTAGTTTGTCGCATTTAACAATATTACAGTGAATAAATAATGAAAATTCCTTCTGTTGTGTTTTCAGTTGTTTCAGTCTAATTCAAAGTGAAGAAACATGCTGTTAAATTTAAGCCTTTATTCGTTGATTCTTTGATAAGCATAGTCGGAAGGATGGGGATGGTGATGTCATACACTGGAGCTCACATCTTAAAATTTATTTATTTATTTATTTATTGGTGTTTAAGGTCACATATTTTTACACAATGGCTTATCATGACAACAACATGAGTTTCAACTCAAAACCAGGGGGTGAGAGTTAATACAGTTAAAATTAGAAGTCCTGTCACGAACTGTGCGCTTATCTAGGCTTAATTGCGCGTAGGAATTGCACGCAATTGTTATATCGAATGGCATCCAAAGCACGACAAGATCTCTTGGTTACTCATAGCAAAAACAGGAAATGTTTCTGCCAATGGACCTCCGGGTTACCCGGAGGTCCATTGGCTGAAACTTTGCTTGAGCACAGTCCATATGTACAAAAATTGATAGCCTCACTATGGTCCTAACGCGTAGATTAACGCGCATATCGACGTGCTATTTGTGCGCCTTTCATGACAGGACTTCTAACTTTAACTGTAAGCCATGTTACCCATTTTAGAGAGGGTTTGCACCTCCCAAGCATTGGTGACTGGGTCCTATTTTACCAGTAAAACAGAGCCTGTTTACCACAGTGAACTTTTACTGAGTTAAAAACTTGTTCTCGACATTTAAGGTGAAATGAATTTTTTTGGGCGATTGTAATGCAAGAGCAGGGTCAGAGATGACACGATATGTACACGTGTTTCAGGACACACCATCCCAACTTCAAGGAAATATGTGGAGTCTGCTGTGGTATGGTATTGACAGTTGATAGGAGGGACCTGTGTTGGATAACCATAGACATCCAGATGTTTTTATCTTTTATCCGATATTTTTAATTTTTCTGGGGGCAGTGGGGTGGGGGAGGGGGTGCCAACAGCCAGCAAATAATAAAATATACCCAATTAATTTCTTAACTGATTGAGTGTTACAGTTAAAACTGGAAGTCCTGTAATGAAATGCGCACAAATACAGTTAAAACTAGAAGTCCTGTCACGAATAGTGCACTTATGTAGGCTTGACTGCGCGTTGGAATTGCGCGCAATTGCCATATCGAATGGCATCCAAAGCACGACAGGTTCTCCTGGTTACTCATAGCAAACACATGCAATGTTTCAGCCAATGGACCTCCGGGTTACCCGGAGGTCCATTGGCTGAAACATTGCTTGTGCACAGGCCATATGTACAGAATTTGATAGTTTTACTTGGGCCCTAACGCGCAGATTAACGCGCAAATCAACGTGCTATTTGTGCGCATTTCATGACAGGACTTCTAGTTTTAACTGTAGCACGTTGATCTGCGCGTTAATGTACGCGTTATGTCCACAGTAAAGCTATCAAATTCTGTGCATATGGCCTGTGTACAAGCAATGTTTCAGCCAATGGACCTCCGGGTAACCCGGAGGTCCATTGGCAGAAACATTGCATGCGTTTGCTATGAGTAACCAGGAAAACCTGCTGTGATTTGGATGCTATTCGATATGGCAATTGCATGCAATTCCAACGCGCAATCAAGCCTAGATAAGTGCACTATTCGTGACAGGACTTCTAGTTTTAACTGTAGACGCTTAAGACACTATCCGGGAGCCTGAGGGAGGGCTTTCAAAAAATGAGGGTACCAGAGCTACAACCAACATTTTCCTTACTCTTGTTTCATATTACAACAGTGAAACACAAATAATATTTTATTCATATAAATTTATATTATTGTATTACAAATTATTGTAGGCACTCTCCAATAATTTGTAATTAAACAAATATCGATGGACAAATTCAGACCACCAAAAATAATATAGCCCTCAACCAGTTAATGTACAGTTAAAACTAGAAGTCCTGTCATGAAATGCGCACAAATAGCACGTTGATATGCGCGTTAATATGCGCGTTATGGACAAGTAAAGCTATCAAATTCTGTACATATGGCCTGTGTACAAGCAATGTTTCAGCCAATGGACCTCCGGGTAACCCAGAGGTCCATTGGCAGAAACATTGCATGTGTTTGCTATGGGTAACCAGGAGAACCTGCCGTGGTTTGGATGCCATTCGATATGGCAATTGCGCGCAATTCCAACGTGCAATTAAGCCTAGATAAGCGCACTATTCGTGACAGGACTTCTAGTTTTAACTGTACCTTCCCCGCCTATGTACTGTCATTAAGTCGGCCCCCATCTTTTGCTTTTACAACTCATTAGGCTATTCCCTCTGGAAAAGACTATTGTTTTTCTAAGGATTATTTTTTTATTTTTATTTTATTCCACACATTTTGTCCGTACAATACAGAAGCCATTTTCGAACTGATTTTCACACAAAGGGGCACAAAATCTAATGAAAGTGTCAATGACACTGTAGCTTAACTTGTCTGTGTGTTGTGTTTGATGAAAAGGATAATGTTCAATGTTTATGAAAGGATTATGAAATAAGACAATGGTGATAATTGGGAATATGTTAATTTCTGTTCCCTGTATGCTATGTTTTTAATAAAAATAATATGAGGTGTACACTGTACTAAAGAGCTGAGGGGTGGGTTAATGTGGCCTTCACTGTTAATGTATGTGGCCCTCACAGTTAACGTACGTCAACGAAAGTTACCAAGTTACAGTGAAATTATTCCAAAACGAGTCATCCTATCAAAATACAATGAAATCCCTTCATAAATATGGCCTGTAGACTGTGCTAAAGGTTTTTGGACTTCAGACCTGTGTAGCCATCACGGTTGACCGATTGCAACTAAAAGGGGACGTCCTCATCTCGACATTATACTGAGTCATTCTACCAAGTTACAATGAAATCCCTTCACAAATACGACCAAAAGGGGATGTCATCATCTAGGCATTATAAGGAGTCCGACATTTGAGGCATTTGAGATGTGTGACTCCAAGTGCCAAAGTGATAAAGGACCCAGCATATCTAAAGTTTTATCAAACCACTAGCTCTTCGAGACCATTTTTCAGCAAAATATTGCTTAAAGATTAATATTCTTCCTTAATTCATCTTAATGAGTGTTGTTACTCAGATACATTCTAATAAAACTGACTGTCAAAAAAAATGTGTCCTCTCCAGGACTCTCCAAGATGTAACATCCAAATATTTTAAAGGAATCTTGAAATGGAATATTATTGGGAATCTTCACTCATTCAAGCCACTCAGTGGTCATGTGATTCTGAATAATAGAGTAATTTCACTATGGAGATGACATTTGTTTACATATGCCACTTTCACATTATTATAGTTGTTCTTGTCAAGGACATAATTCAGGGCAGAACTGGATTCTTGAGAAGGAACTTTATAGAGAGAATGTCAGTTGCCTTCAAATTGCGCTGGTCTGGTTTTGAAAGCCACACAAATTGAATGAGTTGATCGTGAAGTTGACAAATACCTGTAGGTTCTGGTGCTCTTCATTTTTTGACTCTACTTTATCTATGAACCAGTCACCTTTGTAAGTTGTAGCGACCCAACAATTTGGACCAGGCAAAAAAATTATCCAGAGTGAATAATATCGGCTTATCAACGCAGCCAGAGACTGGTGGTGCACAGGTTCCTATGGTAGTGAAGATCCATACCAAGTTTCAATGAAATCGACCCATTATATTTATTTATTTATTGGTGTTTAAGGTCACATACTTATGCACAATGGCTAATCATGACCGTGACAGTTTTACAGGGGGAGGAAGCCGGAGTACCCAGAGAGAACCATCGAGCAACGACGAGCAGCTGCCAACATTGTAACTCTGCACTGCAGCACAGGCAGGGTTAGATTGGCTGAAGGCATGCGCACCATCAACGAGCAGTATGCCTTAGAACATGGCATCATCGTGCCGCCATGTGGACAATCAGGGTTAAGTGCCTTGCCCAAGGACACAATGCGGGAGTCCGAATCGATCGTTCAGACAGTCATCCATCTGAGGATTAACCAGGCACGACGTTGCTTAACTTCGGTGATCTGACAAGAAATCGACCCATAAACATCTGAGAAAATCTCCGGACAAAATTCTAGGCAATTTAGGCATTCTAAGATGAAAAGGGCATACCTCTGGCTAAAAAACTGTCCGATCGAAACTATAATCACAGGTGCACAGGACCTCATGGTTGTGAACATCCCTACCAAGTTTCAAAGGAATCGACCCCTAAACATCTGGGAAAATCTCCACGCAAAATTCAGACATTCTAAGACAAAAAGGGGCATAACTCTAGCAAAATAAAGTCCAATCAAAACTATAATTGCAGGTGCACAGGTTCCCATGGTGGTGAACATTCGTACCAAACTTCGAGTAGATTGGTCCATAAATGTCTTGAGAAAATCTCAGGACAAAATTATGTCTACGGACCGACGGAAGGACAGACAAATGAATGGACAGACGGACAAATGGAGGTGATTCCAGTATACCCCCCATCCCCCAATCTCGTTGTCGTGAGTATAATTACATATATACACGGAACACAATGATGTGTGAAATGTGAATGTGTTCATCAATACGGCGTAAGTACAAGCTTGGAAGTATAGAATGAGCGACGCAGCCTTAAGAGTTCTATCCTTGCACAATGGCATGAGTTCCATATTGATAAATGCATTCACACATCGTGGTGTTTTGTGTTTATTACAAGCCTCTAGGACATAGAATCCATCAATTTAAAAATTTGGTCTTATTTGGTGAATTTGACACTCCGGATATGTTTGAAATAAAAAAAAATCTCAGGTGTGATTGGCAAACACAGGTGACAGATTGATGCGTAAACAGAAAAATACAAATGAAAATTGTATCCAAACAGGTTCTTTATTCATATTTTTAAGAAATTAGCTGCTGTCATCTGAGAGATATTCACTTCAAAAGTCCGAACTTGAGTGTTAAAAAATCACTTCCGATTTATACATCAAGTTTAATTTCATAATTTTGGTGGATTTTGACCGAAAAAATTTCCAACTCAAAATCGAATTATTGGCTGTCACTGCAGCTTTCAGATTGATCTGGGTCAGAATGCAATGTTTCAAATGGCCGCTTTTGAAATAGGAAAGAGTTTAGTTCTTTTGATGGAACCATGATGTCAAATGGAAAAATAGTCTGTCAATGGAATTCTGTATAGAACACATGTTCCATACGGATTTGTAAATATGTAATTGGAAGAAAAGTAACAGGCGTGTAATAAATACATGCATGTGTAAAATTCATATCTTACCTATAATAAATTACTGATTCATTTTCAATAAGTCTTTTCCATCCAAATGGAATTATCACAGTGTTATTTTTACATAAAATTACACCATCAGTCTTGGCACACTCTGCACCCACAGCTAAATACTTATCCTCAGTTTTAAGTGAAATTGTAGAAGATTCCTTGATAGAGTGTGAATCGCTGTAAGATGTCGCACTACCTATGGGAGATGGAGGAAATACTTTACTTGCCGGACCAGACAATTGAGCTGTGATAAGCTTAGATACAGATTGACATTTTGTCCTTGAGAGTTTTGTTGATGTGTTATATGAGCATGTTCCAGTTTTTGTAGAAGTTTGTGATTGTGATGTGATGTCAGTAGCAGGTGCTTTAATTGTCTGTTGATGTTTAAAATCTGTTGAAGATACATCTTTAGTAGAATCGTTTCTGTGGGTACATTTTACATTTTTAATAATTTGATCTGTTGATGATATATTGGATGACTGTACTGTCTCTGTTGTTTTGGCTTGTGGACACTGTGCAGCTATTGTCGTTGTCAATAATTGTGTGTGTACTTGTGCTGTGTTTGGTGAAGACATACACATACTGTTCGCTACTGTGATGGTAGGCGTTGTTTTTGTAACCTGGCCACAGCAACTAAGCATGTTATTTCCACCCAATGCACTGTTTTGTCCAATAACTTGGAAAGTTGGAATGGACTGTTGTTGTGGATTAATAACTGGAGACATTTGATTCAGCTGACCTGCTTGTGGAATTACATTCTGAACATTCATGTTTGGGTTGACAAAGCCAGCATTACCCATTGCAGCAAAATTGATTGGGTTTATGGTTTGTGGATTTATTCCAAAATTGTTCATAATAAATGATGGATTGAATGCACCAAAGTTAGCATGTCCTGGATTTAAAAACTGCGGACTGTTCATATTCACCATCTGCATCTGTGGTAGAATAAAATTCTGATTGATACCATGGTTTTGTACAAATCCCTGAGATGCCAGGTGCTGTGGATTTGCGATATGAGGTTGTGGAAACTGACTGAAAAAGTACTGACCAAAACTTGGAAGTGCATTTGTGTTTCCTGTGACGGCAACTGATACCTTAGACGAATCTGAACCTTGAACAGGTGATATAGGCATACCAGTTGTGTTCTGAGTACTGTTGGCATTCATCACATTTTGACTGATGTTAGGACCAAAGGAAGCAAATGGTGGCAACCCACCGGTAGCAGCAGCAGCAGCAGCAGCATTAGCCATGAATGCATTCATCGGCATACTTGGTACACCAACTGGATTAGCACAGAGACCTTGCCCTTGATTCATTCCATAAGAAGGATAAAAATTACCAGGAGGGCCAACAACAGTCTGTGAGCTGGATACTGCTATTACTGGAGACTGCATATTTGGTATCATATTGACAGCAATATTTCCAACATTTCCTTGCATCTGCTGAACAGGAACATTAATATTCATGTAATTCTGCTGAACTGTGTCTTGGTTCATTATCTCAACCATCCACTATTATTTAAACAGGGAAATCTCATAATAACTTTATATATGTATGGATTTTCCTGTTTGAAATCACATTTTCTTTTATTACTTCTATACATTCCGCAGTCTTCATCAGCCACAAGCAAATGTTTCATCTGTTGTGAGAACCTGACAGCAGCCTGAAATTAAAAAAAAGGAACAGGCTTGTACAAATTCGAAACAAGCATACATGTATGCCACGAGAAGGCAAAATCCCTCACTCGTAAAGAGATAAATGGATAACAATATTTATTTAAAACAAGAGGCCCCAGGGGGCCTAAGGGCACTCACCTGACATGGTAGTCTAAATATCAAACCAGGGACTTTATTTGAATAAGCTGCATACGCCTCTCCTAAGCAAAGCATATACCAACTAGATGAAGCAGTTTTGCCCACACACTACACAGGATTTTCCTTCTATTTTCAGTTCCTGCACTTTTACGTCCCAAAATTGAGATAAACGCATAAAAACAGATTTTTTTTATTTTTCTTCGGAAATTTTCGAAGTCCCAAACAAAATATTTTCAGCCTAAAATTTGTTTTTCTTCTTAAAATTGACCAAAACACATAAAAACTAAACAACTAATTTCCAGATTTTGGTCCACAATTTTCTAAGTCCCAACCGGTCCCCAAATTTTCAGTGTAAAAAAAAAATAATTTTGTGTTAAAATTGACCGAAACGCATAAAAAACAAAACAAAAAATTCTGCATTTTGGTCCAAAAATTGACGAAACACAAAAAAAAATCCCCAAGGTTTGCAAAATAGAAATTTTTGGAGGGGGAAATATTCTTGCCCCTACCATAACGCTGGCAAATATAGCCCCACAAACTTCTCTTGAACAAATCTGAGTCTACACCTCAAAAGGAAGCTGCACACCAAATATCAAGTCTCTGCTACTGGTGGTTCATGAGAAGATTTTTTAAGATTTCAGCACACTTTTTGGGTGTGGCCCTACCAAGGGGCGAGGCAACTTGATTTGAACAATATCAAATTGCGATGTCATAACAAACTATTACCTCAAATATCAATTAAATTGGTTCAGCGGTTTGGGAAGAGAAGACGCAAACACCATGTTCACGGACGACGGATGGTGAGTGATCACTGGAGCTCTCCTGACTGAGCCAGGTGAGCTAAAAACAAGATCATCTCACAGTGTATGCCTATAGTAAGTGACGTGAAAATCTGATTACATTTTTTCAAGTTAACAGTAACTCAACACGTTCACAAAATTAATTTTTTCAAGTTTACCTTAGAGTTATTATCAAACACCAAATTTTCAATAAAAAGGACCAATAACCCCTCTGAAAGCTGAGGTAATTTGGTGAATATCGAATTTGACTAAGTTCTTCTCAATGTATGCCTGCAGTAAGTTTCGTAAAAATATTATTACATTTGTTCAGGCTATTGCATTTTGAATGTAATTATCAAACACCAAGTTCCAATAAAAAGGGGCACAGTTTAGTCGTGTTCAGGCCGACATGGTTCAGGGCCCGTCTGTTGAAAAATAGAACGCAACCAGTAAGTAACTTTAGAAATTCAGAAAGTTCCTGACACCGCCAATGCAGATGCAGACCGAATTCTGAATGAGTAAACATTAGACATCCAGGAAGATCAAACACAAGGGAAAATACCCAAAGGAAAAGTGCTGTAAACTATATGTTTAAGTGAGAAAAAAATTAAAAGTATCTGAAACAGTTGTCGAGGAGATGCCAGTATTGTTTTTTTTTCCACCAAGCTGCATTACCGGTATCTTTGATGTGTATTTGCTGTTGTGCCCAAATCTGACCAACCAAAAGGCATGGATTCTCTGTGAGCTTTTCTCATCTCAAAAAATAAATGCTGCTATAACATTCAATATTCATTCAATCTGGGGTGCTATTTTCCTTTGTTTTTATTGATGTCTTGATTTCACCGTAAATCTCGACCAACTGGTATACATGTACTCTTGCCTGCCTAGTGATAGCTGAAAAATAGGGATGGGCTGGATATTTGATTGGACATAATGATTGATTGCATTTTCCCTCCATTCCTCACTGCCAGATAATAGTGATTGCTGGGAATTTTTGTCCAAAATTAATATAATGGTGTCAGCATTATTATTAGGCAAGTAAGAGAAGGTGTGTCATGAATTATAATAGGATTTTATTTCCAAAATGTCGATCCTCTGATGTACATCTGCATCAGAGGTTAAACTAGTAATCATATGTACAGTACGTGGAGAGTGTATTATCATAAGATCACCAGCAGAGTGGCGATTTCACCTGAGAAATTATTGCAAATTTGTTGCAAAGCATTACCATCATAAGCAAAGTTCCAGCCAATGGACCTCTGGGTTAAACACGGAGGTCCATTGGCTGAAACATTTGCTTTTGTTTTTTGTCCGTATGTACAGAATTTGGAAGAGATATTTTGGTTGATAATGCCACTCCGCAGGTGATTTAATAGCAATCCACTCTCCACGTACTGTAACACATCCAGTGGACTCCATGTCAGACCCGGAAATAACCTGCGAACGATTGTTCAGGTTAAATGGAGGTTATGGCAATTGTTAAATATGTGAATGAACAACAGGTTACGACTAAATAATATACACAAATTAAATTCCTAGGCCGACATGTTTCGCCTGTCAGACCTGGTAATCTCTCGGGAACCAGCTTGATTCATTGGTTGCGCATTGCATCCACAGTGTGCATGTTAAGCTGTTGAATTGTAAATTAGTGAGACCACTGAGCAAAAATAGTGAGATTTTAATGTCTACATGGCTCAAAGAGTAAAATTTATTGACTTTAACAGTGAGATTCTGTCAAAAGTTTCAATTTTAGGCTCATTTAAGAGAAATTTATTCTGAAAAATAGTGAGTCTCCCTCTAAAATAGTGAGAGTTAACATGTCTGATCCACATTTGAGTAGAATGGCATGCAATTTATGTTTAACAGAATTTCCGTCACAATAAATAACAACTAGAGGCCCCAGGGGGCCTGAGGGCGCTCACCTGACATGGTAGCCTAAATATCAACCCAGAGAATTGATTTCCACAAGTTGCATCTGCTCCTCCTAAGAAAAGCTGAAACCAAATATCCAAATATTCTGACCAGTGGATCTAAAAAAAAGATTTTTAAAGAATATTCCTCATACTGAACTAAGTCATAATTCGGGCTCCCACAGGGAGCCCATATATGAACCCAGGAACTTGGCTTTAACAAACCTGAATCTCACACCCCTAAGGATTCTGCACACCAAATATCAAAACATTCCGACTGCTGGATCTGAAGAAGACGACTTTTAAAGAAAATTCCTCATTTTGAACCAAGTTACAATTCGAGCTCCCACAATCAGCCCAAATATGGACCTAGGGACATGGCTTGAACAAACTTGAATCTTACTCCCCTAAGGATGCTGCATAAAAAATATCAAAAGCATTCATCTGCTGGATCTGAAGATTTTTAAAGAAAATTCCTCATTTTGAACTAAGTTGTCATTCAGGCTCCCATAGTGAGCCCAAATATGAACCAAGGGACTTGGCTTGAACAAACTTGAATCTTAGCCCCCAAGGTTGCTCCATGCCAAATATCAAAACATTCCAACTGCTGAATCTGAAGAAGAAGATTTTTAAAGAAAAATTCCTCATATTGACTAAGTTATAATTTGGGCTCCCACAGGGAGCCCACATATGGACCCATGGACTTGGCTTTAACACACTTGAATCCCCCCCCCTCCCCCCAAGGATGCTACTCGCCACATATCAAACCATTCGGACTGCTGGATCTGAAGAGGAAGATTTTTTAAGAAAATTCCTCATTTCGAACAAAGTTACAATTCAAGCTCCCACAGTGACCCCAAATATGGACCCAGGGACATGGCTTGAACAAACTTGAATCTCACCCCCCTAAGGATGCTGCATACCAAATATCACAAGATTCTGCCTGCTGGATCTTGAGAAGAAGATTTTCAAAGAAATTTGCCTGAAATGCACTAAGTTCGAATTTGGGCTTTTATCGTGAGCCCAAATATGAATCCAGGTGGCCGATTTGAACAAACTGGAATCAGATCCACCCCACAATGTTGCATACCAAATATCAAAAGATTCTGCCTGCTGGATCTGGAGAAGAAGATTTTTTAAGAAATTTGCCTGAAAAGCACTAAGTTCAAATTTGGGCTCCTATACTGAGCCCAAATATAAACCCAGGGAGCCGATTTGAACAAACTTGAATCAGATCCACCCCACAATGTTGCATACCCAATATCAAAAGATTCTGCCTGCTGGATCTTGAGAAGAAGATTTTCAAAGAAATTTGCCTGAAATGCACTCAGTTCAAATTTGGGCTCCTATACTGAGCCCAAATATAAACCCGAGGGGCCGATTTGAACAAACTTGAATCAGATCCACCCCACAATGTTGCATACCAAATATCAAAAGATTCTGCCTGCTGGATCTGGAGAAGAAGATTTTCAAAGAAATTTGCCTGAAATGCAGTAAGTTCAAATTTGGGCTCCTATACTGAGCCCAAATATAAACCCAGGGGCCGATTTGAACAAACTTGAATCAGATCCACCCCACAATGTTGCATACCAAATATCAAAAGATTCTGCCTGCTGGATCTGGAGAAGAAGATTTTTTAAGAAATTTGCCTGAAATGCACTAAGTTCGAAATCGGGCTCCTATACTGAGCCCAAATATGAACCCAGGGGGCCGATTTGAACAAACTTGAATCAGATCCACCCTCCAATGTTGCATACCAAATATCAAAAGATTCTGCCTGCTGGATCTGGAGAAGATTTTTTAATGTTTTTCCCATTGCCTACAGTGTTAAAAAGTGCTGACTCAGCACTTTTTCAAAGTCCCGAAACTGTACCCTATGATAAAACCGATGGCAATTTTTTTTTACCAATTCTTTCTGTTGGTCCTAAGGAAGCTTCACACCAAATAAAAATTCTCGGTGCCGTGCAGTTTTGGAGATATGGGCGTTTTACTTTTTTTCTATTTTTAGCTCCTGCGGTTCCCATGGGGCTACGGGAAAAAAAAAATCAGCACAAATTAGGTACTTATGACCCAATAAGCCCTCACATAAAATTTGGTTCAAATCAGCCTCTCGGTTTGGAAAATAGAAATTTTAGGTGGGGCCAAAAATTTTGCCCCTCCCATAACGACGCTAAGTATAGCCCCACAAACTTCTCTTGAACAAATCTGAGTCTACACCTCAAAAGGAAGCTGCACACCAAATATCAAGTCTCTGCTACTGCTGGTTCATGAGAAGCAGATTTTTTAAGATTTCAGCTCACTTTTTGGGTGTGGCCCTACCCACGGGCGGGGCAACTTGATTTGAACAAAATCAAATTGCGATGTCATAACAAACTATTATCTCAAATATCAAATAAATTGGTTCAGCGGTTTGGGAGGAGAAGACGCAAACACCATGTTCACGGACGACGGACGGTGAGTGATCACTATAGCTCTCCTGACTGAAAGTCAGGTGAGCTAACAACTAACGTGCGATCTCACCAAAGCGACATCGCTCATTAATTGTGGTTAGTTATTGCGGCAGAAGTTCTGTTAAAACATCAATTGCATGGCTGGCATAGTAAAACAGAGAAGACTGAAAAGCAGCACAAAACATTATTTCTATAGGTTACTACCACAGTATTAGAAAAACCTGCTAACATGTTACGATGTAAGCTCTATATTTCCTGGCCAGCATGTCCGAATAATGATTTTCAAATATCAAAAGCATATCTACATGTACAACACTACAGCCTGTTTAGGCACCCAAGACTTGCCTAGAAACAATAGGGCTGGGCAGTTTTCAAATTTGTGTTTCGGTTCGGTTTCGGTTTTGAACAAAAACTTGTTTTTCGGTTTGGTTTTTCAAAATATATTGTAGAAATCACATTTTAGAGGGTAATGTACAAGTAAAAAGTGTCTGTATCTGTCTTCCAAGTCATCAGGCTCCTACAGTGTGTTCAAGAAAACTTGCCTAGAAACAATAGGGCTGGACAGTTTTGAAATTTGCGTTTCAGTTCCGCTGTTGAACAAAAACTCGGTTCGGTTTTCTGTTTTTCAAAATATATTGAAGAAATCACATTTTAGAGGGTAATGCACACATAAAATGTGTCTGTATTTGTCATCCAAGTCATGAGGCTCCTACAGCATGTTGAATCTTCCGGGTTACTCAGTGCTCACCACTCGTCTCAGATAATGGACATATTGTGGTGGGCTACTGTAGAGGGTTGCAGTGGTGGAGCCATGGGGTATAATAGGGAGCCCAGTACCCCCCTCCTCCCCCCCCCCCCCCCAAATCTGACTTGCTCCTCCCATCCCAAAGTTTGAAAAGATACTTTTTGATTTCCTGCCCTCAGTACAAGTATAGTACCCTCAGTCCTGAGATCCCACTCCCCCCACAACTGTTCACCAGCATGATCCCCCAGGATTTCAAACCATGGCTCCGCTACTGGTGGGATCTGCCTTGTTCTGTCAGTGAGATTTGGGGCCTTGTCAAGATGAAAAAATTTACAAGAAAAGCTACATGTACATTTGAGCAAAAATCAACATTTCCTTATTTTTTAAGGAGTCACTAAGTTCTCAACCTGGTTTTGGTTGATAATATGCAATTGTGCTTATTTCGGTAATTGTCAAAACGCTTCCAAATAGACTGCCCTGGTTTCTTAATGGTTCCTGCTTCAAATGACAGTGAAATAAAAGGAACACAAATCATATACTACTCAAAGTTTGCTAAGCACCAAGTATATCCAACTCAGTGTTTACGTTTTAGTTGAAATATTGTAATGAAAAGTGTATGTATTTTTAATTTAATTATATCTTTAATGATTTAAGTACAGAAATTAAGATTTTATTTGTGTTTGACATTATTTTTTAGCTTTTGAATATGATAACCATAGAAAATGAATATTATTGGTAAAAGAGGAAATTTTTCAATTTGCCAAAAAGTTGACGGAGCGAACTAGTATGGGTTCACTATCGAGTATGAGATTCATTACTGTTAACTACAGCTTGACAATGCCTTCTCATGCTCCCAATCAGGTTCCTGGTGGTCCTTTGTGGGAGGTTGTTCCATTCTTGGACCAGCATGGCACCAAGCTCCTGGACACTTCTTGGCTGGACTGCATGGGCTGAAATTGCAAGCTGCAACTCATTCCATCGATTGGATTGAGGTCAGGGGATCTTGCTGGCCAGTCCGTCCATACGCTCAATCCCCTCCCTCTGTCGATACTCCCTGACAGCATGGGCAACATGAGGACGGGCATTATCGTTCACCAGAATGAATCTACCACCCACTGCACCTGCATACAATCTGATGTGGACATCCAGGATCTCATCAATATACCACTGTGGAGTCAATGTACCACGCTCAAGGACACAGAGCTCTGTATGTCCATCCCTACTGATGCCGCCCCAGACCATGATTCACCTTCCACCATAGCGGTCATGCTCAGCAATGTTGGCTGCATGGAATCGCTCTCCTGGTCTTCTCCATATGCTAGAATGCCTACATGTATCTGTGTGGTCTAGGCAGTACCTTGACTCATCTGTAAAAAGGACAGGTTGCCAATCTTCTCTGGTCCATCCAATGTGGTCCATGGCCCATTCATATCGTGCCTGGCGGTGGTTCTGGGACAGCGGAATGCAAATACATGGTCTTCTCGGTCAGAGACCACCTTCGTGCAACCTTGCTCGGATAGTCGGCGTCAAAACATTTACCACGGATGCATTCTGAAGGTCACAGTGAAGCTGGGTTGCTGTGGCAAAGAGGTTCCTACGGGCCTGAATGATCAAAAACCGGTCTTCAGCTGCAGATGTTGCCCTGTCTCTGCCACCACCATGCCGTCTTACTGTTGTGCCATACTGCTGAAATCTTGCCCAGGTTCTGGTGATCACCATATGGTGCACACCAATGGCTTCGCCAACCTGATGATGGGTAGCCCTTAGCTCCACCATCCCTACAGCCCGCCACATTTCTGCTTTGGACAAATGTCTTCTTACATTTGCATTTGCCATATTCAATCATTAAATCACAAGGGTTTGTGCTGAAATGAAGATTTAATACCCTACACATGTCATGCACATGTAGACAGAACACGAAAACATCATGAAAATCAAGGGATACTTGCTTTTCATGACTATCAAGAAATGTCTGCCTGTCAAGAGAGCTAATGTAAACAAGGGGGGACCATCTCAATACATTCCTCAATCATATCCCCCCAAAATATAATATTTAAATATTGCAAATATGTCAAGCAAATTTCACAATGATGTGTCAAATACTTGGTGCTTAGCAAACTTTGAGTAGTATATTTCTTGTGATTTTGATAACTATTATTGAAGTCATGATATACGAATCACATTTATTGGTAACTCGCTCACTCCAATATTTTCACAATATCTCTCCTAATTTCGACTGTTGCGGTTTGTTTTTGAATTTGATTTTGCACAAACACATACATTGGGCGAAGTGAGCGGTGCCAAGGCAAAGATATCGCCAACTTCACTTCACCCTCTCTTGGCTGACCCCTGCATTGATTTCATCTTAGTCAAGACAGGCGATTGATGTTTTTGAAGGGAGACGGCTGCATAATGGGATCTGAAAGTTTTCAATATTGCATCTTGGGATTTGTTGTGTACACAAAATACACATGGGAAAACACGTGTTGATTATAACAACTGTGTGTTGGGATGAGGCATTAACTTGACACTTGACTGTTTTTACCTGACAGACCTGAGGTACTGCTTGATTTCTTAATGTAAGTTCAAATAGTGTACAAACAATTTGCAATAAGTTTAAACAAGAGGCCCCAGGGGACATGAGGGCACTCACCTGACATGGTAGCCTAAATATCAACCCAGGGAATTACTTGAACAAATTGCGTATGCCACTCCTAAGAAAAGCTTATACCAAATATCCAAAGATTCTGACCGGTGGATCTAAAAAAAATGATTTTTAAAGAATATTCCTCATACTGAAATAAATTATAATTCGGGCTCCCTCAGCGAGCCCAAATATGAACCCTGGGAATGGCTTGAACAAACTTGAATCTCACCTCCGTAAGGATGCTGTATACCAAATATCAAAAGATTCTGACTACTGGATCTGAAGATGAACTAAGTTATAAATCTGGCTCCCACAGGGAGCCCGAATATGAACCCAGGGACTTGGCTTGAACAAACTTGAATCTCAACCCCCAAAGGATGCTGCATACCAAATATCAAAAGATTCTGATTGGTTGATCGGAAGAAGAAGATGTTTAAAGAATACTCCTCATATTGCACTAATCTGACAATTTGGGCTCCCATAGAGAGCCCAAATATGAACCATGGGATTTGATTTCAACAAACCTGTCAATGAATTTTCCAAAGATGTTATATGTGAAAAATAAAAGCCTTTGGAGCAGTGGTATGGGGGACGAAGATTCTTTAATGTTTTTCCCATTACTCAGTGTTAAAAAATGATGACTCAGCATTTTTTCAAAAGTCCTGGAAAAGTACCCTGTGATAAAACTGATGGCAATTTCTTTTGGACCATTCCCTTCTGCTGTTCCTATGGAAGCTTCACACGAATCAAAATTTTCAGTGCCAAGTAGTTTTGGAGATATGGGCATTTTAAATTTTTTCTATTTTTAGGTCCTGTGGTTCCGATGGAGCGACGGGAAAAAAACATTTTTGGCATAAATTAAGTACTTATGACCCAATAAGCCTTCATATCGAATTTGGTTCAAATCGGCCATTCAGTTTGGAAAATGTAAATTTTGGTACAATTCGGGCTCCCACAGGAAGCCCAAATATGAACCCAGGGAGTTGGCTTTTACAAACTTATATCTCACATCCCTAAGGATACTGTATACCAAATATCAAAAGATTCTGACAGGTGGATGTGAAGAAGAAGAGTTTTGAAGAATATTCCTCATATTGAACTAAGTTATAATTCGGGCTCTCACAGGGAGCCCAAATATCAAACCAGGGACTTGGCTTGGACAAACTTGAATCTCACCCCCAAGGGTGCTGCATACTAAATATCAAAACATTCCATCTCCTGGATCAGAAGAAGATTTTCAAAGAAAATTCCTCATTTTGAACTTAGTTATAATTCGGGCTCCCACAGTGAGCCCCAATATGAACCCAGGGACTTGGCTTGAACAAACCAGAACCCCCCCCCCCCCAAGCATGCTACATACCAAATATCAAAAGATTCTGATTGGTGGATCTGAAAAAGCTTTTTAAAGAATATTCCTCATACTGCACTAATTTAAACATTTGGGATCCCAAAGAGAGCCCAAATATGGACCCAGGGATTTTCTTTCAATAAACATTTCAAACAATCTTCCAAAGATGTCATATGTGAAATTTGAAAGCTTTTGGAGCAGAGGTTTAGGAGAAGAATAGTCTTAAATGTTTTTCCATTACCCACAGTGTTAAAAAATGCTGACTCGGCACTTTTTCAAAGTCCTGAAAAAGTACCCTATGATAAAACCAAAAGCAATTTGTTTGGACCATTCCATCCTGTTGGTCCTAAGGAAGCTTTACACCAAATAAGAATTCTCACTGCTGTGTTGCATGGACGTTTTAAATTTTTTCTATTTTTAGCTCCTGCAGTGCGGTTCCCATGGGGCGACAGAAAAAAAATTTTTGGCATAAATCAAGTACTTATGACCCAATAAGCCCTCATATCATATTTGGTTCAAATCAGCCTCTCGGTTTGCAAAATAGAAATTTTGGGTGGGGCGAAAATTCTTGCCCCTCCCATAACAACGGCAAATATAACTCCTTGAACTTCTCTTGGACAAATCTGAGTCTACACCTCAAAAGGAAGCTGCACATAAAATATCACGTCTCTGCTGCTGCTGGTTCATGAGAAGATGATTTTTTAAGATTGAAGTACACTTTTTGGGCGTGACCATACAGACAGGCTGGGAAACTTGATTTGAACAAAATCAAAATGCGATGTCATAACAAACAATTATCTCAAATTTCACTTAAATCGGTTCAGTGGTTTTGGAGAAGACGCAAACACCATGTTTACAGACAACGGATGGTGAGTGATCACTATGGCTCACCTAACAAAGTCAGACGAGGTAAAAACTTTCAATAGTTACCTGCCATCCATTTAGCAGGATATGTTCTATTTTAATTTAACCATTTTATTGTTGACAAAAAGCATAACAGCCAATGTGCAGCATTATCTCTGAGCATGTGACACTTTCAGAGAACGCGCCAGAAGTCGGCTAATTAACATAAATTACCCGTCATTTTTCCCATGTTAACTTTGAGGTTTCAAAACTCAATAAATTTAATGTTTACCTCTAATCTAATTTACTACATGCCGCACGCAGATGATTTTGGGTCAAAGATAATTTATAATAATTTTACCCCATATATTATCAGGTATCTTTCAATACCTATTTGGTCGAATATGAATAACGATTCTTGATTTGCATGTATGGATTCTAACGTAAGACTTTTTAATTTTTCATATTCCTTCTGATTGTGGTTCTGTAGATATCATTTAAGATATAAGAAAGTTGCGACCACTCTTTTGGGAGAATTTGTTGTCAATCCTCTCGAAGTAAGCATAAGTGGCAGAGCATTTACCTTTGCCCGACATTTTAGCCTTTGGCATGCAGAACACATGTGATTGCGAGAACATAAACTTACCAATTCTGGGAAATTTGTTGAAACAGAAAGTCTTGGGTTTTTGTTAAGGCGGCGGTTCGGTTTCAGTTTTGAAAAAAAAAATGAACCAAACCAATAAAACGATAAACCACCCAGCCCTTAAAAACAACAGACAAGGTTCTTATGTAATTTGTAAATGTATCAAAAACTGCCTGTTGTAGTAAAAAGTGATTAAAGTCAAAATAAGGACTTAAAAGTTAACAAAGTAATCAATTTTTATTTGAATGAAGACTAGAATTGGGAGATTTTTGGTTTGAATTGAGAAAAATAATGCCATTGGGAAAGGGTTCCATATTTGGCCCCTGTAGATACTAGTACCCAAAAGAATTCCTGGAGTGTCACAACTAAATCATTATTATTAAGTTATTTATTGGTATTGGAGGTCACACATTTCTGCACAATGGCTAATCGTGACCACAACATGGATATAGACTTAAGCCAAGTTTAGTCCATCGTTTATACCCATGTTGACCATTTTGGAGGACATCCACCCCAAGCATTAGTGACTTGAGTTCTATTTTACCAGTAAAACAAAGCTTGATTACCACAGTAAACAGGCACTGTTTCACTTTCTGGGGTTCCCATGGGAACTGGAATGTTATCTGATCACAAAAGAGGCAGCTTTTATGACCAGTACTGGACCTTGATGATTGATATATGATCAGTCAGGGCTTATATTTCGACGAGAATCCGAGAATCGATTCGCACAAAGATTCGCGAAATAAAACCAGCGAGAATCCATGTAGATTCTTGCTGCACCTCTGCTAGGATTCGCGCGAAAAAAAATTAACTCAATTTAACCCTTTACCTAACACAGCAGCAACAATTTAACCAATAGAAGACTAACATGACCTGAAATATCCTGACATTTTGTCAATAAAATCTTACAAATATGGCTGTCATTGGAACCGGCTCATTGAGCCGGTTCCAACGACAGCCATATTTGTAAGATTTTATTGGTAAATATTGTTTTTTTATTATTTTATCATTTATTTATTATTTATTGTTTAAAAATTATCAAATTTAGTTTTAAAAATTAAAAAGGTGTGTTGGGTAAAAGGTTAACATGTGTTATCAGTATACAACAGTGGTTCAACCTCGGTGGCGTCTTGGGATCCTGGGACACTCATAGTAGGTATGGATTCTTGCAACCATTTTCACGAGAATCCAAAAGGATTCTCACAAATTTAGACGAAATATAAGCCCTGGATCAGTTTTCCAATCTTTTGAAGTGACACCAATACTTTTACCAGTGTGATTTCTTGAGATGGACAACATACTGAAAAATCAAACCGACACTGACATCATGGGAATACAGAAAAATGATAGTGTCAATGACACTGTTGCTTAACTTGACAGTGTGTTGTGTTTGATGAAAAGGATAATGTTCAATGTTTATGAAAGGATTATGAAATATGACAAGAATTGTGATAATTGAGAATATGTTAATTTCTGTTCCCTGTATGCTATGTTTTCATTAAAAATAATATGAGGTGTAGACTGTACAAAAGAATTGAGGGGTGGGTTAATGTGGGTCTCACAGTTAATGTATGTCAACCAAGTTACCAAGTTACAGTGAAATTATTCCAAAACGAGTCATCCTATCAAGTTAAAATGAAATCTCTTCATAAATATGGCCTGTAGACTGTGCTAAAGGTTTTCGGGTTTTGGGCCTGTGTACCCATCACAGTTGACCCATCGCAACCAAAAGGGATGACCTCATCTAGACATTATACCGAGTCATCCTACAAAGTTACAATGAAATCCTTTCGTAAATACGACCTGTAGTCTGTGATAAAGGTTATCGGGTTTTGGGATCGGGCAGCAGTCACGGTTGAACAATCGCGACAAAAAAGGGGACATTCTCATCTAGACATTATCTTGAGTCATCCTATCAAGTTACAATGAAATCCCTTCATAAATACAACCTGAAGACTGCTAAAGGTTTCCGGGCTTCGGGGTTCTGTAGCAGTCACAGATGACCAATCGCGACCAAACAGGGACGTTCTCATCTAGACATTATATGGAGTCATCCTACCAAGTTACAATGAAATCCCTCCAAAAACACTACCTGTAGACTGTGCTAAAGGTTTTCAGGTTTTGGGGTCGGGCAGCCGTCAAGGTTGACAAATCGTGACCAAATGGGGAAGTTCTCATCTAGGCATCATACAAAGTCATCCTACCAAGTAACAATGAAATTCCTCCATATTAAATACGACCTGCAGACTGTGCTAAAAGTTTTTGGGTTACGAGCTTGGGCAGCCGTCACAGTTGACAGATCATGACCAAAAGGGGACATTCTCATCTCAACATTATACAGTCATCCTGCCAAGTTACAATGAAATTCCTTCATAAATACGGCCTGTAGGCTGTGCTAAAGGCTTTCAGGTTTTGGGCTCGGGCAGCCATCACCGTCGATCAATCACGACCAAAAGGGGATGTTCTCATCAAGACATAACCTCAAACCTGCACATGAAATTTCATGATGATCGGACAGGAACTATGGGGTGTAGCCTGTGCTAAAGGAAAATGTGAAAAGACTCACAGACTAACAGCCTTCCGCACGCGTCATGGCAATAGCTTATCTTGGCTTTGTCAAGTTAAGCTAATAGAAAACTGAACCAAACCAATCAGTGAATATCGAAACCATCTTTATTTTAAAATTTTTCTACATGTACTTCGTAATTTGTAAGGCCTTGTTGAGGTTTGAAAACAGCTGAAGTGTTCATTTTCATGAAAGAAGTGACTAATTTTCTTTTCAGTTTTGTTAACCCTTATGGGCCTGGGCAATTGCCCTGAATTCCCATTAGACTACAACAAGGGACCGACCTAGTAAGGAGCCAGTATGAATTTGACTTCGAAAATTCTGATCTGACTCCTGAATCTTAAATATAGGCTTCTAAGTTGGCTCATAACCGTAAGACCCCATTTCCTCCATTGCTCACTCAGGCAGCCAAGACTTGACTTGGAACTATTGTTAAAATGAATGATTACATGTATTGTGCAATAAAAATATTTTTCAATCATTTCAGAAATAATTTTAATTATGCCAAAAACGAATGTAATTAAATGAACAAATGCATGTCCTACACAGTTGAAAGCATAACACAAGAAGATCATTATCAAATGGTAATATAACAACAGTTAACGGATTGAGTGCTTGATGCCCATATTTGGGTTCTACAGTTAAAACTAGAAGTCCTGCCATGAAATGCGCACAAATAGGACGTCGATCTGCACGTTAATCTACGCATTATGATCATAGTAAGACTATCACATTCTGTACATATGGCCTGTGCACAAGCAATGTTTCAGCCAATGGACCTCTGGGTAACCCGGAGGTCCATTGGCAGAAACATTGCCTGTGTTTGCTATGAGTAACCAGGAGAACCTGTCGTGCTTTGGATGCCATTCAATATGGTAATTGTGCGCAATTCGTATGCGCAATTCAGCCTAGATAAGCGCACAGTTCGTGACAGAACTTCTGGTTTTAACTGTATGCTAGTGTGAAAGTGCTACAACAAATAAACTTCATGTTCTATAAATGTACTTCATATTATCTTTGAAGTAACATTATATCATCTGTGTGGATTTTCCTGTTACAATTTATGGGAGAGTGCTATAGGCATTATATTTTAACAAGGGAAAACACATGAACACATTTTGACTAACAACAATAATTTAGCACTCTATCGGCAATTTATTTATTGGTGTTTTACGGTCACATCCTTGTGCATGATGGCTAATCGTGACAGTGAGAGTTTTACGGGTGGAGGAAGCCGGAGTACCCGGAGAGAACCACCGAGCATCGACGAGTAACTGTCAGCTCTTCAACATTCTAACTCTGTTCAAGCTCCGATCAAGCAGGGTTACAGCGGTTGAAGACATGTGCACCATCGACGTGCAGTACGCCTTAGTGCATGGCGTCATCATGTCCCCATGTAGGCAACCAGGATAAAGTGCCTTGCCCAAGACGGAGATCGAACTTGGGACCTCTAGCATAGAAGTCCAACAGTCTACCACCACTGAGCCACCGTGCTCCCACTCTAGCAGCAAAGAAGTAAATCTGGCTTCTAGATTTCAAAAGTAGACACAAAGTCTGGCCCTCATTTTTAAATGCTCAGGTTGATCCCTGACTACAACCTGTACATGTACATGTCCAATTGCTAAGCAGTGATTTCTACTCACGATTTGACTAAAAGTTAAAAAATTTATAGTAATTTATATATTTTTTATACTTACCAATGACCCAGACTTAGCTGGTGCTAACTCTAACAAAACCAGGGCCAAACACAAATTTTGCCCCCCAATCCCCAAAATTTGCATCCAAAACCAAAAGAAATCATGTCCTATAGGACCTCCATACAAGGACGTTCCGAAATTGGCGCCAATTATCATTCTTACTGGCAGTGCCTGGTCAGCGCTATGTACTCAGCGGGGAGGCAAGAGTTCCCAACTCCTGGGAGGGCCATCCCCGTCTGGTTCATTGGTAAGTATAAACAAGAGGCCCCAGGGGGCCTGCGGGCGCTCACCTGACATGGTAGTCTAAATATCAAACCAGGACTTGAATAAGCTGCATATGCCCCTCGTAAGAAAAGCATATACCAACTAGATGAAGCAATTGTGCCCACACAATACACAGGATTTTCCTTGTATTTTCAGTTCCTGCACTTTTACGTCACAAAATTGAGATAAACGCATAAAAAACAGAATTTTTTCCAGAAACAAAATATTTTCAGCCTAAATTTTTTTTTCTTCTTAAAACGCATAAAAAACTAATTTCCGTCCCACCCGGACCCCAAATTTTCAGTGTAAAAAAATTTTTTTTTTTTTTCTCTTAAAATTGACCGAAACGCATAAAAAACAAAAAAAAAAATTTCCAGATTTTGTTCCAAAATTTTCTAAGTCCCACCCGGACCCCAAATTTTCAGTGTAAAATTTTTTTTTTTTTTTTCTCTTAAAATTGACCGAAACGCATAAAAAACAAAAAAAAAAATTTCCAGATTTTGTTCCAAAATTTTCTAAGTCCCACCCGTACCCAAAATTTTCAGTGTAAAAATTTTTTTTTTTTTTCTCTTAAAATTGACCGAAATGCATAAAAAACCCAAAAACATTTTTCAGGATTTTGGTCAAAAATTTTCTGAAGCAGTGTTTTGGGAGAAGAAGATTCTTCAACGTTATTCCCATTAGCTACACTGTTAAAAAATGATGACTCGGCACTTTCAGTCCTAGAAAAGAACCTTATGATAAAATTTTTACCATTTTTTTCTTCCGGTCCTAAGGAAGCTTCACACCATATAAAAATTCTCAGTGCCATGTAGTTCTGGAGATATGGGCATTTAAAAAGAAAAAAATTTTTTAGCTCCTGCAGTTCCCGTGGGGGACAGGAAAACAATTTTCGGCATAAATTAGGTACTTATGACCCAATAAGCCCTCATATCAAATTTGGTTCAAATCGACTTTTTGGTTTGGAAAATAAAAATTTTGGTATAATTTGGGCTCCCACAGTGAGCCCAAATATGAACCCAGGTACTTGGCTTTACCAAACTTCACTCTCAGCCCCTAAGAATGCTGTACATCAAATATCAAAACATTTTGACTGGTGGATCTGAAAAAAAAATTTTTTTTAAAGAATATTCCTCATATTGAACTAAGTTATAATTTGGGCTCCCACAGGGAGACCAAATATGAGCCGAAGGACTTGACTTGAACAAATTTGAATCTCACCTCCCTAAGCATACTGTATACCAAATATCAAAAGATTCTGACCGGTGGATGCGAAGAAGAAGATTTTAAAAGAATATACCTCGTATTGCACTAAGTTACAATTTGGGTTCCCAAAGGGAGTCCAAATATGAACTCAGGGACTTGGCTTGAACAAACATCAATCTCACCCCCCTAAGGATGATGCATAGCAAATATCAAAAGATTCTGATTTGTGGATCCGAAGAAGAAGATTTTTAAAATATATCCCTCATATTGCACTAATTTGAACATTTGGGTTCCCATAGGGAACCCAAATATGGACCGAGGAATTTGATTTCTACAAATATGTGAATCAATGTTCCAAAGATGTTATATGTAAAATATGAAAGCTTTTAGAGCAGTGGTTTGGAAGAAAACAATTCTTTATTTTTTTCCCATTGCCTACTGTGTTAAAAAATACTGACTCAGCACTTTTTCAGAGTCCCGAAAAAGTACCCTATGATAAAACCGATAGCAATTTTTTTTTACCAATCCTTTCTGTTGGTCCCAAGAAAGCTTCACACCAAATAAAAATTCTCACTGCCGTGCAGTTTTTGAGATATAGGCGTTTTAATTTTTTTCTATTTTTAGCTCCTGTGGTTCCCACGGGGCTACAGGAAAAAAAATTTCTGCATAAATTAGGTACTTATGACCCAATAAGCCCTCACATAAAATTTGGTTCAAATTGGCCTCTCGGTTTAAAAAATAGAAATTTGGGGTGGGGCCAAAATTTTTGCTCCTCCCATAACATCGCCAAGTATAGACCTACAAACTTCTCTTGAACAAACTTGAGTCTACACCTCAAAAGGAAGCTGCATACCAAATATCAAGTCTCTGCTATTGCTGGTTCTTGAGAAGAAGATTTTTTAAGAATTGGAGCATTTTTGCCCCACCCCTCTGCTCAATATGAGCCGAAACCTAATTTGCCCAAAAATCAAAATGCCGCTATATAACCCCTACTCACATGAAATTTCATTAACATGCGGCCAGTGGTTTGGAAGAAAAAGACCCAAACACCACCTTCACGCCGGACGACGGACGACGGACGACGGACGAAAAGTGATCAGAAAAGCTCACCCTGACTTTCAGTCAGGTGAGCTAAAAATATATAAATTACTATAAATTTTTTAACATTTTTATACTGTACCAATGACCCAGACTTAGCTGAATAGTAAAAAGGCTGGAGGGCCTAGGACATAGAGGAAAATCCAATAAGCTCAACTATATAATATAGAGGTAACCCCTTAAGGAGAAAAGGAGTATTAGGCTTTACATGTATCTTTCTTATTTAATGTTAAATTAGAAAGATACAATACCCTTCATAATTGAGCACAATAACATTCATGTTCTCTATTAACATCCAGTATAACCCTTTATACTAATTATTTTTAAAGTAAGCCAATAAATAAAGTTAGTCCAGAGAATTGAGACTCTTTATAATCTTTTAAAAGTGTCCGAGTATTGTATATTAAAGCCCGTTTGACACTTGACATATACAAATGCTTCACACCGAGCTACACTTTAAAAGTATGACATGAATGAATTTTAACATTAATATTACACTTTAAAACCATCCCGGAAGCGACTCAGAAATACTGACTTAGGAGGAGGCATTCCCTTGCTTTTCACTATAAAGCAGGTGACCTAAAGGAGCACCCTCCCCCCCCCCCCCCTTCCCCTTGCCCTGGGTCAAATAGCCCAGAGCGAAGAGGGCAGCCGGACAGAGTCACTGCCGGAACAGAAAGCCTGCATAACTCTAGTTGCAACTGTTTAGTGGACGACATTCTGAGCAACAGATAACGGACCTAAACAATGCAGGTCTCCAGAAATGGACTCAATATTTCTGAGATAAAAATTTGTGAATGTGGATGGCTGACACCAATAAGCAGCCTTCATAAAATCTGTAATAGCAATACTATTAGCATAAGCCCAAGAAGTAGCAAGAGCTCTTACTTCATGAGCGGAAATCTTAAGCACAGACTGCTGAGAAGAAGATAAACTCTCATAAGCAGTACGGATAGTTAATTGAATCCATCTAGCAATAGAATGGACCGAAATGTCCCTTCTATTAGGCATCAAAGACAGAAAGAAACGTTTCCGTCCCTTTCTGATAAACTGAGATCTCTGTTTATAGATACGTAACGCTCTAACAGGACAGAGTAAAGGCCTACGCCCGTCTGAAGACGGAGGAGCCTTAATAACAATAGGTTCCGGATATTTATTAGGAGCCTGATTCTTAGCTAAAAAACCCACATTAGTAGTGAAGGTGATAGTGTTCCCGACACTACGATAGTGAGAATCATCCACCGACAGTGCATGAAGCTCACTGACTCTTCTAACAGAAGAGAAAGCTAAGAGAAAAGCTGTCTTATAAGATAAGAATTTGAAATCTACTGTCCCAAGAGGTTCAAATGGCTTTTCCTTCAATTTAAGAAGAACCCAAGCTAAATTCCATTTAGGAATTAACCTAAGAGTTCTGGATCTATTTATCGAGAAGTTTCTAACCAACTTAGATAAAGAGACATTAGATCCAATTTGTAAACTATCATGATGTGCATAGGTATCAGATAACATAGACCTATAACCCTTAATAGTAACAGGCTGCAGTTTGATTTCGTCAAACAAGTATACTAGAAAGTTTGCAATGTCTGGTATAGAGGGAGCGAAAATATCTACAGAATGATCCCTACACCAACGACGAAAAACCTTCCACTTAGCCGCATAGTTTAGCGAAGAGGAGGTCCTCCTACAGTTAGAAATCGCGTCCACTGCTCGTCCTGTAAAGTGCTTGCCATGCAAGAAGGACCGCACAACGGAATAACGTGAAGGTTGAGACCTTGCGGGTTGTGATGTAGTTGACGCGATTTCCCCTGCGAAAGAAGATCCTCCCGTGGAGGAAGCTTTCGCGGTAGGTCCCACAACAGACACCTGAGTAGATTTATCCACGGTCTCTGTGGAGACAGAGATGCTACCAACAGAATCTTGCATTGAGATTGTTTTATCTTTAGCAATACTTGCTGAATTAACGGCGCTGGAGGATACGCATATCCTATCATTCCGTCCCAAGGGATCGACAGAGCGTCTACTGCAAATGCTCTTGGATCCGGACACGGAGACACATACGTCTGCAACTGATTGTTGAGATGTGTCGCAAATAAGTCTATCATTGGCCGTTCCCACTGGTAGCAAATCTGATTGAATACTTGTTTGTTGAGAGTCCACTCCGACGGCAACAAGCGACCCTTTCGTGAAAGGGAGTCTGCTGGCACATTCAGACGACCCGATATGTGACGGACCGAAAGAAGAACCTGATGTTCTAGCGCAAACAGAAGGATTCTTTCCGTTAGATTGAACAACGGAACTAATGAGTGCCTCCCTGATTCCGTATATACGCCACTACTGTCGTATTGTCGGATAGGATTTGGACATGAGCATTGTGAATAATGTCCATCCAATGACGTAACGCAAGCCAAATTGACATCATTTCCTTGATGTTTATGTGCTTGCCCAGGAATTGCGGATCCCAAAGACCCTGGCATCTCGAATCCGTTGGGATCAATGATGCACCCCAACCTGTTTGACTGGCATCCATCATAATGGTAAAACTCGGATCCGGCAACTGCAGCGGAACTCCCTGAGTTAACCACTGAATGTTTGCCCAAGTCTGAATCTCTTGTTTCACTTGATCTGACAAGAGAACGTCTATGTCGAGCGAATGAATTTTCACACTCCAATTCTGAGTCAAGAAAATTTGGAGAGGACGCGTGCGTAACCGCCCCATCGGAATGAGATCCGCAGCGGCTCCGCACAGACCTATCAGTCTCATAAATTCTCTCGCTGTGACTTTGTCTGCGTGCAGACAATAGCGAGCGTAACAACCGACTAATTTCGCTCTGGTTAACGGCAGACAAACGAGATTGTTGTGCGTCTCGAAGCTCATTCCCAGATGTGTGAATGACTTGGACGGCACCAGATCCGACTTCTCCTCGTTTACTATAAAACCGAGACGTCGGAGCAATAGAAGTAGATTCTGAACATTGTTCTGAAGCGTTAACTCGTTGCCGTACCTCTGAAGAATGTCGTCCAGGTAGGCCGACGTTACCGCAGACGAATGAGCTCGGAAATAGATCATTACCGAGTTCATTACCCGAGTGAAAGCCCAGGGTGCTAGATTCAATCCGAAGCACATCGCCCGGAATTGATACACCACTCCTAGGACTGCGAAGCGTAGATACTTTCTGAATGTCGGATGTACCATGACGTGAAAGTACGCATCTTTGAGATCTATGCTTGTTGCATAATCGTTCACCCGAATACTCGCTCTGACCGACCGAATCGTCTCCATATAAAACTTCGGAGCGACGATCAGCTTGTTTATCCAGCTCAAATCTATGACTGGACGGAACGAGCCGTCTGGTTTCGGAACCAGAAACAGATGGCTGTAGAATCCCGGAGTCTCCTGGTTTTCTACGATCTCTACCGCGTTCTTCATTAAAAGAGACTGCACCTCTGATAATAGAGCGTCTCTTTTCTGCGGATTTGACGGAAGTTGAGTCCACTTTGGACTTCGAGTTAATGGAGGCTTTCGTTTGAAGGATATCTTTAGACCTTCCGAAGTCACTCCTCTCACCCAAGGGGCGTCCGTAATCGACACCCATTCTTGTGAAAAGCTCGACAACCTTCGCCAACCGGTACGCGATAGAGGTCTAAGCCATCACCTCCTGGACCTGCGAGGCCTGCGGTAGGAGAAACCACGTCCTCCACGACCCGCACCTCGTCCCGTCGACCTCGGGGCGTCCGACCAGTTGTCAAGGCCCGAAGGACGTCCCGAACGTGAGTCACTACCTTGACGGTCTCTCGAATAAGACCAAGAGGACGCACCGGAACCTCTATAGGAACCTCTCTTGGGCGCATTAGACCCAGAAGTGCCTGTCTTATTCTTGTCTGCCGTATCCGACTTCTTAGAAGCAGATTTGAACAACAGAGAATCCGAAGCTTTCTTTGTAATTTTATCATAAATAGCAGAAAGCTTGCCATCAAAGAGAAGTTCTCCGGAGACCGAAGCGACTCTGAGAGAGTTCTTCACCTTAGTATCCACGAGTGTGGATGTAGCTAGGGCTGCGTCACGTCTAACCAACTCCAGGTTTGTCACTGAAAGGGCGGAGTTACACGTGGAATAAGCTACTGCCCTTGAAAGAAGTCTTAAAGAGGATTGTATATCCTGAAATTCTTTCCCTTGAAGGCGCAGTGATAACGCCTTAGTAAGGTGATCTGCGTAAGATAAGGCATCTAAACTGGCTCTGTTAGACGAAATAGCTGTTTCCAACACCGCGGTTGGAATAGAAGCCGACGACGGTAATGATAGCTCTAAGTCTTCCGCCTCGTCGTCCATACGCAGAGGAACTCTCGGAATACCCTGTCCTGCCGTGTCGAATTTATTCCTTGCATGAATGAAAGGCAGGTTGAGAGTATTGGCGAACAAGAAACCTGCTTTCCCCGTTTTGGAAGCAAGTTTAAATATAACGTCGTTCAATAATTCAAATGTTCTTGCAACATTATTGGACTGCGACGGAAACTCGGGAGCGATGTCCCTGAACCGCTCAAAAAATTCAGAGTCCAATGACGCTATAATCCTCTTGTCCGGAACCGCAGCAGTCTGGCCCGACGGAACAACTTGAGGGAGAAAGTGCCGGATGAAGTCCACAGCAGCTTTATGTTGTTCCGAAAGGGATAGCTCCAAATCATCCGTATCCCTTTCACCATCCGGTCGGACCTCATGATGCTCCCGGTCGTCCGCCCCCGATGCTTCGGCGGAGCGTACCGACCCAGCGCCGTCGGATAATTCCAGATCCGACACCGTTTCTGTCGGCTGCTGGGATGCTGCGATAAGTTGTGCTATCTGCACAAGTACGTCCGGCATCGAGACCTGCGGAGGCGCAGTCTTTTGCTGCTTCGCCGAGGGCAGCTCCGCATCTGATGGCTCCCGCATACTTTTTCTATGCGAACGTCCGGAGTCCATCGGCCTCGTATCCCTGGCTGCCGGATGGTGTGACCTGGTCGCTGAAGAATCCCTGATCGGCGAAGCTGGTAAGATATCGGCGGTCACGCAGCCAAGGTGCGGTCGTGTGCGCTGACGAGAAGAAGAAGCCTGAGCAGTCTCCGCGGACTGCCTATACAACGGAGCGTCCCGAGCGACGGACGTATGCTCCGCTTGCGACACATTTTGTACCACAACATCTGGTCCCAGATGTTGTTGTACGAGAGAGGGACCTCTCTCGCTCGCGGCCCGGCTGGACCTGGACGAGCTAGGAACCGGACTCAAAGGCTTCCTCCGATCTCTCCTACTATCCGCCATCACTGGGTGTGCACATTGAATGTTTATAGTGCTCGCATCACCCAACATTTCCTCCTGGACCGCATCGGACGAACCCGGCTGCCGAACCATTCGGTGAATGGACGCTACACCGGGCGGGCGAGCTAGCGGACGACATTTGTTTAATCTCCATGAGCACTTTTGCCGCTAGCTCTGTATTCATTTGTGACGACAGAAACACACTTGCGGAAGATAACATGGAAACATCACCCTGTTCTTGTTCCTCTGAAATAGAAACTGAGAGAGTAGAGTGACCTTGCGGAGAAAGAGCCGGCATAGCCCTTTCTCCAGTAACAACATACCGTGACACACGTTTCCAATGTTTGTCATCCCAATATTGACATATAGAACAGGGATTAGTGCGAGAACACTGACTACAATTAATACAATGATCATGAAAGTCAGAGGAAGATTTCTTCCTATTACAATTTGAACAATATCCTTTCATTGTGAAAAGTCAACAACAAGTCCTAGTTACTCGTACAAACCCCTGACACAAAGATACATAATAACATGATCCATTAATAATGAAAAAACAACTGCAAATCAAAATAATTTTTGAAAAATATTTTTTCAGCGAAGCCCATGCAAACTAAACATAAATTTTGAATTGTGCCACTGCCAAAGTAACACTAACTTCAAAGTACGTATCCTCTTCACTTCTCTCGGGTGAAAAAATGGGCATATTTTTTAGAATCCCGAAACCCTTCGGAGACATTAAAATTGTTCACAAAAAAAAACAAGAGGCCCCACGGGCCTGAAGCGCTCATCTTAAACAGAACCCAATTTAAACAGAGTCCAAGAATGAGTCTACATTAAGCAAGCCATCTCCATAGGCTACACTGTCAATCCTTGAGTCCCTCAGGAGTGACAAAAATAATCTGGGCATCATGCCTTTTCTTCAGTTGATCATAAAGTAAAATGTAGAGCTCCCCTATGAAGCCCCTTGATACAACCTATGTGGATTAATAGTGATGAGCCGATATGGTAAACAAACCATCGGCCGATACCGATGTTAAAAATTTAATAATCGGCCAATACCGATGCCGATTCCGATGTTTTAAATTCCATGAAAATGCATGATCGAACCCTGCAAAGTTGCAATTAGAATGTCAATGTGGGGTTGCGTTTCTTGGTTCTTGGTCAACTCGCCACCAAATCAACTCCCTAGACAATTTATCCGATCGTTTTGTGCAGTCCTTTCCTCAGTGGGAAGAACGGAATCACCCGTGTCAGATTGACTCTCCCTGCATGGAATACTACATATTCTCCCAATAAGATTAAATCCTATATACATGTATTTAAAACTCATAGCAATCCTATGGGAACTCGTACACCGATCGACAGACACTGTCCTGACTCTGGATAAATCCGACTTATTCCTTTCGTCTCATGCCAGTCATAAGCCCAATATTCAATATGTACATTCAGAATAGATCTCTCCATTTGACCATTTTGAAAATCACGTGATTCTGCCCCACCATGGAATGGGGCTGGACGTTTCGTACACTTGTAGGACGTTTCGTGCACAAGCTACGACGTTTCGTACACAGGGTTATGACTTCCTTGAGCCAAGTAAAGATAACAACCCCGTATGTAAAAATAATTTATACTGGATTATAATACCTTACAGTCTATTATTTCATATAAAAAATACTTAAAAACCCCCAAAATTTGCCTGTGTACTAGTGATGATATATGTACGAAATGTCTTCTGTATACGAAAGTCAGTATACGAAATGGGATCAGGGACAACCCGCCCCATGGACAAACTGCCTGACGCCTATTTTTGGGGCGGGTTGTTCCACTTTTTGGGGCGGGTTGTCCCGATTTTTTTCTGATTTTTGAAGAAAAAGTTTTTGGGGATACATGTAGTAATATATAAAACAAATTTTTACTCACTTTTTTATCGAAAAAATTATCCAATTTTATCGAAAATTATCCACAGTGATCCTATTAAAACATCCCAGAATGACTGAATTAAACTAATAATAGTTGTATACTGAATTTGTTGCATGTAGAGACAAGTCAGAAGTGGAGTGTTGTTTTAGTCATGTTGTTTCAGTCGGGTACCCTCTAAGGGGAATGATATTTGTTTGATGAGAAAAAAACAAATGAACAGACATGTCGTTTCAGCGTGATATGGATTCATCACAGCGTTGATCGCTTTTCCTTTATCTAACACTAATAAGACAATAAATGTGCCTTTTAAACTGTCAACAATCATTGACTTAGATGAAGCCATGGACACGTCCGAGACAACAAACAGTCAAGCCACTGAAACATCCATTAATGAGACTCCCACAGATACCATTACCACAGATACTTCTGATAATAATAATTCATTCGGAATTATTCCTGATATTACTTTTAATATCATCATAATTAAGTCCAATAAACAAATCTATTGTCTGCTAATTAATAATGATCATATTTTAAGTAATAACAGCTGAATAGTTCATTTGTTATTACTTATAATCCAATCAAAGTCCAACTGTCCAATACCATAGTCAAATAGCTCATAACTGTGGCGCATGAAAAACTTGGGGCGAGTTGTCCCAGGGGGAGCAGGTCTTTTCGGCCTCAGGAACATTCGGCCTCGGGAACATTCGGCCCCAGGAACATTCGGCCTGGGAACATTCGGCCTCCGTTTTCTACAAGGGAGACTAAGAGAGACGCGGTTTAATATGAGTTTAAATACCTTTATTACAACTCACAACAAAAATAAATACTGCGTAATATAAAATATACACAATATAAAATACATTTACACTTGATATACACTGGCACACAACCTCAAAAAAATATGATGCAGTTATATCGTTCTCTTTATATTTCTCCAATGCTTCCTCTAACTTCTTGGATACCTTTGGACAAGCAAGTAAGCGAGCAAGATTGATATTGGAGTCGAATGAATGAAAAGTTTCAGCACGCCGACTGCGCACAGGGACGAAGTGGGGTTTAAACCCCTTGCGACCCGAATAACTTTGTTTTATAATTTTATTTCCTTATGAATACTGAAATCGCAGGTTGTTGGTTGTTTTAGAAAAACAGAAAAAGAAACCCAAACAGTCGCTGGTTTGGGAGTAGCCCCAGCATGTTATCCCTAACGGTTACAAAAAGAAAAAAATCCACCGATATGAATGAATGAAATGAAAGCTTTCAGTGTGCAGAAGGCGCACAGGGACGATGTTGGATTTAAATCCCTTGCGACCCGAACAACTTTATTTGCTTTATAACTTTATTTGCTTACGAATCCAAGAGAGTTTTTTTAAAGCTGGGAGTTATCCATCAACCTATAAGGGAGAGGGCTATAGTTACAGTCCACATAAAAAGGTTTAAGTGTTCAAAGAAACTGTAAAAACAGTATATATGATCGCCTAATCAAGTGCGATTAAATCAATCAAACTTCAGTCATACTGTAAAAATGCTGTATGAGTATCTCATCAGAGGCCAGAACTTTGATCACAACTTCAGAAGAACTTATAAAAACAAACTTTTAAAGCTGAGTTGTGCCAAACAACACCCAAGAAGAAGTATATCATTTCGGGTTTGCATGTCGGCGTTGGAGCACACATATTGTTATTCTGTTATTCAATACAGTGGATTTTATACAATGGATTTTATATTTCATTATTCATTATGGATCGGTCTCGTGCTCAATATATTTTGACTTTAGGAATAAAGGTAGGTTGTATATATTATTCTTTAAAAAAAATATTCTGGAAAAACTCCTAATATACAAAAAAACACAACAAAATGAACTAAAAAATTATTTTTTAAAGTTATTTTTCAACTCCCAAACTAAGAAATTTTTTACCAAAAGTGGGAACATTCGGCCTCAAAAGTGGGAACATTCGGCCTCAAAAGTGGGAACATTCGGCCTCGACTGAGGCCGAATGTTCCCGGAAAAATACCTGTGGCCGAATGTTCCCGAGGCCGAAAAGACCCGGACCCATCCCAGGGCGGGTTGTCCCAGCTGGTTTTGGCCTTCGGGGGGTTCGTGACGTTTCGGCCTTGAGAGTTGAGACATTTCGGTCTGGGATGTTTCGGCCCCATAATTATATAAAAGGCCAAAACGTCCCACACTGGGAAGCCGAAACGTCATACTTTTTAAGCTTTTACCAAGTCATTTCGACCCCAATAAATAAATATTTGCGTAAGACGCAATAAATATTTTCAAATATAATTCAACATTTACACCTCTGGAGTTTTTTTTTCACAGCTCAGTACATAATTAAACACAAGGACAAGCTGTCAGCTGTCACCCATATAGATGATTCTGATTCTTGAGTTTGGTTTTCACAACTCAGTTTGTTTTGAAAAACAGCAAACCATCATATGTCAAACTTGAAAAACGACTGAAGGAAGCTTGGGGTAAATGGGAGCATACACCCCCCCCCCCCCCCCCCAACACCACCCAACACTCTCTTAAGTGAATTTCTCGTTGTTTGGCAGTTACTAAAATAAGCTACAATTATTCGATTTTTTACTGATTTCATTTAATTTAATAAATTGCCAGATTATGCCCAGATAAGTCTGTACCATTGTTATTTATATTTGTCTCAAGTAATTTTGCGTAATTATTCACTGAAGTGGCTCCATTCAGCTTTTTCCATGAATAAACGAAAAATTATTTCATTTTTTACGAGATTTTGTTTAATTTAATATATTGCTAGATAAGTCTAAATTTGTCGCGTAAATATTCATTGAAAGGCTTCAATGAATCAACGCAAAATTATTTCAATTCTATCAGATTTAATATAATTTAATGCATTGCTAGATAAGACTAACCCTAATTTTTATATATATCTGTCACAAATAATTTCATGCTTATTCATTGAAAAAGCTCCACTGCAGCGTTTTCAACGAATAAACGCATTACACTTTTTCAGATTTAATATTATTTAAGTCGTATAAACCCATCTTCTTTCGAATTAGTGAAATAAAATTCAGGCAGAAAATCAGTATACACACATTGTCAGAGCATTTTTCGGCTGAATCTATTTTATTTACGTTGTCCCTCCACCCTCTTTCTTCGAGGCCGAAACATCCCAGGCCGAAACGTAACGTCCCAGGGCCGAAACGTCTCAAAGCTGAAACGTCCCGATCCCGTTTCGGGTGGGTTGTGCCGTTCCCTACGAAATGCCTGTGAATGAAACGACACTAATCCTCCATGGAATGCACACGGTGTATTGTTTTCAAAGAAGCTGCCTTGTATAGTTTACTTCACTTGTCTCCCACCAGATTTTTTTTCGTAATACAGTACTTATGAATAAATGAAAAATGAAACCGGCACCGACAGTTTGACACGATTTGTTTTAATAAGAATTGTGCGATTTCCAAAATGGAGTAATATAGGAAGGCTAAATTTTAAACAATGATGACTGATGTCACAACTTAAGAAACTGGGCCGAGATTTCCAGGTAAGAATCATACATAACCGTATGACAAACTGAAATTGCGGTTTAGCTTTAAATTATTCATAGAATATTAAAATGCACAAAATTTTAGAATCAGTGGTGTTGACACGTTCCCTGGACGTTTCAGGTGTAAACACTCTTTTCGACGATATGGCCGTGAGTAAAAAAAAAACGCCCGTTTATTTTTACCTTGTAACAATCGGCGCACCCCTATCGGCAAATGATGCCCTTTTTGCCGATGCCGATGATTCACCGATTACCCCATTATCGGCCGATGCCGATGGCCGATGCCGATAATAGGTTCATCACTATGGATTAATCTTAGTTACACACCTGTAGAGGGTACTGAATACAAAATTTTTAATTCTTCAGTAAAATGGCCAATTCCAGCTCCCATAGAGAGCCCCAATATCAACCCAGGCTCTTGATTTGAACACAGTTGAATCTGACTTCCCTAGAGATGTTGTGTGCCAAATATGAAAGCATTCTGACTGTTGGATCTGAAGAAGAGAAATTGTAAAGAAATTTCTTCGAATTGCACTAAGTTCAAATTTGGGCTACCATAGCGAGCCCAAATATTAACCTATGGATCCGATTTGAACAAACTTAAATCTGACCCCCCCTAGAGATGTTGTATACCAAATGTGAAAGCATTCTGAAGAGTGGATCTGAAGAAGAAGGTTTTTGAAGAAATTCTCTTATATTGTACTAAGTTAAATTTCATGTTCCCATATGGAGCCCAAATATTAACCTAGGCACTTGAATTGAACAACCTGGAATCTGACCCCCCTAGAGATGTTGTATACCAAATATGAAATCATTCCAACTGGTGGATCTGAAAAAGATTTTTAAAGAAATTTCCTCATATTGCTCTAAATAAAAATTTGGGCTACCATAGTGAGCCCAAATATATACCTAGGGATCTGATTTGGACCAACTTGAATCTGCCCCCCCCTAGAGATGTTGCATACCAAATACCAAAGCATTCTGACTGGTGGATCTGAAGAAGATTTTTTTAATTTACCCTCCATATTGAACAAAGAGAAAATTTGGGCATCCGTAGGAAGCCCAAATATTAACCTAGGGACTTGGTTTGAGCAATCTTGAATCTGACCCTCATAACAATGATGTATACCAAACATTAAAAGATTCTGAATGGTGGTTCTGAAGAAGAAGATTTTTAAAGAATATTCCCCATATTACCCTATGTTAAAACGTTGGGCTCCTGTAAAGAGCCCAAATCAAAAGATTCTGATGATTGGTTCTAGAGAAAAGATTTTTTTAAATTTTTGCAAATATGCTGACTCACAATTTTTTCGATGCCAATTGCAGAACACCCTAACATAACCGATGGCAATTTTTTTTTACCATTCAATTCTACTGGTCCTAAGGATACTTCATACCAAATAACAGCTTTCTGTTCCATGTGGTTTGGGAAATATGGGCGTTTGAAAATATTTCTATTTTTAGCTCCCAGGGTTCCCATGGGGATGCAGGAATTTTTTTTTTTTTGCATGGGTCAAGTACTTATGACCCAATAATACCACAAACCAAATTTGGTTCATATCGGACCATCAGCTCAGAAAACAGAAATTTTGGGCGGGGCCAAAAATCTTACCCCTCCTATTACAAAGCCAAATATTACTTCACGAACTTGTTTGAACAAACTTGATTCTACACCTCATATGGAAGCTCCATAGCAAATATCAAGTCATTGTACACACTGGTTCTTGAGAAGATTTTTTAAATATTTTGGAGCATTTTCCCCCACTCCCTCCCTATGGGGCTGGGCATGTTGAGTTGAACAAAAATGAAATACCCCTTTGGGACCATCACTCACACAAACTTTCACTTGAATTGGCCCAGTGGCTTTGGAGGAGAAGACCAAAACATGGTGTTGACGGACGACGGACAACAGACGACGGACGGAGAGCGATGAGATTAGCTCAGCTTGACTTTGTCAAGATGAGCTAAAAACCCAGTTCACCAGATGCCAATTTGTGTAGGTTACACAAAATCTGGTGACTTGTATCCTGTACAGAACAGTCACCTACACTACAAGTCAGAAGTAGTTGTAGCAAAATCGCAATTATTTCACGGTTTTAATTGCGGTCATAAACGAAAATATAAACGCGAGTAACGTTTATGAAAAAATATAAAACCGATAACCGCGTTTGCCGATCGTTTGCAACCGGAGTGGGAAACGCAGATAAATGATAGAGCTTTTCACGTTGTTGGTCGGAAAAATCATTTTTTGAACGTTTACTTCGTTTAGTTGAATTGCACAATTCCTGCAGATTCGAAGTTTGGAGACATGTTCATGGTGTCGGCCCAAAATTTGACATGCTGTTTTAAAAGCTATGTGAATATTCACACACATAGGCTGATGGGGGTCCGATGGGGCCTCCCGGGTAAATTTAGAAAAATGTGATGGTCTGAGATCGATTCTAAGAGATCCAGTCGCTAGTTGTCTTTTCGACATTACAATTGAGGAGGAAATCGGTAACTTTTTGGGGTGTACCTGGATGGATATTTGGTTGAAAAGTTCCATTTGGTAAAAGTCTAAAGTTGTATTGCGAAAATCGAGTTTTTTGAGGAGTTTTCATAATTTTGCCATCCCTAACATGCCCCAAAAAAATATGGAACTGCCCGAACAAAATGCTTTTTTCACAGAATAGTGTGTGGGGGGGGGTGGGGGTGGGGGGGGGGGAGTATTGCAGCTTGTAGCAGGTCACTTTCATTCTGTCATTCTGGAGCATACATGTCACGAGGTTTGCTTGAGTGCTGTTATGGTGCATAGGTATGTGTGTATGTGTGGTGCCAGGGGGGGGGGGGGGATGGGGGGGGAGGGAATCACAAGTGGGAGAACCACCACATCTACACCACCAAGACAGAATATAATGGGAAAATAAAGTATACCATTTGAAACATATATGTATTTATTTAAAAGTGAGAAAACAGAAAATATAATGACAAAAAATTCTGAAAGTGTGTGGGTTGGGGGATTCTCTTCTCTTGGGTCCAATTTTTAATTGTAGAATGTACATGTAAAAACAGCAAACAGACAATGCTTCAATTCCGGGGAGATATTAAGCAATTTAACTTTTATCATTTCTTCAATGACTTTTGAAGAATCGTACAATGGGAAGCTGATTGATTTGTGTCCCCATGACTAATACAATTTCGGCAAGTGTCTAATTAGACATTTGTTGCCACTGGTTTAATTACTAAACAAACTCCTGTAATTTGGCACCTGTGTAGACAGATTCGGTGAGTATCTAATTAGATATTTGCTTACTGGTTTGATCACTAAACAAACACTAGTAATGAACCACATGTGCAGTTAAGTTAGGATAGGAGTGGCTGCTATTTTTTATTTTCGATTGGGTATTTTGTATCAGAACTACCCACCAGGCCTATATGTATTTCAATGGGAAGAGATGATTCGTTATGTTTAAATAAATGACATTTTTATTGACCTTTCTTCTGTCGTTAAAATCTAATCCCCCCCAAAACACTTTACGCAGATAACATTTAGACTTACCAACAAAAAAAATCTCAAGTTGCGTCCCCAAAATTTCCGAAGGGAGTAAATTTCTTGGGGGGGGGGGGATCTGAACATTGTCTCAAAAATCTTGTGTAGCCTTATATTAAACCATATGAATTATAATTATGATTTTTGTGAAAAGTGCTGGGCAGTTTTGGCTGTTACGTTGGATAAAGAAAAGAGAAAGAAATTCATTTGTCGAGGCAGGTAGAGCATGACGAAGAGAAAATTTGTCATGAAATTGTCTCGAATAACACACAACCTCCAGGCTCCCTTTTGGGATGTGTTAGTAATTGTGTATATTTTGGGGGAGTGGAAATTTTAAGCACCCCACCCCCCGCTACTCCCCCCCCCCCCCTCCCCCCACATCACACACATTAAAGACAATACTTGTAAAATAAATTCTTAAAAAAATCAAAAATTTCAATTCACTGTTACAGTGATACGGTACCTGTCGGGATGGATACCCATCAGGTGTCACAGCTTGGGTGAGGGAATTTGAAGCCACACAAACAGCCATTATTACAAGCGCCATGTACACGTGTGGATAAAGTACATGGCTTTTGCATTTGTTTTTGATGAACATGACGCAGTTTGCGCAGAATCACTCATCGAGGGTAAAATTTATTCATTCAATTCATTATCGATGAATTTTGTGCACTGCTGTACAAGTAAGGGCAGGCCTACTCTTCAGAAAGAGCCGTCAGAAAACGCTACTAATGGATGTTCCACTTGACTTTCTTTCACAGTTCGCAAAAAAGGAGGCTTTAATTAATTTTGATTGAATGTTTCAACTTGAACCGATGAAAAGTCTGGGTGAAATTGAGTAGGGACGAATTGTCCTCATTTCCCAAAGCATGTGATGAGCAACGGCATTGTTTTGTGCTGTCTACAATGCTGTTGCTCATTGTGGGCTGTCATTTCACTTGAAAATCAAAACTCTGGGTCACATTCCCCAATATCATTGCGAATAAATGACTGAAATGAAACAAATTCTCCTGTTTTCTGTCACTTGAACGTGTTATTGTTCAATTCCAATCAGTGAACAAAGCAAGTGGTTCAGGTGACCTTGTCGGTGAATATAACTAACAGGTAGGCAATTGGCATTTTTGTTTTGTTTTTTTTTTAGGGGGGGGGGGGGAGGGGGGGACATTGCAAAGTGGTGGTTTTTGGATAAATAGGGCGAGATGTTTGGAGGGAATTTCTGTGAGATAAAATAGCTACAAGCTATGCAGGCGATTTCTGTGCTGCTGTCTTTTCTTTTAGCACTTGTACATTCAAGTTGAAGCACATGTTCCAATACTGGTTATTTGCCGAACAGATGAATATTTATCTTCGTTTTCAATCGGGAACAGAAACAAACTGTTACATGATATCCCTGGAGGATAACCACGAAAAAAAAAACAAACGATAAAGGCATTTCTGTTCGTTTACAACCGGGAACAGAAACGAACTGTCAAACGATATTCCTGGAGAATAACCACGTAAAAAACAAGAAATGCGTTTATTGAAAGTTTACAACCACGTTTTGATTCCTGATTATACCGCGGTTGTTCCTACAACTACTTCCGACTCGTAGTGTATTGTCCATTTCTTGCCAGTCATGTGCAAAGTTAATTTCGTATTTTAAAAGATCAATGTGCATGTATACATGTGAGTGTGCAGTTAAGCACAGAAAATTGGGATTAAATCTTATATTGCCAGGACAACAATATTTTTGTGCTACTTTGTTAAGTATAACTGTGCTGTAAAATGAGGATCTGCAGCTGAGAAGTACATCAAATATACCATTCGATATTGGTGTTGGTGTGAGTACATGTATGTTCTTGATACTGAAAACTGTATCGATACCAAGGTAATTCATTCTAAAAATACTGATATAGAAACTGAAGTTGAAATTTCAATACCGTCCAGCACTGGTCTTGATTACGGCCGTCACGATTTTTGAATTTAGGAATCGATTAATCATCACAAATAATCGATAATAATCGATTAATCGTACCTAGATGACCCCCCTCCCTCTCTTTGAAGTCGTTAAAAATGAAGTTCAAGTCAGTTGACCTACCTCAAGTAAACAATGAAGACTATCCTCTTTTAGGTCCATTCAAAGCTTTGATGTTCTGAACTTTTGAATTGTCAGTGTAATAATCAAGTCCGGTCGTCAGTTGCAAACTTCACAACTGACGACCGGTCTTGATTATTAGACAGTTCCAAAAGTTCAGAACATCAAAGCTTTCAAGGTACCTAAAAGACATTTGCTTCTAACGGCTTCTTGAGGTTTAACATCGACGTTCTTGACCTTTTACCTTTAGAAACAATAGTTTTTCATCAAATGTTTTTAATTATTAAATGTCTAAAGCGGGTTAAAATTTACCGATTCTTCGACAATGAAAAATACTAATCGATTTCGGCATGACTGATCGACAATTGATTGATCGATTAATCGTGACAGCCCTAGTCTTGATGCCCCAGCATATCTATCAGCAGTAATCTTATGTGGTCTTTTTGTAACTGATCACTATTTTACTGCCACAGAACAGGTGCCTCAACGTAAGTCTCTGGGTAAACTCGAGGTTTGCAGCCGTCATGGACTGGACAGGGTGGCAGTATTTCCACGGACACAATAATATTGGATTGCAAACACTAATTATAGGAATAATCATCAAACATTTAATTAATGAAGCACCAGGTACAACCCGGTGCTTCATCAATTAGAATTTTGCTGATGATGATTTTTTATTACCTGGTAAACGCATGCATGGACATCACTGCCCACGCGTGGATTACGACCACTCCACAGCGACTGTACTGTAAATCATAAGATCCAATGCAGATGTTTCTAGGCAAATCTTGGCTGTCTACATAGACAGCCAAGACTTTCCTTGAAACAACTGCAAAGCCACAGAATGTAGAATGAGATTGAGTAACAAAAATGTATACAAATCTCCAATCCTTTCCAGGTTGAATCATTTCAACAAAAATGGAAAAGAAAGCATAAAAACAAACGAGCCATACTGTGTGTTATGCTCTGAGATTGGGGAACATTCCTGTAATTTGGGGTCAGTGATTATTGGTGTGAGTTTGGTGGAATTTAACTCCCTGCACACTGATGTCAAAATATCTAAATTTCAGGCAGAAAAAATTTCCCATAATGCAACTAGAAATTTAACCAATTCAATCTTGTTTGACAGAGCTAATTGAGCTCTGTCAATCGAGATTGAATTGGTTAAATTTCTCGATGCATTATGGGAAAAAACAGCTTCCTGAAATTTTAGTATTTTGACATCAGTGTGAAGGAGGTTAAAGGCCTGCAATGTTACAACACTTGCTGGGGGATCAGGCCCAAAAACAGTTTAGGCATTTTCCCTATTAGGACTCAAATTGGAGAGGGTCGGGCAGATATTTTGCCTTTTTTCCAAAGATCCAGCAATTTCAGACCTGTACAAATCAGAAACTATAGCAACCCAAAAAAGTGGTTACCTCACCTTTTTTCAGGCAACCAATTTTTAAGGTAATTCATTTCAGACATTTGTAGCGAGAGACAGTGGGGGTAAAACAAATATTCACTGTGCAGATTCAAAGTTACCCGATACAATTCAGTCATTCAGACATGTACTAAGTACACCACGCATAAAATCCATACTTTTTGAAACAATGTATCTGATTGGTCATTATCTGAGTAACATTCTTCCGTGAATGAAATTGAAATTCTTTGACACAAAATAAGCAAGAATGTAAATAGACTGCAGAAGGTGATATTTTTCTGTAAAAATTAGAAAATATCTGCTTCTTTCACTTAATTCAAGTTGAACCATGGTATAAATACAGAACATAACTCTCGATACACTATGGGAAACAGACATCAAAGACCCTTGTTGGAGTTTTTGCTGTGCTTCGAGCACATATCTGGCACTCATGAAATACTCGGTACAAGAAAAGCTCCAACTTGGGTTGTTGATTCCAGACACCGACTCCACTCTTGCTGTGTCCTCACTGTCTCGAATTATTATTGGTGGAAAGGCTAACGAGAAACCCAGAAAATTACAGCTATCTTATGAGTTTTGTTCATCGGCGGGGTACTCAAACTAAACGTCAGAACTAGGGCTGTCACAATTAATCTATTAATCGACTGTTGATCGGTCACGGCGAAATCGATTAGTATTTTTCGTTGTCGAATAATCGGTAAATTGTATCCCGTTCTAGACGTTTAATAATTAAAAGAAAATTTGATGAAAAAACTATTGTTTCTAAAGGTAAAGAGTTAAGAACATCGATGTTAAACCCCAAGACGCTGTTGGAAGCAACAGTCTTCCAGGTACATTCATCAAAGCTTTGATGTTATGAACTTTTGAACCGTCAGTGTAATAATCAAGACCGGTCAGCAGTTGCGAAGTTCGCAACTGCCGACCGGTCTTGATTATTACACTGACGGTTCAAAAGTTCAGGACATCAAAGCTTTGGATGCACCTAAAAAGGATCGTCTTCGTTGTTTCCTTGAGGTAGGTCAACTGACTTGAACTTCATTTTTATCGACTTCAAAGAGAGGGAGAGGAGGGGGAGGGGGTCATTTAGGTACGATTTATCGTCGATTATTTGCGACGATTAATCGATTCCTAAATTAAAAAATCGTGACAGCCCTAGTCAGAACTGCAACTATCAATGCCGGTTTAGTGGTACCTGTCCTGTTACAGACATGTGTGCAATAACTATCCAGAATCAAGATAACATAAATATGGAAACATACTCCATCCAACAACTTGACAACTGATCACAAGCTGTGGGGTCAAAATAAAAGGGAATAACTGTGACATGATTATCACAACAGTATAGCCGCCATGGACTAGTCACTTTCCACAGGTGGGCAATATTTCCACAGACACAATAATATTAGATTCCAAACACTAATTATGGGAATAATCATAAAAACATTTATTTAATGAAGCACTGGGTACAACCCAGTGCTTCATTAATTAAAATTTGCCGATTATTTTTATTACCTCGTAAATGGCATGTGTGGACATCACTGCCCACACGTGGATTACGGCCAAGTCCACAGCGACTGTACTGTAAAAAAAAAAAAAAAAATGCAGGATGAAAGTTCCCTTTCAATTTCAAGGTGTATAGGAAGTTGTTTTTAAATAATCATTTGCAAGTGTTTTGAATTTAATATCCATATATTAAGCATAAATTTAACATTTTTCTTCTCCTGGGGATGCTCAACTTACACGTACATGACCAGTCTTCCATGAGATCTTCAGCATGCTTTAGTACCATGCATTGATACCTCATTTTATAGTTTGTGGAATAGAAATATGTATCATGCAGAATGGTTCAATTTGTTTCAAATGAACGTTTACAAGCAGGAGCAAATCGATAATGAAGACTCTTATCCAGGTGAAAATGTTCTAACAGGAAAAATTATGGGGGAGGGAGGGGGTACACCCCATCAGAGATGACCCTGATGGTCTTTCTGATCCTGCTGATGACACAATAATGTTCACTGTTTGGCAGTGAACAGGCCTGGAAATAATCTGCGAATGATCGTTCAGGTTACGTCTTGGTCACGTCAACTGTGAAATATGCGAACAAACTAGAGGTTACAGCAAACAATAATACAACCTCAAAATAAAACACCATAAATTAAATGTCTAATCCAGCATGTTTTGCCTGTCAGACCTGAGAATCGCTCAGGACTAGCTCAACTCAGTGGTTGCGCACTGCATCCACATATTAGCAGAATGGCATGCCATCCAAATTTATGTCTTAACAGCATTTCTGCCACAATAAAAAAAGCAAAAAGTAACGTGCGGTCTCGCCAAAGCCTGCGGACAGATTACACTTACAGTATAACTTAATAAGCTCTTTATTTCTAGACCCGGTTGAAAAATCAAGTCACAAAATGTTGTTGGCGAATCCCTCGTGTGAACATCAGAAATTAAATGTAATTTGACTTTTTCTGACCTAAGCATTCAGAGATGATGTTTTCAATGTACCTCAAGAATTCTCACCTTTGACAAATTTTGTTTTTCATTTCATTTTAACGATTTTTAATTTTAATGCAGCTATTGAAAATGCTAAAAAGTGAACAGTTCAGGGAATCATTGGGCAGAGAAGTTGAAAATAAATTCTCCCTTATTACACAAGTTTCCGAATTGAAATCAGTATGGTGGTACCCTAAGACTCAGTGATCCCATTCCCAGAAAGTGAAAGGACGACAGCAAACAGCTGGTCGGATGTGGTCACGTCAAAACATCCTCATTCAATATCATGGCCCAATGACCTATATATATTAATAAAAGGGCTAATCTTTTAAAGCAATTCAAGGACCAGAATTGCCCCATAAAGCATCTACGCTGTGTAAATATGTTTTAATTCATTTTCTATTCAGTGGAAAGCAATTTTTAATACACTGTCAGGCGATTCGAAAGAAACTGACATTCCAATTTCGGACGTCTGAGCGAGCGTCTGCGAAATCGAGCCAACAGGTGCCCGAAATGTTATTTGTTTCAAGCGGAAGTTTGCAGTTGTTTACAAACGTACTTCCATAAGGATCTCTTGCTTTCATTTCAGACATATTATTTTCTTTTTAACTTGTGGATCTGTCCACGACATCTGTGGATAAGCTGTAAACATAATCCATCAAATTATTAATTTTCACATTTTTAATTTGTGAAAATGGCTTCTTTCATGTTACGCATGCGTGTATTTACCCATAATTCTCTTGCATCATCATTTAGTTAAATTCAGGTGGAATAAAAAGGTGTGAAACTTCTGTTGTGGCGGAAAACAACAAAGGGCAATTAATTAGATTTCCTACGTGGTGTCAGACAGTGCTGATCGAACTTGGCAGTCGACAATTGACTGTCTTCTTCAAAAAGACCATTTCATGCGAAGATGCGCGAGTTTTTCTGGCTTCAAGATAGTCTTCCACTCAGGCGCAGGTCGCGAAACTCGAAATCGTCCACTGGCATTGGAACAGCAGGCACCTCGTGGGGGGGGGGGGGGGGGGGGGGGGGGGGGGGGGGGATTTATGGGACAGCCAGAAAGGGGACCCAACACATCCACAGTTTCAGTGATCATCACGAAAGGACAGAGAAATGCTGATGATTCACGCAATGCAAAATAGAAATTTAAGAATAACGTTCGTTTCGTAACGTCCAGACGGCGGCGAATAGGCCTATAACACCCCGTAAGGTGGAGCTGGGCGGGGGGGGGGGGGGGGTTTTCTCACCCCCGATCTGGGCCAAAAGTTTCAGTAGTCAGACAGAAATTTTAAGTCTCAAACCGCCAACAATCAGGGACGTGGCTAGAGATTTCCGATTGGGGGGAGGGGGGTGGTGAGGGGGTGGGTAGTGAATTTACAACTAGATAGAAGGACCGGGACGGGGTTCCCCATCTCGGGGGGGGGGGAGGTGTTATGGGACAGCCAAAAAGGGGACCCAACACTTCCACAGTTTCAGTGATCACCACGAAAGAACAGAGAAATGCTGATGATTCACGCAATGCAAAATAGAATAACATTCGTTTCGTAACGTCCAGACGGCGGCGAATAGGCCTAACACCCCGTAAGGTGGAGCTGGGCAGGGACGGGGGGGGGGGGGGGGAGGTCTCACCCCGATCTCGGTCAAAAGTTTCAGTAGTCAGAAATTTTAAGTCTCAAACCACCAACAGTCAGGGACGTGGCTAGAGATTTCCGATTGGGGGGGGGGGGGATTTACAAACTAGATAGAAGGACCGGGATGGGGGTTCCCCCTCTCGGGGGGGAGGGGATTTATGGGACTGCCAGAAATGCTGATGATTCACGCAATGCAGAATAGAATAACATTCGTTTCGTAACGTCCAGACGGCGGCGAATAGGCCTAACACCCGTAAGGTGGAGCTGGGCAGGGGGATGTGGGGGGGGGGGGGGGGTTCTCACCCCCGATCTCGGCCAAAAGTTTCAGTAATCAGAAATTTTATGTCTCAAACCACCAACAGTCAGGGACGTGGCTAGAGATTTCCGATTGGGGGGGGGGGGGGGGGTAGTGAATGTACAACTAGATAGAAGGACCGGGATGGGGGTTCCCCCTCTCGGTCCCTTCCTCTAGTTGGAAATTCACTACCGACAAAACTTTTGAAAAAGAAGCCATGGAATGGGGCATAGAATTGATTCTAGTAACTGAAATACCAACGCATTTGTGCTAGAATTATCCGGTTATTATTATTTGGTATTATTCTGGGAATTGAATATGTGCTAAACTATGGAAGCGTATTGGTGCCAACAACTACAAAAAATATTGGATGCCTTAAGTCCTAATGATGAGATATTATCTCATCATTATGAGATATTATCTCATCATTAGGACTTATTATCTCATCATTATGAGATATTATCTCATCATTAGGAGATATTATCTCATCATTAGGAGTTAATATCTCATCATTACGAGATATTATCTCATCATTAGGAGATAATATCTCATCATCAAGACTTTTTATCTCATCATTAGGACTTTTTATCTCATCATTAGGAGATATTATCTCATCATTAGGACTTATTATCTCATCATTAGGACTTTTTATCTCATCATTAGGTGATAATATCTCATCATTTCGAGATATTATCTCATCATTAGGAGATAATATCTCATCATTACGACTTTTTATCTCATCATTAGGAGATATTATGTCATCATTAGGACTTTTTATCTCATCATTAGGAGATAATATCTCATCATTACGAGATATTATCTCATCATTAGGAGATAATATCTCATCATTACGACTTTTTATCTCATCGTTAGGACTTTTTATCTCATCATTAGGAGATATTATCTCATCATTAGGACTTATTATCTCATCATTAGGACTTTTTATCTCATCATTAGGAGATAATATCTCATCATTACGAGATATTATCTCATCATTAGGAGATAATATCTCATCATTACGACTTTTTATCTCATCATTAGGAGATATTATCTCATCATTAGGAGATAATATCTCATCATTACGAGATATTATCTCATCATTAGGAGATAATATCTCATCATTACGACTTTTTATCTCATCATTAGGAGATATTATCTCATTATTAGGACTTATTATCTCATCATTAGGACATATTATCTCATCATTACGAGATATTATCTCATCATTAGGACTTTTTATCTCATCATTAGGAGATACTATCTCATCATTAGGACTTATTATCTCATCATTAGGAGATAATATCTCATCATTAGGAGATATTATCTCATCATTAGGACTTTTTATCTCATCATTAGGAGATATTATCTCATCATTAGGACTTATTATCTCTTCATTAGGACTTTTTATCTCATCATTAGGATATAATATCTCATCATTAGGACTTATTATCTCATCATTACGAGATCTGCTCATCCTATTCAGTGAAGAGTTAAAAATGTCTTCACATTCTCCTCGTAATGACTAGAAGGTTGTGGATGGGCATGGTAGGCCAAAATGAAGTGCGGAGGGGAAAATATTTTACAGCAGCAGATAAATGATTTATTCCCTCACCCCCACTTGCTGGGTTAACCCATTAGCTAACATAATGGACAAAACCTACCAGTGCTATTCGCAAAACAGCCATTCAATATGCATTATTTTTTTTTCATTTTTTGTCTCAGAAACATAGCTTATGACCCATCAGGGGAAGAGTTCGTTCATAGACTATGTTTATGACGCAAAAAATGAAAGAAAATATTTAGTCAAGAATTTTGTTTACAAGTGTCATCAGCCTTTCGTGTTAGGTTAAAGGGTTAAGATTGTCTATTCCCCATAGGGGAACGATAGTAACTTTCCCTGCCAACTTGAGAACCTGGGTACTTTTTGAAGGCTAGAGAGTGTAAGAGTAAGCAAAGAAAGATAACCCGACAACTATCAGAGTGAAAGTACATGAACCAGTTCTGGGGGGTTTCAGGTTGAATAGTGTTCCAATTTTTCAGGAAGGTGGGGTTTTGAAATGAACTGGGCCTCATTTCAAGAAACACCAACTGTTAAATATCTCAATTAGGCCTGTTAGTCGTGATGCGCATGATTGCACGCACGTAGTGGCGAGCTGAGACAGATCACGAGAGGGGGTATCCCATTTTCGTTGGTGGGGCCAGTTTTCCTGGGGAAAATTTTGGAAAATGGAAAGTCAGTGAGGCTCTCCGATGGCTTCCTTGTACAAGAGCTCAATTTTTCCCATCAAAATACTTCTTGTATTTGACCTGTACGGAAGCGTATTAGGGACATGATAAAAAAAAAATTCCAGACCCAGAAAGTCGAAATTTCGACTTTTTATCTCGAAATTTCGACTTAAAATCACGAAATTTTTACTTAAATCTCGAAATTTTGACATAAAATCTCGAAATTTCGACTTTTTATCTCGAAATTTCGACTTAAAATCTCGAAATTTTGACTTTTTATCACGAAATTTCGACTCTTTATTTCGAAATTTAAACTTTTTATCTCGAAATTTTGATTTAAAATCTCGAAATTTCGACTTTTTATCTCGAAATTTTTACTTAAATCTCGAAATTTTGACATAAAATCTCGAAATATCAATTTTTTATCTCGAAATTTCGACTTTTTATCTCGAAATTTCGACTTTTTGTTGCACACTTCGTAGCCTTATCAGCTGCGACGGTGTTGCGTATTTACTGTTTATGCACACCACGGTGCTTCACTTTGCTTTTGTGGGATGTGCTCCATTTTGATCTTCGTCTATTATGGGTGTTGGTGCGCCAGGATTTGAAATGGGGAATATGCTAGGTGGGGTGGAAATTGAATTAGAGGTGGAAGGCTATTATTTCCACGATTTTTTTATTTTCTGCTGTAATTTTGGGGCACTGAACTGGATGAAAGTCGCATATCTTCGTAAGGTTGAGCCACTCCAGTGATATTTACCGGCAGCACTTTTCGAGTAGTATATGTGGGGAGATGGGGAGGCAGCTTCCACAACATTGCTCATTGGCGGGTGGGAGAAACATGCGTGCACTGATATCATTTGGGTGTATCGCTCTTTTTGTGGATTATAATGACAAGATGGGGAAGGCATCCTAAGTTGTGGGACGTCTTCACGGAGCCTCATGTATATATTATAGACGCGCTCTGTGGACTTTTATTGCAACGTGATTTAACGGCACTTGTCAATAACGTGTGTTGTTTGGTATTTTATTAGAATGTCTATTGGACGAACATAACTCTGTGTGTGTGTGGAGGGGGGGGGGGGGTGGGGTTGGACTAAATTCTTATTTACAGTTAGGTAACGGATGGCGAAGTCGATGGACAAAATTGGGCATTGTTATGGGTGAGGTCTGTTGTACTCGTCCAGAAAACAATATTCCACTTGGAGTGGTCGTTAATGCTAATGAATGAAAAGAAAGCCTACCCCAAGCTGGCAGAAATGTCAAGGTTCGGGTGTGTGTGTGTGGGGGGGGGGGGGGGGGGGTATTCGTGTCCGGTCGGTAGGGTGAGAGTTTGTTAGAAATCAGAAGCCAGTGTATTGTCGTACATCCTAATGCATTGGAAATTATTTTATTCGTCTTGGGGATAACATTGTGGTGGTGTGGGGGGTGGGGGCTCACCTATATTCAATTCTGGATAAGACAGGTATAGGGTAGGTATAGAAAGATAACTTAGATAATTGCTGGTTGTTTCAGCAGAGTTTCGGTCACTATGACTGACACAGCTTCATGCTGACCATAACTTGTGTTGGTGGCACCATTACTCTTCCATAGTTTATTTACGCTGCCGTCCAAGGTTTTAATGAAACTAACGCTAGAATGGTATGTCCTTCAGCTAAAATGGTGGAGAGAGGGGGTGCGACCCATGACCCTGTCCATGTTGGAATTTTCAAGTTGTCTGTCGGAAAACTTATGGCCGCCCTCACGACAACGATACCACACTTTTCATTGTGCAAAACTATCTTTAGGTTTCATATATCCTTTGCGTGTAAACGCTTGTTCGTTTATTATTATTATAATAAAGAATTACTTTTGTGAAACGAAAGTAATTCTTGAAAATAATAATAATAATAAACGAACATTTGGGGCTTCGTTAATTATTGTTTTACGAAAAAATACTGAGTTAGGATTCAAGTTCGTATCAACGGTCAGCGATCCGGGAACACTGTCGGAATATTTACCTCTAGACCCACCATGACGGGAGGGTGGGGTGGAGGGGGGGGGGGGGGATTTTGAGATCCTATTTCTGTGCCTGGTTTTGGGGAATAACTGCAAGCTTGAATTTTGTATTGCGGTTTACCGTTATTTACGGTCAGCCAGGGTCACCTCGTGTCTGGCAGTTTTACGGGTGGTGGAAGCCGGAGAAAACCACCGAGCAGCGGCGAGCAACTGTCAGACTCCCCAACGTACTAACTCTGCAGAGAGTCATCATTGGTTGAAGAAGGCAAGTCTCCATGGACGTAAACACAGTGCGCCTTAATACACAGCGACACCGTGCCACCATGTGGGCAATCGGGATTAAGTGCCTTACCCAAAGGCACAATTCCGTTACCGCTTGTCATGATCAATCGGTGAACATCTCGGTTTAAAGTTCAAAGCTCCAACCACTGGCAATTTTGAATGGACCGCTCGGTTCGTCCATAAGACGACCCTTATCAGGGCCATCGAAATGTTTGAAAAGAACACTTGTTCACTTAACACGTTGCCATCAACACTAACCCCATTTCTCCCCCCACCCTGCACATTAAACCCAGAAATAAAGTTATTTCCACTCGATACGAGTAAAATTCCATTTGCCGAGATTAAAATAAGTGTATGATATATTTCGAAGAGTAAAAAATCCATTATCTTAATCCCTTACAACATGTAATATACCAGGCCATCCCGACGCCACCCCTCCCCGATGAGGAGAGCGGTGACGAAGTGTTTAGAGCATTGCACTTTAAACCGAAAGATCGGCATTTCGATCCTGATCAGAGGTGACTGCTTTGGGTAAAAACTCTTCATCCCATCATGCGGGGCACGAAGACGTCGTGTACAAAGGCGTGCGGCACATCGATGATTCACTTGCTTTCAACAGCAGCTAACTCTGCTTGTGCAAAGTTCGACAGTATGTCAGTTGCTCGCCGCTGCATGATTGTTCTCTCAGGCTTCCGCCCACCGTTAAACTGCCCAACAACACGATGTCACCCTGGCTGTTGAAAATGTGGATAAATACAAACAAACTTCTCCCAAACACAAACATCGATATCCAACCGGATATGCCAGGGGCACCCAGGGGGAAAGACTCATAATTATTTTGAAAACTGTAACCTCCTTACCAATATCTACATACATATACCCTTTCAAGTATGTAAATTTTTGGCTATATACCTTCCCTATACCTGTCTTGTCCAGAAATGAATACATGTGCGCCCCCCCTCCCCCTCCCCCCGCACACACACACACGTCTGCGCGCGCGCAGTCACCAGCACAATGTGTTGATTCGCATGGCCCTCCACGAGGTACATTGTTTTTTTCCGGAAGAGTACAACAGTCCACCCCCATAAAATGTCCAGTTTTATCCATGGAATTTGCTAGTCAGTTCGCTAACGGTAAATAAGAATGTAATACACCCGACCACACAGCTTCCTAAAGTTTACGGCAAACATCCAAATGATCTCAGCGCGCACATGTTTCTCCCACAGTGCTGCTCAATAAATATCAGTTTTACCCAGTGCGCTGCTCAAAAACTTACAGCATACACTTCTGGCAGTGCATCCCCTATAATTTGACTTGTTGGTGGTGGTTGGGAAGGGGGGGGGGGGGCGTATTTGCTGTTTATCCACACAATGACGCTTCACTTGGGTGACATGTGTCTCGTTTTGATTCTCGTTTTTGTTATTTTTTCTTCTGTAATATTTCGGTAGTGTCCTGGGTAAAAAGTAGCGCCTCTCCGTAAGGGAAAATACCCCAGTGCTATTTACTGGGCAGCATATCTTCGTAAGGGTAGACTACTACTCCTGTGATTCACCGAGGGTACCCCCTGTACGTGAAGTGGTGCTTAGTGCTTGTTTACTGTTGTAAACAAGCTCTGTTTTACTGTTAAAATATAGGAGCCATTCATCAATGGGGTGGAAGTTCTCTAAAATGAGTATAAACGATTGACTAAACTTGACTTTATCTCCATGTTGTGGTCACGATTACCCATTGTGTAAAAATATGTGACTTTAAACACCAATAAATAAATACTCCGGTGATATTTACTGGACAGCGCTTTCAAGGACTGAGGTGGGGGGGGGGGGGGGGGGTAGGGCTGATGCAGAATTACTTATCAGAGGGTGGGAGACGCATGTGTGCATTGATATTATTTGTTGTATCGCTCTTTTTGTGATGTATAATGGCGGGATGGGGAAGACACCCAGGGGGCGTGTCATGTGGTAGTCTTCAGTGAACCCCTGTGGTCTATAATGGCGCGATAGAGAAGATTTCCAAGGGCATGTGGGAAGTCTTCAATGAACCTCATTTATTGGATTTTATTGAAAAGTGCGTTAACGGTACTCTTAAAGGTCGGAGGTGGGGTGGGCAGCATCCCTGTCCTGTCGGTTCGGTGAGAATTTGCTAGAACTCAGAACCTGGTGTATCGGAATCTATTGAACACTGCTAATGAGCAAATGACCACGTGCATACCAAGCGAGAGGAAATCTCGAAATTTCGAGATAAAAAGTCGAAATTTCGAAATTTTAAGTCGAAATTTCGAGATATTAAGTCGAAATTTCGAGATTTTAAGTTGAAATTTCGAGATTTTAAGTCAAAATTTCCAGATAAAAAGTCGAAATTTCGAGATTTTAAGTCGAAATTTCGTGATATCAAGTCGAAATTTCGAGATTTTATGTCAAAATTTTGAGTTAAAAAGTCGAAATTTCGACTTTCTGGGTCTGAGAATTATTTTTTATCAAGTCCCTAATACGCTTCCGTAGACATGGAACAAACGTCATAGCCATAAACTAGGAATAGAAGATATCTCCTAATGATGAGATAATAAGTCCTAATGATGAGATAATAAGTCCTAATGATGAGATAATATCTCATAATGATGAGATATTATCTCCTAATGATGAGATAATATCTCGTAATGATGAGATAGTATCTCCTAATGATGAGATAAAAAGTCCTAATGATTAGATAATAAGTCCTAATGATGAGATAATATCTCGTAATGATGAGATAAAAAGTCCTAATGATGAGATAATATCTCGTAATGATGAGATAATATCTCGTAATGATGAGATATTATCTCCTAATGATGAGATAAAAAGTCCTAATGATGAGATAATATCTCCTAATGATGAGATAATATCTCCTAATGATGAGATAAAAAGTCATAATGATGAGATAATATCTCCTAATGATGAGATAATATCTCGTAATGATGAGATATTATCTCCTAATGATGAGATAAAAAGTCCTAATGATGAGATAATATCTCCTAATGATGAGATAATATCTCCTAATGATGAGATAAAAAGTCCCAATGATGAGATAATATCTCCTAATGATGAGATAATATCTCGTAATGATGAGATATTATCTCCTAATGATGAGATAAAAACTCCTAATGATGAGATAATATCTCCTAATGATGAGATAATATCTCATAATGATGAGATAAAAAGTCCTAATGATGAGATAATATCTCATAATGATGAGATAAAAAGTCATAATGATGAGATAATATCTCATAATGATGAGATAAAAAGTCCTAATGATGAGATAATATCTCCTAATGATGAGATAATATCTCAAAATGATGAGATAAAAAGTCATAATGATGAGATAATATCTCATAATGATGAGATAAAAAGTCCTAATGATGAGATAATAAGTCCCAATGATGAGAAAATAACTCCTAATGATGAGATAATATCTCATCATTAGGACTTATGACATCCAATTTTTTTGTACTTGTTGGCACCAATACGCTTCCATACTAAACAAATGCTTAAGCTGAGAACTTTAAGCAATTCACATGCACTGTCCTAACATTAAATTAGATCTTTTGCAGGAATGATCAATTTTCGATGTTTCATCATTTTGTGTCTGTGAATGATGGAATTAACTCAGGATAACGATTTTACATGATGTTATTTTCTTGAAGTGCATTTCGGGGAATTTTTTTTTTATTATGATAAGTAAACATATACTATAAAAATCTAATACCGATTGACATCATGCATCATTAGGCTGAGGTGGAAATGGAAGCTGCCCTCTCGCCTCTTCCTGATCCCCACTCGCCTCTTCCTTCTAAACCAGAATGCCAGAACGCGGACGGCAGTATAGAGAACATCTTACGGGAACACCAAATACAAGGGGACCTTCACAGGCAAGAGATGGACAGGAAATACCAAGCATTCCTCCAACAAGTCGAAGAAGCCAAAAAACTAATAGACGCCAGAAACCTGCAACAACAAAAGACTCGGCAATCACCCACAACCATTCCAGACTCGGCTAGGACCAGACCCTTCAAAACTCAGCAACCACCATCAGGCAGCCCACCAACAACACCAACTACCACTGTCTCTCCTTCCAAACCTCCACCTCTGAAAAAGAAGCAGAAAAGACACAAGCGCCGCTAACAACCCACAACTTCTCCTCCTTTACCACGGTCTGACACTTCAAAATTCTACAGCTAATGAGGGTCGAAAGGGGCTTGCTCCCCAAATCGTCCCTGCGCGCCTTCGGTGCGCGAAACTATTTGATTCGGCATCATGCAGACTTATGAAGCTCGATATTGCGTACACTGTAGTTGTAAATAGTAACAGTTGTAATTTTTGCCGATTTGAAATCGAGTTGGAATTTTGGGAAGTAAAGGAGACATCAGCATAACCAAAAAAGCCCTAAAATCCAAATAGATGGAATTTCCAACTACTCATGACTTGCCCTCCGAACTTCCTACTATAGGAAATTTTGGCTAGGATTGGGAGGGGAGTGACACACCCCCAGCCCACCCTCTTGTCGCCACATCCTTGCCAACAGTTGGAAATGTCATGTTCTGTGGTAGTAGATAATGGAACTTATCTTTGGCATCAATTGACCGTTTCTGATAGACTTTAAAATTTCTGTGACTTTTTAACCATATTTCATAGGAGGCGAGGTGGCTCAGTGGTTACGGCATTGGACTTCAAACCGAAAGGTCCACGGTTTGACCCCCATCAGGGGCAACTGCGTTGTGTCCTTGGACACGGTGGTGCTGTGCACTAAAGCGCACTGCACTTCGATGGTTCACCTATCATCAACCAATGCTGAGCCCGCTTGCAGGAGTTAGTAAGTTGGAGCAGTCTGACAATAGTTCGTGGCTGCTCAGCCTACTCGGTGGTTCTCTCCAGGTACTCCGACTTTCCCCACCCGTAAAACTGTCCGACACGAGATGATTCTGGTTGTCTAAAGTGTCATTAAACCCCAGTAAAACAAATATATTTCATGGCACTTTCTAACTGGAGAAATATTCTTGGATGCAATAAGTCACGCCATCTACATGTACACTACTTAAGTTAAAGCATTACAGATGGCGCCTCGTTGCACTGAAGTTCGAAGAGAAGATGTGCATTCGGATATCTTCAACAGTTGGAAATTCACAGACAGCAATTGGAAAATTCATACTCATGTGGGTGGGGAGCGGGGGCGGGGGGGTATGGGGCAAATTGCTTTCTCAAAAGCTGGATGTTCGGAAGCCGTTTTGGGGGTTTGGGTTGGGAGTGCAGTTACAAATTCATAATGGCACATCCCCAGTGATGCTTTCCGAATTTAAGGGGTGGGGAAGCGGGACGCGTTGCGCGTCGGCCATTGTTGCGCGTTGAGCGCCCTTTCATAACGGTCGCTCAAGACGCAATGCATGTTCAACTATTTCTGTCCACCTGGATGCGCATGCGCGAAAATCTAAGCTATTTTCTGTTTCCTAGTTACTGTAGCTGTCAATGGGAGGGTGTCTTCCCACTAGACCAATTCCCTTTAGGCCAATTCCCAAAAGACCAATTCCCCTTAGACCAACTACATACTGTTATTGATTAAGGGTTGATTAAGGATAATTAAGAAAACATTTATTTACTGATAAGCACTTTATTTGAGAAAAAAAAAATTATATGCATAGCATACAAAAAATATAGGTTTATAACATTTCAGCATAGCTCAGTACATAAAACATTTTACAAAAATGAGGTCCCCAGAGGGTGAATTTGGTGATGCTACCCTACACAGCAGGGTAGCATCACTAAATATACCCTCTGTGAACCTCAACCTGAATCAAGGTCTCAAACATAAACAAAAAGATGTACCCAGAGGATAAACTGGCCCACTGTATGGGATAGCATCAGCAAATTCACCCTCTGGGGACCTCATTCTGCAATTGACAGACTGCTTATTTTCGGGCTTGAAATATCAATAACATTAAATACATTTATAAATATGTATAAATATATCAAATTAATGACATAGAATTATTTTAAAAGTAGAACGCATCAGTTGGTCTAAGGGGAATTGCTCTTTTGGGAATTGGCCTCGTGGGAATTGGTCTAAAGAGAATTGGTCTAGTGGGAATGAACCAATGGGAGAAAAGCGTAAAACATTCTTATTGGTAGACAAAGTTCTTCAGATTTCCATTTTTGTTTAAAGTTTCTAATTTTATTTGTGTGTGTGTTTCCTTATAAATTAATGAAAAAAGGCTGACAGGAGTAGCTTTAAACTTAAAAAAAGATATTAACTTCTTATAGCATGATTTATGCGTTCATCATTCCGAAGAAAGCAATTTTCAAATTATTTGATGGTTTAAGAAAGTTTTGGCTATGGGCTAGTTTTAATATTTCCATTTTACTTTGAAAAATAGTGATCTTTAACTTTGTGCCACTTCTCTCCACAACTAACTGTCTTCACTCACTTGAAAGCGACGTCATTTTTATGGGCTGGAAAATAGAGGTGTTTAGTTTTGCAATGACCACAAAACTAAACACATCGGTTCAATGTGATTTTAAAAGATTTAGAATTAATAATCTTTAAATTTGGGAGGAAGAGTTTTGAAAAATTTGATGTATATGAAGTTGACAGCTAATTGGAAAACCCTTTTGTGCTCGTGTGTCGTGTTCCAATGAGAGCTCAAAAGCTATGTTTTTGATGCAATTTTGTTTAGCAACTGTGGTCTGCTGCTAAGGTAAAGAGTTTTATTAATAACAGACGATCTAGTCTCCTCGCGGACAAAATAATCTGGAGTCTTTGCAACAGTTACCCCATTCATGACCTAAATAACCATTTTGTAACTTACATGACACAAGGCAATCCCGCCCCCGCCCCCCCCCCCCCCCCCCCCCCCCCCATATATTTTAAGATTTCCATGTTTTCTCGGCGGGTGTTTTTTTTTCTAAATATTTACTTACTTGTTATGTATTTCATGTTAAAGGGTTTAAATTTTATCAATTAAAATATTTCACACCAATTGTAGTCATTAATTTTTTTTTTCTTTTTAGTTCAGGCGTATCGTTTTCATATATCATTTTATTTGTATGTTCAGGAAGACTGGAAATTAAATACTTCATCGCTGTCCACAGTGTGACACGAAGCTTTTTAATTTGGTCCGACAGAACAAACGATAATTCGTCCCCCGTCGCGTGTGCAGTCACAAGTGAAAAAATAGGGGGGACAACTCCAAATCTTTTACTCGAAACAAATGGTTCAGTATGACGACCGACGCAGGAAGCGTCGTTGGGCGAGAATCCAAGAGAAAGTATCCCCTCCTCTCGAAGTAGGTTGAAAAAGTACCCCAAACTCTCCAACAGAACTGAGCATTGTTGTCTGGAGGGATGTTCCAATTACACCCAGCTAAACGGATTGGTTTAGTGAGGCTACCAAGACGAATGAATGCTCGCTGTGTTGGATATTTTTTTGAAAAAGACGAATGAATGCTCGCTGTGTTGGATATTTTTTGAAAAAGACGAATGAATGCTCGCTGTGTTGGATATTTTTTGAAAAAGACGAATGAATGCTCGCTGTGTTGGATATTTTTTTTAAAAAGACGAATGAATGCTCGCTGTGTTGGAAATTTAAAAAAAAATCCAACACAGCGAGCATTCGTTCGTGATGCTTGCCTCACCAAACCAACCCAACCCATTTTAGCTGGACGTAATTAGCACAACTCACCAGACAACAATTCCCACTTCTGTTGAAGGGTTTTGGGAAAAAACATTTTTTCGTGAAGATCAAGCTATTCCAGGTCTTAACCCTTTACCCAACGTAACGGCCAAAACCGGCCAGCACTTTTCTAAAAAATCGCCAATTAATTTTCATTATTTTTTGTCTCAAAAACATAGGTTATGACCCCTCGTTGGAATGAGCTCGTTCCAACGAGGGGTCATAACCTATGTTGTTGAGACAAAAAATGAAAAAAATTAGTTATTCAAGAATTATTTTTGCAAGTGTCGCCTGCTTTTCAGGTTAGGTAAAGGGTTAAAATTGTCGAAGAATGGACCCCCAACTCAGACAACGGTAGGGGAACGGCGTTCCCACGGGAAAGCGCGATTGGCACCCCCCCCCCCCCCCCCCCGAAGGAAGACCATCTGGACACATCATTGAAGCTAGGATAGGGCGAATGGGTGTCGGTCGATCTACAAAACATTCAGCGGGGGGGGGGGGGGGGGGGGGGGGGGGTCACGGGAAATGTTTCGCAATTGTTGTTCATCCAAGGTTTCTCTTACTATAAAGTGTAATTATTGTTAATTATTGAAATATTTAACTATTTTATGGTTTCTTTGAAGAGAAAAACGCGATATCTACATGAGAGGAACAGACGATGTCAGGAAAGGTGAAAAAAGTCTGAAATTTCCCCCAAATGCCCTGGAATAGCCAACTGTGAGAAAAATGAAAGTCAAGGATTTAACAACCAATGTAGCTGACTGCAAGAAAATACGATTTTGAACATTTTCAGTAAGTGGGTGCTGCGATTATTTTATGGATTGGGTTGCTATACAGTATCTTTCGCATGGAGATGGGGAGGGAGGGCGGGTTCCTAAAAATAGGCTGGATCTTTTGTGATGATGATATCACTGATGACAGATACTTGAAGTCGTGGTAGAAGACAATGGTAGGACTACTGACAGATAGAGTAGCGTGAAGGATATCTAGTAGTACAATGACAGGAGACAGTTGTTCTGGAAGCCAAGAGAATATTGCTCACAGAATACCTTTCATAGAACCCCTCTCCATGAAACGTCTGTGGTTATGTAATCCCCTTTTTCTGAGATGTGTCCTGGAGTCGTTCGAGGAGTCGCCCTTCCGAACAGTTGCTCGATAACTTATTTGCTCGACAAGATTCGAGTCGTTTGGGCAATGCCTGTTCCAGTCACTGCACGAGTGACTTTTGGACTTATTCGTAGGAACCAAACAAACCTTCATTATGCACAAGGTAGATTACTCCGTGTAGGTAGGTACGGGCTAAAGTGAATGGATCAACCATGTCTTAGAAGGTCCATAAGATCACCACTGTGATCTACTAGGATACTAGAACACAGGCATACAACTACATGATCTAGCACTCCGTACTACTCATTGGACAGCACAAGACACAATGTAAGTAAGTCGTAGCAACGATTAAGAATAGAGCAATAGGGGGCAGACTGTTCACCCTATCCTATCGTACTAGACAGCCAAGCACACCAGAACAGCATATAACACCGTATGGTCTGCATCATGCACTATCCACACCAACAGTAGGACAGAATAATGCCTCAGATTTATGGGTTGGTTGGCATTACAACTGACAGTAAACCAGCATGGAGACGGGCCGGCCACTCTATTCTACCGTGCCAAACAACCAAACATACCGCATGACCTAGCAATACGAATTACCCATAGCAACCACACAACCAGGAGCGTTGCTACGAATTCCTAATAAGAGTGCCATAATTTGCGGGGGGGGGGGGGGGGGGGGGGTACCAGGTCGATATATGCCACAGGCATATCCGAAGGCCGTAGGCCGCGGTGGGGTGGGTATGGCCCTCCCATTGATGGGGTTTCAGGGAAACTACCCCGAACCCCCACCAATGGGAAGGCCATACCGGCAACACCTCAAACCTACGGTATTTCCCTCCCATTTGTGGGGGTTTGGGGGGGTTTGGGGGCTCCCACGACAATTTAGAAAATCCAATGCCCTGAGACTGAAACTAGGGCCTTTTGCTACTTTAAATTTCCAATTATCATGTCACATCTGCACAAGAAACCCGATACTCTCTGACCTAAACAACGTCAAGTCTGATTGTACACGGACATCAACAGAGGTCTATGACGTCGCGTGCGCACAATGACGCCACAACGTTATTGGCAACATCAACCGTTTCACTGAGAAAACATTCAAGAAAACGCACCCTCCCCATCAATCTTCTGTCCTAAACTCATATTATAGACCCACAGCCATATCCATAACAATACATATCACTGTGTGCTATAGCATACATGCAATACGGAAATCACCTAACGGGCCCATTTGGATGAAGCGAAAAACACGGCTCACGTGGGCTCCGTAACCCCGGCCAACAATAGTGGGATAGCCCCTCTTGTGCTCCCCCAAACTCGCTGCTCCGCGTGTCGGATTATCATTCGCATCACGATCCATGATGAAAAATGTGGCGGTCCCTAAACTCAGAATGTTGGGTCCGCCACTGTAATACGATTTCTATATTGGCCAAGATTGGAATAAATCCATGTCGTTTCATGTTGTGGAAGTGATGAAGGCTATAAAGAGAATGCATCACGCATATAGGCCTAACTAACAGGTCACCAGAATGTAAGTGAAGCGAAGCAGCATGCATGTGCAGTCCTTACTGAACTGATATCCGCTCATCCTAAAAAAACAATACATGTTGGTATTCCAGCATACCACCAGAAAATGAGATACCAAAAACACCTAATATGGATAGCCTTCCCTGTATTTTGCGCGAAAAATACCAAATGGATGGCTGTGGAATACCAAATTATCGATAAACAGGAGTTACATCCCTTGCATATCCACAGCGTGAACAACTTGGCCGCCAAGCGCGCGCGTCGTCTGTATCAGCAATGGCGATTTCGGTCAAAACCTGGTACCTCGAAAACGTGACTGAATGGCTCATATTTCGGGAGCGGGTTGAATGACTTGGTGCAAACTGTATTTGATTTATGTGAGTTGCAGTATATGTCTTTAATATCTGTTGAAGGTTATTAAAGGAACTGCATAACTCATTTTTTCTTCTTTCATTTTTTATAGCTACAGCCTACATGATTTGTGGTGTTATCTGCAGAATAAATGTATCTTGGCCCATGGGGGAGGCTGGTACTTCTGCAGCTTTTCATATTTCGGTCTGGTTCTTTGGATTCCTCAGTGGAGCAATATTTGCGCTTACCACTCCCATGTACATATTGTGTACATGAAAGGGAGGGGGGGGGGGGGTAATCAAGTACCAAACTTTTGGTTTCTTGGAACTCTATAGTATAGTTACTTGGGTTGAGTTCTCTGGAGAACCACAATGAAGTACCAGACAGTTTTGTTTTCCCAAAGTACAATTACAGTTTGGTTTCTTGGAGTACCAACGTTTTGGTTTCCTGGAGCACCATAATTTTGGTTACCCACACGGGACAAGTTGAGTACCACATTTGGTATCACAGAGTACCCATAGTTTTTAGTGTGTATTTGATGGGGTGGCAGATGTGCGAAACACATGAGCTCATTGTTTTCAAAATAGATTCTTTTCTTGGTATTCCATGCCGCTGATTCGAGAAGTTAATACAGGCAAGGCAGTAGAACAGCTTGTTGCAAAAGTCAAAGTCTTTACTTGCGTGATCCCGTCGGCTGGCATGTGTCCGCCCCGTCTTTTTTTCTTTCAACAGTTGAGCAGGGCAACAGGCGGTAGGTCTTTTGCAACTGAAAATACAGTCACTTCAAACTTGTATTTCTCCTTAGAGTTCCCGTCACTGTAATGTACATGGAATTAGCAGTCTAGGCAGGCGTAAGGGGTGGGGGTGGGGGTGCGAACGCACTTCACCCACATAAATAGAGTTCCACTTGAGTATCTCCCATTTGTGAATTGAAAAATTTGGTAAAATGGGGCGATCTCACTTACCTCGATACATCGCACTCCCCGTGGCAAAGCCACAGGGAGTACGATATAGCTGGATAAGTTGTTTTGAAACATAAATGTTCTCGTTTGCAAGCATGTAGTTTATGTGAAATGTCTAGGCACTAGGCCTACTTTCAGTATGCAAATTTAAAACAAATGACTCTAACCGGCTGACCGTTCACGTGGTTTGGAGATGGCTAACCGAACGCTCGGCTATGTAAAGATTCTTGGGAAACTGCCTCTTTATCATTAACAAGTATTCATATATTGCGTGGAATTGAAATAATATATACATGTAGCCTCTCAAGGCAAAAGTCTAAAATCTATCAAGACACAGAAAGGCTGGTAGCGTGCTAGAAGGCCATGTTTGAGCTTTTTTCTGAACTACAGGTACCCAAAGTTAAAGGCTTCATATTCTGTGGATGTCCTTCTTATTCTCTTGCAAGTAAAATTACCTCAGCTCCATCGATTTTCATTGTTACAATTTATGGAAGAGTGCACATACGCACTCTCCCATAAGTTGTAACAAGACAAAAATGTGTGAACAAATCATGAAGCTGAGAAAAAAATAGCACTCTACGATTTAAGTTACTCACACTTTAGCAAACAAGATGCAACGTTTGGCTAAACGGTCATCCGTTCGCATAGATTTAAATTTGCGTAATCACCACGCGAACGATAATAGCGTTCTCGTCAAATTTTGCACACTGTACTTTGATCCCTTTTTATAGCCCCGACTATATAAAAAAAAACTATCACAATGCCTTGGCTTCTCACAGAATCTAGTTGCATGGCCCTGGTGATTTCTACCAAACTCACATATTAATAGAATTACATATATATGTATAACATATATCTAGAAATTAAAATATGCCTATCAACTTTATCGATCTATTTATTTGATAATTTTTGACACACAATTGTGCAAAAGTTCGTTTATACCATGATTACCTATTCTACGATGTATGAAAAGCCTATGACATAATTTTTAGCTTTACTCACCAATCATGGTGAACAAGCCAGTAATGGGATTTCAGTAGTTAAAATTTACATCTACAGTGGACCTACACCCAAGTTGACTTTTCGTGACGTCGACCTGAATGCGAACTGGTCTAAATTTATCGCACGTCGCCTCGCGAAGAGTGAAATAAAACCCGGCCGGCAATTATTTATTACGTTTTTAAGTGAGTGTACCCCATAAGACACCAAAAATTAAATTAACAAACATTCATTGTCTCATGTTAATAAAGCATCCATAACTCGAAACAGTATAGTATTATGTTATTAAAATGAAAAAGGCCCCGTTTCTTTTTCCATTTCGTTTCGATGATAAAATTCACAGCGGAAGTACCGCCCACCGATGCTCATGTAAACAAAAACAGATTCGCACGTATGTACGTCTGCTGCTCCGTAAAATCGAGAAAAAATAATAGCGACTCTCAATAATCTGACGATCATGGTATAAATAAAATATACTCAAAGTAGCTTAGTGTACCAAATATTCACCACTCGTGGCGAACTGATGTTAACCGCTCGCCAAAGGCTCGGGGTTAGCACCATTTCACCACTCGTGGTGAATATTTGGTACACCGAGCGACTATGAGTACATTCTATATATATACTATTCAAAAAGTAGGAGATATTTGATAAAAGTGAGATATGTGAAGAAATATATTTATATGTTCATCAAAATGACAGTTGAGGCATTGCACTGCGACATCTGGTGAATGATTTCAGCGATAGTTGGACGACTGACAAGCACACATTCCACGCACTGAGCTATAGAAGACATGCACGGTCGGTCAGAGAATTTACCACATTCAGCCCAAGACCTTAATACCTTGTAAATCCTCCTCGGTTCGCGAGACAAGCGAGGATCCGACGTGGCACACTCCTTACCAAACGTCCAATATCAGCTTGACTGATGTTATTCCGTTCTTCCTGCAGTGCGGCGGCGAGTTCCTGGACATTGGTATGGGGCTGTTGCGTAGGCGCCTGCCAAGCATATTCCAGACGTGCTCGATTGGTGAAAGGTCTGGACTTAGTTTTGGCCAAGGCAGTGCAGTGATGTTCTGCTTCTGGAGGAACGCTGTGGCGAAACGGGCTCTGCATGTGTGCTCTTGCATTGTCATCTTGGAAAATGAACCGACGGCCGTGACGTCGTCGCGCAAATGGCACCACATGAGCTGCTAAATGTTGTCACGGTAGTACTGCCCTGCCCTGTAACACGCCTTTGGATGACATGTAATGCTGTCCTGCTTGTCATGGTTATCATGTCATGCCTCCCCACACCATAACCGATCAACCACCAAAACGATCGTGCAGCTTAACGGTTACGTCATGGTATCGTTCATTCCTCCGCCGCCACACTCTATTTCGCCTGTCGTAGAAGTCAAGAGTGAACCTCGATTCATTGGAAAACATGACGTTGGTCCACTGACGATTGTCCCAGCGCTGACGCGCTCCACACCAATTACGCCTAGCTACGATGTGACATTCAGTCAAACGTGGAATTATTCGAAGTCGTCGAGCGTACAAATTCCAGCTGTGTAGGCGATTTCGGATAGTCTGATCACTGACTCGCACATCTGTCATCAACATTGCCTGTCTGACGGTAGAGTGACCACAATCTGCTAATCACCGATTGAGTAACGTTGAGAATTTGAGCCACTACAGTCTGTCTGTTGCCAGCTTCCAACATGCCAACGGACGGTGCGTAAACCTTCGTCACGTGTCAGTCTTCGCGTACCTCAAAAGTTACGTTTCGACCAGAAACTTTTGATGAACGAGTTCATACCAAGGAAAGAACGATGAGACCTCCGAAAATCCCGTCCTGTACAAATGGAAATTTCAAAACGTACCCCACAGACATTAACGCGGAGCTCATGCGAAAAACCTGCACGAAGTTTTTGTGGGCCGGTGACATTCATGATCGACACTAAACTTGGTAGCATATTGATTTCCTCATATGGTTTGTTTCCTCTGCAACATTTAAAGTCGAGAAAAGTGCCTCTTCTTACTCCATATTAAAGAAATATCCACATTGGACTGAAACAAAAAATGAATTGAATGCAATAATTCTTTCATTACGTCAGCACGAAAGATTAATCTATGAAAGGCGACAGCTAGTGACCGAGGAATGCACCGACAAAGATGATCAACAATGACCCCATATTAATTCACTGTACCGCCAGTATCAGCATATTATTACCACTTGAGCGGGCGTTCCCCAGTATATTAAGCGGGGCGATGAAACTCGGTAATTCATGGCGTATTTCAACCGGAAACGGGCGGCGGGCCGTTAATGAAAATAAAACTCATTAATGGCCCACCGCGGCTTCCAATCATGGTAATAATAGTAATAACATGATTTTGTCAGATGTTCCGGTTTATTAACGGCTCTCAAGGACTGCATAACAGCCTTCCGGTAAAAAAGAAGAACTGTTAGAAGCCGACCCCTGGATCTTTCCAACCAGATATTAAGAAAGTCTGGGTGGAGCATGGGCGCATCTGAAACGCGAAACTGCACCACGTGAATGACATGTTCGTTATCGACATGAATCCATGCTACATGGCGAATTCTAGGGTTTGGAAGAGGCTCGCCCTGTTTCGAGCGATTGGATCATCCCAGTGCCAGGATGACTCGCATCGTAATAAAAGACCCATTTGACCCACTCTATTGGCAGATGTTTCGACAAACTACACAAGTAGGCTTTTGATCCAACTGCCCCTGTCAACCACGTATGGTTCGGGAAGTATTTTTAGGAGGAGCAAGCCTGTGCCCCGACAGCGGTTCCCACATACCTCTCGAGTCAGGTATCCTAACCAAACTAGAGGTCACTTAGTAGGCCATTAATGCTTTCGAAAACTAGAATGAAGTGTGACTTCACGAAGACAGAAGCCAGAGTTTAACGCCAGAGTACAATGCAAGTGTCTTATCCGCGGGACCAGGAAGGCAGGGAGAATATCTCGTAAGGACCACCCGCCGAAGAGGCATCTTGGTTGGACCCCCGAACTCTTCAGCCACTTGGTCACATTTTGATGGGTCTCGAACCCTTAGAGGAGTTGCATTCACGTTTGTTAACCTCAAGCCTAGGTTAATAATTGGGTTCTCCGTGTGAGCTTGAATTTCAGTTTAGTGCAATGTGGAAATAATCTTTAAAAATCTTCTTTTTCAGATACGCCAGTCAGACTCTTTTGATGTTTGGAATACAGCATCTTTACTCAGGTCAGGTTAACGTTTGTTCAAATCAAGTCCCTCGATTAGTATTTCGGCTCCCTGTTGTAGCCCGAATATTAACTTGGATCAATTTCAATATGAGGAATATTCTTCAAAAATCTTCTCACGAACCTGTCATATATTAAGTTTGTTCCATTTTGTACCTTGTATGAATATTCCTGGAGTTTATTGGTAACCTTGAAAATTCCAGTTTGACAAAATAAATTTATATGGAAATCGTACTTCGAGTTGACATTAAATACATATTATTATTAGCGACGAGGATGGGATAAATAAAATGGCAAATATTGGGTCTATTGGTGAATTTATTGGAGGGGGCGAGAACTGGGAATAGTACATAGGACGTTTAGAGCATTATTTCGTTACAAATGTCATCGATGGTGAAGATAAGTGGACGAAGGTATTAGGCCCTATATATAAGGGACAAAAAATTACTTTACCACTCGTTATTGTTGATGAAGGACTATCATTATTTGGGCGACATTTGCTCCAACAAAGTTAGCTAAATTGGAAAGAAATGGAAGTTAAATTCTTACAAACTGACACTTCAGATGTCTCAAAGCAGATTGATGAACTAAAACAACGTGTGATGTCTTCAAGGATAAACTGGGAACATTTAGAAATGTGGAAGCTAAAATTTATGTTGATCCTCAAATTCCACCAAAACACATTCATTCTCGACAAACATCATATGCATTATGTGGGATGGTTGATCAGGAGTTAGATAGGATGCAACGTTTGAAAATAATTGAATGGGCTTCGCCAATTGTGGTGGTGCCAAAGGCCAAAACTGGTGTTAGAATATGTGCTGATTATAAAGTGACAATCAATAATCATTGAAAACTGGAAGATTATCCTGTTCCACGCATTTAGGGTCTCACATCTGCAATTTCAACTGGTTAAAGTTTACAAAAAATGATTTGTCTATGGTATATTTACAATGTTGCCTCCAGGAGGGTTCCAAGCAATAAACCCCAAATGAATACACCCGTAGGCCTGTTTGTTTATAATCGCTTACCATTTGGGTATAAATCATCAGGTCTCATAGTCCAAAACATTTTGAGACCTCCTGAGGGGCATCCTTAATTTTGTGGTATTCCAAAATGGCCTTGATGATATTTCTCACATGAATACTCTGAAATCTATATTGACCAGATTATTTGATGCTGGTCTGAGGGTTAACAAAGATATGTGCCACCTTTTGGAAGACAACGTTGTATATGTTGGGCACTGCATCAGTGCTGAAGGCATGCATACAGTTAAAGATAAAGTAGAAACAATTGTTAAATGCCCAGCCCATGAGAACATAGCCCAATTGAAAGCCTTTTGGGGCACATTAGAATATTACAGGAAATACATTCCTCGTTTGGCGAGTATTTTGAAACATTACATGTGCTATTGCATAAAGAAACAAAATGGGAGTGGGGTGAAGCTCAAATCAAAGCATTTGTTGTGGCGAAGCTCATGTCAGCTAAAGTTCTTACACATTTCATACAAGTGATAGAATTATGGTGGCTTGTGATGCTTTAGCTGTTAGGAATATCATCACTTTGAGGAATTTATTTTCTGGTATCTTAATACATTTTGCTTACACTTGATTATTTATATCAGGCTTCAGCTGTGGTGCTTTCCTGAGGGAAGGTGGAGGAAAATGGGGAAATGCGGGGACGGGGTGGGATGCCATCCCCCTATCTTTGTCTGAGTGAGGACATCGTTCATCTACAATTTCTGGATCATGAATGACTTGATTTCAGAAACAAATATCCAATATAGCGAACATTACCTGGTCTGGCCAGTGGCAGTAAACTCATTTTAGCTGTGTGTTACTCGAATAGCCTCCCCAGACAGTAAAGCACACTTCAACTGAAGAGTTTTATTTTAGTTCCTAAATTCACAAAATGTCCCGGAGGTGATGTTTCTATGAGAGGCTGACACCCCCCCCCCCCCCCCCCCATGCTCTTCTGCAACGTGGGCTGCATCAGCCATCACTACACATTGAGGGCCCTTTCGGATTGGGAGCTCAAAGCACAGCTATGGCTGATTTGGGTTGTTGCCCCACTTATTAATCTTGCAAAGCACAAATGGGCTGCAGGGTCCAATATAGAAAGGAAACAAAGATATCCATGTTAGAGTTGAAGTTTAACCCTTTATCTAACATGAAAAGCAGACGACACCTGCAAACAAAATTGTTGAATAACTATTTTTTTTCATTTTTCGTCTCAAAAACATAGGTTATGACTCATCATTGGAATGAGCTTGACAATCACGTTCCAAAGAGGGGTCATAACCTATGTTTTTGAGACAAACAATAATGAAAATTAATTGGTGATTTTTGTGAATAGCGCTGACCGGTTTTGGTCGTGCCGTTACGTTGGGTAATGGGTTAAAAGAAAGCACATGTTCCAGGTTGGTTATACAGGTGAGAGGAAAACTTTCTCATTATCTTTTGGAACCTTTCCAATACATGAATAAGAAAGAAATGTTGATAGAGAGAGGAACTGTTGATACAGAGTCAAGAAGCTTTGTTATTGCTTTTCTGCACCTTTTGGAGGTTAAGAAACTAGAGTTAAGTAAGGAGGGCACTAGTAGAGGACAATTTGTTCGAGGTTTCAAAGATATTGACGAAGAACAAAAATTGACATTGAGAAATTACTTTTGTACAAAAAGGGATTTATTTATGGCAAATGAAGATAATTTAGGTAGGTATGGTCTTGTCAAATATCATTACGGGTCTACTCAGCCAATCAATGTTCCTTTTTGAAGAGTTCCTCCAGCACAGAAGGCTATTATGTGTGACGAATTTGACAAAATGTTCACCTTGTTACAAAGCTTGAGTGGATGATTTCTCTTGGATTATCATAAACAGTGGTTTTGCATACTTGACCTTGTATAAGGAGTCTGACAGTAAAAACAAAACAACAAATCTAAAAGACTGTTTTTCTTTTGGTCTCTGTAACAATCTTGCAACATTTCACAGGCTAATGCGACTTATCATTCAAGGTTTAGAAAGGTTTCTGCTACTGTGGCAGTCTTATCATGTTGTGGAAATATTTTCATCAGACTTTGGAAAATCCAGAGTTTGTAACTAACAGGTTGAGATTCGCAAACCTAAAGTTGAAAGCCTAAAAATTAACTCTTTTTCTTTGAGGTTAGTTTTGAGGGCACCACAGTTGATCCAGATAGTGTTGATTCTCAGAGATTTGTTTCCAGTCAGTGATAGAGGGAGGAGTTTATTTTCACTTTTTAGATCGCCTGAGCAAAGCTCAGAGGGAGCTTTAATAATCACTTCCCATCCGTCATCCATCTGTCCATCCATCTGTCATCTGTTGTCCATTGTCCAGCATTACCTTTACATTATCAACTTCTCCTCAGAAACCACTGGGCCGAATTGAACCAAATTTGATGCGCATGGTCCTTATCATATGGCAATTCAAGTTTGTTCAAATAAGGTTGCCATGCTCAATAGTGAGGGGGTGTGTAAAAATGCTCCTAAATTTTAGAAAAGCTACCTATGAACCAGTGGGTACAATGACTTGATATTTGGTATGGTGCTGTTCAAACAAAGGTCATGGAGCTATATTTGCCTTCATAATGGGAGGGGGGCAAGATTTTTGGCCCCCACCCATAATTTCTATTTTCTGAAACGATGGTCCAATTTGAACCAAATTTGGTATGTGGTATTATTAGGTCATAAGTACTTGATTCATGCAAAAAACTTTTTCCCATTGGAACCCCAATAGCTAAAAATAGAAATATTTTCAAATGCCTATATTTCCCAAACCACACTGAACAGAGAAGTGTTATTTTGTATGAAGCATCCTCAGGGCCAGTAGAATGGAATGGTAAAACAATTGCTCTCTGTTGTGTCAAGTTGTTGCATATTTGCAATTTAAAAAAAAAATTCTTCTCTAGAACCACTGATCTGAATCTTTTGATATTTGGTATACAGCATTCATAAGGAGGGGGGGGGGGAGGGGGGGTCAGATACACGTGTGTTCAAATTAAGCCCCTCGGTGCATATTTGGGCTCAATACAGGAGCACAAATCTTAACTTAGGGCAATATGGGAATAAGCTTTGAAAATCTTCTTATTCAGAACCACTAGTCAGAATCTTTTAATATTTGGTATACATCATTTTTACGATGGTCAGATTTAAGTTTGTTTGAATAAAGTCCCTCGGTTAATATTTGGGTTTCCTATGGGGGCCCGAATTTTTAGTTAGTGCAATATGGGGAATAATCTTTAAATTTGTTCTTCTCTCTTTTCTATCTCTATGGGGTCAAATTGAAGTTTGTTCAAATCGGATCCCTGGGTTAATAGTTGGGTTCTCTGTTGAAGCCCGAATTTTCACTTAGTGCAATATGGGGAATAATCTTTAAAATATTTCTTCTTCAGATCCACCACTCAGAATGCTTTAATATGTGGTGTACAACATCTTTAGGGGCCTCAGATTCACGTTTGTTCCCTTGGTTAATATTTGGGTTCTCTGTTGGAGCCCAAAGTTTCACTTAGTGCAATATGAGGAAATGTCTTTAAAAAGCTTCTTCTTCAGATCACCGAGCAGAAAGTTTTCATATTTGGTGTACAATATCGTTTAGGGGCAGATTCAAGTTGGTTCAAATCGTGTCCCTGGGTTAATATTTGGGCTCTCTTCTGGAGCCTAAAATTTAACTAAGTGCAACATGGGGGAATTTCTTTAAAAAATCTTCTTGTCTAGAACCTTCAATCAGAATCTCTTCATATTTAGTATATAACATTTCTAGGGGGATCAGATTCAAGTTAAGTCCCTGACTTAATATTAGGGCAGGTTAGGTTCAAGTTTGTTCAAATCCATTCCTTAGTGTTTTTCCATTAAATTGGCTTTTTCAAACTTCAGTGTCATAACAACTCTTGTGTGTTTCGCAGTGCTTGTCTATGGCTGATAGAATTGGAAGCAGCCAGGAAGACCGATGATAATAATCAGCTGACTTATGATTAACTGGTTGAGTGCTAGGAGCCACTATCAGGGCTCTACTGAAAAGTGCTGAAAGCCACTATAGTGGCTTTACACTGTTTGCACTAATTCGTTGTTGCTTCCGCCCTGGAAGAAAAATATTAATAAAAATTGTTTTGTTACAATTTATTGGAGAGTGCCTACTGGCACTCTCCAATAAATTGTAACAAAACAATTATCTACGAGCAACATCTTGCTAAAATAAGGGTCCTTTTGTAGTAGTGTGATATCTTTGAAAAAAAAATACTCGCATTACAAATGACCACTGAAAAATAATTTAGCACTCTACCAGTTAATGTCATGACTTCATTCCTCTGTAGTGTTGATGAACCATGGCTAACTGACTGTGACCCAACATACTTCTTTGGACCACTTTGTCAGATGAGTGATTAAGGTCCCTTGGGGCCGTTTGTTATTACCATCAGGACTATGAATTATAAGGAGCATAGCCATAGCAATCTAACCCCGAGTGTCATATGTCACATATAGTTCAGCGTTCTGAACACAGCAGCATGAGGTAGCTGCTATTTTCCAATTGCTGAACTAATGTTATATAGAGATGCATTTTTTCAAAGTTAAAATGCGAAGCAGAAGATGTATATTCCACGCAAAATGTTCACTTTAGATCAAAACATAAAAATTGAATTTTGCGATTGAGTTGTTTATAAGACCAAAATATAATATATGGGACACGGGAAAATGCTAAGGCATGCATCTTAGTTATTGTATTTCCTTGTTTAATTTGCAATTGCAGTTTTTGCTATTTGAAAAAACTACCATCCAATATTAATAATTTACTATGAAAGTTGATACTTGAGATTTAATGCTTTTCCTGATTCTAAGAAGAAAATCAAAGTTCTTATTGCTTTTTATTTTGATGTCAAATGTATTAGTGTTTAAAACCCTTTACCCAACGTAACGGCCAAAACCGGCCAGCGCTATTCTCAAAAATCTCCAATTAATTTTCTTTAGTTTTTCATTTTTTGTCTCAAAAACATAGGTTATGACCCCTCGTTGGAACGAGCTCGTCGAGCTCGTTCCAACGAGGGGTCATAACCTATGTTTTTGAGACAAAAAATGAAAGAAAATGGTTATTCAAGAATTTTTTTTGCAAGTGTCGTCTGCTTTTCATGTTAGGTAAAGGGTTAAAAGAACAGCCAGTTGCTGCCAGCTAAAGTCATTTATTTGAAAAAAAATGACTACAATATATTGTCTTCTATCTAGAACATGGAAGGAATTGCTTCAGATAATACATACTGTTTTATCAATACAGTCATAGTGACGGAAGGAAAGCTCCATATACTTTTTAAGGTGTCTATACAAGTAGCCCTCACAGAACGTCCTCTGAATGATGTGAAGTTATAATTAGTTGTTTTCTCTCTTGTAAGGTTCGTTTTAGGCTGATTTTCCCTTCTAAGCAAATTCCCGTTCTTTGCCATGTGTTTCAAACTTGTATTGTGCAAAAGTTGAATTTTTTATTTCAGTGATTAGCTGAACTTTTATCTTCAAAATGCCACTAACTGCTAAAGAGAGGCTATCAAAACGTAGAGCAAAAATTAGAGCTAACCCTGATTTTCAAGAACTGTGCAAAAAGGGGATAGAGAGAGAAAGCAAAACAGAATATGCTGAAAGGCCTTTCACACCAACAGTTGAACAGTTTGTTGGTGGTGGAGAAGTTTTTGGAGCCCCACAACGACAAGATGACGATCTTGTGTCTGTTGTTGGGGAAAGGGATGTTGATTCTGGTGATGGCGACCACTATGCCAGAGGAATGGCAAGAGAATCTCCATGCGTAGAAGATGCAAGTGAACTTGGTGACATTCACCAGGCTGACAATGTAGCATCTAATAGCAGCAGCAGTTTGAATTGGGAAATTACACCCAATTCTAAGAATGTTAACATTTCAGAGCCAGTGGCAGGGTGGCAGCACCCAGAAGATCTGTCAGAACCACAAAAACCATCGCCATGTATATCTTCTGGAGAGTATGTTATGTCGCAAATTGTAGACAAGCCAGCAATAAACGCAAAGGAAGCCATACTAGGAGACCTAGCTTCAAAGAAAATATTTCCAGAGTTACCACAGGATTATGTCTGAAGCGGTATTCTCCACCTTTTTAGAACGATATTTTTAAAGTAATTTGATACACAGTGTATTTAAAATTTGTGTAGTTTTTCTCAACATAGGCTGAGGGGTAACACTGAAGAGCAAATATTTGCTGCTCGCAGACAATCACATTGCATATAGTTGATATGGGCTGCATTGACACTGTTCAGTCAGTGCACAGAGTTTGTGGGGATTGCCTCGCAACTCATAAAGATCCAATATTTGCATAGAGGTCATAGTTTTCATAGTGACTTCCATCGAACTATCAGTACCTAGAGTCTGTAAGGATTTCCTCGCAATTCATAAAAATCCAAAATTCCTTCTAACTATCAGTACTAAGAGTCTGTGAGGATTATCTTACAACTCGTCCATTACATGTTTGTCCTTGAGTAGGTGAAGATAACTTTCTTATCGTCTGTTGATATTTGTTGTTGTCTTGGTGTATCGGGTGTAATGTCAGTGACTATGGCCTTGGGCAGGAGGTTGACACTTATTTTTACTCAAAATTTTGTTTTTGTCTATAATGGGTTGACAAAATAATAGTTAATGAAAGATTAGTTTCTTTTGTTCGTTCATTTTGATTAAAATTTATATTTCATGTCAAATCTTGTAGTATTTCTCCTTTATATGGTGAATTGTTTAGAACATGTCCTTCCGTCACGCTAATTGTCCTCCTGTCACACTGCATATGGAAAAAAGATTTTTGGAAAGTCTTGAGAAAATTTGGGAAATTTTGTATCTGACAGAGAGGAAAATATCAGGCTGACTGGCGGAAAATCATCTGAATGAAAATAATGCTTATTCAGAGAGATTTGATGTGGTACGAGGTCCCCGAAAACATCCTTGTCTTTCGATCACACTGCAAATGAATCACTTTTTACCTATTTTGAAGACTTGATGCAACATGATGAAATGTGCCTTTTCAAAGGTAAACATCTTGGCAATGTTTCTACGCTACAAAATGTTGCTCACGCATTTTTACAACTCTGAAGTAATGAGGATTAGTGTGAGAATTGGTTCTGAGTGTCCTATCTGTCACGCGTTGAACCATACAAACGTTGAATTAATCAACAAAATCTCTCAAATGAGGGCGTCATTCAATGCATACATACTTATGGTAAAAAATATATTCCTAACAGTGATATGTTCACTTGAAGGTTTGAATACACAAACACATGTGTTGATTTTGTTTATTTCCATGACGTCAGATCTTCGGAAACTTTTCAACAAAAGTCAATTCCGCTGTATCTGCTGTTTGTTTGCAGTTATTTTACAAAATAATCCATTATTCATACTATCTCCTCAGTATATAGATTCACACTTCTTAATCCGTTGAAATCGGTCCAGGAATTTTATGTGCTTATGTTTCCTATTTTCGTAGCACTACCAACTGTGATATTTGAAAAATGCCAATAAAATATACCAACACACAAAATAAATCAATACGTCAGTCTCTGAGAATGTAAAGTAATTGGGGGTGGGAGGGAGTGCTAATGGCAGAAAGCCTTTCAGCAAAGGAATTATTAATTATTGCACAACATACCAAGAGTTGTTGGCTGTTGCGACATTTGTCAAACATTTTAGCTATTACATCTGTTTCTTGTTCCAACAGTTTATGCCTCTTGTGTGGCTAAGGAACTCCAAACACCCTGAGGAAATGGTAACCTTTGGATTATCATTTTAGAAACCTGTGATTATGAGATTCGGCATCGCAAGAGAGGGTGTCCTTGTAACGCTAATGGCATGTCGAGGAGGTCCACCAGACACTGTAAAAGGTCTCATTGTTCTGAGTGTTCAACTACCAGGCTGGTTACGGCTCCAAGTGTAACTTCAATATGTTGATTTATAAAGCTACCGTGTTATGAATGATGGTGTTGGTCTTTGGGTAGCTGTTTCCAAGAAGACTGAAAACTACCTTGATGTTCCAGTGGTTTCTGTTCTTGACTGAAAACAGGAGAAGGGGATTTTTCTGATCATTCTTTTGCTCAGTATGTATTAATTCTACTTCAAGAAATATCGTTGGCTCATGAAGTGAACCCACCACTCTTTGTCTGTAAATTCATGAATTAGATTTAAACTTCATTGTCAGGCTTTTACATTCTACCAAACTCACGGTGGTAGCCAGTGGCCCCAAAATTCAGGAATGTTCCCAAATTAGAGGGGATAACACGCAGAAGGGTTTGTTTTTTATGCTTTTTTATCCAATTTCATCAAACATGTGTTCCACTTGAAAGGCGTTGAGATTTTTATACAATCTTGCTACATAATTACAGTATATATCCTGCGTCTTTGCAGTTGTCTGTAGGCATGTCTTGGCTGCCTATATAGGCAGCCAAGACATGCCAAGAAATAATGGCCAAGGTACAAATAATGTAACTTCAAATTTAGGAAGAGACTGCATGTTAGGACACATGTTCCGTTTGCAGTAAAGAGTGAATGAATTTACAATTAAGCTCCATAAAGCTAATATATACACCTGGAACTTAATTAAGAACCCTCTGAAATGTTTCATGACAGTGAAGTTGCTGTTACTAATTATTATGTTTTAACAATTGCTATGTCTTGCAGTACATTTCGTCTCGTGAAACATGATGTTTCTGGATGATAGAGTAGCCCAAACACATTACCCCGTCCTCGTGAAGCATGCTACCCGCGAATGTTACAAAAACTTTATCATCCACATGCAATAACTGGGTATAAAACAAGAAAATTTGTCACTTCTTTTATCAGTAAATGTTGACATGGCAAGGAGGAGACTGTCAGAGGCACTAAGATGGCAAATCGTTGACATGCGTGCTATAGGCATGTCATTCAGAGCTATTGGAAGCAACTTGGCTATAGTCATTCTGTTATCAGGAGACTTGTCCGAAAAAATCAACAAACCAACGATGTTATGAACCGACCAAGGGCTGGAGAACCCCGAAACACATTTCCTTGGGAAGATCGGAGTCTGGCACGCCTTTGCCTCAAGTGGGGTTTTGAAACGCCTTTGGCTCCCAAACAGGTGTCCAAAACCATCTCACAACACCTTTCCTTTGGAAGATAAGAGTCTGGTACGCCTCGTTAGGCGTGAACCCTTTGTTTCAAGTGGAGTTTTGAAACGCCATTGGCTCCCCAACCGGCGTTTGTGCAACAGAACGGTCCGAAAGTGTCTCAAAGCACCGAGTATGCGGTCCAGAAGGGTCATCAAGTTTCCAGCTCTGTCCAATCAGCATCAAGGACGACGTTTGGAGTGGTGTATGAAACGACAACATTGGAATCTCAGGACATGGAGGAGAGTCCATTGTTCAGACGAGAGAAGGTTCCTACTTCACGTCACAGATGGCCGCATGAGAGTGTGGGGAAATACTGATTGTGTGCCCAGGAACATCAAACGTACTGTTCCTTATGGTGGCGGACTTAATATGGTGACTGAACGTCGGAATCTCAGTGTTCATCAGTACATCCTGGACATTCTCAATCCGATTGTCGTGCCTCATTTTGACAGCCATCCGTTGGTTACTCGCCCTGTATTCATGGACGGTAATGCAAGGCCACATCATTCCCATGCTGTGAGAGCATTCCTGCAGAACAACGCTATTAAAACACTACCTTGGCCTGCAATGAGCCCCGATTTGTATCCCTCAGAACACATCTGGGACTTACTTGGGGGTCGTGTGCAAGCAAGGTATCTGCCTGTACAGAATTTTGCCGATTTGGAAGCTGCATTACATGAGGAGGCAGCAGATGCCTCTGAACCGTATCAAAAGGCTAACTGGTAGCATTGGGAGGACGGTTCAGGCTGTCACCCGGGCATGTGGTGGATACACTCGCTACTGATGTCAAACACTGTTATTTTGTTCAGGAGATCACAAGTTACATTGTTTGTCAGTAATTACAGGCATTGTTTCATCGTGGACCGTTTTAGCACAATACTTGTCGAGAGAACGTTCTTCCATCAAAAATATTAGTGACAGATATGTGTAATTAGCGCCATTAAAATACTGCATATGTCCATCATTGTGGTGTCGTTCATTTGTCAATAGACCATTCTTTCCGCAAACAATAACTTTTGGCCATCTTAAAGATAGCATGAAAATAATGATAGTTTCTATTAACACCACTGCGACGAAAAACAGCGGGTGTTCAAATAAGTTCCATGTGTATATATCTTAGGCACCAAAACAGCCCCGAGAAGTAATAAAATGGCATTTCAGGTAGTCTATATTACAAAAGAGATTGGGGCTGAACAGCAATTGACTTGGCAATGTCCCCAAAATGGACCAATCTAAAGACCTGTGATATCCCTCTCAATTTGGAGAATGGAAAGAAGGATCCTATTATTGCGCTATTGCTAGAAATGAAAAGGGACAGCTGAAAAAAGACAGACAGGTATTTAATGTTGACACTGTAATCTGATGCAAAATACATTGGGGGTAATGAAAATAGTTACACGCCGAGAATAAAGTCCTGTGCTTTAAGAAATTTTTTACTCTGGATATAGATCATACTCTGGAGATCGATTAGTATTGATAGCGCCCTCTTCTTTATGATGACTGCCATTCAATAACTTCATTGTGAAAGAACAACAGAACATATGGGAAGAAACAAAGTTCTGTTCTGTTTTCAATGGGTGCTTCTTTCGGCACGACAGTGGACTATATGTAAGGTATTAGTTGAAAGTGTGTTATGGGTGTGATCGGTTGCAAACTAGGTCCTAGAAGTGTTAAAGTGCCTCCGATTCAAATGAAAGTAAGTGCAAAAATGGATGTTTTGGGATCAGTCTCATTTCTAATAATAATAATAATTGTAATCAACACATATTAGTTTTAGGTATTGTTGTCACTGATTTGGTGGAAACCATGTAATGTTTTTGTGATAGGATAAGTCACAAACCGTATTTTAATACTATGCAGGTTTATTTAGATTCATGACAATCATTACAAGTAAACAACAACAGGTGAAACAATGTAAGGGAAGCATTCGGCATAGCACATGGATTGGAAGAATTGAGTGACGTCATAGATTCTGAAATGTTAGTACCGTAAAACCCTTAACTAAACATTGATACATAATAACCATCCCCTTTTTACTGGAAGTATATAGACAAAGGTACTGAACTACTTGTTCTAATTCTATTACATTTGAGAAAAATTAAAATTTACTGTTTCTATGGGACACCAATTTGCTATAATATTAAACAAGATGTATGTTTTGCTTTACTCCAAATTAAATGAATTAAATCAGCTTTGCTGTTACTAACACTTGCTTGTATAGAACAAAACTATCAGAGTAGTTTACAGTCTTTTAGGCTTTTAGCGAGTTTGAATGGGTAATGACCTAGTTGTGACTTTCTTACTGCTATCTTTGGAGTTTGGACTCTGTGGTGATACTGTGGGTCCTGATATTGGTACAGCTGCCATTGAAGGAGCAATTACACTCATATCACTTGAACTGACAGTTGTTTCCACAAATGGCTCAGTGAATTCTATATCTGACTCGGGCCATTGCACATCAGGTGTGAGATCGTACTCCAAAAGAAGTCTTTCTCAAATTCTAGGAATATTCGTTTTCTCAATAAACTGATCCCTGACCATCTCGTTTGCCAAGGTTTCAAAATCATGTGAAACCACAAGAAATCTGAGTTCAAAAATTTAATGTTCAGTTGATTCATTGTGTTCCTGGGCTCCTTGGTGAAAATTGTAATGTCCGGCCACAACATTGGCATGGGAGAGGAAAAAAACTTTCAACAGTAGCCTTGTATGTCTTTATGGTGTAATGGGAAGTGGGTCTAGGTCACCTGAAAATTCTGCCAATTGTCCTAGAACCCAAAACTCGCGATCCCACACCCTGTGTCGAAGCTATTTGTACTATGGCTTCTCACATTCTAAAAATACAAGAAGACATAAAAATGGGGTTCACTTTCTTTAATTCTCCAAGTCACTGTTATTTCATTTTATTTTACAAAGATGAAGATTTGGGGAAGAGATATGATGAACCTAATTTGAGGAAGTAGATACTCAGATTTAATTATATAAATTGTCAGTCACCAGAAAATTTGCCCACCTTAATCTGTTAAAACTCTAATTTGAGAACACTCATTCTCCCATAATAAAAGAATCCTAAATAAAAATTCCTCTATATATAAAAAAGAACCAACAGTAATCTTAGTATACTACCATAGATCAAACGGGTCAACAACAGCCTTAATATACTACTGTAACTCAGATGGGTCAACAATAACCCTAGTATACTACCATAACTCAAGTGGGTCTACAACAGCCTTATTATACTACTATAACTCAAATGGGTCTACAACAGCCTTAGTATACTACTGTAACTCAAGTGAGTCTACAACAGCCTTAGTATACTACTGTAACTCAAGTGGGTCTACAGCAGCCTTAGTATACTACTGTAACTCAAATGGGTCAACATTAACCCTAGTACACTGCCATAACTCAAGTGGGTCTACAACAGCCTTAGTATACTACTATAACTCAAATGAGTCTACAACAGCCTTAGTATACTACTGTAACTCAAGTGGGTCTACAGCAGCCTTGGTATACTACTGTAACTCAAATTCAGAAGACAACAAAAATTTATAGATGAAACTGTCAAGTTATCCACTGATCCTAAGTCCAGAAAAATAAAGAAATATAAAAAAAATAAATGACTTCGTCTGCCAAAGACTCCCCCCTCCCAAATTTAGAAGGACATAATTTTAAAAAACAAAAAAAAAAAGAAAAGCACACAGGCAACCCAAAGAATGGCTCGGATTTGGAAGTCCTTCAGCGGGAGTTTGGTTCTCGAACCTGGAGGTTCTTTAGCCAAACACGAAGTGAAGTGCGATCTTCAAAACATGGTCATAGATAGGATGTTGACCAATGGCAAACCGCCGACAGTTTTGAGAAGAGTATTCCCACTGGCTTGAATATCAATGGTCAAACCAATGAGAACACTCCTCACAATGCTGTCTAGACCACTCAAAAAAAAATAAAACGGATGTGACAATTTTTATGCAAAAATACTTCTGCATTGTAACTCCTAAAACATAGAAACAACACCAAATGTGAATTTAATAAAAAGACAACCCTGTGTATTAATAAAAAATAGTATATCAACAAGGAAAAACGCGAAATTACCGAAAATTTGGATATATAAACAATGCAAATTGACCAACAATCACAACAAGCATCAACTTACCCAAGCCAACCCGACACGCTCCCCTCCCCTTAAACAAAAAACACATGTTTTTCTTTTTTAAATCTGGTTTTCCATTACCACCACAATTCACATCTCTTCTTGGTGATACTTCCATCTTACCGGATAACAATACAGACATCCCTGGCATCAACTTCATCTCTACTCAAATCATGTGACTGTCTGTCACTACATCCATGCCTCCTCTTCAACGCTACTTCTCTTTCCTGGCAATGCACTTTAGGACGAGGACAGAGAAACCCCTCAATGTCAATAAACTTAGTAATGTCTCTTTCTTCCTTCACACTACTTTTGACTACCTCTCCTGCCTCACTATCAATCTTCTTGTGTTTTGAAATAAGATGACGTCGCATCTCTGTCCTTTTGACATCCACTGTTTTACAACCAAAAATAGGGCATAACCATAACATTACGGTTCCATTATGAAACCTTTTGTAATAGTTACGATATCCAGAAAGCTTATCAAAATGGTGATTCCCACAACGTCCCACCAGGCAAACCATGCCTCCATCCGATCATTCCATCCTTAAATCCTCATCCAAACTTTTCATCTCCTTCACAGTTACCACTTCCACTATTTGAAAATCTTCCACAACTGGAATATAATGACTCCAATTAGATCAAGGATCAATACAATCCCCACGTGTGCTTTTTTTAAAATATATATATTTTTGCTGCTTTGGTACAAAGCCAAACATTTGATGCATACTACCCACAACCATGCTTCCAGCCCCATCTTCTAAATATACATCCCACAAGTTTTTTTGTTTAAATAGACCATGCACCTATCCCAACTTTCCCTGGCCAGGTATAATGTCACTATTTATCAGATTTGGGCTTTTGCCATATTGGATTCCCTTTCAACCCTCTATCAAATGAAAAGCCATTATTTTATATTCTATCATGGAATACAACAGATGATAGATACCCTCACCTATGGAACTGTTAAACAGTTTCTCTCAGTGAGTCATCCTTAAATGCCAAACAAAATTTTAATTCACCGATTAACGTCTTGAACTCATGATAACACTAAATCTGCCAACTATCAAGCTGTAATCAAACAACTACTCTCATTGGGTGTATCATTAAAACCCAAATAACATCTCAAGAAGAAAAAACTGAGTAAGAAAAGCACATGTGAAGACTCCCACTGATTCCAAACTTTAAGAGAACGATGTTCTTACACATCTCATCTATGGAGTCACAGACCAAAGCTGCAACTACCCTCATGAATCATCATGCCCATGTGGAACTGGTATTTTAAGAAATAAATAAAAATGATAACATTGGGCTATCTGTGTGCTTTTATGTGCCCACGCATATATAGGCATATCTTTGTTGAAGTATAACCCCAAAATTTATAAATAAAAATAAAACAGAAAACAGAACTGTTAAACCTATCCTTTTTTACAACCAAAAAAAAATGAATTTCCTGTCAGGGTGAGTAGCCAACTGGCTTCTTAATAATTCAACCTTTTCTAGTTTTTCTAACCTTGGTGGTCCATGTCATCAAGTAAATATTCAGTAGGGGGACTTGAACTACCCAAGTCAGTTTCTTCCAGGATTACTTCATCATCATTATCAACCTTTCTCTCATCATCCAATTCCCAACCATCTGGTGGAAGAAATCCTGTATAGGGTTTCATTTGATCCACATGAATTACAACTGACTGACCAAAGGCTTTCATTGCAACTCATAAGTAACATCTGTAATTCTACGTTTGACCTTATATGGCCCAGTCCATCCTAATCCTAATTTTACCTGATGAGAGGGAGGATGCCATCTCCAAACAAAATCATCGGTTTGAAACACCCTGGGTTTTAATCCCATATCATAAAATTTCTTCTGTTTATGGGCAGCTTTCCCTAAATTTTTCTGAACATATTCATACGAGTCACTTAAGACCCTTTCAAGCCATTCTACATATTCAATTCGGCAAGAGTACTGAGGAGAACTGGGAGGGTTCCCAATAATCAAATCGAAAGGACAAGAGATTCCCTTCCAAACATAAGAAGATAAGGGGAACAACCAGTACTTTCCTGTATTGTGGAGCGATAGGCCATAATGACAAAAGGTAAATCATCATCCCAACTATTTCTATTCTCATTTGCATAAATAGACAACATTGTTTGAAGGGTGCAATTATACCTTTCCACTAAACCATCTGACTGGGGCTTATATGGCATAGTTCTGGTCTTTTCAATTCCTAATTTTGGGCACAAAACTCGAAATAATTCTGTTTCAAACTCTCTACCTTTGATCCAAATGCAACTGCTTGGGCACACCAAACCTAGTTATAAATTCAGTTACAATTTTATCACCAACTGTCAAGGCTGTGTGATCACGAATAGCATAGGCTTCAGCCCATTTTGTGAAGTAATCACAAAGAGCAATGATATACACATTCCCATCTGACGTCTGGGGTAATGGCCCAACAATATCAATAGCTACACGATCAAAAGGATCTCCTACTTCTGATGTATGTAGAGCTGACTTTCCCAGTCTGGGCCCACCTTTAGCCCTTTGATGATCAAGACACTCCAAACACCGCCATCCAATATCAGAAGATATTCCAGGCCAATACACCCTTCCTTTAATAGATTGGATAGTCCTATCCCTACCTAGATGACCCATAGTTCTCAATTCATGTAAATGTTTAAACACCTCTGATCTTATCTTCTTTGGAGCTATCAACAAGAGATTAGATATTTTGTCCACAACTATCCATTTATAATAAAGAAGCCCATTTTCTACCACAAGAGACTCCCACATTCCCCACAGTGTTTTAACTTCCTGAGAAGTACTAAGAAGTTCATTCCAGGGTGGCTTTTTATCGTACTTATCTTTGAGAGACAATACTGTACTGATGGCACAGTCATTCTGTTGCCATTCAAGTAATTCTTCATGTGGCCAAGTTTGTAACCATTAAGTAGTCCAAGATGAAGAAAGACAGGAGTCAGCAGAACCAAAATCTAACGAATTTACAACACATTTTACTTGATTATTGTAAGGCACTATATATCTCTCGCCTATTTCATTTTTATCTAACAGTGTCACTGTGCCAGTTGATATCTTTATATTATCACGACAGTCAGGACAATCTTGACATTTACAATAACTGAAAGGTCTCCTAGACAAACTGTCAGCATTACTATGCAATTTACCCCTCCAATGTTCTAGGGCAAAATTATAGGTCTCTAACACAGAAAGCCATCTACTAACATTCCTTCAGGGTTTTTAAAGTTCTTAAGCCATTTTAACGAAGCATGGTCAGTCCTAACTACAAAAGACCTTTCCTACAGAAAACGTCTATATTGCTTTATAAAAGTAATCACAGCCAGTAACTCCCTGTATGATGTGCAATATAGAGCTTGATGCTTGTTGAGGGTAAGGCTTGTGTAAGCAAGAACCTTTTTCTCTCCATTCTGTATGTATGACAAAACTGCCCCCAAGCATGTCAAACTCACATCTGTGTCCAAAATGAATTCACCATTAGGATCATGATATGATAAAATTGGAGAAGAAACCAATAATGTCTTGAGTTGGTCGAAAGCATTTTGGCTTTCTTCTACCCACTCAAATTTCTTCCCTTTTCTAGTAAATTGGGTAAGGGGAGCAGCTACTGTGGAAAAATCAGGTACGAAACGCCTATAGTAACCTGCTAAACCAAGGAAACTACGAACCTGAGAGACATTCTTAGGGATAGGCCAATCTTGTATAGTTTTAATCTTATCAGAATCACATTAAATTCCTTGTTCTGATACAACATGACCAAGAAACTTTACTTCTGTCTGAATGAGTATACACGTAGAAGGCTTTAATGTCAAATTTGCAACCCTAAGGCATTGAAACACCGATCCTACATTCTTCAGGGCTTCATCAAAGTTTGAACCATATACTATAATGTCATCTATATAACACAGACATTTTTTCCAAGTTAATCCTCGTAGAACTAATTCGATGAGCCTTTCATAGCAAGTAGGTGCATTACAAAGGCCAAATACCATAACCTTGAACTGAAACAGCCCTAAATGTGTAGAAAAGGCTGTTTTGGGTTTATCTGCCTCTTCCGTTTCACACTGCCAATACCCTGACACTATATCTAAAGTGCTAAACCACTTAGAACTAGCCAATGCATCCAAGGATTCATCAATTCTGGGAAAGGGATATGCATCTTTCTTTGTAAACACATTGAGCCTTCTATAGTCCACACAAAATCTCCATGTATTGTCTTTTTTACAGACAAGTAATAATGGAGCAGACCAAGGACTATCACTTGGCTCAATGATGTCACCTTCCGGCATTTTAGCAATTTCTTTTTCAACTATGGTCTTCTGGGCATACGGTATTCTGCGAGAAGGAATCTTAATAGGCTTTGCACTACCTGTATCGATAGTGTGCTTAACTAGATTAGTTCTCCCTAGCCTACCATCATCTGACGTGAAAATATTTCAATATTGCACCAGAAAACTATAAAGTTGTGACTTCTGTTCTTCATTCAAATTAGTCGATGACCTTTGAAATAAATCTAACAAAGAGCCAGAAAGGTCAGAACTACATAGTTCACTGCCCTTGCTATCACTTTCAAATATTTCAGCTGATTCTAGATTAGCTATTATAGTATGTTTTTTAAGATGAATAGGTTTATTTGTAAGATTTAGTATAGAAAAGTTGACCTTGGAAGGGTTAACTAATGTTCTAGCTATCAACAAGCCCTTTCTATTCAAATATTTAAATGGATCCATTAAGCTGTTTTCAAAATCAGACTTATTACCTTCAACATAACCCTTTACCGCCAGTGCTGCATCTGCCAGAATTTTGACACTACCCACTAATCTTGTGCAAGCACAAAGAGGACTCATTTCTCGTTCCAATTTAACAAGCCCTCCTGCTACAATCAAGGAATTCTTGGAAACACTGATGAGTACATCATTTTGTTCCAAAAAGTCCATTCCCAAAATTCCATCAAGATCCTCCAAATCAGCAATCACAAAATCATGGCAAAACCTGATACCATCCAAAGAAAATGGCAAACTAACTTTTCCCAAAACATCCAAAGTCCTACCATCAACAGTGATCAAAGATATATCAACAGCTGTCAAATCCGAAACACCTAAACCTATTTTGTTAAATATCTTTTCAGACATCAAACTGCAAACTGAACCAGTATCTACCAAAAACTCTCCTTTTTGATCACCTAAGAATAAAGTGGAAAGCATACAAGATGCTCTTATTATCTGTATCCTAACAGTTGACCCTGTATTCATCTGTCCATTTTGGGTTACACTACGGGTCACTGGTGTAACCCTTTCTAGTTTCCCCGAACAGAAACATCAGAATCTTTCTTAGCTGATAACTGAGAGGGCTTGAGAGGACAATCATAAGAAAGAGGCCCAATTTCATGACATCTATAACATTCAACAGATCACAAATCAATAGGAGCTCTTTTCTTTCTTCTTCTGGCTTGAAACCTAGTTAATTTTTGTAAACACTCTTTCATGTCATTCAGTAAACTGGCCAAATTAGTTTGATCACCATGGTCATTCCCAGTTCTAACTTCAGAAGAGGGAGTTCCCTTTACTGCACCAAGTAGTCCCTGTTAAGGCTCTTGTTTTGGTTTAGCAATTCCTATTTGGCTTCTTTGCACAGCTTCAAATTCTGTAGCAAGTGAAATACAGACTCTAAAGTTTTCGGATGGCTGAATATAACATGATCATGTATCACAGTATTTCCTATTCCATTGATAAACTGCTCCAAAACAATAATTTCCCTATTATCAAATGTCATCTCAGAGAATGCTAAACAACCCAACCTCCGTAGAGCATATCCAAAGTCTACTGGGGACTCACCATGAGTACGCTTTCTAGCTCGAAATTCACATCTACGAGCCACTAGCAACTCCTGAGGGTTAAATCTCCTTAACAAGATTGACCTATTCATGTCATAATCTTTTCTCTGTGCCAAGGTCAAGTTACTTAATAACTTCTGGGCTTCTCCCCTCAAACACATAATTACCTGGTGACCTTTTTCAATATATGACCACTGGTTCCAATCAGTATCTTCCTCAAAATGAACTAAGAAGTCTTTCAATGCAACACTTTTCCCATCAAACTTTGCAGGAGCCTCCTCCCGACACAATGGATGACACCTCTCCACAGAGGCTGATCTCTCAGGAAAACTTCCATATGCTTCAAAATTAGTCAAGGGAGTAGAACCCTTTTCATTGACAACCCCTTTCCAGCTTTCTGGTAAATCTTTAAAAGTAAGACCTGAAGGTGACAGGTCAATTTTCTTGGGGTTGGTTTCTTCCCTCCTATTATTCTGAAGTATAAATGTTCTATCCAACCCTCTTGACTGTTTAGGATGACTCAACCAGGCTCTTTGAGCCCTTTGTTCTTCTAGTTCATCTTTACACTGTTCATATTGAGCACTTAACTCCAAAAACTGTCTTTCTAATTGAGACATAGTAACATCTTCTACCTGAGGTGGCTCTCTCATGCGAACCTCCTCAACCTCCCATCCCACTATTCCAAAATGAGAGGGCAAAGAACCAAAATGTTTATGAGAAGTCATGTTTTCTATCCAAATACCCTGCCCACAGTGCCAAATTTTAATGGGAAGTGGGTCTAGGTCACCTGAAAATTCTTCTAATTGCCTTAGAACCCAAACCTTGCGATCCCACATCTTGGTTCGAAGATATTTGGACTATGGCTTCTCACATTCTAAAAATACAAGAAGACAAAAAAAAATGGGGTTAACTTCCTTTAATTCTCCAATTCTCCAAGTCACTGTTATTTCATTTTAGTTTACAAAGATGAAGATTTGGGGAGGAGATATGACGAACCTAATTTGAGGAAGTCGATGCTCAGATTTAATTATATAAATTGTCAGTCACCAGAAAATTTGCCCACCTTAATCTGTTAAAACTTTAATTTGAGAACACTCATTCTCCCATAATCAAAGAATACTAAATAAAAATACCTCTATATATAAAAAAGACCAACAGCAATCTCAGTACACTACCATAAGTCAAATGGGTCAACAACAGCCTTAATATACTACTGTAACTCAGATGGGTCAACAATAACTCTAGTATACTACCATAACTCAAGTGGGTCTACAACAGCCTTAGTATACTACTGTAACTCAAATGGGTCAACAATAACCCTAGTATACTACCATAACTCAAGTGGGTCTACAACAGCCTTAGTGTACTACTATAACTCAAATGGGTCTACAACAGCCTTAGTATACTACTGTAACTCAAGTGGGTCTACAACAGCCTCAGTATATTAATGTAACTCAAAAGGGTCAACATTAACCCTAGTATACTACCATAACTCAAATGGGTCTACAACAGCCTTAGTATACTACTGTAACTCAAGTGGGTCTACAACAGCCTTAGTATACTACTGTTACTCAAATGGGTCAACATTAACCCTAGAATACTAACATAACTCAAGTGGGTCTACAACAGCCTTAGTATACTACTGTAACTCAAGTGGGTCTACAACAGCCTTAGTATACTACTGTAACTCAAATGGATCAACATTAACCCTAGTATACTACCATAACTCAAGTGGGTCTACAACAGCCTCAGTATACCATTATGACTCAAATTGGTCTACAACAGCCTTAGTATACTACTGTAACTCAAGTGGGTCTACAACAGCCTTAGTATACTACTGTAACTCAAATTCAAAAGACAACAAAAATTTATAGATGAAACTGTCAAGTTATCCACTGATCCTAAGAGTCCAGAAAAATAAAGAAATATAAAAAAAATAAATGACTTCGTCTGAAAAAGACTCCCTCCTCCCAAATTTAGAAGGACATAATTTTAAAAAAAAAAAAAAGAAAAGCACACAGGCAACCCAAAGAATGGCTCGGACTTGGAAGTCCTTCAATGGGAGTTTGGTTCTCAAACCTGGAGGTTCTTCAGCCAAACACGAAGTGAAGTGCAATCTTCAAAACATGGTCATAAATAAGATGCTGACCAAAGGCAAAGCGCCGACAGTTTTGAGAAGAGTATTCTCACTGGCTTGAATATCAATGGTCAAACCAATAAGAACACTCCTCACAATGCTGTCTAGACCAAAAAAATTAAACGGAAGTGACAATTTTTATGCAAAAATGCTTCCGCATTGTAACTCCTAAAACATAAAAAAAAACAACACCAAATGTGAATTTAATAAAAAGACAACCCTGTGTATTAATAAAAAATAGTATATCAACAAGGAAGAACACAAAATTACCGAAAATTTTGATATAAAAACAATGTGAATTGATCAACAATTACAACAAGATTGACTTACCCAAACCAACCCGTCACAATGGAAAGAGGCATAGTATAATAAATTCTTTGACCATCGACACTCAAGCAGTTCATAAGAATAGCTGTCTTTAGAAATTGCATCATCTGTGGTACATATCGCGGTAATGTAATTATTGAACATTTTTAACCAAGTCTGAACCCCATGGAAGGATTTCCTGGAGTCTGTAGAAATGTAGGCTTCGGATTTACTGTTGAATGCGTAGCAATACTGTAGTGTATTTATAGTGTTTCTCCTCGTTGCCAAATAATGTAAAGTCTTGAGGTGATATATAACTTTTAAAAACAAAACCTGTATTTCTCTCTGTAACAGTGGCTAATTGGCCTAGATTGCAACTAGAGCTTGTATGTTGCATAGAAACTCAAAGATACAAGGCACTTGGTCATTTGATGGTATAATTTTATTTTTGTTAAACTAAATGATGGATCGGTACATCGTTTGACAAGACTTCCTGAGCATAGGCTCCAAAACCACCTGTCATGTTGAGAAATGTACCTATGGAACCTGATTCCATCTAACTTCTGTGTTACTGCAAATAACTATGCACTCTATGCAACCATGTACTAGGCCCTATGAGGACTTGCCATGACAAATATATTCTTTACTTTCCTGGGTGTCTGAACCATAATGGCGGTAATGTTGGAGGCTGCTGGGGAGTGTTCTCGGACCCTCTTTGACAACCTCCAACAGTTATACTCAGTTCCAGGGAGATTTATATCATAGATTGGTTCATAGATGATCTTTGAACTTTGGATTTGAAGAAATATATATAGTTGCATCACCCTGTTACTCTTGAGGCTGCTATTGGTCATGCAGCATGCAGAGGAATATGAAGCCTTGTGGATAGATCATCTCAATTTCCAAAGCCTGTGATCGATGATGAAGTTTCTAGAGACAATTTCTTTGCTTTGGAGTCTGATAATTTGGAATGCAATAAGCCAGGTTTGTTGTGTAGAAAGTTTGATTCTGATCTCTCAAAACAGTTCAGTGAATGTAAAGGTAGAAAAGATCCAAATAGATATAGGGGTTCGAATGCAAGATCACTTGGGATTTGTTTCTTTTGTGAGAAGACAGGTCATCACGTTAAGAATTGTCCTGAGGTTCAAGCTCTGCGAAATTTCAGGGAGAGAATGTTACAACAGCAGGAAAAAGTTTGTGATCACGAGCTCAGTCAAGATCGGTCAAAACAAATGGTCTGCTGAAACTTGATTAATTTTGAATCTTCCTTCCTCATTGCAAAGTGTATTATGCAAGGGATACCCACAACACTCTTAATTAATACTGGTGCACCTTGTAGCATACTGTCCACAAATTTATTTGCATTATTGTGAAATGTCAAACTGAGACCCTCTAATGTATCAGTAAGCTGTAATACTGCTGATTAGACCTATTTTGTGATGACTGGTAAAATGAACTTAATTTTTCTAATAGGCAGAGTTGCTATTGACCATGAGTTCATTGTGGCTAATATTGAAGGTATTGCTGGTATTTTGGAGATGGCCTTTCTGACTGCAAATGAATCTCAGATTCTACTTTCAAAACAGTTCTTAGGGAAAAGGGTTTTGAAGTGAAATTGTTCCAAAGGAGCAATCATAACTGTTCATACCTAGCTCTAAAGCATTCTGTGAAGTGTCCAACCAACTCTGAAGTTTTTATCAATAATTTTGTAAAGTATAGAAGTTATGCCTCAGGAGATGTTATGTTTGAACCTTATGATTATATCATGAAAAGAAGTTGTCTCCTACCAAGGATTCTTATTAATTCTGAACGAATTTGCCAGACAGTTTCCATAATGAATTTAACTGACCAGTTCATCAAACTAAAGGGAAATTTGTTTCTGTGTCAGGCTGCTGTGCTGCTTCAGTGTCTCTTGAACCATATCAGAATTTCTCACTCTCTTAGGATTTTGATAAAGTGCAAAGGAAAGTTTTTGATGCATCTATTGGAACTACTCAAAGAAAAGTTGTTGATTTGGTAGGATCTGTTATCAACATCTGAGAGTACACAAGTACCTGATTGACTCTTGTTCTGACAGGTTAACAGACACTCAAATACAGAAAATTAAGAAGTTGATCACGGATTTTTAAGACACAGTTTTGAGTCCTGGTGGTAAAATGGGGAGAATTAACTTTGCAAGACATGTGATAGACACAGGGAACAGTAAGCCTATCCGGCAACAATGTGGATGTTCGCCATTTCATGAAATGCAGACATTTGAATTGGAAATGGATCAAATCTTGGCAGATGACATAATTGAACACAGTGATAGTTTTTGGCCTCTTTTGGTAACCAAGCCTGATGTTAGTACCCGTTCTGTGTAGATTAGCACAAGGTTAATGCACTTATAAGAAAATATGCTTATCCTTTGCCTAGGATAGATGAATGTTTGGAAATTATATCTGGGTCGGTCTGGTTTTCTACAGTTGACATAGCCAGTGGCTATTTGAAGATTGAGATCAAGAAGGAAGATAGGCCTAAAACAGTGTTTACAACTTCTTGAGGAATGTACCATTTTAAGGTTTTACCATATGGTATTTGCAATTCTCCAACAATTTTGGAACATCTTATGGAAATTGTTCTTTCTGGCATGCAATGGCAACGCTGTTTGTGCAATATCGATGCTGTCTTTACTTTTGACCTGATTTCTATATTGCTCTAACTAATCTGAAAGAGGTGTTCTTCAGATTTTGATAATCGGGGCTGAAGTTGAAACTAAGAAGTACAAAATATTTCAGGAAAATGTATCCTTTCTTGGACATGTGTTAACTAGCCAATGTGTTAAATGTGACCCTAAGAAAATTGCTTCGGTAAAGGGGTGGCCTACTCTCCTTAACCTATCTGAAGTGATAAGTTTTGTGGGCTTTTCCAGCCACTATAGAAACTTTGTTCCAAATTTCACCACTTTGGTCGGTCCTCACCTAAATCTTCCAAAAAAGAATGTTTGTTTCAAATGGGATTCTAAATGTGAATCAGTTGAAACAGGCTCTTACTTCTTCTCAAGATTTGCCATATCCTCGTCAGGAAGGTGAGTTTATTTTGGATACAGATGCTAGCTCAGAAGGAATTGGAGCAGTTCTCTTACAGGTTCAAGACAATGATGAACGTGCCATAACATATGCAAGTAAGTCCATGAATAGGCACCAAAGAAATTACTGCACTACTTATCGAGAACTTTTAGCTGCCATTAAGTTCGTGAAACATTTCAGACACTTTTGGCTTGGTAGACAGTTTCTCATACAGACAGATCATTCGGCTCTGATTTGGTTTAAAAACTTCAAAGGTGCCAAGGGTATGATAGCAATCCGGATCTCTGTCTTGGAGGCTTGCGATTTTCATATTGCATATAGAAAAGGTTCCCATCCTTCAAATGGAGATGTTTTGTCTAGAAGGCATTATCATATGTATAAATAGGTTGATTGCCCAAGTGGTTGTTGTTCAAGACATGGTGTGATGTCTCCTATGACACCTGAGCATGTTGTGTCACCTTGGGCACAGAATGATGCAGAAAGGAAGTCTGAATTACTTGAGGCTGAGAGATCGAACTGTGGTGTTCCTGATAAACAGAGGGCTGAACGATGTTCAGATATATCTGAGCGAACTGTGAAAGAGGAGCAGCCAATTCTCAGTATTGATAAGGTTGAAGCTAATTCCAAGGCTGGTTTAATAGTTGAAAATGTAGTAGAGGTTCCTCTGAGCAGGATGAGAGTAACCTTGATGAGAGTAACCTTAAGTAACATGATGGAGTGGAAATGGTGAACTAGTTACAAATTTATGAAATGCCCAGTTAGCCCTGCTGCAACAAACTGATAGAAGGTCCCATCCTTGACATGAAACAAAAGCTTCCTGCTAAACCTGATAGGAAAGAAACTGCAAATCCAACATAGGAACCAAAATGTTTATGGGCATATTGGGAATTACATGAAGTCTGTGATTATCTTCTATATTTAGTTGAAAACAATAAATGTTTCTTTGTCACTCCTCGACAACTTCAGTGTGATATATTTATTCAGCGCCACTGTAATCAGACTGCTGGACACTTGGGTAGATACCGAACAGTTCATGCCATAAGACTTTGATGTTTCTGGCCCCAAATGTCTACTGATATCGCTAGATGGTGTTCAGGGTGTGATATTTGTGCCCAATAATGAATTGAAACCAGGCCAAAGTAAAGGAAAATCATCACTAATTCAAGATCACATTGTTGATCCTTTGGATAGAATCCTGGACGTGGCGACAGGGGGTGTGAGAGGGTGTCACCTCCCCCCCCCCAATCCTAGCCAAAATTTTCTATAGTTGGAAATTCGGAGGGCAAGTCATGAGTGGTTGGAAATTCCATCTATCTGGAGTTTAGAGCTTCTTTGGTGATGCTGATGTCTCCTTTACTTCCCAAAATTCCAACTCAATTTCAAATCGGCAAAATTTTCAACCGTTACTACTTACAGTTACAGTGTACGCAATATCGAGCTTCCTAAGTATATATGATGTCAATCGGTATTAGATTTTAATAGTATATTTATCATAATAAAAAAAATCATCGAAATGCACTTCAAGAAAATCACATCATGAACATTCGTTGATTTAATTCCATCATTCACAGTTACAAAATGATGAAACATCGAAAATTGGTCATTCTTGTAAAAGATGTGATTTAATGTTAGGACAGTGTGAATTGCTCAAAGTTCTCGGCTTGTGCATTTGTGTAGCACATGTTCAATTCCCAGAACAATACCAAATAATAATAACCTGATAATTCTATCATAAATGTGTTGGCATTTCAGTTACTAGAATCAATTTTATGCCCCCTTTCATGGCTTCATTTACAAAAGTTTTCTCGGTAGTGAATTTCCGACTGGGAAAGGGTCTGGGGGGGGCCTCTAGTTGGAAATTCACTACCCTACCCCCCCCCCCCCCCCCCCCCAATCAGAAACCTCTAGCCACGTGCCTGGATAGAATTGCCATCGATACTATGGGCCTTCTGCCCAGTACTTCCCAAGGAAATGAATACATCATGGCTGTATGTGACTATTTTTCCAACTGGGCTGAAGCCTTAGCTAGCCCAGCCTTAGCTATTCCGGATCATACAGAAAAGACAGATGCACAAAAGTTGGTATCCGTATTCATTATTAGATTTAGTACCCTTAAACAAATCCAAACTGACCAGGGAAGCGAGTTCACATCAAGAGTATTTGTGTCTTTGTGTGAAATGTTGGAAATAAAAAAAAAAAAACCAGAACAACACATTACCGACCTGAATTTGGTGGTCTGGTGGAACAATTTAATCACAGCCTGAAATAAATTTTGAAATCCTTTGTTGACGATTCTCAGAGGAAATGGGGCGAGAAAATTCCTTTTGTAATGAGGGCTTATATATAGGTCAACAGTCAATAGTAGTACTCACTGTAGTCCCAACTTTTTCGTGTTTGGCCATGAAATAAATTATCCCATTGGTTCATGTTTGGTGAAACGGCATTTGAAAAAGGAGCTTCCTGTGAGGTCACTTATGTTTTGCAGTTGGAGGATAAATTTTGGAGATGTTTCAAATATACCTGGGAATATTTGCTGCTGCTAGATGTTGAGAGAGAAATTGTGTTCGGGGTCTGAAACCTAGAGAATTTACTGTAGGTGAATTTGTTTGGCGATGTTACCCTCCCAATGCTAACAAGAAATTTGCAATGCCTTAGCTTGGTCCTTATGAAGCTTTCGATTCAGTAACTTGCCAGATAAAAAGGGTTTCACATGGAAAAGAGGTTTTGGTACATGTTGGTCATTTAAAATTTCATGGGGGAGTGATTTGTGACCCTGGTTTAACTGTAGTCTGTGATCCCAGTCATCCATTTGATGATCCTCAATTAGAGTGGGGAAGTGAAATGGAGGCCACTGAACCAAACGTATTTTCAGGCGGGTGTTGATCATGATCATTGGAACTTTGTAATAGTGGTGCCTCTTTCTCCACCACGAAACAGGGTTGGAAGGGTTGTTAAACCGCCACAAAGATTTTAGCCACAACTTTTTAAAAGCGTTTTATATACAATTATCTTGAGGTGTTCAGTGCTATGGTTCAAATATACTTGCTTTCTTATTCTAGATGGCAGACATCTTACAGTTAATGGTACCAGATGATGTGTTGGTGCTTATAAATTAAGAGATTATGCCTGTTGATAATGGAGAACGTTTACCAGGCTTCATTCAACATCCTAGGTGATCCGATGTTCCATGTCATTGTCCTGTTGTGGTTTACGCAAGAGACCATTCTATTCATCTGATGCCACCTTCTTAAACCACTGAAAGAAGAAGCATAGTGCCACTATCCAGTTGATTTCCGGTGTTTGTGGTCGGAGGTTTGAGAGACTTACTGAATACCATCCCCATCTCTGTACTTTTCACAAGCTTACTCCAGAAGCAGCAAAGCAACAGAGGATCTATCAGACACATAATCTTGAAAGGAATAACAAAATTCATAGATCCTAGTGATGTAGTACGTCCCCGACAACGTACTCATGATGAAATCATTGCCCAGGAGTAACGTGCAATTCAGCAAGAGAACGTACCAGAATTAGAGAGACAGGGAATCACCATCTACAACCCGCTGAGAATGCTATTTTGGTCCCCAGAGACCAGACTGTGAATCTTGTTCATGGACACACAGAACTTAATCCGAATCCTAGGTGATCGACTCTAGCTGCATTCCGTGGTTCCAGGAAGTCACACTAGAGAAATGTTCCTGATATTACTATGAACTTAATTTTTTTCAATATTTATATCACTTTCATGAATTGTAGAAAATTCAGTCTGAGGCGGGGGGAGTGTAACTGTGGCCAATTGTCTCCATTGATGCATTCTTAGGTCGTTCTCTTTGTGGAACCTTATAAGTTTATGTTGTAGTTTTCCTCATTTTAACACCTATTGGATTGTATTTATTCCTAATCAAAAGGTCTGTTGGGGGGGGGGGGGGGGTGTTCGCCAGTATTCTGATTTGGTTTTTCATGGTAAACCACGTAGCAATGTGAAACATTTTCACAAAACTACTTCTTCATATTTTGGCTTATCCTTTTTTTATTTTTATCTTTAAATTGTTTGGCATACTTCCTCCTCAGACTATCATTATTCATTCATATGTGGGTTAATACTATAATAAACATTCACTCATAATATGAAATGCAAATCTCGTTTGCTATTGGGGGATCAAACCAAGGGGAAGTACGAACGGGTATACTGGGTTGTAAGTGGTGTCACCTCTTTTGTAGGATGTAGTGACGTCCCATAGGGCACTTACTTGTTCTTTTACACATTATCCCTTTATTTACACCCTTTCCATTACAAATTAACTGTCCACTTACTGGACCCTCGCTATCCCTACCATACCTGAATGGTGCCTCAATGGCAACTCATGAGTAATGTTCACACAAATTAATATAAATATCAATATCTTGACCGCTACACTGACCAGTCACTAGATTAACCATTTGACTAGCTACTGATACACTGCACAACACCTACCCATAAAGGCTCCATTTCCATCTAACCAGATGGATCTGAATCTACTAGTACAGTTCCTTGTTCCATGCCAGGCATCTGTGAGGTGTTCTCATGAGCCAGTACACAACGTGTGCACACCATACGCAACACGTGGACACCCCACCCCCTTATGGCGCCATCACTGGCGCTCAACACATATGCACATGCTAGATATGCCGAGGTATGTTTATAGGACAGTTATACGGATGAAGGAAGCTGAAGTACATAGATAGAACCACCGTGCAACGTCGAGCAACTGTCAGATTCCCTAACGTACTAACTCCACACAAGCAGGGTTAGCATTGGTCGAAGACAAGTGCACCATCGACGTGCAGTACGCCTTAGTACACAACGCCACCGTGCTCCATGTGGGCAGTTGGGATTAGGTGCCTTGCCCAAGAACATAACGCGGTTGCCGCGGGTGGGATTCGAACAGAAGACCTCTCGGCTTGCAGCCTGCGTGTCTACCAACTGAGCTAGTCACCGCGCTCCCTTTGGTCGTACTAAATAAGAAGAGATTTGTATAAATTTGTTATCATTAGCTTAAATGCCAACAACAACAACAACAACAACAACAACAAAAACCCTATCAGACGGCATCTGTCATGTTGTGCCAACATGGACTTAGGCCTAGCCATGCAGGTGCGTGCATACAGGCGGTGGGTGGGGATGGGGCAAGTGCAGGGGATCGAGGGACGCGTTTCCAGCGCCAAATGTTTTATAGGAAAATGTAGGACCCCGTCAAACGTGTGTTCCTGAAATAAAATTTTTCTTAAAGAAAATGCCCCTCTGCTGTATTTTATCCGCTTCGAGATAATCACCTCACTTTTTGTGACATTCAACTATCATTTACACCACTGGAAGGTTTCGTACTATTGATTTTGCTTTGTGCTAACTTACAAAATATGCCTGGATGATATCCAGGTTGTTTAAAACTATCAAAATAGTGATGGTAGTGGATTAGAATAAAATAGATGACGGAAGAAAAGCCGTGCTTCCGACCGTTCGGTGTTCTGAAGTTGGGGCGGAATAATCCTGGGCGAAATGACATTAAAGATTGTGCCAGGACTGAAAGTACCGTGAGAGTGGTTGTTCTCATCGTCGGCTTTCGTGGCGACCAATTTCTTGATCAAAATCAGTCAAAATTTTTTTCCTCTCATTTCCAATACATATAAAATGATTTTTTGCTTGTCAAAAAGATAGTTACCTGAAAGAGGTGATTTAACAAAAGCTCATACGCGCGATTTTGTTTTGTTACCTAAGTTCGTGGTATAAAAACGAAATGAAGTCGAAAAATAGGATTTGTATGTAAAACGGAAAAATGACATACACAAGCCGGAAAATGCATGTGGATGGGGAGCATTTTTTGTGGACGGGGTTGTGGTGGTGGTTGTGTGATAGAGTGTGTGGGGGTGGGGGGCATGCAGTCGGCTGATCACTCAGAATATAAAAATAATTGAGTAGATTGAGGACTTCTGAAGTGCTGGATTAGTAAGGGAAATTTGTTTAGGCCCTACTTGGAAATTCCCACCTCAGATATTCCATAACTTCAAAGGAAATATACACAAACTATACATCAAAATGAAGGTTGTGATGTAGCAGAACACAAAAATATATGCAATCAACTACATTTATAGAGTTGACAGTAGGCATCAACGGTTCCTGGAAGTCTGCTGTGGTGATCGAGTTCTACCGCATTCGTAGAACTGATAATAAAAATTGAAATAATATTTCAGGAGAACAATCACATTCACACCATTCCAGGTATTGCCTAATCTAACCAAATTCTGATGTATTACTATTTGGTGGTGTGGAGTTTCCCACCGAGATAAACTTATTTTGTGAAAAACCTTGAAATTCATAAACAGGTTATCAGCAAGGGAACCTCAGGATTAAGTCCACGGGATGGAACAGTGCTTCTCAACCCAGAGTTCCATTGGATAAACGTTGCTTGTTAGCCCAGATGCTCTATTGATTAAAACATAATGTCATTGCTTGTTACCCTGGAGGTCCATTGAATGAAACATTGCTTGTTTGCACAGAGGTCCATTGACTAATACATTGCTTGTTAGCCCAGAGGTCCATTGACTGAAACATTGCTTGTTAACTTAGAGTTCCACTGACTGAAACATTGCTCGTTAGCTTGGAGGTCCGTTGGCTGAAACATTGCTTGTCAGCTTGGAGGTCAATTAGATGAAACATTGTTTGTTAGCCTGGAGATCTATTGGTTGAAACAGTGTTTGAGAGCCTGGAGGGTCCATTGACTGAGACATAATCAAAACTGCTTGTTAGCCCAAAAATCCCTTGGCTGAAACATTGCTTGTCAGCCTGGAGGTCCACTAGCTGAAACATTGCATGTTAGCATAGAGGCTCATTCCCTAAAACATTAATTGTTACAGTTAAAACTAAAAGTCCTGTCCTGAAATGCGCACAAATAGCACATCGATATGCGCGTTAATCTACACGATATGACCATAGTAAGACTATCAAATTCTGTAAATATGGCTGTGCACAAGCAATGTTTCAGCCAATGGACCTCCGGGTAACCCGGAGGTCCATTGGCAGAAACATTGCCCGTGTTTGCTATAAGTAACCAGGAGAACCTGCCATGCTTTGGATGCCATTCAATATGGCAATTGCGCGCAATTCATACGCGCATTTAAGCCTAGATAAGTGCGCAGTTCGTGACAGGACTTCTAGTTTTAACTGTAGCATAGAGATCCACTGGATGAAACAATGCTTGTGTTTCTTAAGCTTTCTTACATAATTTGACTTATTGCAATGCATTATAGGAAGTATGACTCTGAAGGTGTTTTAATATTTTAGTAAGTAAACAACTCTCCCCATGCAGCTAATGGAAATATACCAGATTGTGTAACAAGAAAACAATTTACACTCTCTACCCCCCAAAACAATAAAACAAAAAAAAAAACAGTGAAGCCCACTTAATTGTATATCTTTTAATTGAATCACCCTGTTAAATGAATATAATCTCCAAGCACCAAACTATTTACCATACTTTCAGTGCAAATTTGCCCTGTTAAATGCATTTGGGTTATAGAGTAAACTCCTAAATTAGCCCCCCACAAGGGAGAAGTGTAGCGTAGAGCTCTGTCCATCTGTCTGTCCGTCTGAACTTTGTTTATGGCATAACTTGAACAGTAGTTAACAGATTTCAATTCTTTTTGGTATATGTCTCTTTAGCAACGTCTATGTCAAGTAACCAAATATACTTTTTTTTTGTATATAACTCTTTGGGAACAATGTCTAACTCAAGTTCGATGTCCACCATTATCCAATGAAATTGTCAGAGTTTTTGCCCCTCCCCAACCCCTGCTGCCCAACCCCTTCCCCCACCTTCCACACCAATTAGGCAATTTTTTTCTTAAGCTCAAAAATGCATTTTGAAGGATTTAGAGTGACAACATGTGGGGGAAAAAAATTAACTTCTATAACCCCCACACCCCCAGTTCCAATTAGGGAACTATTTTTCTTTGCTACAAAATACATTTTGAAAGATCTTGAGTGACTACATACAGGAACAATTTTGACTCCTACAACTCCCCCCCCCCAGTGCCAACCTGGCATTTTTTTGTCTTTGCTCCAAAATGCATTTTGAAGGATTTAGAGTGACTACATGCAGAAAAAATTGACTCCAACCCCCATCCCACCCCCTCCCACCCCCAGGTGCCAATTGTTTTTTTTGGGGGGGGGAGGGTGGTCAAATTGCATTTGGAATGATTTTGAGTGTGTACATGCGTAAAAGATTTTTTACTCCAATCATTCCCAGGTCAATTAGGCATTTGTTTTTTCTTTGCTCAAAAATACATTTTGAAGAATTTAGAGTGATTTTTTTTTTTTTGGGGGGGGGGGGGGGGGGGGGGGGGTGGACAAATCGCATTTGGAATGATTTTGAGTGTGTACATGCATAAAATCATTCCCAGGTCAATTAGGCATTTTTTTTTCTTTGTTCAAAAATACATTTTGAAGGATTTAGAGTGATTTCATGCAAACAAACAAAAATTGACTCCTATGCCACCCGCCCCCATCAAGCTCAAGTGTACTGCATTTAACCCTTCACCTAACACAAGTTGAAGCCAACAGTACAAATTATTTTTCTGAAATATCAAATTTCTTTATTTTTCACTTCTAACCATTGCTTATTAAGACCTTAGTGGAACAAGCTCATCAAACTTGTTCCATTAATAGGTCATGAGGTATGTTTTGGAGTAAAAAATGAAAAAAATCGATTTGAATAGCAATTTTTGTATATCATGAGTACAGATATGGCAGATTCGTTAGGTAAACAGTTAACAAAAAATAGCACAGACTATTTTGTGTCTAAGCGTTGTTATTGCTGGTACAGTCTGACTTTATTTGTGGCATCACTTTAGTTGTTGTTTAACATTTATTTTTGAGAAGTCATGGTTATGGATTTTGTTGACAGAAGGGTAGATGAAAGTATTTTGTACTCATTGTGCTTGTGTACAATTTTTTCATATTCAGTTTCAGTATTGGTATTTTTAGAATGATTCACCACGACATTGGTACAGCCGCAACATAAATGTACTCACACCAATACCAAATTATATCGAGTGGCATTTTAGGTATACTGCCCAGTTTACATGTAGAGTTGATACAACTAATCGACCAATCGATGCCAATGCTATTTTTGTCAAACGTCTACGATAAAACCTGTAGTCAACTAATCGGTATGTTTTTTAGGCAGGGGGGTGTGTTAAGACAGATAACCTACAATATTGAAACAATGTAACTACACTGCATTGGTTTTATGTTTGTCTTCAAAACAAGAGTGTCAGCTGTTCTACAAGATGATTCCCCATGCACAGTTCACTGTAGACCTCGTGCTGCACTCATGATCAATGTGTCGGGAATGTCTTTGATCTGTCAACATCACAGCAAATTATCCGGTTCAAAGCCCGGTGAGGAAATCAAAGAAATGGAAACTTTTGAAATCAGAATTTCCATCCATGCTACACTTCTAACATATTCCTAACTCGACTAAATTTCAATTTTACAAGAACGTACCACGCACCCCGCTCCCCTTATCGAATACATAAACGGCAATACTCATACAAAAAATATTATTTTAAAAAATAGCTTCAAAAAGTTCACATCAGCGACGGCGCACTTCGGATGTATGGAAACATTTTAATCTCCTAGATGAAAATGGCAGAAAAGTAGTTGAATGTGTCTTATGTAGGTGCAAATTAAAGTACAAAATTCCACCAGTGTCATGCGATCACACTTGGCACACACACATCCATCTATTCAGTTGTCTGAGTTATCATTATAAATGGCCAGGTACCAAATGACCAGGGTATGAAATGCCCACCATGGTTATTTTCGTTGTCAAGTGAGCATAATAGCACAGCAAGAAATTATGGCTGAAGTCGGGACGCCGTGCAATTTGAAACATTACTCATCATTTTAATGGCCGATTTCAAAATTTGTTTTCTTTAAATGCGTTCAGTGAAACTACGTCAAGGTGAACCTATTTTGAGACAAAGTTTTTTTTATGCCATTAAGTGTTTCATACAGAAGAGCACAGAGTCTATCAGCGGGTATCTTTATAATAGGCCTATAGAAAAGTTATAGTATTATAATGATACAGCGTGCTGCCGATTAGTCGACTTCGACTCGATTTTCGAAGTCGTTTCAACACTAGCCCAGTTGCAGTTCCCTGTTGTACAACAGACTAAGCCACCAGATTGTCAAAATGTTAGAAGTTACAAATGCACTCACCATGGTGGATGATTTAGGCCACCCTCAATACTTTTTTTTATCTCGAGATCTCGAGATAATATCTCAAGATCTCGAGAAACTATCTCAAGATCTCGAGATAATTATCTCAAGATCTCGAGATAATATCTCAAGATCTCGAGAAACTATCTCAAGATCTCTAGATAATATCTCAAGATCTCGAGATCTCGAGAAACTATCTCAAGATCTTGAGATAATATCTCAAGATCTCGAGATAAGCATATATAATCGGTGTCACCCTTTGATCATTAGCATGAATTCATTCAAACTGTTTATTCACTTCTCGCATCTTTTCCGACTGCAACATATTCGTGCCCCCCCCCCCCCCCCCCCCTTCATGACAATTACACGAATCCACTTCTGTCACTCAGAAAACTTATCAACCAGTCACCTTGTTGCGAAGCCGAGTCCCGTCATCTGAACTTGCACTTGCTGGTGTCCTGTTCCCACTCCAAATCCAAAGTGTCAACCTAGCACCCGGTACCTCCTAGTGCATACTGCAATGCTTTTTTTACCCTAAAACTCTACGATTTCTCACTTCTTTTCCTCCCAGCCCATGCTCATTGTAGTGATGTTTACCCTAAAACACAAAGTTTAATCACTACTTTACAAGACACATACCCATAAATACTAAATATTTCCTTCCAGCTCCACACTGAATGGAGTGATTTGTACCACAACTCACAGAGTTTACTCACTACTTTACAAGACACAGACCCGTAAATACAAACAGCTCTCCCAGCTCCACGCTGAAAGATTTCATCCTCACTCCCTTGGTGGATTTTTCACCTACTTTCCACTTTACTGACTGAGACATACAACATAAGTTTAACCCCATTCCCACGTCCATTTTGACCGAGCAAATCGACGGTGCTACCCGATTTATAATAACCCTACACCAGCGACAGCTATAAACCAACCCTAGGATTCCCTTTCCTCTGGTTGGTTTGAAATGTCTGGTTTAGGCGTAACTAGTTATCTCCAGCGGATACTGCTTCCGGACGAGTGATTAAGGACCTCACGTATTACCAACGTCAGTGTTAGAAAAGGGCTTGCCCAGTACAAGGCTGCAGATGCTAGACAAAACCGTGAATTTATGGTCAATACCCAGCAATCTCCTGACACACAGGAGCCGTTCTCACAATTACACACCCAAACTGAAACCCATAATCCTGAGCCCAAGAGGCGAATAGAATACCCCTCATGTGAATCCCAAACGTGGCTGGATGGGCATGACTAACATTGTTTCCACACAAAACCCAATTACATGTAGTAATGAAAAGATTGACCGACAAGTCTCAACGGTCCATACACCTTTCACACTCCTCCAGAGACATACCCGAAAGTGACAACCCCAATGGTGATGTATACAGTCCCGCGCATATATAGAAGGACAACTTGAACCCGATTCCCAGTCAGACATGTTAACCGCCAGAATAATTTTTCAGGGAACCTGAGGGTGATTTTCAGGGAAATGGGATGGATTTCAGGGAAAAGTTCGCGCAAGGGCAAAATAAAAGAAAAAACTTGTGAATTTTCAGCTCACAGACCACTATTAACACCAGGTTATACCCAGAACTAGTTGTCAACTATGCTGATGCACTTATGCTATGTTAAAAAATCATCAAAATAACTGTTGATTTGACCCCCCCCCCCCCCAGGGGATCCTCTTCTTCATGAGCCCCCCCCCCCCCCTCCCCCACCCCCCCCCCCCCCCCCTCCCACACTGTCCCACAGAGCACATCCACCTGTGGTTTGCTCTTATCAAAGTCTACTTAGCTAATAATTTCCCAAATCAGGAAATGTTAACAGGAAAAGATTTCCTGATATTCAGTTACTTCAAGAACATTAGTACTCAGAAAGTATCTTCAGCAAACTTCATGCATGTGGGACGCTTGTGCCCTACACAAAACTTTTCTTTTCATCATTGAAGCATTTTTGTTTAATTCCATTCGAAATTTTCTGGTCACAGATGGCCAACAGTTAACAGTTCTGTAGTCAGCACAACAGAATAAATGTGGTGTTAGAAAAAAAGTCCATTGTGTTTAAATATGCTGTCATAATTTTTCGGCATCCTAAGCAACTTTAACCTACTTTTAAGCTGTGCTAAATAGTTGTTGTTTACGTTTTGATTTTGGAAAAGGGATGAGAATTAAAGCTATTCTATGAAGGAATAAATAAATATATATTATTTAATTCCTTTTCATATATTTTAATTTCCAAAAACTGCATTTAAATGAAGGTGGAGTTTTCAATTTTTTGAAAGTAAGTCACCTATTTTCACTTCGACACTTGCAGATTTATCACGAATCTCCGAAGAAAAAACCCAGAAATAAACATGAACACAGTTGAAATAAAGATCATAAAATAGCCTTTTCTTAAATAAATTTAATTTAAATCCATATTTTACTGCTTAGTGAGTTTTTACCAGAGTTTGAAATGCATGTGATATGACTCTGAACGTTTTTCATAAATTACAATGGGAACGAAATATTTGACTGTTGTTTTCCAGGATTTTTGGTCCAAAACTGATTCCCGTTCGGGAGGCCGGGAACTACACTGAAATTCCGGGATTTTCCCGGGCATTCCGGGAGAGTTAACATGTCTGTTCCCAGTATCTCCGAACAAGATGAAGCACCATCAACGTCGTTTACTGCCACCCTTAACCAGCTGCAACATGGCACCCCAATTAACCATACGGTCCTCCGTGATCATATACTCTCACCCGCTCACAGGAGATCCCCCAGTACTTGTGACCCCACCCCCATCGTCAACTCATGAATCGGCAGTAATACAGGACATCCCGTCCCATAAGATTGATTGGTTCCCTATGTTCTCACCGGCTGAAACCCATTCCAACCTGGGAAACCTTAATTTCGCCATCCATGCTGCTGCAGTGATAGGTCAAACCGGGCGGTATGTTCACGGGTTTGAGTTTCGACTATCATTGCAGGGTGGTTCGCAGTGGTGTCGTTTTGAGGGGTATTGTTGGGAGTCCCACTGGAGAAGTATGAAACGTGTATTCATAGTTGGGTATTGTTGGAGGACAAATCAATGGTGTGATGCGCTATCGGGGTTTGGGTGGGCAAAATGTTGCTCTCGTAAATTGGCTGTGTCTCCTTGTGAGTTAAGGGGGAGTGGTCTGTGGCACGTGGTCCTGGTGGAACTATTCTCTCATGGATGGCGAAATTAAGGTTTCCCAGCCTGGAATGGGTTTCAGGCGGTAAGAACACAGGGGATCAATCAATTTATTTATTTATTTATTTATTTATTTGTTGTTGTTTACGGTCACATATTTCTGCGCAATGGCTAATCATGACCATGACAGTTTTACGGGTGGAGGAAGCCGGAGTACCCAAAAAGAACCACCGAGCAATGGCGAGCAACTGTCAGCTCCCCAACATACTAACTCCACACAATCACGATCGGCACTGGTTGAGACAGGTGCACCATTGACATGCAGTACGACTTAGTACACAGCGCCACCGTGCCCCCATGTAGACAATGGAGGTGAAGTGTCTTTCTTAAGGACACAACGCGGTTGCCGAACTAAGGACCTCTCGGCTTGTAGCTTGCACGTATACCTACTGAGCCATGGCACCCCCAGGACCAATCAATCTTGTGATACGGGATGTCCTGTATTACTGTCGGTTCATGAGTTGACACTGAAGATGGGGGTCACAAGTACTGGGTGGGAGGGGGGGGGGGCTCTCCTGTGACCGGGTGAGAGTATGGGATCACGGAGGATCGTATTGTTAATTGGGGTGCCATGTTGTAGCTGGTTAAGGGTGGCAGTAAACGACGTTGAGGGGCTTCATCTCGTTCGGAGATACCGGGAATCGGGTTCAGGTTGTCCTTCTTTATATGCGCGGGACTGGATACTTCACTGCTGGAGTTGTCACTTTGGGGTATCTCCCTGGATAAGTGTGAAAGGTGTATGGACCGTTGAGACTTGTCGGGTGACAGGTCAATCTTTTCATTACTACATGTAATTGGGTTTTGTGTGGAAACAATGTTAGTCATGCCCATCCTGCCACGTTTGGGATTCACCGGGGAGTGGGGGGGGGGGGGGTGATTCCATTCGCCCCTTGGGCTCAGGGTTATAGGTTTCAATTTTTAAATTTGGTCCTGGGGGTCAGGAGATTGCTGGGTATTGACCATAAATTCACGGTTTTGTCTGGCTTCTGCAGCCTTGTACTGGGCATACCCTTTTCTAACACTGACGTTGGTAATACGTGAGGGGCCTTAATCACTCGTCCGTAAGCATTATCCGCAAGGGGCAACTAGTTACGCTTAATCCAGACTTTTCAAACCAACGAGAGGAAATGGAATCCGACGGTAGGTTTATAGCTATCGCTGGTGTAAGGTTATTATATACCGAGTAGCATCGTCGATTTGCTCGGTCCAAATGGACGCGGGATGGGGTTAAAGTTATGCTGTATAACGGGTCCGTGGAATAACAGCGTGTCAAGAGACGATGTGTCTCAATCACCAAAGTGGAAAATAGGTGAAAAGTCCACCAAGGGAGTGGGTGATTGGTTTCACTGTGGGGGAGAAACCTTTCAGCGTGGAGCTGGTTGAGCTATTTGGTATTTATGGGTCTGTATCTTGCAATAGAGTGAGTACACTTTGTGAGCTGTGGTAAAAATCACTCCATTCAGTGTGGAGCTGAAAGGAAATATTTGGTATTTATGGGTGTGTGTCTTGTAAAGTAGTGAATAAACTTTGTGTTTTAGGGTAAAACTCACTACAATCAGCGTGGAGCTGAGAGGAAAAGAAGTGAGAAAACATTGCGTTTTGGGGTAAAAAACACTACAGTATGCACTAGGAAGTACCGGGTACTGGATCAACACTTTGGATTTGGAGTGTTAAGTAGTGAGAAAACGTTGTGTTTCAGGGTGAAGGCGCTACAGTAGGTACTGGGAGGTACCAGGTGCTGGGTTGACACTTTGGGATTGGAGTGGGAACAAGACACCAGCAAGTGCAAGCTCGGATGACGGGACTCGGTTTATATTAGTGCTGGACTGAGATTTGGTGGGCTCTCATAACTAATACGCAACAAAGTGGTTGGTTGATAAGTTATTCACTTTTTCTGATTCGTGTAACTGTCATGGGAGGCATGAAAATGTTGCAGTCGAAAAAGATGCGACAAGTAAATAAACAGTTTGTGTGACAGGAGTGAATTCATGCAAATGATCAAAGGGTGACACTGATTATATATGCTTATCTCGAGATATTATCTCGAGATCTCGACATAGTTTCTCGAGATCTCGAGATATTATTTCGAGATCTTGAGATATTATCTCGAGATCTTGAGATATTATCTCGAGATCTTGAGATATTATCTCGAGATCTTGAGATAGTTTCTCGAGATCTTGAGATATTATCTCGAGATATTATCTCGAGATCTTGAGATAATTATCTCGAGATCTCGAGATAGTTTCTCGAGATCTTGAGATATTATCTCGAGATCTCGAGATAAAAAAAGTATTGAGGGTGGCCTAAATCAGCCACCGTACCTCTGGGTATTTTCTCGCAGCTTTTTTGTCACATCAAATGATGTTGGTGACTTTAGAAATACGAAGTCAATAGGCTATTTTGAATTTTGTGTGATGTTGTGTTGTTTGCCCTTTTATTTTTAGCTCACTTGACTGAAAGTCGGGGGGGAGCTTAAGTGATCAATTTTTATACGCCCATTTTGAAAAAAACGGTCGTATTATGGTATACCGCTGTCTGTCCGGTCACATGTCGTACGATAACTCAAGAACGCTTTGAGAGATTTTCATGATTTTTGGGTAGGTGGTGTATATCGATGGAGGGAAGCTCCCTTTCGTTTAGCGTCATCGTTTGATTAGTCATTCCAGAGTTATGGGACTTTATTACTTAAAAAATTGTTGATTTTTTACACGTCGTACGATAACTTGAGAACGCTTTGAGAGATTTTCATGATTTTGGGGTAGGTGGTGTATATCGATGGAGGGAAGCTCCCTTTCGTTTAGTGTCGCCGTTTGATTAGTAATTCCAGAGTTATGGGACTTTATTACCAAGAAAATTGTTGAATTTTTACACGTCGTATGATAACTCGAGAACACTTAGAGAGATTTTCGTTATTTTGGGGTAGGTGGTGTATATCGATGGAGGGAAGCTCCCTTTCGTTTAGTGTCGCTGTTTGATTAGTCATTCCAGAGTCATGGGACTTTATTACTTAGAAAATTGTTGATTTTTTACACGTGGTACGATAACTCGAGAACACTTTGAGAGATTTTCGTTATTTTGGGGTAGGTGGTGTATATCGATGGAGGGAAGCTCCCTTTCGTTTAGTGTCGCCGTTCGATTAGTCATTCCAGAGTTATGGGACTTTATTACTTAGAAAATTGTTCATTTTTTGATAACTCGAGAACGCTTCGAGAGATTTTCACGATTTTTTGGTAGGTGGTTTATGTTGATGGAGGGAAGCTCCCTTTCGTTTAGTGTCGCCATTCGATTAGTCATTCCAGAGTTATGGGACTTTATTACTTAGAAAATTGTTGATTTTTTAACGTCGTACGATAACTCGAGAACGCTTCGAGAGATTTTCACGATTTTTTGGTAGTGGTTTATGTTGATGGAAGGAAGCTCCCTTTTGGTTGGTGTCACCGTTTGATTAGTCATTCCAGAGTTATGGGACTTTATTTTTCACATGTCGAACAATAACTTGAAAATGCTTAGAGCAATTTTCATGATTTTTTGGTTGCAAGTATATGTTGATAGAAGGAATCTCCCTTTCAATTTGTGTCACTGTCCAATTTGTCATTCCAGAGTTTTGGGAATTTGTTCATCAAAATATAGGTAATTTTCCACATGTTGGACTTTGAGCAATTTTCATGATTTTTTGGTGGCAAGTATATGTAACCTGACAAGTACACATGTGTTCTCATATTGTGTGGTTCCCTCTTGTAATTAATAACGGGTGTATCATGCGCTCATGGTGCAACTGTTTATTGTCCGTTGTGCATCCGGCATGAACTTTACATTATCGACTTCTCCTCATAAACCACAGGGCCGTGTTGAACCAAAATCTGATATTCGTGTTCCATATCATATGTCAATTCAAATTTGTTCAAATAAAGTTGCCACGACCCATGGGGGCACCACAAGGAGCTTTTCTCTTATCGCACCCATAAATTGTTTTCCAAAATTAAAAAAATCTTCTCCAGAGCCATCAATAAGAATGTTTTGATATTGGGCATACCACATCTCTATGGGAGTCAGATTCAGGTTTGTTGAAATCAAGTCCCTGAGTTAATATTTGGGCTCCCTGTGGGAGCTGAATTTTAACTTGGTGCAATATGAGGAAATTTCTTTAAAAATCTTCTTCTTCAAATCCTCCATTTAGAATGCTTTCATATTTGGTATAAGCCAGAATTTTAACTTACCTGTAGTGAAATATGAGGAAATTTCTTTAAAAATCTTCTTCTTCAGATCTACCAGTCAGAATCCTTTCATGTTTGGTATACAGTATCTATAGGGGGGTCAGATTCAAGTTTGTTCAAATTGAGTGCCTGGGTTTACATTTGGGCTACCTATGGGAGCCTGAATTTTATCTTAGCACAATATGAGGGAATTTCGCCAGTCAAAATCCTTTCATATCTGGTATAGAACATCTCGAGGTGGCTCAGTTTCAGGTTTGTTGAAATCGGTTACCTGGGTAAATATTTGGACTCCCTATCCGAGCCCAAATATCAACTTAGTACAATATCAGGAATTTTAAAAAAAATCCTCTTCTTTAGACCCTGTAGTCAGAATGCTTTCATATTTGGTATACAACATCTCTAGGAGGGTCAGATTCAAGTTTGTTCAAACCTAGTCCCTGGTTTGATATTTGGGCTCCCTATGGGAGCCCAAATGTTAACTTAGTGCAATATAAGGAAATTTCTTTAAAAATCTTTGTTTTCAGATCCACCAGTCAGAATCCTTTCGTATTTGGTATACAACTTCTTTAGGAGGGTCAGATTCCTGTTTGTTCAAATCTGGTCCCTGGGTTGCTATTTGGGTTTCCTATGGGAGCCCGAATTTTAACTTGGTGCAATATGAGGAAATTTCTTTAACAATCTTCTTCTCCCGGACCATCAATTAGAATCGTCTGATATTTGGTATACAACATTTCCAGAGGGGTCAGATTCATGTGTATTCAAATTGAGCCTCTGAGTTATTAATTTGGGCTATCTATGGGAGCCTGAATTTTAACTTAGTGCAATATGAGGAAATTTCTTTTAAAATCTTCTTCTTCAGATCAACCAATCAGAATACTTTCATATTTTGTACACAACATCTCTAGGTGGGTCAGTGTTACGGTGTGGAATTATTAATGATATTGGTAACAGAAAGAAATCTGAGAATCAGCAACAAAACTATGAATTTAACTATTCTGAAATTTAATTAAAAAAAATTAATATATAAAAAAAAATGATACAAAGATCTTTTACACTAATTGGGTTACAGAAAATAAAAAAATACAATGGTACTTATCAATTATAGAATTAGTCCAAAGTACAGTTTGACAGAATCCAGTAATCCAATGGCGAAGTATCTTCTGAAGAAAGTTACCAGCTGGTAGATGTAGTATTAAATCCAAGAATGTCTCTCAGAAACAGTATCCCGTAGATTCGTAATAAAATTTTCACTTTGAAATTTCAGCAGTCTCCAATAAAATATAATAAAACGCTCTGCAAAATTCAAATGGAGTAAAAATCCAAGAAGTATTGGCGCCACAGGTAATTTCCAAATAATCCAGTAGAATCCTGGCTTTTCACAAAATAATATTATTCTGTTTCACAGAAAGTATAAATTCTCTTTTCCAAGACGAATAGATTCTCTTCAAAATTCTCTTTTGGAATCAATCTCCAAATTCACAAAGAAGCACTGCTTCTATAATAAATGCACTGTTCTGAAACAATAATATTCTCCAATGGAAATAACTGAAGTGAGTCTTTTTGAAAGGCTTTCTAAGAATGAGTTTTTGAATTCTGTTGACAAACCTTTATGTAGTAACCAGATAGAATGTCCCAGAAGAGGAAGTTTCTGCAATGTTCTATTAGTTTCTGGGGGATTCTGTTAAAGTTCAAGTAAACAAGATCATTGACCTATTTAAACAATTAAACAATCAACAGCTATATGTACAATATATCAGTGTAACAAAGATGTAAACAAGGTCACTGAGTGCAAAAGAGTTAGACCAGTCAGAAAATGCAGCAATAAAAAAAAAATATCTTTCTCATATAATTATCTACTAAGGATATATCAATCTCAATATAATATGGGGGCTATAACAGTCAGATTCAAGTTTGTTCAAATCGGGTCCCTGGGTCAAATGTGCGGAGGCCAAATTGGTCTATAAACAAAGGAAAACTAGGGAGAGTCAGGGTAATTTCTCAACAGGTTGCACGATTTTTTATTCAATTAACAGGCATTTAGTCTATAACCTATATTCAATTAACAGGTCAAATTTGTACTGAAGCTATGGTAAATGGTTTTGTGTTAGGAAATTTTATTCATTTAACAGGGTAATTCAGTTAAGAGATATCCAGTTAAGTGGGCTTCATTGTACTACGGATGAAAAGTGCTGTTTTGACCACCACTAATTCTTCACAGTGCTAAACTTAGTATCACAGAGAAAGCCCCTGGTCTGTTATATTTCAGCAACTGTAAAAATTATGGGCAGGACCCAGACGAACACAAGTGAAGTTTATGAATTCATTAACCCTTTACCCAACTCAGTCGATTTCAAAATTTATTAATTTAAATATCATTTTTTAAATTTTTTCACAAAATTTCAACAAAACCATATCATGTGACCCCTCTTTGGAATGAGCTCGTTCCAAAGAGGGGTCACATGATAGGGTTTTGTTGAAATTTTTCGAAAAAATAATATTTGTTCAGCTGCTGAATTTGCATATTACGCGGGCGGATGCGGGCGATTCATTGGGTAAAGGGTTGAAGGGCCATTGCTCTATGTCGGATACTAAACTACCATAAGGATACTGAGCCTCAGACTGAGGTAAAACTTTTATACGAAAACCAAACCTGAATGTTCCTTTAACAGCTATGGTGATATTTTTTTATTTTTTTTTCGTTGACAGTTTTATTGCTCAGGAAAATTTCTTTTTTTCTCGGGTTTGCCTTAGCACTGCCGACAGCCGACGATAATTGACAGGGTTGTACACATGATCTCGTATAGCATGCAACTACAAATATCCAATACTTTGGATTGTATGTATTCATATCCAGAATCTTCCATTTAACACAAAGACACACAGTGAATAAGATGTATCTTGTAACTGTGAAAACGTGATAACGTATGGCATTTGTCCCCGCGGGAACCCTGGGAAGTGAAGCAGTACCTGTTCACTGCGGTAAACAGGCTCTGTTTTACTGGTAAAATAAGACCCAGTCACCAATGCTTGGGAGGTGCAAACCCTCTCTAAAATGGGCAATAATCTTTTAATCACATATTTATCTCTGTCCCAGTTGGTATGCCAGGGATTCTTTTGGATATCTACAATCGACCCTTTCCAACTGACATTTGGGCATTATTTTTTCCCAATTCTTAACCACAAGTTTCCCAATCTTTGTTCCCACTCAAACAGAAATTTAATGCACAACTGGTTCCCTGAACAGGGTGGTCATAAGCCCTCAGAAAACCATTGGTTTTCTGAGGCCTTGTGACCACCCAGTTCATGACATGAATTGTACATTAAATTTAAAATGCTTTTCGAACGTCTCTAAATTCAAAGGCAAATGACAAGTTCTTCTTTTATTGTACAAGAACAGTTTAATAGAGACTACAGAGACTACATGAATATGATCCCATGTGTCTGTTTGTTATGTCCATCCATCCATCTGTCTGTCCGTACAAACGTTTTGCATTGTAATTTCAAAGCCATCACTTGGATTTGGATCTCCTTTGGTATACCGATAGACCTGCATGGGGGAACAGATATGAACAATTTTTCTGTTTTCGCTCTTTCCACTTAGAAAATTTTCCTTTTCCACAATGTATCAAGACTATATCAAACTTGCATACGGGTCGGGGGCAGTGGTCCACACTTTGCGTTGCCCTTCAGGGCTTATATTTCGACGAGAATCCGAGAATCGATTCGCACAAAGATTCGTGCAATAAAACTGGCGAGAATCCATGTAGATTCTCGCTGCACCTCTGCTAGGATTCGTGTGAAAAAATTGAGTCAGTTTAACCCTTTAACTAACACAGCAGCAACAAATTAACCAATAGAAGGCTAACATGACCTGAAATATCCTGACACTTTGTCAATAAAACCTTACAAATATGGCTGTCATTGAAACCGGATCATTGAACGACAACCATACATGTATTTGTAAGATTTTATTGGTAAATATTGTTCATTTAATTATTTTATCATTTATTAGTCGAGTTGTGACGAAGTCAAACTCGACTTATAGTTTGGTGAATGGCGGGCGGGCGGGCGTAAACAATTGGTTTCCGGATGATAACTTGATAGTGGTTCAACTCACATTCATTAAACTTCATACGTAGGTTGGTCTTGGTGGGAGGAAGAACCCTATTGATTTTGGACATGCTACGTCGAAGGTCAAGGTCACAGTGACCTTGAACATAGTAAATCTTAAACAGTTGGTTTCCGGATGATAACTTGATAATGGTTCAACTCACATTCATGAAACTTCATAGGTAGATTGGCCTTGGTGAGGGGAAGAACCCTATTGATTTTGGACTCGCTACGTCAAAGGTCAAGGTCACAGTGACCTTTAACATAGTATATCGCAACAATTGGTTTCCGGATGATAACTTGATAGTGGTTCAACCTAGAGTCATGAAACTTCATAGGTGTGTTGGCCTTGGTGCGAGGAAGAACCCTATTGATCTTGGACTCACCAGGTCAAAGGTCAAGGTCACAGTGACCTTGAACATAGTATATCGCAACAATTGGTTTCCGGATGATGACTTGATAGTGGTTCAACCTAGAGTCATGAAACTTTATAGGTGTGTTGGCCTTGGTGCGAGGAAGAACCCTATTGATCTTGGACTCACCAGGTCAAAGGTCAAGGTCACAGTGACCTTGAACATAGTATATCGCAACAATTGGTTTCCGGAAGATAACTTGATAGTGGTTCAACCTAGAGTCATGAAACTTCATAGGTAGATTGGCCTTGGTGAGGGGAAGAACCCTATTGATTTTGGACTCGCTACGTCAAAGGTCAAGGTCACAGTGACCTTTAACATAGTATATCGCAACAATTGGTTTCCGGATGATAACTTGATAGTGGTTCAACCTAGAGCCATGAAACTTTACAGGCGTGTTGGCCTTGGTGCGAGGAAGAACCCTATTGATGTTGGACTCACCAGGTCAAAGGTCAAGGTCACAGTGACCTTGAACATAGTATATCGCAACAATTGGTTTCCGGATGAGAACTTGATAGTGGTTCAACCTAGAGTCATGAAACTTCATAGGTGTGTTGGCCTTGGTGCGAGGAAGAACCCTATTGATCTTGGACTCGCCAGGTCAAAGGTCAAGGTCACAACTCGACATTGGATCTGTGATCCTGAGCGGCATTTTTTATTATTTATTGTTTAAAAATTATCAAACTTAGTTTTAAAAATTAAAAAAGTGTGTTGGGTAAAAGGTTAACATGTGTTATCAGTATACAACAGTGGTTCAACCATGGTGGCATCATGCAATCCTGGGAACTCATAGTAGGTATGGATTCTCGCAACCATTTTCACGGGAATCCAAATGGATTCTCACAAATTTAGACCAAATAAAAGCCCTGCTCTTGTTATAAAATTTGTAGCATACATGCAGTTGCTTAGGTATCGGTCTCTGTTCAGTTCGAATGTAAAATTTATCCAGTCTTTGTTTCTTCCCTTCCGAAGCAAATTCCCAATCAGAGTCCCCATTACGCAAATTTTCCCAATGGGAAGAGCCCCAGATCCTTTCCCAAAGAGGACAGTCAGAAGAATCACTGCTCCACCCCACAAGTGTCCAAGTGATAAATCTCCAGATAACTACATGTACCATATCTAACCGAACTTTTAATATGAAATTTTGTTTTATTTCAAGTTCAAAACCAAAGTAACAAGTTGTAAACCAGCTGATTTCCAGGTCATACATGATGGAAAGAAAGAAAAATTGAAAGGCTTTGAAATCATTTTAGAAGATACTATATTATTTCCAGAAGGTGGTGGACAGGTAAGAGGTTGATTTTACAACTTTTGGAGTTATCATTTCCAGAATGAGGTGGACAGGCAAGAGGTTAATTTCCGAAGTTATTATATTCAGAAGGGGGTGGACATGTAAGAGGCTGACTTCAGGAGATACTATATTCAGAAGGGGGTGGACAGGTAAGAGGTTGATTTTAGAAGATACTACGTGTATATTATTTCTAATATGGGTTGGACAGGTAAGAGGTGGATTTTATAAGATCCGCTATTTTTTCTAGAAGGTGGTGGACAAGGAAAAGGTTGATTTTAGGATACTCTGTGTTTAGGAGATGAACAGGTAAGATGTTTATGTTTTCATCAGTGGTGAATTACCACTAAAATACCTATGGAGTGGAGTTTCTACCAGGATGTTACTTATGTTCTTAATCCTTTACCTGACAAATCGCCTGCATAATTTACAATTTGAACAGTCCAAAAAATAATTAGAAAAAACCTTCCAACAAAACCATATCTAGTAACCCATCATTGGAATAAGCTTGTGCCAATGGAGGGTCACGTGAGATAGTTCTGTTGAAATTTTTTGAAAAATTTGGAAAAAAGGAAGAAAAATAACAAATTTTGATATTGTGTGTGTTGGGTAAAATAAAAGATAACACTTGCAAAAGGCAAAATTAATACTTGAATACAATTTTTTTTCCAGTTTTTAGCATAACTTGACAAAGTCAAGATAAGCTATTGCCATCACACGTGTGGAAGTCTGTGAGTTTGTTAGTCTGTTAGTCTGTGAGTCTGCTCACATTTTCTTTAGCACAGGCTACACCCCATAGTTCTTGTCCAATCATCACAAAATTTCTTATGCAGTTTCAAGGTCATGTCTGGATGAGATTGTTCCATTTTGGTTACGATCACTCAAACATGGCGGCTGAGTGGACCCAAAAACCTTTAGCACAGTCTGCAGGTCATATTTATGAAGGGATTTCATTGTAACTTGGTAGGATGACTCTATAATGTCAGGATGAGAACGTCCTATTTTCATTTGCTTCAGTCATCCGTGATGGCTACAGGGGTACATTACCTAGATTCCTCTAGCACAGTCTACAGGTTGCATTTATGAAGGGATTTCATTGTAAATTGGTAGGATGACTCGGTATAATGTCTAGATGAGTATGCCCTCTTTTGGATGTGATTGGTCAACCGCGATGGCCACATAGGCACATGACCTAGATTTGTTTAGCACAGTTCACATTTATGAAGTGACTTTATTGTAACTTGGTAGGGTAACTCGGTATGATGTCTGGATGAGACTGTCCTATTTTGGTCACGATCGGTCAATCACTACCGCCGCTTTGGCACGTGACCTAGATTCCTTTAGCACTGTCCACAGACTGTTTTTATGAAGGGATTTCATTGTAACTTGGTAGGATAACTCGGTATGATATCTAGATGAGACTCTCCTACCTTTTTCACTATCGGCCAACCATGACCACCGGACTGGCATGTGACCTAGATTCCTTTAGCAAAGTCTATGAGTCAAATTTATGAAGGGTTTTCATTGTAACTTGGTAGGATGACTCGTTTTGGAATGATTTTACTGTAACTTGGTAACTTTGGTTGACATACGTTAATTGTGAGGGCCACATCAACCCAGGCCTCAATTCTTTAGTACAGTGTCCACCTCAAATTATTCTTGTTGAAAACATAGCATGCCGGGTGCAGAACGTAACACATTCTCAATTACAGTGGAACCCTGTTAATTGAATAGCCACTTTGCCGATGAAAATTACCAGTCGTGCACACTTAGGCAGTAAACTTGGCTCTCAGAGCCACGTTTACCACCCAAGTGCACGCAACTGGTAATATTTTTACACTGCACACCAATGGCCCAGACTTAGCTGGTGCTAACTCTAAAATATTGAGGGCCAAACACAAATTCCCCCCCCCCCCCTCCCCAAAATTTGCATGCAAAACCGAAAATTAGAAGTCCAGTCTGGTGCTCCATACATTTACTCTCTGCACATGCACAGACGCCAGGAAGTGACCGGAATTGGCTCCAAGATCATTCTTTGTTTGGCTCTCTGTCAGATAACAACAAACTAACTTCTGTGCTTTTAAATCTCAGTTTATAATGATGCCAGACACAAATCAATGGTTAATTTGGTGGATCCAAGGACAGAACTGGATGAAGGAAGGAAGAAACGGTGGTTTGAAACGTTCAGGGCTGTAACTTTATAATATTTATAAAAATTAGTTCATGTTCCCCAATTTCGGGACATGGGCCTGACGTCATCATTATTGATAATGATTTTTCCACTGTTTGTTAAGTATTCCTTCCCTATCCTACCTTGAAACCCCCCAGTTAAACTCCCAAGCTGTTTGGCTTGTTTTATTGAAATTTTTTTTTATAAAATTTCTTGGGAGTTTAACGTGTTACACAGAAGGTTTATTCTGTATATCCCCATGGTTACGTCCCCACCCTAGGGGTGTTTAGGCATTTTGGTCATGCATCATACATCCGATGTATCGTTTTTATTCTGAAGATTTTTTTGCTTTACATCGGATAGTTCGAAAATCTGTTACTGACTTCGGGCCGTGTTGCCTGGGGTCTTGCTTCCTGTTTTCATTCTGACGTTGTTTACATTGACAACACTCTATTTATATATGTAGTTTCCTATTTATTATATGGTAAGGACTGTTGTAAGATACATTACATATTCCGGTAGTGTAGCAGTTAATTTTTTGGATAGAAAAATAATCTTTGTCCACACTTGGGCTCTATCGGGATACATTTGGGCACATCGTTCCCTTTGGGAACTTGGGCTCTTGTCAAAATTTTTTGAAAAAATTTTTTCTGTAAACTATTTTTCGATTTATATTTTGAATGTTATTTGTTATGTATCTTTTTATAATATTTAATGTGGAGTTGATGGGAGTACGATCGACTTAGTTTGCTTCATAATGAAAACATATTGCTCAGTAATCAAGGCGAGGAAGCCTTTCCTCTGATTTACATGTTAGTTGCCTTGCTTGTAGTCGATGTACTCCCACTAATTCTTGCTCAACATGTGTCACATGGGATGACAAACGTTGGAGACGGGTGTCACGGTACATTGTTAGTGAGAGGCAACTGCCGGTCCTCTCGCAGTGAGAGGCCACTGCCAGTCCTCTCGCCAAAAAGTCGCTCTAGTTTTTTAGTTTCTATTTACAGCGGAACAAGAGCATGGTGATGTTTTTACGTGACGCCGTCAGAGAGTGTGCTTCCGTCGTCGCATTTAGATAGTCAAATAGAGCTAGTGGCTAAAGTGCTCATGAATATTAGACAGGGCAATAAACCACAGCGTGGTTTCAGCACCCTGGTGCCAGCTAGCTCGGCCGGTGAAGCAGTTACACAGTCCGTGGGTACCGTGATGCCAGGTGTGTCCGTTGCGGTTGAGGAGTGTAGAAAGGGTAGAGCGAGCACTATAAAATAATAACAGGCTCACCCTGTGACGACTGAGAGGAAGAAGCCGGCAAGTTCAGCGGGAAGCTCGGCGAGGTCTGAAGGTCCGCGAGCGAGAGAGCCCCTCTCTTTCATAACAACATCTGTGGTCAGATGTTGTGGTTCGGAACTTGCGTCAGTCAGAGCATACATCCACGCCTCCCGTCTGGGACGCTCCATCTAGTTCACAGCCGGGGTCGGCTATAATTACAGCTTCTTCTTCAGTGTCTACCAAGCACACACGACAGCACCTTGGCTATGTGACTTCTGATATCCAGCCTGCATCGCCGAGAAGGTCCACTCTTCGTCAGAAACTATAAAATAATAACAGGCTCACCCTGTGACAACTGAGAGGAAGAAGCCGGCAAGTTCAGCGGGAAGCTCGGCGAGGTCTGAAGGACCGCGAGCGAGAGAGCCCCTCTCTTTCATAACAACATCTGTGGTCAGATGTTGTGGTTCGGAACTTGCGTCAGTCAGAGCATACATCCACGCCTCCCGTCCGGGACGCTCCATCTAGTTCACAGCCGTGGTCGGCTATAATTACAGCTTCTTCTTCAGTGTCTACCAAGCACACACGACAGCACCTTGGCTATGTGACTTCTGATATCCAGCCTGCATCGCCGAGAAGGTCCACTCTTCGTCAGAAAAGTCACACAATACTGTAGCCAAGGAGACAAGGCCTCATGTATTGGGACGTCCGCAGAAAAGAGCCATCTCGGACACACTGTTCCAGGAGCAGCCGGCAGCCAAGCAACAGAAGACCGCTGCTCCTCAGACCTCTGTAACGGACTTGCTGTCGCAGATTGCGCAGCTCATCGCAGCATACCAGCAAGTGCAGAAGCAGCCGACGGCAGGCCCAGAACCTGAGCTGTTGAATGGCGCTGAGTGGGTCCAGTCATCTGCGTGTTCAGATGCCGATGATCGTGAGTATAATCTGATTCAGTCGGATGGTGAAAGGGATTTGGAGGAGAATTACCCTTCCCTTTTGGAACAACACAGGGTGGTGATGGATCTAATGCATCAATACTTCCCTGAGTTCATTCCTGAGAATCAAAATGCTGCGACCGCTCGAAAGTAGTATTATTCAGTAGCTAAGAGACGAGGCCTCATATATCGGGACATCTGGAGAAAAGAGCTGTCTCGTACACACTGTCCCGTGAGCAGCCAGCGGCCAGAATAGAAGACCGCTGCTCCTCAGGCCTCCGGTCAGATTTGCTGTCGCAGATTGCACAGCTCATCGCAGCATCCCAACAAGTGCAGATGCAGCCGACGGCTGTCTCAGAATCTGAGCTGTCGGATGGTGCTGGGTCGGTCCAGTCATCTGCACATTCAGATGCCGCTGACCGTGATTTTCAACTGATTCAGACGAATGATGAAAGGGATATGGAGAGGGATTACCATTCCCTTTTGGAACAACACATGGTTGTGATGGATTTAATCCATCAACACTACCCTGAATTTGTTCCAGCGAATCAGAATGCTGCGATTACTTGCAAGAAACCGCTAGCGTTGTTGGATGCTACGCTAACTTCATCCGGAAAAGAGGAGGTCATGTCTTTTTCGGTTAAGTCTAGACAGGTGTCGCAGGCCTTAGGCCTTTTAGACATTGCCATATTTATCTTTCCAGTAGGAAGAAGTAAGGCGGTTTCTTGTCATCATCTTCCGTAATTTTACCGATTTTAACGGAAAACAGGGAAGATTATAGAGAGTTCCTCTGCGTTTGAATGAGCAGGCTAAGGACCTAGTTATGGTCTTACCTTCGTCATTCACCATTTGCTCGGACACAATTGAGACTGCAATTTCTTCATTCAGGGCGAATTTAGACTCACTGTTTTACGCAGATCACCTAAGAACTGTGATGCAACGTCTCTACGGAAAGGAATTTGAGAACGTTCGTACCTCATTTTAAGTCCTTCCAGGGCTATTATATTTATCACGTATAACTCTGTCTTAACAGTGGCTAATTTGGAGTTAATCAGACATGACGGAGCCCTTGCATCGTCATCTTTAATAGATGACAAGGTGAAAAACTCTCTACGGGTTGCTCCGCTTTCCGGACACTAAGTTTTTGACGATAAGCTTTCATTGGTTTATGACCAAGCTACAACGAAAGCATCAATAATCTGCTTCTTAAGTCGGCATCTAATCGACCCGCAATAGCAGAAAAGAGTAAGGGAGGACATCCTAGAGAGAAAGTCGTCTAAAAAGGACTCCTCGTGAGGGTATAGGTAACCCTCCTATAATTACTCTAGGGATCGTCATACAGTGACTCCGATAGGGGGCTTAGGTCTGATTGAGACTACCGGTCAGATGCCCCTAAGCAGTTGGCTCAAGGCGTTCGTGAAGGAAACATAGTTTCTCCTTCCGTAGGCCTCGCTGGTACTACAGTTGAGGGTTAAGACCTCTATTGCTTAGCAGTTGACGGATAGTGATCAAGATTCACATCAAACTGGATAACTATTACGGTAGACCAGGAGGCGAGAATGTGGTCTCGGATGGCCTATGGCTATCTTTCCGAGAGAAGCCACCACTAATTTAATGTCCGTGATGGACAATGGTTCCGTCAAATCCTTGCATAAGAGTCTCTCCAATCGAAGGTAAAGGTTCTCTTGACAAGGAAAGTAATAGAGGTTGTCGAGAATCTAGATTCTCTAGGATTCTATAGACACCTGTTACTCGTACCGAAGCCAGAGAGCTCATTCCGATCGATAATAGACTAGAGCTGGATAACAAGTTTATCGTAGCCCTAAAAGTTTATTTATGGTAATCATTTAGTCGGTAAAAGCGAGCATTCGAGTGATCGACTATGCGACAAGCATAGATCTATGGATCAGTTCTTTCATTTCCTGGTATATCCGGCATTCAGAAAATTTCAGTTACGAGTGATGTGCTTCGGTCTGAATCCAGTGCCCTGGGCTGTCACTCGAATAATGAACTCAGCAATGTTTCACAACAATCTGGTTTGTCTGCCATTATCCAGAGCGAAATTAGTCAGTTGTCATGCTCGCTTTTGTCTACTATCAGACACATTAACAGCAAGAAATTTTATGCGACTGATGGGGTTGTGCAGAGCGGCTACTCATCTTATTCAGATGGGGCACTTACGCACACATCCCCTCCAGTTATTCTTTACCCAGAACTGGAGTGTGAAGACACATTCGCTCAAGACCAGTTTTGTTTTAACGGATTTAGTAAACAAAAGGTCCTTATTGGGGCAGATGTTCAGTGGTTAACTCAAAGAGTTCTGCTGCAACTGCCAGATCCGGCTTTCACAATTATGACTGGTATGAGTCAATAGTTTGGGGCACGACCCTGAGTCTGACAGTCTCGAAATGCAGGAGTCTTGGGACCCTCGGTTCCCGGAGAAACACATAAACATCAAAGAATGATGTCAATATTGTTAGCGCTACATCAATGGGTTCACATTATTTGCAGACACGCTTGTTCAGATATTGTTGGACAACTCGATAGTGGTAGCGTACATCAGGAACCAGGGCGGCACCCATTCATTTCCGTTATGATATCTAACAGAGAAGATTTTTCATGTTCATCTCTCTATCCGTCAACGTAGTAGCAGACTCGCTCCTCGGAAAGTTCGCCTGTTTCATTTGCATTGGACGCACAACAAGCAAATATTTGGACAGTTTTGCTACCAGTGGTATCGCCCCCTGATAGTTCAGTTTGCAGCGCACCGGAACAATTAGTTACCAGCATTTGTGTCGCCATGCCCAGATCATTCAGCGCATGCAGAATTCATGGGGATGAATGAAAGGAGTTACGATGTTGGGGAGCTGGCAGCTGCTCGTCGTTGTTCGGTGGTTCTCTCCGGGTACTCCGGCTTCCTCCACCTGTAAAACTGTCAAAGTCATGATTAGCCATTGTGCATAAATATGTGACCTTAAACATCAATAAATAAATAAATAACAACTATTAAGGATAGTCAGAAGGTGTGTCACATATTATAGTTGACTGACACCTGCAAAATGAGGTCCCCAGAGGGTGAATTTAGTGATGCTACCCTGCCCTCTGTGTACCTCAGTCATGATTAGCCATTGTGCATAAATATTTGACCTTAAACATCAATAAATAAATAAATAACAACTATTAAGGATAGTCAGAAGGTGTGTCACATATTATAGTTGACTGACACCTGCAAAATGAGGTCCCCAGAGGGTGAATTTAGTGATGCTACCCTGCACAGCAGGGTAGCATCACTAAATTTACCCTCTGTGTACCTCAATCTGAATCAGGGTCTCAAAACTAAACAGAAAGAGGAACCCAGAGGATAAATTGGCCCACTGTATGGGATAGCATCATCAAATTCACCTCTGGGGACCTCATTTTGCAAATGTCAGACTGCTTATTTTCAGGCCTGGTTGTTTGCAAACTTTTAAGTTCAAGGTCCTGCTTGAGTTCCATATGTTCAACTTCAAGGTGACAAGTCATGTCTCAAACATAATTAATAAAAAAAATCTGGCTACAATCACTAAGCTTCACACAGTTATGAAGGACATAGCTGGATTCATAACTTCAAGGTCAAGGTCACACGCCAAGATCACACTTAAAATCTGTCAATATTCATGTCTCATCCATAACTCACAAACGAAAGCAAACTACAACTAGATTATTTTGAAATCACAAGCTAATTTCCAGAAGTCATTCAACAAAATACGACCATCACTGAGTCGCTTTCTGCAAAGATGAACATTTTTTTAGGATAATGTAACAAAAGCCATGCTAATCCTTCTTCAGATGGTAAAAAATTGCGATATATCGAGTGCCGGGTGGGAGTGTAGAGGGGCACCAACAGTTATAATACTCTCCTCAGCCCGAGCAATGCCGGGTAACCCTGCTAGTATATACTAAAATTACTAAATATATACTAACATTTCAAAAACTTACAAGTTACAGTGCATTTTAATTTTGGACCTTATGACCCTGTATGACGTATCACATTCCACCTCGATAGCCAATAACATCAGAGAGATACTGGAATACCTTGGCATCCACCCGTCCATACATCTGTCCACCAATCTGTCTGTATGTCTGTCTGTCCATCTGTCCATCCGTCCATCCATCCGTCCATCCATCCCATCAATCCGTCCGTTTGCCGTCCATCTGTCCGTCCGTCCGTCCATCCATCCATAGACATAATTTTGTCTGGAGATTTTCTCAAGACGTTTATGGACCAATCTGCTTGAAGTATGGTATAAATGTTCACCCCCATGGAAACCTGTGCACCTGCAATATTAGTTTTGGTCAGCTTATTTTTGTCTGAATCATGCCCCTTTTCGACTTGAAAAAGCAGACCTTGACTTTTGTCCAGAAATTTTCTCAGATGTTTATGGGTTGATTCCTTTGAAACTTGGTATGGATGTTCACTACCATGGGATCCTGTGCACCTGTGATTATAGTTTCATCAGACATTTTGTTTTGCCAGAGGTATGCCCCTTTTCATCTTAGAATGCATGAATTGCCTATAATTTTGTCCGGAGATTTTCTCGGATGTTTATGGGTCAATTTCTTTGAAATTTGGTATGGATGTTCACTACCATGGGAACCTGTAACCTGCGATTATAGTTTTGATCGGACTTCTTTCCCCACAGTTATGCCCCTTTTCATCTTAAAATGCCTGAATTTTGTTCGGAGATTTTCTCATATGTTTATGGGTCAATTCCTTCGAAACATGGTATGGATATTCACTGCCATGGGACCCTGTGCACCTGTGATTATTGTTTCGATTGGACTTTTTTTGCCAGAATTATGCCCCTTTTTGTCTTAGAATACCTGAATTTTGTCCAGAAATTGTCTCAGATGTTTATGGGTCAATTCCTTTGAAGCTTGGTATGGGTGTTCACTACCATGAGATCCTGTGCACCTGCGGTTATTGTTTTCGATCAAACTTTTTTTACCAGAGTTGTGTCCCTTTTCATCTTAGAATAATCATGGCGGTGGAGGCATCGGAGTGTATGGACAGGCCCATCTGGGACAGTCAAACTTCTAGTTAACTTTATATTGGTCAAATGTTCAGGATGTTAGTTCGTAATGGCAACTGATGTTATTGTGCAGTTTTGAACCCATCACACTGAGGGGGTTCTGGTTTATTTGTACATTGTTTTGATGTGAGATTGTTTTCACCATTCATGATGTTGTTCATTTGAAGAAATAAAAGAGCCCATGTTAAACATACTCTGCTTCTGAGTTATCTGTTCAGGAGTTACGCAGTTACACAAAAACACATATATTTTTATTTTTTGAGCTCTAGAGCATAATCAAATTTCATGAAAATCGGACGAAAATTTAATTTTTTGTGACATTAGTGAAATGGATCACCAGAAAAAATGGTCATAATCATTGAGAATTTCCCAATTCAGTACCACATTTTTAGATGTGGTCTTTTTCAGAGAAGAGATTTGCAAAAGTTGAAATAGGGAGGTTTGATACAGGTGTCGATATTAAAAGACCAACCTGTTAATTGGGTATTATTTTGGATAAAGTTGGAAATTAAAAAAAGTGAGACTAAAAATTTTTTAAGTTGGACATCGGTCAGTAATTGTACCAAATTTCATGAGAGTGGGTGAAGGATAAGTACCCTAAAAGTCGATCTGAATAGAGGGGTTCAATATGGGACCCTTTCCCAGAGGCATTTGGGCACAATTTTTCCAAATTCTCAACCCCATATTTCCCAATCTGTCCCCACTCTAACAAACATTCCATGCACAATTAGTGTTCTGAACTAGGTGGTCACAAGGCCTCAGAAAACCTTTGGTTTTCTGAGGCCTTATGACCACCAGTTCAGGATACGAATTGTGCATAATTTTAAATTGTTTACCTTGCGAAGCATACAAAGCATCTGGATTCAAAGGTAAATGACAAGTTCTTCTTTCATAGTATAAGAACAGTTTAATAGAGACTACAGAGAATGAGGTGAACATGATTCCATGTGACTGTTTTTTTTTCATAAAACTCACTTGTAGTATACATGCTTTTGCTTAGGTATCAGCCGTAATGTTCTCTGTTCAACTTTAATTTAAAATTTCTTAGTCTTTGCATGTTTCTTTCCTTCAAACAAATTTCCACTTGGAGGCCTCATGACACAAATTTTCCTTTCCCAAAGAAGGAAGAAGAATCCTTCATTGGTTACACTTACAAGGCCATTACAGAACTTTTAAATTCAAGATTATTTAAGAATTGAAAATTGATTCTCGCAGCAGTAATTTGGTTCCTCCTCTCGTGAATTGGGACAAATTTTAATGCCTGCTAATAGCCTTAATATACTAAATGTTTATACTTTTTTTTGTCTTTGCAGCCTGATGACAGAGGCACAGTGAGTACACATATGATATGGAAATAGCATAATCCTTTATTATCGCAACACTTCATCAATAATATTCTTAAAAAAATCCTTTTCACTGGATTGCTTGCAAATGTAGTGCTGCTCTTTCATCGTGGGAGAAAAATTCTGCTTCAGTAAAAGAAGTTAGGATATATATTTATACATATAGTGACCAAGGCTGAAGGACAAAATTCCCTTTGACAGAATCCCATTAGTATACAACCACCCCCCCCCCCCCCAAAAAAAAAAAAATTAAAATAAAATAAAATAAAAAAGATAAAACTCCCCTCAAGAGTTTATCCCCTCATTTTAATCTTAAGAGATGGACATAATCCCCTCGGATTCGAAAATAATATTAAAAGTTAAATTTCCCCAAAAATGTAATTAATGACCACTCATTGGAACAACCTTGTTGATCTTGTTCCAGTGAGGTGTCTTAAATTATGTTTTCAAGACAAGAAATTAAAATGTTTTGTTATTCAGGGTATATTTTTAGTCGAGTTGTGACGAAGTCAAACTCGACTTATAGTTTGGTGAATGGCGGGCGGGCGGGCGGGCGGGTGGGCGGGCGTCTGGGCGGGCGGGCGGGCGGGCGTAAACAATTGGTTTCCGGATGATAACTTGATAGTGGTTCAACTCACATTCATTAAACTTCATATGTAGGTTGGTCTTGGTGGGAGGAAGAACCCTATTGATTTTGGACATGCTACATCGAAGGTCAAGGTCACAGTGACCTTGAACGTAGTAAATCTTAAACAATTGGTTTCCGGATGATAATTTGATAAGGGTTCAACTCACATTCATGAAACTTCATAGGTAGATTGGCCTTGGTGAGGGGAAGAACCCTATTGATTTTGGACTCGCTACGTCAAAGGTCAAGGTCAACGTGACCTTGAACATAGTAAATCGCAACAATTCCTTTCCGGATGATAACTTGATAGTAGTTCAACCTACATTCATGAAACTTCATAGGTGGGTTGGCCTTGGTGCGAGGAAGAACTCTATTGATCTTGTTTTGGACTCGCTAGGTGAAAGGTCAAGGTTACAGTGACCTTCAACATAGTAAATCGTAAACAATTGGTTTCCGGATGATAACTTGATTGTTTTGACCCACGTTCATGAAACTTCATAGGTAGGTTGGCATCAGTGAGAGGAAGAAACGTATTTATTTTAGACTTGCTAGGTGAAAGGTCAAGGTCACAGTGACCTTCAACATACTAAATCGTAACCAATTGGTTTCCGGATGATAACTTGATAATGGTTTGACCCACATTCATGAAACTTCATAGGTAGGTTGGCATAGGTGAGTGGAAGACCCCTATTTATTTTAGACTCACTAGGCCAAAGGCCAAGGTCACAGTGACCTTGAACATAATAAATCGTAAACAATTGGTTTCCAGATGATAATTTGCCAATGGTTCCACCTACATTCATGAAACTTCATAGGTAGGTTGGCATTGGTGCAAGAAAGAGTTCTATTTATTTTGGAATCACTGGGTCAAAGGTCAAGGTCATAGTGACCCTTCACATAGTAAATTGTAAACAATTGGTTTCGGGACGATAAGTTGATAATGATTAAACCCACTTTTGTGCTGTCACAACTCGACATTGGATCGGTGATCCTATCAGCATTTTTACAAATGTCGATTGCTTCTTTTGTAAGGTGAACAGTTAATAAAATGAATGACTTCAGAAACAAAGAAAATTAATTCAGTTCTACTCCACTTGTAATTGTTATAACATTGAACAGTACTGGGATTCTTTTGAGCGTTTACAGGGGCCGAATATTGGACCCTTTCCCAATGGCATTTGGACATGAATTTTCTCAATTTCCAATTAAAAATTTCCCAATCTCAGTCCGAACTCGAGCAAAAATGTAATGCACAATTGGTGTCCTGAACTATGTAGTCATAAGTCCTAAAAAAACCATTGGTTTCCTGAGACCTTATGATTACCCAGTTCAGGACACAAATTGTGCATTAAACTTAGATTGAGTACCTAACAAAGCTTAGAAAATGTGTAAATTAAAAGGTAAATGACAAGTTCTTCTTTAATAGTATAAGAACAGTTTAATAGAGACTACGGAGACTGGGTTGAACATGATTCCATGTGACTGTTTGTAGTACAGTGGAACCCACTTAATTGGATATCTCTTAATTGTATATCCCTGTTAATTGAATATAATTTTCAAACACAAAACCATTTACCATACTTTCAGTACAAATTTGATCTGTTAATTGCATATGGGTTGTAGAGTAAACTCCTGTTAATTGTATATACATTTTTGTAATATATCGAAAAAGTTACTGTGACACGTACCAAATTCCCCTTATTTATCAACCTCTTTGGCCTCACTACATCCAATACAGGCATTTATTCCATTATATCTTGTTTGACAGAGCTCTATGAGCTCTGTCAAACAAGATATAATAGAATAAATGCTCAGTTTACCTCCAGAACACAGGAAACTGACCAAATCCCTGTTAATTGTATTCTCCTGTTAATTGAATAATTTTCACTGGCAAAATGGATATTCAATTAAGAGGATTCTACTGTATAACTTACTTATAGTGTACATACAGTTGCTTATCTCACTTGAGTTTGCTTGAATTTTAATATTGTCTGTTCAGTTCAAATGGAAAATTTCTCAGTCTTTGTATATTTCTTCCCCTCCAAAACAAATTCCCAAATGGAGACCCGATGATACAAATTTTCCCCGACCCTTTTCCAAAGAGAGCTGAAGAATCCTTGACTGGTTACACTAACAAGGGCATTACAGAACTTTCAAATTCAAGATTATTTAAGAATTGAAAATTAATTCTCGATGCAGTAATTTGGTTCCTCCTCTTGTGAATTGGGACAAATTTTATTGCCTGCTGATAGCCTTAGTTTTGTAAAAGTTTCTACATTTTTTTTTTTATCTTTGTCCCGGACCCTTTTCCCAAAGGGAGCAAAAGAATCCCTACAATACTTAAGTAACAATATTCATGTAACAGAAATTATAAAAAGTCATGCAGTAGAGCTGGAAGGTTTTGATGTTTAGCTTAACTTGACAAAGTCAAGATAAGCTATTGCCTTCATGTGTGCGGAAGTCTGTCAGTCTGTTCACATTTTCTTTTGTACAGGCTTCACCCCATAGTTATTGTCCGATCATCACTAAATTTCATGTCAGGTTAAAGGTCATGTCTAGATGAGAACTTTCCATTTTGGTCACTATCGGTCCACCCTGATGGCAGTGGAGGTTCGAAACCCGAAAACATTTAGCATAGTCTACAGGTCGTATTTATGAAGGGATTTCATTGTAACTTGGTAGGACGACTTCGTATAATGTCTAGATGAGAACATCCTATTTCGGTTGAGTTCCTTCAACTGTTATGGCCACAGGGGCATGTTACTTAGATTCCTTTAGCACAGTCTACAGGTTGCATTTATGAAGGGATTTCATTCTAAATTGGTAGGATGACTGTATAGCACAGTCTACAGGTCATATTTATGAAGGGATTTCATTGTATCTTGGTAGGATGATTCCGTATAATGCCTAGATGAGAACGTCCTATCTTGGTCTAGTTTGTTCAACCGTGATGGCCGCAGGGGCATGTTACCTAGATTCCTTTAGCACAGTCTACAGGTTGCATTTATGAAGGGATTTCATTCTAAATTGGTAGGATGACTCTGTATAATGTCTAGAAGAGAATGTCCTTTTTTAGTCATGATCGTTCAATCGTGATGTGGCCGCACGGGCACATGAACTAGATTTGTTTAACACAGTCTACAGTTCATATTTATGAAGTAATTTCATTGTAACTTGGTAGGATGACTCGGTATGATATCTAGATGAGATTTTCCTATTTTGGTCATGATCTTGATCAGTCAACTGTGACCACACATGACAGGCACATGACCTAGATTCCTTTAGCAAAGTCTACGAGTCATATTTATGTAGGGATTTCATCGTAACTTGGTAGGATGACTTGTTTTGGACTGATTTTACTGTAACATGGTAACTTTGGTTGACATACGTTAACTGTGAGGGCCACATCAACCCAGGTCCCAATCTTTCATACAGTCCACACCTCAAATTATTCTTGCTGAAAGCATAGCATGTAGGGAACACAACTTAATATATTCTCAATTATCACATTTCTTGTCTTATTTCATTACACTTTCATAAACATTGGCAATTATCCTTTTCATCAAACATTATACACATTCAAGTTAAGCTGCAGTGTCATTGACACTTCAGTCAGATTTGGTTGTGGTTTGGTTTCAGGGAAAAAGCTCCATTTCGGTTCATTTTTTCTATGAACAGATAGTAAAGAACACCTCAGGCTCCTTAACTTGGAAATAATCTGCATTATTTTGTACAACACCACTCAACAAAAGCCGTGTCTATAAGTATCTCCATTGGGTTCAGTCTAACTTCCCTTTGATCATTCTTAGGGGATCAGTTGCAAAGCGTATTCCATCAAAAAAAAAACATAAATAAGTGTAACAAATGAACAAAGTTCATCTAATCTAGGTTGTATTCTCATTGTCACATTTTTTCCCTTATTGACTCAAATCTATAAGGAAGAAATGTGACAATCAATCAGAACATGGCGTATTCCCCCCTTTACCAGATAAATATAAGTGACGAGAGTACATAGTGGTCACCAGACTCAGGGTTTCCGCTAGGCCGGATGTGGGTCCGTCGACCGGACCCATTCCCCCGCCGATCATACTAAGATCAGTCAGAAAAGCTGGTGGTTAAAATGCCGAGTACAATGCTGTATCGTAATGACACTTAGGATCCTTTGTTTCCACGTAATATAGGCATAATTATGTTGTATACCATGCCTACTATTACTGGCAACAACCTGATACTTTATAACCCCCAGACGAGAGGGGGAAACAAAGTTCAAATCCTAAACGTCGCCTATAAAATTTCGGACTCAAATTGTCGTGTTTGGTCCGAAATCACTGGCTTTTATTTCGAGCGATAAATGATGTAATTGCATGTGCATGACGTCACACATCCGCATCATGGTTTTTTTCGAATATTTCGTTCTCTCTGCATTTCCAATTATTTACTTTGGCACGTATCAGGTTGTATAAAAGAAATTGAGATCAAGCGTCACAGTACTGTCAGGATTCATGGATTTTGTGTTGTTTTGGGTTTGTATTTTTATGAAACCTCCGACCAAATGTAGTATTGTGTGTCCCGTGGGAATTTAGAGAATTGTAGGAGGAAAAAATGCATATTTTCCACTTCAATTATTCAGCATTTTAGTGACCAGAATGCCCCTAGAGGCCACCAGAGAGCACCTGAAAATCAAAATTTTCATGGGGGGAGACACCCCCCCCCCCCCCCCCCCTCAGATCCCCTCTATACACACGTGCCCTTGGCACGTGCGGCAGATGCCTTTGGCATCTGAGTTTCACTTTCTTTCAACTACCAGACCCACAAATTTTCCCCTAGTGGAAACCCTGCCAGTCCACCATAATCAATATTATGCACAAGCACACTAAAACCATATGGCCATTTTTTGTTGGGTTTTGCAGTTCGGTTTTCTGTTTTGGTACAAAAACAGGAACCAGAAAAAGTGCCCAGCTCAAGCAGAACTTAGTGATTGTTTTACCATTGAACAATAAAGAAGAGCATTTGTTGTAAATAATGATACACTTTGTCTCTTCGTCATACTTATAGATTTAGTTCAAGGGGATTTTGTCCACCTCAGAAAATAAAAGTGAGGGGATAATGTCCACTGTCGATATTGTCCATCCCAGGGGGATTTTGTCCAATGGGATTTTTGTCTGGTTACCAGTAACCAACATCTGGCTTGTGAATCCCCAAAAGGGTTGATGAGTCAAAAACCTTATGTACACTAAACAAACTAGCAATCAAAGAGGCCGTTCTGCTTCAAATTTAGTCGAACATTCTTACCCATATATTGTCTTACTGTGTTCTCCACTTGTCTAGTCATGTAATCAGCGCATCTAATTTTTCTTTCATTAGATAAATGGTGTTGAAGTTTTAAAAATAACAAGACAAGGAGGTGATTCTATAAATTATACAACGAAAGAAGTTGCTGTAAATGAAGATGTTGTACTCAGAGTTGATTGGACAAGAAGATTTGATCATATGGTTCAGCATTCAGGTAGTTCATTTCAGACACCATTAACCCTTTACCTAACATGAAAAGCAGACGACACTTGCAAACAAAATTCTTGAATAACTATTTTTTTTTCTTTTTTTTGTCTCAAAAACATAGGTTATGATCCCCCATTGGAACGAGCTTGATGAGCTTGTTCCAAAGAGGGGTCATAACCTATGTTTTTGAGACAAAAAATGAAAATATAATGAAAATTAATTGCGATTTTTGAGAATAGCGCTGGCTGGTTTTGGCTGTTACATTGGGTAAAGGGTTAAAAACTAGACTTGTGAGGAATTTCAAAAGTATTTTCCAGGTGCTTGCAGGGAATCCTAGACTTTTCCCTAACAGACGTTTCTGGAGCTGGGCATTTTTGGGGTTTTCCATTTTTTTTGCAGCAAACCAGAAAACCGAATCACAATACCCAGCAAAATCTGACCATACAGTTTTATTGATCAAACATAAACTGAACAAATTATGTTATTGAGACAGAACAGGACTAGTAGCGCCTATGGAATCTCATCACTTAGTCTGTCCGTCAAAGGAGCAAATACCTTGTATTCTCATCGTCATATTTTCTCCCTTATTGACTCATCTGCCGGGTGAGTCAGTAAGTGAGAAAATGTTACAGTTAGAACACAAACTAGATTAGATGAACTTTATACTCTTGTCACCTCAATTCATGTTTTTTTCTAACTCAGTATGCCTAGCAACTGATTTCTTAGAACACCTAAGAATTATCAATGGAAAGTTAGGCTGAACCCAATGGAGATACTTATAGACAGCCTTTTTGTGGTTGAATGATGTCTTACAAACTATTGTCATTTTTTTTCCACGTTAACTGCAGTGGCGTAGATAGCTTTTCGTTGGCGGAGGGGCAAGCCCAAAATTTTCCGACAGACCGAAAATTTTCCGACAGTGTAACAGCAACAAAAACCCAAACAAACAGAAAGAATCTGTTGTTTACTGCAAATGTACTGAAAAGTGGTAGAGATGGGCGGTGTTGGAATTTTGAGTTCGGTATCGGTTTCGGTATTTTTGTGTGGGGATACCGCGGTATCGGTTCGGTATTCGGTATGTGACTTCAGATTCACTGATAGTACCAAAGGGGAATCCATGTCAGAAAAATACAAAATAAGTTGTTCTTGTATCATTCTATCACAGTGCTACACATGCCATTGTTGATGGGCTCAACATTGTCATTCTTTTGTCAACACAGATCATATCTACAGTAATTTGGTGACTTGTTCTAAATACGCCTTAACTTTTCAAGCTCCACTTAAGGCGTCTGTAATCATAGAATCATAGAATGTGTGTCCTGAAGATGTCATCGTTAGGTGGGCCTGATGGCAGTTGTAAAATTATCTGGTCAGTGATTTCTAGCCAAGTCTTGGCTGCCTGTTAAGGCAGCCAAGACTTGGCTAGAAATCACTGCTAAGCAACTGGACATGTACAGGTCGTAGACTATTGATAATTTAGTACAACTGCCCTGGTCCTTAAGGCTTAACAAAACTGAAAAATAAAATCAGTCACTTCTTTCATGAAAATGAACACTTCAACTGCTATCAATCCTCATCAAGGCCTTATAAATAGCGAATGCACAGGGAAAATTGAAAATACCGTTGGCTTCGGTATTAAAAGATTGGGTCGGTTCGGTTTTTTGGTGTCCCCATGATATCGGTATCGGTTCGGTTTTTCGGTATATTGCCCATCTCTAAAAAGTGGTCTTTTTTACCCCAAATGGCATGTTTTTATCCCCAAAGCCAGCATTTTAATGTTATTAGGCATAAATTCGCCTAAAAATGGTCCCAAAAAATTTCCGACAAAACTTCTGGTGGGGGGCCTCCACTCCACCGCCCCCCTTTATCTACGCCACTGGTTAACTGGTAGAGTACTGAAAGCCCATTTTGGGGTTTTATTCTGAAGTGCAGGTGCTTCATCTTAACCCTTTACCTAATGAATCGCCCGCATCCACCCCCAAAATATGCAAATTGAGCAGTTGAAAAAATTAAATTTTTCAAAATATTTCAACAAAACCATATCATGTGACCACTCATTGGAACGAGCTCATTGAGCTCGTTCCAATGAGGGGTCACATGATATGGTTTTGTTGAAATTTTTTGAAAAATTTAAAAAAATGATATTTAAAATAATAAATTTTGATATCGTCTGCGTTGGGTAAAGGGTTAAATGCATCATTTTTAGTGGATGAGCTTCATATTACCTTAGAAGTTAAATAGTTTTGTCTGTTAGGTTTTGCCTTATTATAATTTATGAGAGAATGCCTATAGGCACTCTCTCATGAATTGTAATGAGGCAAAGACACACGAACAAATTTTGATGACCAAAAATAATTCAGCACTCTATCAGTTAACCGTTTACCTAATGAATCACCCGCATCCGCCTGTGCAATATGCACATTGAGCAGTTGAAAAAATTAAATTTTAAAATATATTTCAACAAAACCATATGTGACCCCTCATTGGAACGAGCTCATTGAGGGGTCACATGATATGGTTTTGTTGAAATTTTTTTTAAAATTTAAAAAAATGATATTTAAAATAATAAATTTTGATATTGATTTTGATATCGTCTGCGTTGGGTAAAGGGTTAAGGAGCTTAAAGTGTTATTTATTATGTGTTCTTAACACACAGCAAAACTGAACCGAAGATGTGTTTTTTGCTGAAACCAAACAGAGACCAAATCTGAAAATAGACGTTTCCCCTCCGGCTATTTTATAGAAAAACAGATATCTCCCTCCTATGGATAATTTCCCATGGGACATTTCCCCACTGCAGATAATTCCCTACGAGACATTTCCCCACCTCTCTTGTGAATATTTTTCACCACCATGACTATATACTAGTACAAAGAAGGTACAGTAGTTAATAGTTAATGAATAACATTAGTTTATATGGCCACAAATATAAATTAATTGATTTTCAGGCAAATTGTTTTTCAAATCAGTGATGTAGAATGGATTTTATTTTCAATTTTTATGTTTTTCTCCTATGTAGTGAGCATGAGTTGAGAGGCTTTCCACTGTTTTTTAACACCCAGAAAATATAGAAGTGCATAATTATACAAATAAACTCATTTAAGGCCTAAAAAAATTAAAAATCTGTTTCTCAGGCCCTCCCACATGGTCCTTTTGGCTGCCACATGCTCTCTTTTTATAACCAATATAAACGTTAAAAAAATAAAAATTAAATGGTTTATGTCAGATATTTTACCCAAGTTAAAAAAATTGATAAATTTGTCCCTTGAGTGCAAGAAGGCTTTGCAATGCTTTAGCATTGCTAAGCCTTCTTGCTCTCAAGGGACAAAATACACTACCACCCTTGCTATTCTGTAGATTATGAGCCCCAAAACATAAACCAAGAACATGCACTTTTGATTGTAATGAAATAATTACAGAAATAAAAAAAACACTCTCCCGCATGCAATTTTACAAATAATGGCCTGAGAAACAGAAGATCTACTTTGTATGGCCTAATTTTAAAAATAAAACTGTTTTGCATCTTTAGTTATACTCTCCAGTTTCAGAGTCACTTCCTTTTAAGTATTAAATCGCATAATCTCTGTCAATGATTAGAGTGCCTCACACCAGTGAAATCTCATGCATTTTGTGTGAGTCGCAGACTTTCTCAACCCTGATGACATTCTCACATTTTGTCAGTAAAGTCCTGTCTTTGCCATAAAATTCAGTAAACGTTTTGTAAATTTTATAATTTTTTCAACGAACAAAACTATGAGGCAGGTCGAAGGTCAACAAAAATATAGAGCTTTTTTCATTACACTGACCAGAGAAGCGAAAAAGTGAAGAAAGATAATCTTACAGAATGTGTCTTCAACACTATTTCAAGAGTTCATGTTTCGTAATGTGACATATTTTTTTGCCCAGGGACTTTACTTTGCCTCCCCTTTTCTCATGGCTTCAATCTGGAGCTCACCAAAGCTTGTTGTCCCTAGACTACAGCCGACAACTTTCTCACTCTGATCCTCAGGAGTTCAGATTAGGGGTTGAGGTCAGTTTTTTTCTTGGAGATTGAGACTATAGACTGAGCTATGCTGATAGTACCAAAGAGGAATTCACATCAGGAAAATACAGAATAAGTCATTCTACCACATCACCACAAATGTCACTGTCAGTAGGATCAACAGTGATGTTCTTTTACGAAAACAAATCATATGTACAGTCATTTTTGCGACTTGTTCTAAGAACTTCTTAACCTTTAACCCTTTACCCAACGTAACGGCCAAAACCGGCCAGCGCTATTCTCAAAAATCGCCAATTAATTTTCAAAATATTTTCATTTTTTGTCTCAAAAACATAGGTTATGACCCCTCGTTGGAACGAGCTCGTCGAGCTCGTTCCAACGAGGGGTCATAACCTATGTTTTTGAGACAAAAAATGAAAAAAATTAGTTATTCAAGAATTTTTTTTGCAAGTGTTGTCTGCTTTTCATGTTAGGTAAAGGGTTAAAGCCCTATTTGAAGTGTATGCAATCTCAGAGCATGTGCGCTGACCATGCCAGTATCAAGAGGTCCTGCTGACAATAGACAAAGTACCTGGTCAGTGATTTCTGGACAAGTCGTGGCTGCCTGCTAGAAATCACTGCTAAGCAGCTGAACATGTACAGATTGTAGTCTCGTGAGAATTCAAGACAATTGCCCAGGCTCCTGAGGGTTAACAAAACTGAAAAGAAAATCAGCCACTTCTTTCATCAAAATGAACTCTTCAACTGCTGTCAGGTCTCAACAGGATGTTATAGACAGTGAATGCAGGAAAATTTGAAAATTTTGACAGTTTCGGTAATCAGTGATTGGTTTGGTTTGTTTTTTCGGTATGCCCATGATATCAGTATCGGTTTCCTTTTTTCGGTATATTGCCCATCTCTAATACTCAGATATTTTATGATCTGATACAGTGGAACCCTGTTAATTGAATAGCCACTTTGCCAATGAAAATTATTCAATTAACAGGAGTATTCAATTAACAGGGATAGTGTCACTTTCCTGTATTCTAGAGATAAACATAGCATTTATTCTATTATATCTTGTTTGACAGAGCTCCCTGAGCTCTGTCAAACAAGATATAATAGATTAAATGCCTGTATTGGATGTACTGAGACCAAATAGGTCTATAAACAAAGCACAACTGGGGAGAGTCAGGGTAATTTCTCGACTGGTTACAAGATGTTTTATTCAATTAACAGGAGTTTACTCTATAACCTATATTCAATTAACAGATCAAATTTGTACTGTTGGTATGGTAAATGGTTTTGTGTTGGGAAATTATATTCAATTAACCGGAATATACAATTAAGAGATATCCAATTAAGTGGGCACCACTCTATATAGAAGGGATGACCCATTCCCTCTTGCTGTGAAAGTTTTTGAAAAATTAGTCAGCAGGAAGGATATTATAAGTTTCAGAATGTTTAGTTGGTAGAAACGGTGTCACATGAGGTGAAGTGAGAACAATATTACACAAGGCTTTATCCTGGTCTAATATTGTTCTCTCTGAGCCTCTTGTTTCGTAAAATTTTCCTATCGACATTCATTTGTTTACCAATACAGAAAGTAATGCTGCAATTCAAGGAGAGTAATCTAACATCTCATTACCAAGAAAATTATTGATTTATTACCTCCCACATTTTTTAACGCATTTACCAATCTTCCTTCTTTTGGATGCTTTGAACTGAAAACAGACTTTCAAAAGTGCCAATTCAGGTTGTTTTTATGATTAAAACAAAATGACAGACAGTAACAATTAATGGACCACCAGCGTCAGTATATGGGATCACGGTAGTCACTAGTTATGACCATTCATTGGTTCATTTATCCAACGGGCATCATAATGGAAGATATCAGGTTTCTAATCACCTGTATGTAATATTTTTATACTGTACCAATGACCCAGACTTAGCTTAGCTGGTGCTAACTCTAACAAAACCAGGGCCAAACACAAATTTTGCCCCCCAATCCCCAAAATTTGCATCCAAAACAAAAAGAAATCATGTCCTAAAGGACCTCCACACTACGCCTCCACTGCGCATGCGCAGTGACGCAGACGTCCCGAAATTGGCGCCAATTATCATTCTCTGTTTGGCCCTTCATCAGTCAACATCTCACTGATCTTTGTGCTTGTAAATCTCAGTTTAAAGGATGCCAGACACGTAATTTTTGGAGAAAATGTGATTCTAAGGAGGATAGAAGGAGGAGAGGAAAAAGAAGTGACAAAAAATAATCAGGGCTGTACTTAAAATTTTTTGATGAAATTATGTTAAGTTGCCTATTTTCGAGGCATGGGCCTCTTGTTGTCATTCTTGCTAATTGTTGCACTGCTTATTCAGTGTTTCCTCTCCCCTAGCCTTCTAAAGTCCCCCCTTGCAATTCTCCCATGCTTTTGGCATATTTTTGAGAAATTTCATTTCTAAAATTTCCTGGGAGAGTTGCTTGGTTACAGAATGTTTTCTGTTATTTTCCCCATAGTTACGTTTTCACCCATGGGTGTATAACGTTTGTGTTCTGCATCTTCCATCTGATGTTCTACAGATTCTCCCCTGGGAGTCTCTGTTTTGCATCAGATAGAGTGTAATTGATGACTGATTCCGGGCCAGTTTTTTCAGTGCCTGGAGTCATGTTTTCTGGTGTTTTTACACTGTTTGTTTTCATTGGCAACAGCCTTTTTTGAGGGGGGCTGTTTGCCTTTGCTGTAGTTTATCTCACTATAAGATACATTTATATTATCCGAAAGTGTCTCATTAATTATTTAATATAAATTTAAAATTTTTGACCACACTTTGCCATCGGATCCATTGGGGCTCAACGTTACTTTTCAGCAACTTGGGCATCGCTGAAAAAATATTTTTTCAAAATTATTTTGTTTTGCAATTGTTTTTTTCATTTATTAATGGATCATGTTATTATGTATCTTTGTGTCAGGGGTTTTTGCGAGTAACTAGGACTTATTGTTGTTCTTTCACAATGAAGGGACATTGTTCAAATTATAATAGGAAGAAATCTTCCTCTGACTTTCATGATCATTGTATTAATTGTAGTCAGTGTTCTCGCATTAATCCCTGTCCTATATGTGAACATTGGGATGAGAAACATTGGAAACGTGTGTCACGATATGTTGTTTCTGGAGAAAGAGCGATTCCGGCTCTTTCTCCGCAAGGTCACTCTACTCTCTCAGTTTCTATTTCAGAGGAACCAGAACAGGGTGATGTTTCCATGTTATCTTCTTCAAGTGTGCGTCCGTCGTCACAAATGAATTCAGAGCTAGCGGCAAAAGTGCTCATGGAGATTAGACAAATGTTGTCCGCTAGCTCGCCTGGTGTAGCGTCCATTCACCGAATGGTTCGGCAGCCGGGTTCGTCCAATGCAGTCCAAGAGGAAATTTTGGGTGATGCGAGCACTATAAACATAATAGATGCACACCCAGTGACGGCGGATAGTAAGCGAGAACGGAGGAAGCCTTTGAGTCCGGTTCCTAGCTCGTCCAGGTCCAGCCGGGCCGCGAGCGAGAGAGGCCCCTCTCTCGTACAACAACATCTGGGACCAGATGTTGTGGTACAAAATGTGTCTTTAGCGGAGCATACGTCCGTTGCTCGGGACGCTCCGTTGTATAAGCAGTCCGCAGAGATTGTTAAGGCTTCCTCTTCTCGTCAGCGCACATGACCGCACCTTGGCTGCGTGACCGCCGATATATTACCAGCTTCGCCGATGAAGGATTCTTCGACGACCAGGTCACACCATCCGGCAGCCAGGGATTCGAGACCGATGGACTCTGGACGTTCGCATAGGAAAAGTATGCGGGAGCCATCTGATGCGCAGCTGCCCTCGGCGAAGCAGCGAAAGACTGCGCCTCCGCAGGTCTCGACGCCGGACATTCTTGTGCAGATAGCACAGCTTATCGCAGCATCCCAGCAGCCGACAGAAACGGTGTCGGATCGAGAATTATCGGCCGAAGCATCGGGGGCGGACGACCGGGAACATCATGAGATCCGACCGGATGGTGAAAGGGATACGGATGACTTGGAGCTATCCCTTTCGGAACAACATAAAGCTGCCGTGGACTTCATTCGGCACTTTCTCCCTCAAGTTGTTCCGTTGGGCCAGACTGCTGCGCTTCCGGACAAGAGAATTATAGCGTCATTGGACTCTGAATTTTTTGAGCGGTTCAGGGACATCGCGCCCGAGTTTCCGTCGAAGTCCAATAATGTTGCAAGAACATTTGAATTATTGAACAACGCTATATTTAAACTTGCTTCCAGGACGGGGAAAGCAGGTTTCTTGTCCGCTAATACTCTCAACCTGCCTTTCATTAATGCAAGGAATAAATTCGATACGGCAGGACAGGGTATACCGAGAGTTCCTCTGCGTATGGACGATGAGGCGGAAGACTTAGAGCTATCATTACTGTCGTCAGCTTCTATTCCAACCGCGGTGTTGGAAACAGCTATTGCGTCTAACAGAGCCAATTTAGATGCCTTATCTTACGCAGATCACCTTACTAAGGCGTTATCACTGCGCCTTCAGGGGAAAGAGTTTCAGGATATACAATCCTCTTTAAGACTTCTTTCAAGGGCAGTAGCTTATTCCACGTGTAACTCCGCCCTTTCAGTGGCAAATCTGGAGTTGGTTAGACGTGACGCAGCCCTAGCTACATCCACACTAGTGGATTCTAAGGTGAAGAACTCTCTTAGAGTCGCTTCGGTCTCAGGAGAACTTCTCTTTGACGGCAAGCTTTCCGCTATTTATGATAAAATTAAAAAGAAAGCTAATGATTCTCTGTTCAGATCTGCTCCTAAGAAGTCGGATACAGCAGACACGAATAAGACAGGCACTTCTGGGTCTAATGCGCCCAAGAGAGGTTCCTATAGAGGTTCCGGTGCGTCCTCTTGGTCTTATTCGAGAGACCGTCAGGATAGCGACTCTCGTTCGGGACGTCCTTCAGGCCGGGACAATCGGTCGAACACCCCGAGGTCGACGAGGCGAGGTGCGGGTCGTGGAAGACGTGGTTTCTCCTACCGCAGGCCTCGCAGGTCCAGGAGGTGATGGCTTAAACCTCTATCGCGTTCCGGTTGGCGGAAGGTTGTCGAGCTTTTCACAAGGGTGGGCGTCGATTACGGACGACCCTTGGGTGAGAGGTCGAAAGATATCCTTCAAACGAAAGCCTCCATTAACTCGAAGTCCAAAGTGGACTCATCTTCCGTCAAATCCACAGAAAAGAGACGCTCTGTTATCAGAGGTGCAGTCTCTTTTAATGAAGAATGCGGTAGAGGTCGTAGAAAACCAGGAATCTCCAGGATTCTACAGTCATCTGTTTCTGGTTCCGAAACCAGACGGCTCGTTCCGTCCAGTCATAGATTTGAGCTGGATAAACAAGCTGATCGTCGCTCCGAAGTTTTATATGGAGACGATTCGATCGGTCAGAGCGAGTATTCGGGTGAACGATTATGCAACGAGCATAGATCTCAAAGATGCGTACTTTCACGTCATGGTACATCCGACATTCCGAAAGTATCTACGCTTCGCAGTCCTAGGAGTGGTGTATCAATTCCGGGCGATGTGCTTCGGATTGAATCTAGCACCCTGGGCTTTCACTCGGGTAATGAACTCGGTAATGATCTACTTCCGAGCTCATTCGTCTGCGGTAACGTCGGCCTACCTGGACGACATTCTTCAGAGGTACGGCAACGAGTTAACGCTTCAGAACGATGTTCAGAATCTTCTTCTATTGCTCCGACGTCTCGGTTTTATAGTAAACGAGGAGAAGTCGGATCTAGTGCCGTCCAAGTCATTCACTCATCTGGGAATGAGCTTCGAGACGCATAACAATCTCGTTCGTCTGCCGTTAACCAGAGCGAAATTAGTCAGTTGTTACGCTCGCTATTGTCTGCACGCAGACAAAGTCACGGCGAGAGAATTTATGAGACTGATAGGTCTGTGCGGAGCCGCCGCGGATCTCATTCCGATGGGGCGGTTACGCACACGTCCTCTTCAAATTTTCCTGACACACAATTGGAGTGTGAAAATTCATTCGCTCGATGTAGACGTTCTCTTGTCAGATCAAGTGAAACAAGAGATACAGACTTGGGCAAACATTCAGTGGTTAACTCAGGGAGTTCCGCTGCAGTTGCCGGATCCGAGTTTTACCGTTATGACGGATGCCAGTCAAACAGGTTGGGGTGCATCATTAATCCCAACGGATTCGAGATGCCAGGGTCTTTGGGATCCGCAATTCCTGTGCAAGCACATAAACATCAAGGAAATGATGTCAATTTGGCTTGCGTTACATCACTGGATGGACATTATTCACGATGCTCATGTCCAAATCCTATCCGACAATACGACAGTAGTGGCGTATATACGGAATCAGGGAGGCACTCATTCAGTTCCGTTGTTCAATCTAATGGAAAGAATCCTTCTGTTTGCGTTAGAACATCACGTTCTTCTTTCGGTCCGTCACATACCGGGTCGTCTGAATGTGCTAGCAGACTCCCTTTCACGAAAGGGTCGCTTGTTGCCGTCGGAGTGGACTCTCAACAAACAAGTATTCAATCAGATTTGCTACCAATGGGAACGGCCAATGATAGACTTATTTGCGACACATCTCAACAATCAGTTGCAGACGTATGTATCTCCGTGTCTGGATCCAAGAGCTTTTGCAGTAGACGCTCTGTCGATCCCTTGGGACGGAATGATAGGATATGCGTATCCTCCAGCGCCGTTAATTCAACAAGTATTGCTAAAGATAAAACAATCTCAATGCAAGATTCTGTTGGTAGCATCTCTGTCGCCACAGAGACCGTGGATAAATCTACTCAGGTGTCTGTTGTGGGACCTACCGCGGAAGCTTCCTCCACGGGAGGATCTTCTTTCGCAGGGGAAATCGCGCCAACTCCATCACAACCCGCAAGGTCTCAACCTTCACGTTTTTCCGTTGTGCGGTCCTTCTTGCATGGCAAGCACTTTACAGGACGAGCAGTGGACGCGATTTCTAACTGTTGGAGGACCTCCTCTTCGCTAAACTATGCGGCTAAGTGGAAGGTTTTTCGTCGTTGGTGTAGGGATCATTCTGTAGATATATTCGATCCCTCTATACCAGACATTGCAAACTTTCTAGTATACTTGTTTGACGAAATCAAACTGCAGCCTGTTACTATAAAGGGTTATAGATCTATGTTATCTGATACCTATGCACATCATGATAGTTTACAAATTGGATCTAATGTCTCTTTATCGAAGTTGGTTAGAAACTTTTCGATAAATAGACCCAGAACTCTTAGATTAATTCCTAAGTGGAATTTAGCTTGGGTTCTCCTTAAATTGAAGGAAAAGCCATTTGAACCTCTTGGGACAGTAGATTTCAAATTCTTATCTTATAAGACAGCTTTTCTCTTAGCTTTCTCTTCTGCCAGAAGAGTCAGTGAGCTTCATGCACTATCGGTGGATGATTCTCATTATCGTAGTGTTGGGAACACTATCACCTTCACTACTAATGTGGGTTTTTTAGCTAAGAATCAGGCTCCTAATAAATATCCGGAACCTATTGTTATTAAGGCTCTTCCGTCTTCAGACGGGCGTAGGCCTTTACTCTGTCCTGTTAGAGCACTACGTATCTATAAACAGAGATCTCAGTTTATCAGAAAGGGACGGAAACGTTTCTTTCTGTCTTTGATGCCTAATAGAAAGGACATTTCAGTCCATTCTATTGCTAGATGGATTCAGTTAACTATCCGTACTGCTTATGAAGATTTATCTTCTTCTCAGCAGTCTGTGCTTAAGATTTCTGCTCATGAAGTAAGAGCTCTTTCTACTTCCTGGGCTTATGCTAATAGTGTTGCTATTACAGATTTAATGAAGGCTGCTTATTGGTCTCAGCCATCCTCATTTACGAATTTTTATCTCAGAAATATTGAGTCCATTTCTGGAGACCTGCATTGTTTAGGTCCGTTATCTGTTGCTCAGAATGTCGTCCACTAAACAGTTGCAACTATAGTTATGCAGGCTTTCTGTTCCGGCAGTGACTCCGTCCGGCTGCCCTCTTCGCTCTGTGATATTTGACCCAGGGCAAGGGGAAGGGGGGGGGGGGGGGGGCGGGTGTTCCCTTAGGTCACCTGCTTTATAGTGAAAAGCAAGGGAATGCCTCCTCCAAGTCAGTATTTCTGAGTCGCTTCCGGGATGGTTTTAAAGTGTAATATTAATGTTTAAATTCATTCATGTCTTATTTTTAAAGTGTAGCTCGGTGTGAAGCATTTGTAATGTCAAGTGTCAAACGGGCTTTAATATACAATACTCGGACACTTTTAAATGACTATAAAGAGTCTCAATTCTCTGGACTACTTTATTTATTGGCTTGCTTTAAAAATAATTAGTATAAGGGTTATACTGGATGTTAATAGAGAACATGAATGTTATTGTGCTCAATTATTAAGGGTAGTGTATCTTTCTAATTTAATATTAAATAAGAAAGATACATGTAAAGCCTAATACTCCTTTTCTCCTTAAGGGGTTACCTCTTTACTATATAGTTGAGCTTATTGGATTTTCTTCTATGTCCTAGGCCCTCCAGCCTGTTTACTATTCAGCTAAGTCTGGGTCATTGGTACAGTATAAAAATGTTGAAAAATTTATAGTAATTTATATATTTTTTATACTTACCAATGACCCAGACGGGGATGGCCCTCCCTGGAGTTGGGAACTCTTGCCTCCCCGCTGAGTACATAGCGCTGACCAGGCACTGCCAGTAAGAATGATAATTGGCGCCAATTTTGGGACGTCTGCGACACTGCGCACGCGCAGTGGAGGCGTAGTGTGGAGGTCCTTTAGGACATGATTTCTTTTTGTTTTGGATGCAAATTTTGGGGATTGGGGGGCAAAATTTGTGTTTGGCCCTGGTTTTGTTAGAGTTAGCACCAGCTAAGCTAAGTCTGGGTCATTGGTACGTATAAAAAATATATAAATTACTATAAATTTTTTAACTTTTTATGTGCAGTTGTTTCTTTTATTTCAATAAATTTCTCTTTTAGGTCAGCATCTGATAACTGCTCTAGCCACTTTAATGTTTGGTTATAACACCACATCCTGGTAAGTTATAAAATATGCAGATTTTCTTTAGATCTATTTGTTACTAGCGGGTGTTACGCGGCGTTGCACGGGAGAAGATGGTTATATCAATATACTCTCTTGTTTTGTGTGGGTTTTGTTGGTCAGTATTAACCCCTTACATGTTGCTGACGGATATTCCTACCCAGGACATTAAAACTCTTGCCTCTGAAATAAGTAAAATTTGACCGTGTTTAACCAAATTTTCACCTTCAAATTGTACCAACATTTTGACCAGCGATTACTCGAGTTAAACTTTAATGAATTTTTGCATCAAGTCTAGCCATGGCTACTTAACAGCAGCCATGACTAGATTTGATGAAGAATATTTAAAAATACTCAGCGGGGTAAGAGTTAAAATGATTTTTCTGATGATAAATGATGATGAAACATGTGTAGTAACCTCCGCCCCAATGCAAAATGATCAATGATTTTGTGAATAGAAAAAGTAAAATATGCTAAAAGTATACCTGAGATCACAAAGGGAATCTTCAGATACCATTTTATGAAGCAGGACCAACGCTGATTTTTTGTCACTTCAAAGAGGTGTCAAATAATATGGATAAAAATGTTACTTAATTTCAACTTATGAAAAGAAATTTTATTTTAAAATATTCCAGCATTTGGTTAGATTTAACATCATGGCATTGAATATAATTTGTCAGTGTTAATACTAATGCGATGCTGAAGAAATTCAAGTATTTGTTTAGGTGTACCGGTATGTAAAATATGAAAGAGTTTCTGAGGTTGGACTGTCATAATTAAAAGTTCATTATCAATCTTGGACTGTCATAATTAAAAGTTCATTATCAATCTTGGACTGTCATAATTAAAAGTTCTTTATCAATCTTGGACTGTCATAATTAAAAGTTCATTATCAATCTTGAATTCTTTACAATGGCAAATCAGAAAGTTTCCAAAATCTGAAGTTTGAGAACTGTCATCATGTTTATTCAGTGACCAATCAGAGATGGCATCATAAAAGGCAGCTTGTTAAATGTACTATCTGGTAAAATTATAAACCGGAAATAAGCACAGTACATGTGTAGCTGGACATGTGTAAATGTTTTGTCTATGGTGACCAACAACACATGTGTCGCAATTAGTGATTAATAACAGGATTTTACATCACTTTAATGTCTTGGATGTATTGCATAATGTGATGCAATACTGGTTAAAAATACTCCCAGACTGCAAGGAAGTATATGTTTTCATTAGTGGCTGAAAGCCTTTATTGAAAACTTTGATTTCCTGGCAGTCACAAATGAGATATTATTGGTACCTACTCAAAAACAGGTATTCTTTTTATTATATGCATTGAGATGCTTTGTTGTAATTAAGGGGAGCATGATGGCTCAGTAGATAACTCTTTGCACACTGATGTCTATATATTACAATTTCAACCTGCATATATTTTTATACTGTACCAATGACCCAGACATAGCTGGTGCTAACTCTTAAAATATAGGGCCAAACACAAATTTTGCCCCCCAATCCCCAAAATTTGCATCTAAAACTAAAGAAAACATGTCCTGAGAGGCCCTCCACACTTCGCCCCCACTGCGCATGCGCAGTGTCAAGGACGTTCCGAAATTGGCGCCATTTATCATTCTAAGTTTGGCCCTTCATCAGTTAACATCTGACTGATCTTTGTGCTTTTAAATCTCAGTTTAAATGATGCCAGACACATAAATATTAGTGAAATGGTGATTCTAAGGAGGATAGAAAAGGAGGAGAGGAAAAGAATGTGTGACAGAATATTATCAGGGCTGTAACTTAAAATTTTTTAATGAAATTATGTTAAGTTACCTATTTTCAAGGCAGCAGCCATTTTGTTGTCATTCTGATTATTTAGTTACACTGTTTTTACAAGTGTTTTTCCTCTCTCCCTGTCCTTTAAGTTCCCCCTTGCTATTCTCCCATGCTTTTGGCATAATTTCTGTAATTATTATTACTAAAATTTCTTGGGAGTTTAGCTGAATAACAGAATGAATTCTGTTCTTTCCCCATGTTTACGTCTTCACCTACGGGTGGTTAGGCGTTGTGTTCTGCATCTACCATCTGATGTTCTGCAGTTTCTTCCCTGGAAGTCTCTGTTTTGCATCAGATGGTGTATTTTTGGTAACTGATTTCGGGCCTGGGTGCCTGGAGTCTTATTTTAGTGTTTTTACACTCATTGTTTACATTTACAACAGCCCTCTGTGTGAGGGGGGGATTTCTAAATAATAATATCTTTATGTTATTTCAATCATAACTAGATACATTATTATTGTTCGTAAGTGTTGAATAAATTGTTTAAAATATTTTTAAAATTTTTGTCCACACTTAGGCTTGGGATCCATTGGGGCTCAACGTTACTTTTCAGAAACTTGGGCTGTTCTGAAAAAATATTTTTTCAAAATATTTTGATTTCAATTATTTTTTCTATATTAATGGATCATATTATTATTATGTATTTTGATTGCCAGGGGTTAGTGCGAGTACCAGGACTTGTTTTCTTTTCACATTGAAAGGATATTGATCAATTGTTTTAAGAGGAAGTCTTCCTCTGACCTTATTATCATTCTATATGTGGTCAGTGTACTCGCATTAACTCCGGTTCTGTATCGTATGATTTCGATGACAATATGGGAAGTGTATGTCACGGTATGTTGTTGGGGATTTGGACACTCCGGTCCTTTCCCCGCAGGGTCACTCTACTTTATCAATTTCTATTTCAGACGATCAAGATTAGGGTGATGTATCTGTGATGTCTTCCAACAGTGTGCCTCCGTCGTCACAATTAATGAAGGGCTAGCGGAAAAGTGCTCATGTAATACGCCAATTGCCTAAGAGGACCCTAGTAGGTTCGACGGCCTTTGACGTCCGCTAGCTCGCCCGGTGTAGCGTCCATTCACCGAATGGTTCGGCAGCCGGGTTTGTCCGTTGCGGTCTAGAAGGAATTTTGGGGTGATGCGAGCACTATAAAATTAACTTAATGCACACCCAGTGACGGCGGATCGGAGGGAGAACGGAGGAAGCCTTTTAGTCCGGTTCATAGCTCGTTCCGGTCCATCCGGACGGCAAGCGAGAGAGGCCCCTCTCTCGTTCAACAACATCTGGCCCCAGATGTTGTGGTACAAATGTGTCGTTAGCGGAGCATACGTCCGTCGCTCGGGACGCTCCGTTGTATAGGCAGTCCGCTGAGACTGCTAAGGCTTCCTCTTCTCGTCAGCGCACACGACCGCACCTTGGCTGCGTGACCGCCGATATATTACCAGCTTCGCCGATCAAGGATTCTTCGGCGACCAGGTCACACCATCCGGCAGCCAGGGATTCGAGACCGATGGACTCCGGACGTTCGCATAGGAAAAGTATGCGGGAGCCATCTGATGCGGAGCTGCCCTCGGCGAAGCAGCGATAGACTGCGCCTCCGCAGGTCTCGACGCCGGACATTCTTGTGCACATAGCACAGCGTATCGCAGCATCCCAGCAGCCGACAGAAACGGTGTCGGATCGAGAATTATCCGACAGCGCTGGGTCGGTAGCCGGGGACTCGAGGCCTGCAGACTCCGGACGTTCGCATAGGAAGTATGCGGGAGTCAATGTACACGGAGCTTCCAGCGGCAATGCATCGTAAGTCCGCTACTGCACAGGCCTCGGGAACGGACGTGCTTTCCTTAATAGCACAGTTTATCGCAGCATCCCAGCATCAACTGAATCTGTCGCATATATTTTTTCCGACGATGCTGGGTCGGGACGCTCCGCGGAAGCGGGTACGGACGTCCGAAAGTTTCATCCGGTCCGACGGGATACCGAAAGGGATTCGGTGGATTTCAAGCTTTCCCTTTCGGAACAACATATGCTGCGATGCTGGATAAGAAACTGATAGCGTCGGTGGACTTAGAAATTTTTGGTTCGGTTCAGGGACATCGTCCCTCAGTTCCGACATAGTCCAATAATGTCACACAAACTTTCGAATTATTGAACGACGCTATATATATTATTATTTTATGCTTGCTATCCAAGCATTTCTGGTTTCTTGTTCGAAGAGTTATGGAGATGTCTTTCAAAAGTGTGCCTCTGTCGTCATAGTTAATGAAGAGTTAGCGGCAATAAGTGCTCATGGAATATGTCTATCGCTTACGGAGTGACATTCGCTAGCTCACCCGGTGTAGCGTACATTCATCGAATGGTTCGGCTGCCGGGTTCGTCCGTTGCGGTCTAGGAAGGAGATTTGGGTGATGCGAGCACTTTAATTACTTTAGTACTCACCCAGTGACGGCAGATTGAGGACAGATCGGAGGAAGCCAACAACATAGGGGACCGCATGTTGTGGTTCAGATATTTTACATTCGGAGCATATGTCCGTTGCTCGGGACGCTCCGTTATATTGACAGTCCGAGAGACTGTCTTTAATGCTTCCTCATCCTCACAGCAGGGCACACGACCGCACATTGGCTACGTGACCTCGAGTATCCGATCAGTTTCGGCATTCAGTGATTCCACAGCGAATAGGTCGCGCCATCCGATAGCCAAGGGACACGAGGCCGATACACTCCGTTCGCTCGCATATTGGAAGTATGCACGGGGTAACGATCTCGGAGCTTCCTGCGGCAATGCATCGTAAGACTGCTGCTCCTCAGGCCTCAGTGACGGACGTGCTATCCGAGTTAGCACAGTTGTTTCGCAGCATCCCAGCAATTGACGGTTTCTCGGTCGAATCTGGAATTATCCGACGGCGCTGGGTCGGTCCGGTCCGCGGTTGCATCAAGCTACGGACGACCGAACGCTTTATAGGGTCCGACAGGATGGCGAAAGGGATTCGAAAGATTTCGAGTTTTCCCTTTAGTAGTATCGGAAGATGCCTTTCATATCTTCTGGCATTTCTTCCAGTGATTATTTTTCGGACTTCATTGCTGCGATCTTGGATAAGAGACTTATAGCGTCATTGGACTCGGATTTTTCGATCGGTACAGGGACTTTGTCCCTGACTTACCGACGCAGTCCAATATTGTCATTACAACATGTGTTTTATTTTTCGACGCTATATATTTATATATATATACAAGACGGCTACTAAGCATGATAGTTTAGTTTCTTGTCCGCGTGGCTCATTTCTGCCATTTTATCTTTTTTTACATATAGTTTATTTTGGCAGAGCAGGGCATACCGAGAGTTCATATGCGTCTAGACGGTGTGTTTAAAGACTGCATATATTCTTTTTCACCGTTTATGTCTTTTCCAATCTCAATGTTGGGAACGACATTATGTATATTAGACTTAACTTAGACGCTTTATTATACGTAATCCGCCTTACTGAGGCGTTATCATTACGTCTTCAAGAAAAGATTTACGGGATATTATTCTCAATGTAATTTCTTTTGAGGGCAGTAGTTTGTTCACGTATAACTCCGCCCTTCAGTGGCTGATTGGAGTTGGTTAGACGTGATGCAGCCCTAGCTACATCCACGCGTGGATAGTAGGTTAAGAACTCTCTCAGAGTCGCTTCGTTCTCGGAGGAGCTTCTCTTCGACGGCAACTTTCCGGCAATCCATGAATTGCTTGATTTATACATCCTCTTGTCTATCTAGTGTTACAAGAGATTCAGACTGGGGCAAACATTCGGTGGTTGACTCAGAGAGTGCCGCCGCAGTTGCCGGACCCGAGTGTGGATGTTATGACGGTTGCCAGTCAAACAGATTGGGATATATACTGATCCCTACGGATTCGAAGTGCCAGGGTCTTTGGGTTCCGCAGTCTTTTAGCTATCAGTTAACTTCCGCGGAATAATGTTTTTTAGGCTTGCTTTATGTCATTGCATGAACATTATTCAGAAACGCATGCCCAAATTCCTGTCCTTTAATTCGACAGTGGTGGCGTATCTCCGGAACCAGGGAGGCACTCTTTCGTTTCCGTTATTCAATTTAATGGAAAGAATCCGTCTGTTGGTTATAGTACACCAAGTTCAGTTTTGGTCCGTCATATTCTGGGTCGTCTGATTGTTTTATCGCACTCCCGTTCTCTTACGGGTCGCTTGTTGCTGTCAGAATGGACTCTCAACAAACAAGTATTCAATCAGATTTGCTATCTATGGGAGCGCCCAATGATGTTTTATTTATGACACAGCTGGCTAATCAATTGCAGACGTATGTGTTGGCTTGTCCAGATCTCTGAGCTAATACTTTTAACGCTCTATTGATCTATAGGACAGAATGATAGGATACGCGTATCCTCCGGCGCTGTTGTTTTTAGCAGGTATTGCTAAGATAAACAACCACAATACATTTCTGTTGATAGCATCTCTATCTTCACAGAGATCATGAGTAATTTACTCTCTTGTCTACTGTGGATCTTAACGTGAAATCTTCCTCTATGTGAGGATCTTTTTTCACTGGTAAATCGTGTCATCTTTATCACAACCAGCAAGGTCGCAACCTTCATGTATTCCGTTGTGTGGTCCGTATTGCATTGTAAGCACTATACTGGACGAGCTTTGGACGCGATTTCTTACTATAGGAGATCCTCTTCTTCGCTATTCTATGCGACTAAAGTGGAGGCTCTTCCGTCGTGGTGTAGGGATCATTATGTTCATATGGTTGATCCCTCCATACTACTCATTGCTATTTTTTAGTATACTTGTTTCACAAGATCTACTGCAGCCTGTTGTTATTTAGGTTATAGGTTTATGTTACCTCATACCTATGCACTCTACGATAGTTTACAATTGAGTCTTTTGTCTCTTTATCTAAGTCAGTTAGTAACTTTTTGATAAATAGACTTAGAATCTTTAGATTAAATTCCTATACGGATTTTAACTTCAGGTTCTTATTTAGCTAAGTAATCATTTGAGCCTCTGGAAACAGTAGTTTTCAAATTCTGACCTTTTAGACAGTAATTCTGTTGGTTTCTCTTTTACTGTAGAGTCAGTGAGTTTCATGCACTATCGATGGATGATTTTCACTTTCATAGTTTCGGAATCAATACTTCCGTTACTATTTAGGTTGGATTGTTGCATAAGAGTTAGGCTCCTATTATCCGGAACCTATTATTTTAAGGTCCTTCCGTCTTCGTATGGGCATAGGCCTTTACTCTTTCCGGGTACAGTTTATGTATTTATAAACAGATATCTGTTTATTACAAGGGCGTAAGCTTCTTCTGTCTTTGATGTCTAGTAGAAGGACGTTACGCTCCATTTTATTGTTAATGGATTCTATTAACTAGCGTACTGCTTATGGTATATCATTGGCTTAGCAGTTGTGCTTAAGTTTTCGGCTCATGAAGTAAGAGTTCTTCTACTTCTTGGGCTTACATTAATAGTGTTCTATTATAGATTTTTGAAGGCTGCTCATTGCGCTCAGCCATCCATTCATGAATTTTATCTCAGAAATATCGAGTCTATTTCTGGAGGCCTCTATTGTTAGGTCTATTATCTACTGCTCAGAATGTCATTCACTTAACAGTTGCTACTATAGCTAGGTAGGCTGTCTGTTTCGGCAGTGTCTCCGTTCGGCTGCCCTCTTCGCTCTGGGCTATTTGACCCAGGGCAAGAAAAAGGGGGGGGGAGGGTGTTCCCTTGGGTCACCTGTTTTTACTATGAAAACAAGGGGATACCTCCTCCGGAGTTAGTAATTCTGAGCTGTTATTGGGATGGTTGTTTAGTGAGAAGTTTAAGTTTATAAAATTCATTCAAGTCTTAGTTTTTAAAGTATAGCTTTTGAATATTGCATATGTCAACGGACATGATTATGCAATTCTCACACACTTTTAGGAGTATAAGAGTCTCTATTCTCTAGACTTACTTTATTATTGGCTTACTTTAAAAATTATTAGTATAAGGATTATTGGATATTAATAGAGTACATGGATGTATGAAGCTCAATTTTTGGAAGGTGTTGTATCTTTCTAATTTATCATAAATAAGAAAGATACATGTAAGGCCTATTACTTCTTTTCCCTACAGGGGATGACTCTATTTTATTTTATTGAGCGTATTCCATTTTGCTCTATGTCCTTGGCCCTCCAGCCTTTTTACTATTCAGCTATGTCTGGGTCATTGGTACAGTATAAAAATGTTAAAAAATTTATAGTAATTTATATATTTTTTATACTTACCAATGACCCAGACGGGGATGGCCCTCCCAGGAGTTGGGAACTCTTGCCTCCCCGCTGAGTACATAGCGCTTACCAGGCACTGGTTATTAGAATGATAAATGGCGCCAATTTCGGAACGTCCTTGACACTGCGCATGCGCAGTGGGGGCGAAGTGTGGAGGGCCTCTCAGGACATGTTTTCTTTAGTTTTAGATGCAAATTTTGGGGATTGGGGGGCAAAATTTGTGTTTGGCCCTATATTTTAAGAGTTAGCACCAGCTATGTCTGGGTCATTGGTAAGTATAAAAAATATATAAATTACTATAAATTTTTTAACTTTTCCCATAATGCAACTAGGAATTTAAGCAATTTAATCTTGTTTGACAGAGCTCAATGAGCTCCGTCAAACAAGATTAAATGGCTTGAACTTCTGGTTGCATTGGGGGAAAAATTTGTTGTGTGAAATTTTAGTACTTTGATGTCAGAGTGCAGGGAGTTACGGACCTTAAACTTAGAGGTCCATGGTTTGACCCTGACCAGGGATAAGTGCATTGTGTCCTTGGGCAAAGCAGTTAATCTGGATTGCCCACCTGGGGTCACGTGTGTACAGCATGTCAAAGGTGCACTTGCCTTCACCCAATGCTAACCCTTGGTGTGTGGAGTTAGTATGTTCGGGAGTGTTACAGTTGCAAGCCTTTGCTCAGTGTTCTCTCCAGATACGGTGGCTTCCTCCACCTGCAAAAACTGCCCGGCATGCAGGGATCTTGGGTGTCAAAAGTGTCAGTAAACTCCAATAGCTAAATAAATAAAAATTGCAATTAAAACACACAAAAACCGAAAACATGCAGTGATATCGATAGTAATCTCAATTTATTGCACAATGCATGTCACTTCTCTCATGGAGCTCTGTCAAACAAAATATAATAGAATAAATGCTAAGTTTATCTCTAGAATACAGGAAAGCGACACAATCCCTGTTAATTGAATACTTCTGTTAATATTTTTATACTGTACCAATGACCCAGACATAGCTGGTGCTAACTCTTAAAATGTAGGGCCAAACACAAATTTTGCCCCCCAATCCCCAAAATTTGCATCTAAAACCAAAGAAAACATGTCCTGAATGGCCCTCCACACTTCACCTCTACTGCGCATGCGCAGTGTCAAGGACGTTCCGAAATTGGCGCCATTAATCATTCTAAGTTTGGCCCTTCATCAGTTAACATCTGACTGATCTTTGTGCTTGTAAATCTCAGTTTAAATGATGCCAGACACATAAATATTAGTGAAATGGTGATTCTAAGGAGGATAGAGAAGGAGGAGAGGAAAAATGTGTGACAGAATTTTATCAGGGCTGTAACTTAAAATTTTTTTATGAAATTATGTTAAGTTACCTATTTTCGAGGCAGCAGCCATTTTGTTGTCATTCTGGTTATTTAGTTACACTGATTTTTCAGTGTTTTCCTCTCTCCCTTTCCTTTAAGTCCCCTCTTGCTATTCTCCCATGCTTTTGGCATAGTTTCTGTAATTATTATTACTAAAATTTCTTGGGAGTTTTAGCTGAATAACAATGAATTCTGTTCTTTTCCCCATGTTTACGTCTTCCCCTACGGGTGGTTAGGTGTTGTGTTCTGCATCTACCATCTGATGTTCTGCAGTTTCTTCCCTGGAAGTCTCTGTTTTGCATCAGATAGTGTATTTATGGTAACTGATTCCGGGCCTGGGTGCCTGGAGTCTTATTTTAGTGTTTTTACACTCATTGTTTACATTTACAACAGCCCTCTGTGTGAGGGGGGGATTTCTTGAAAATAATATCTTGATGTTATTTTAATCATAACTAGATACATTATTATTGTTCGTAAGTGTTGAATAAATTGTTTAAAATATTTTTAAAATTTTTGTCCACACTTAGGCTTGGGATCCATTGGGGCTCAACGTTACTTTTCAGAAACTCGGGCTATTCTGAAAAAATATTTTTTCAAAATATATTGATTTCAATTATTTTTTCTATATTAATGGATCATATTATTATTATGTATTTTGATTGCCAGGGGTTGGTGCGAGTACCAGGACTTTGTTTTCTTTTCACATTGAAAGGATTTTGATCAATTGTAATAAGAGGAAGTCTTCCTCTGACTTTTATAATCATTCTATATGTGGTCAGTGTACTCGCATTAACTCCTGTTCTGTATCGTATGATTTCGATGACAACATGGGAAGCGTATGTCACGGTATGTTAGTGGGGAATTGGACACTCCGGTCCTTTCCCCACAGGGTCACTCTACTTTATCAATTTCTATTTCAGACGATCAAGATTAGGGTGATGTATCTGTGATGTCTTCCAACAGTGTGCCTCCGTCGTCACAATTAATGAAGGGCTAGCGGAAAAGTGCTCATGTAAATATGCCAATTGCCTAAGAGGACCCTAGTAGGTTCGACGGCCTTTGACGTCCGCTAGCTCGCCCGGTGTAGCGTCCATTCATCGAATGGTTCAGCAGCGGGGTTCGTCCGTTGCAGTCTAGAAGGAGTTATGGGGTGATGCGAGCACTATAAATCAACCAAATGCACACCCAGTGACGGCGGATTAGAGGGAGAACAGAGGAAGCCTTTTAGTCCGGTTCATAGCTCGTTCTGGTCCATCCGGACGACGAGCGAGAGAGGCCCCTCTCTCGTACAACAACATCTGGCCCCAGATGTTGTGGTACAAAATGTTTCGCATTCGGAGCATACGTCCGTCACTCGGGACGCTCCGACAGATAGGCAGTCCGGAGTAGACTGTCAATAAGGCTTCCTCATTCTCATGGTAGCGCACACGACCGCTCTTGGGTATGTGACCTCGGATATCCAGTCAGCTTCGCCAGTCAGAGAATCATCAGCGACCAGGTCACACCATCCGGTAGCCAGGGACACGAGGCCTGCAGACTCCGGACGTTCGCATAGAAAAGTGTGCAGGAGTCAACGTACACGGAGCTTCCGGCGGCAATGCATCGTAAGACCGCTACTGCACAGGCCTCGGGAACGGACGTGCTTTCCTAAATAGCACAGCTTATCGCAGCATCCCAGCATCAACTGAATCTGTCAAATATTTTTTATCCGACGATGCTGGGTCGGGACGCTCCGCGGAAGCGGGTACGGACGTCCGAAAATTTCATCCGGTCCGACGGGATACCGAAAGGGATTCGGAGGATTTCGAGCTTTCCCTTTCGGAACAACATATGCTGTTGTGTATGTCATCTGACTTGATCTTCTACAGCTTCTTTCGTCGGACCAGAATGCTGCGATGCCGGATAAGAAACTGATAGTTTCGGTGGACTTAGAAATTTTTGGTTCGGTTCAGGGACATCGTCCCTCAGTTCCGACATAGTCCAATAATGTCACACAAACTTTCGAATTATTGAACGACGCTATATATATATTATTATTATATGCTTGCTATTACCAAGCATTTCGGGCTTCTTGTTCGCAAAGTTACGGAGATGTCTTTCAAAAGTGTGCCTCTGTCGTCATAGTTAATGAAGAGCTAGCGGCAATAAGTGCTCATGGAATATGTCTATCGCCTAAGAGGTCCCTTGTAGGATTGACGGAGTGACATTCGCTAGCTCACCCGGTGTAGCGTACATTCATTGAATGCTTCGGCTGCCAGGTTCGTCCGTTGCGGTCTAGGAAGGAGATTTAGGTGATGCGAGCACTATAATTACTTTAGTACTCACCCAGTGACGGCGGATTGAGGACAGATCGGAGGAAGACTGTTAGTCCGGTTCCTGGCTTGTCCAGGTCCGTCCGGGCTGTGAGCGAGAGAGGTCCCTCTCTCGTCCAACAACATAGGGGACCGCATGTTGTGGTTCAGATATTTTACATTCGGAGCATATGTCTGTCGGTCGGGACGCTCCGTTATATTGACAGTCTGAGAGACTGTCGATAATGCTTCCTCATCCTCACAGCAGGGCACACGACCGCACATTGGCTACGTGACCTCGATTATCCGATCAGTTTCGTCATTCAGTGATTCCACGGCGAACAGGTCACGCCATCCGGTAGCCAAGGGACACGAGGCCTATACACTCCGTTCGCTCGCATATTAGTAGTATGCACGGGGTAACGATCACGGAGCTTCCAGCGGCAATGCATTGTAGGACCGCTTCTCCACAGGCCTCAGTGACGGACGTGCTATCCGAGTTAGCACAGTTTTTTCGCAGCATCCCAGCAATCGACAGTTTCTTAGTCGAATCAGGAATTATCTGACGGCGCTGGGTCGGTGCGGTCCGCGGTTGCATCAGGTACGGACGACCGAACGCTTTATAGGTCCGACAGGATGGCAAAAGGGATTCGAAAGATTTCGAGTTTTCCCTTTCGTAGCATCGGAAGCTGCCATTCATATCTTCTGGCATTATCTTCCAGTGATTGTTATTTCGGACTACATTGCTGCGATGTTGGATAAGAGACTTATAGCGTCATTGGACACGGAATTTTGGATCGGTTCAGGGACATTGTCCCTGACTTACCGACCCAGTCCAATAATGTCATTAGAACATGTGTATTATTTATCGACGCTATATATGCATATAAGCCTGCTACCAAGCATGATAGTTTAGTTTCTTGTCCGCAATGCTCATTTCTGCCTTTTTATCATTTATACGAATAATTTATTTTGGCAGAGCAGGGCATACCGAGAGTTCATATGCATCTAGACGGCGTGGTTAAAGACTGGAAATATTCTTTTTTGCCGTCTATGTCTTTTCCAACCACAATGTTGGAAACGACAATGATGTCTAGTAGACTTAACTTAGACGCTTTATCATACGTAATCCACCTTACTGAGGCTTTATCATTACGTCTTCAAGAAAAGAATTACGGGATATTATCCTCAATGTGATTTCTTTTGAGGGCAGTAGTTTGTTCACGTATAACTCCGCCCTTCAGTGGCTGATTGGAGTTGGTTAGACGTGACGCAGCCCTAGCTACATCCACGTGCGTGGATAGTAAGGTGAAGAACTCTCTCAGAGTCGCTTCGTTCTCGGAGAAGCTTCTCTTCGATGGCAACTTTTCAGCAATCCATGAATTGCTCGATTTACACGTTCTCTTGTCTATCTAGTGTTGCAAGAGATTCAGACTGGGGCAAACATTCGGTGGTTGACTCAGAGAGTGCCACTGCAGTTGCCGGATTCGAGTGTTATAATTATGACGGTTGCCAGTCAAACAGGTTGGGATATAATATTGATCCCAACGGATTCGAAGTGCCAGGGTCTTTGGGTTCCGCAGTCTCTTAGCAAGCACTTATCTTCCGCGGAATAATGTTTTTTAGGCTTGCTTTATGTCATTGGATGAACATTATTCAGAAACGCATGTCCAAATCCTGTCCGTTAATTCGACAGTAGTGGCGTATCTCCGGAACCAGGGAGGTACTCATTCGTTTCCGTTATTCAATTTAATGGAAAGAATCCTTCTGTTTGTTATAGTACACCAAGTTCTGTTTCGGTCCGTCATATTCCGGGTCGTCTGATTGTTTTACCGGACTCCCGTTCACTTATGGGTCGCTTGTTGCCGTCAGAATGGACTCTCAACAAACAAGTATTCAATCAGATTTGCTATCAATGGGAGTGCCCAATGATAATTTATTTACGACACAGCTTGCTAATCAATTGCAGACGTATGTGTTTGCTTGTCCGGAACTCTGAGCTAATGTTGTTAACGCTCTATTGATCTAATAGGACGAAATGATAGGATATGCGTATCCTCCGGCGCTGTTGTTTCAGCAGGTATTGCTAAGATAAACAACCACAATACATTTCTGTTGATAGCATCTCTGTCTTCACAGAGACCGTGGGTAAATTTACTCTGATGTCTACTGTGGGACTTAATGCGAAATCTTCCTCAATGAGAGGATCTTTTTTCGCTGGGTAAAATCGTGTCATCTTTATCACAACCCGCAAGGTCGCAACCTTCACGTATTCCGTTGTGTGGTCCTTATTGCATTGTAAGCATTGTACTGGACGAGCTTTGGACGCGATTTCTTACTATAGGAGATCCTCTTCTTCGCTATTCTATGCGGCTAAAGTGGAGGCTCTTCCGTCGTTGGTGTAGGGATCACTATGTTCATATTGTTGATCCCTCCATACTACTCATTGCAACTTTTTAGTATACTTGTTTGACAAGATCTACTGCAGCCTGTTATTATTAAGGTTATAGGTTTATGTTACCTCATACCTATGCACTCTATGATAGTTTACAATTGAGTCTTATGTCTCTTTATCTAAGTCAGTTAGTAACTTTTCGATAAATAGACTTAGAATCATTAGATTAAATTCCTATATGGAATTTAACTTCGGTTCTTATTTAGCTAAGTAATCATTTGAGCCTCTGGAAACAGTAGTTTTCAAATTCTGACCTTTTAGACAGTAATTCTGTTGGCTTCTCTTTTACTGAAGAGTCAGTGAGTTTCATGCGCTATCGGTGGATGATTTTCACTTTCGTAGTTTCGGAATCACTACTTCCTTTACTATTTAGGTTGGATTTTTGCATAAGAGATAGGCTCCTAATATCCGGATCCTATTGTTATTAAGGTCCTTCCGTCTTCGTACGGGCATAGGCCTTTACTCTGTCCGGTTAGAGTTTATGTATTTATAAACAGATATCTGTTTATTACTACGGGCGTAAACTTCTAATGTCTTTGATGCCTATTAGAAGGACGTTACGCTCCATTCTATTGCTAATGGATTCAATTAACTATCGATACTGCTTATGGTATATCTTTGACTCAGCAGTTGTGTTTGAGACTTCGGCTCATGAAGTAAGAGTTCTTCTACATCTTGGGCTTACATTAATAGTGTCGCTATTATAGATTTTTGAAGGCTGCTCATTGCGCTCAGCCATCCACATTCATGAATTTTTTATCTCGGAAATATTGAGTCCATTTCTGGAGGCCGCTATTGTTAGGTCTATTATCTACTGCTCAGAATGTCATTCACTTAACAGTTGCTACTATAGCTAGGTAGGCTGTCTGTTTCAGCAGTGACTCCGTTCTGCTGCCCTCTTCGCTCTGGGCTATTTGACCCAGGGCAAGAAAAAGGGGGGGGGGGGGGGGGAGGGTGTTCCCTTGGGTCACCTGTTTTACTATGAAAACAAGGGGATACCTCCTCCGGAGTTAGTAATTCTGAGCTGTTATTGGGATGGTTGTTTAGTGAGAAGTTTATGTTTTAAAAATTCATTCAAGTCTTAGTTTTTAAAGGATAGCTTTTGAATATAGCATGTGTCAACGGACATGATTATGCAATCCTCAGACACTTTTAAGGAGTATAAAGAGTCTTTATTCTCTAGACTTACTTTATTTATTGGCTTACTTTAAAAATTATTAGTATAAGGATTATACTAGATATTAATAGAGTACATGGATGTATGATGCTCAATTTTGGAAGGTGTTGTATCTTTCTAATTTATCATAAATAAGAAAGATACATGTAAGGCCTAATACTTCTTTTTCCCTAGAGGGGATGACTCTATTTTATATTATTGAGCGTATTCCATCTTGCTCTATGTCCTTGGCCCTCCAGCCTTTTTACTATTCAGCTATGTCTGGGTCATTGGTACAGTATAAAAATGTTAAAAAATTTATAGTAATTTATATATGTTTTATACTTACCAATGACCCAGACGGGGATGGCCCTCCCAGGAGTTGGGAACTCTTACCTCCCCGCTGAGTACATAGCGCTTACCAGGCACTGGTTATTAGAATGATTAATGGCGCCAATTTCGGAACGTCCTTGACACTGCACATGCGCAGTAGAGGTGAAGTGTGGAGGGCCATTCAGGACATGTTTTCTTTGGTTTTAGATGCAGATTTTGGGGATTGGGGGGCAAAATTTGTGTTTGGCCCTGTATTTTAAGAGTTAGCACCAGCTATGTCTGGGTCATTGGTAAGTATAAAAAATATATAAATTACTATAAATTTTTTAACTTTCATTGACAAAGTGGCTATTCAATTAACAGGGTTCCACTGTATTGAAAAATATTTGTTGGACATTTCCCACTATGTTATAAAGAATACAATAAATTTTCAAATTTTAACCCCATCCACACTTTGGTCAAAATATTATTTCAAGTCTGTTAATCAAAACTGATTTTGTGTTATGCCAAGTTGCATTAGGCCTAAAAAAGTTAAAAATCTGTTTCTCAGATCCTCCTGCATGTTCCTTTTTGCTGCTGCATGCTCTCTTTTTATAATATAAACTTCAAAAAAAATAAAAATTAAATGGTTTATGTCTGATATTTTACCATAGTTAAAAAAATTGATAAATTTGTCCCTTGAGTGCAAGATGGCTTTGCAGTGCTTTAGCATTACAAAGCCTTCTTGCTCTCAAGGGACGAAATACACCACCACCCATGATATTCTGTAGATTATGAGGCCTGAAACATAAACCAAGAACATGAACTTTTGATGGCAAAGAAATAATTACAGAAATCAAAAATAAAATAAAAAACTGCTCGCCCGTATGCAATTTTACAAATAATGGCCTGAGAAACAGAAGATCTACTTTGTGTGGCCTTATGGGAAAATTTTTCTGCTTGAAATTTTGATATTTTTACTTTAGTGTTCTGATGATTAACCCTTTACCCAACGAAACAGAAGCATCCATTTTACAAAGTGAACAGTTTAAAAAAAATTTCCACTTATTGGAAGGACCTGAAAATTTTACAAAACAATAATTCAAATAATAATGATATGATGTGCATTGGGAAAAGGGTTAACCATTATAGTATGATGATGTGATATAAGATCACCTGATTTTACCACAAAATCATGGTATTATGTCCTTGAGCTGTGCATGACGTAATCCCTATTCAGTGTTCAACTTGTACTACAACTGCTGAAGTTTATAGTAATGTTTCACCTGCGTGTATCTTCGTTTTATTTTTCAGCTTTAATACATGGTAGGCCTGTTTAAAAATATCATCTTGTCAAAAATTGATCTAGTCTTAATTTATTTGCGCTGAGGTGATGATTAATTTGACATTTAATTACTATTATCAAAATGGTGACCTCGACATATATAATCAGTTTTCGATAAGTGCAGGTAAAAACGTTCTCTTTCTGAATCAAATGATTGCACATGTTCACAGAAGTTACTATGGCTGATACAAATTGTATCAGTCTAGACGTTGTAGCTTGTATCACGACCAGGGGGTGGGGTGGGGAGAGGAATCCAGTGATTAACTGACAAGGATTTGCTACCGTCATCCACCTGCCGATTAGTTGAGTGCACAATCGGCAGATAGTGAGTGTCAGTGTCAGAAGTCACAACCAAAAGGATTGATAGATTCAAGAACGCATAGAATAAGGTTAATTTTACAGTACAGTCAGGTTGATATGTCCATTGATCTCAAGAGCGAGTCACTGTGTGTATAAAAATAAAAGTATGACATCAGCAGAAACATTTTAACAGCGCAACGTCTTAGATCGATGGGAAGATAGGTGACTTACACTCATACTGTTTTTAAATTCCACCTCCATTTAAATTTAGTTTCAAGATGAAATTGAATGAAATATATCAAAGGGCAATTAAATAACATATATTTATTTAATGCTCAGGCATCAATTCACGCTGAAAAATTAAGTCATATTCCCCTGTCGGTCGGCAAAACGAAATATCAAAATGATATTTAGAAATCGATATTTCATCGTAGGTTTGGATGACGAATCACATGTACTTTAAACGAGTCAGCACATCAGTAATGAATTCCAGAGTCCCAAATACAAACGAATTCGAATAATTGATAGTGACAGTGACTAAATCAATTCATTAAATCAGCGGTTTCAAAGTTTGACTTTCTCATTCACCTTCCAGCGAAAAGCCGAAATCACTTTCAAATTTCTTCAGTTCAACTTCACACGTCTTCAGTGCAAAAAAAAAAATAAAATGACGTGTCTTGTTATTGAAAATAAGAAAGTGGTGTTTTTTGTTATTGTTCTATTTCTTCGAAACACATTGCGATTATTTCAATTCGCCAGCCTTGGTAAATCGTAAAGTTAGGGGAGAAATAAGACGGGACTACTTTTTGTGCGGATATTCACACATTCCAATGGTTGGAGTTTGGTTGTTGTAATTTTTGTATGGACGCCGGTTCGGCACATAAATTTTGCGCCTTAATGGCAAATAAAGGCCACAAATTGGAGAGTTTGTAGTCGTAGAGCATTAAATAAAAAGAAAATTCACGAAAATTTGATGAATACCGAAAATATCTCGTTCGTGGCTACAAGAAATATGAGGATCCTCATATTTCTTTGTAGCCACTCACGAGATATTTTCGGTATTCATCAAATTTTCGTGAATATCCTCTATTTATTTACTTGATTTAGTTACTGATTTATATTCTAATTCGAATTTCAAATTCCAAACCCACTTTGATATACAAGTCAAAACAAAAGTAGGTCCCATTTTGTACACAGTAATTCAGATTGCTCTTGTTGTGGGATGGAAATCAATGACTGAAAATACATTCAAAATGGCTGTGTTTTCCAGTAGCTTTTAACACGGCAATTCACTCATTTCGTAGATTTGTATTGGCGCGCACATGCCCAAAAATCCCAAATGGAAAAATATAATGTTTCACAAATGATAACTAATCCCAGTCCATGCACAAAATGGCCATACACTATTTTTTTTATGTAAGTAACATGCACAACAGACTGAAGTTATACTCTGACCATGAAAACAATCGGCTGATGAGAGTATTTTATGTTCATTTGTTACTGTCCACTTTGTGTTGACAGTGAATAAAGAAGAATTGGGTAACTAGATTGTTTACAATTGAGCTGACACTGATATCAAACAATGAAACAGCAATTCATAGAACTGGAGGGGTGCTGTAATTTGTACAGGGAGTGGGATATTATGTTGAATAATCAACAAATCGTTTCAACACTACTGCCAGTCACCGTGGTAACTTATTAAGCTTGTTACTGCCTATTTGAGATCGTGAACCAAATATGAACAATTTTGATCCCATCATGTTCCATATAACCAGTGGCACGAACTGATGTTCAAACACTTCTACCGAATGCCAACAGATGACTTAAAATCGGCCAATGTCAAATGCGATTGCTGAACATCGGTTAATCACTAGGGGAATCTATTGATTTTAAGCTACTATATGATATTGCTCATAAAAAGATTTAATTTCTCTCCACTATGCTGAGATAGTATCTGAGCATGCCCGAATCTCACACACTCCCTCTCTCTTTTTTTGTCTGTCTCTCTGTCGTTTAGAATTTTATACACATATGTACATTTTTCCCAGTACAGTGGAACCCTGTTAATTGAATAGCCAGCCACTTTTCCAATAAAAATTATTCAATCAACAGGAAGTTGGTCACTTTTCTGTATTCCATATAGAAACTAAACATTTATTTCATTATATATTGTTTGACAGAGCTCTTAGAGCTCTGTCAAACAAGATATAATAGATTAAATGTCTTCATTGCATGCACTGAGACCAAATAGATCTTTTTACAAGGGAAATTTGGTGATTTTCAGTGTAATTTCTCCACAGATTACAATTTTTTTTTTTTCAATTAACAGGAGTTGCCCCACAACCAAGATGCAATTAACAGATCACATTTGCACTGGAGGTATGGTAAATGGTTTGTGTTTGGAAGTTACATTGAATTAACAGGATTATTTGATAAAGAAATAACATCTTAACTTGGCTCCACTGTAACTGAAACATTTCATTGCCAATATATGGCGCTTTGAACACCAAATGTAAATCCTAATGTAAAAGTTTACTTTTCAGGAATCTTGGAGCTAAAACATCATTTATTGAATTAGATACACCTTCCATGTCTCATGACCAAATTGTGCAATTGGAGAAAGAGTGTAATGATAAAATAAGGGAATGCATCCCAATGTTCCCAAAAATTTTTACAGATAAAGATGATCCAGCAGTGGTCAAGGTAAGTCTTAATTCAGTTCTAGAATGAACAATGACAAATCCCTAGTCTGGCAGTACTGATAGATGTCTCACCAGTAATGTTGAAAAACATAAAAGCATAAAGAAAATTTCCAGACACGTTTGGTACTCAAATTTCCAGACTTATTTATCAAAAAATAATTCCTTTATTTAGTTGTTCAATTTCAGTGAGGGATTGCCTGAGAATCAAAATATTTTTTTGTCTTAATTGCTTCTTCTTACAGGTTTCTTAAATGAATAAAACAATTTGTCAAAAATTTACCCTGACAATCACCAAATCCCCCTTGTTTATAGACTAGTTTGCCTCAGTGCAATCCAATATAGGCATTTAATCGCAGTGAAATCTTTCAAACAAGATATAATAGAAACAATGTTCAGTTTATCTCTAGAATATACTGGAAAGTGACCAAATCCCTGTTAATCGAATACTCCTATTAATTGAAATATTTTCACTGGCAAAGTGAGTAACAAGGCTCCGCACTATTTATTTCCAGAGAACAAAACACTGGTATCATCAGATACTGCAGTGAGAAGTACATGTATTGGTTATCAGCTTTTCTGATAAAACCCAAATCAGCCGAGCAATAAAATGCATTAGTAACTTAACCAGAAACCAATGGTAGGGTAATTTAATCATTTCTGGAAGACAGCCTGTAGCATTCCTTATAGAAACACCTGGATGTTCTTTGGTATCAAAATTTTCTAACATTGGAATCATGCAGTAGTGGATTAAAATTCCTCAGGGCATGCAGACTAATGTTTTATTACATGCCTGTTCTGTGTAATCCCCATCTGCTGCAACACTAAATCATATGGAAAATGAAAATCCGTTCCACTCATATGTGCGGAATGGAAATCGTTTACAGGCTATTTTGAAACAGAAGCAACATTTCACTGGAATTTTCTACAAATTGTTTCAATGCAATTACAGTTTGAATCACTAGCGATAACTGAAAATCGTCTCCTGAGTTCCAATGTGTTCTATGTGCCAGTAGGCACATAGAACACATTGGAACTCATGGGACAAAATAGTAACACAGGTTCCCCTCGCAAATTTGGTTGGTGATAAAATGTGTTCTTTTTGTTCATAGTTGTCAAAAGAATTGCTGAGTGTCCTTCTAATAATTGTTTTTATAGACTTCAAGATGTGTAATAAACAAAGAATGACACACGCATGTGAATGTGTTAATCGATATGGCACATTTGCCATCGCTGATGGATAAAACTTGAGGCCCACGGCCTCTCATTTTATCCTTCTGTGCTGGCACTCATGCCATATTGATTAACTCATTCACACGCGTGTGTCATTCTGTGTATTTTCAGCTCTTAAAATTTGTCCTGATTCGCGAATGAATTGGTGTTGATTCGTGTAAACTCCTGATGTTAAAATCATTATCAATTTTCAGTTCTTAAATAATTTAGAATTTGAGAGGGCTGTTATACGCTTGTGAGTGCAAACAGAACATAGTCAGTAGTAAACAACAAACCTCTTATTTATATCTTTACTAGAGTTTAACCCTTTACATAACACAGTATTTTTTAAAAATAATTTAAATTTCACATTTTTTGAGAACAAATTTCACAATTTTTCAATAAAACCATACAAATATGGATATCATGAGAATCAGCTCGATGAGCTGGTTCTCATGATATCCATATTTGTACAGTTTTTTTGAGAAACTTCCGAGATGCTTTAGGCTGGTAGGCTTATTCTGGCTAATTTTTTGGCCTTTTTGTTTCTGTTTTGGCTTGAGACCTTGATTCAGACTGAGGTTCACAGAGGGTACATTTGGTGATGCTACCTTGCTGTGCAGGGTTGCATCACCAAATTCACCCTCTGGGGACCTCATTTTGCAGATGACAGTCTGCTTATTTTCAGGTTTGTTTAAAATCTATGTCCACTTTAATATAATTTTATTCATATCAGCTGAAAATTATAACTTATTCAGAAACATTTAACTTTCCTACAGCACGTTCCAGCAGTGATAACACAATGGGATGTACAAAACTACGTTGTATATTCCCACTCCATAGATTAGTTCTGTCATAAACAAGGGCTAATTACTGTATTTCAACAGTTAATCTGTATTCCTTCTTGTTTCAGCTCATTTCTAAATTGTTTTGAAAATATTTCTGAATATTTGTAAATTTTTTATTTAAATCAATGATTTTGTTAAAAAAAATCATTGATTTAACTCTTTACCCAACGAATCGGCCTCATCTGTCCACGTAATATGCAAACTCAGCAGCTGAAAATTTTTTTTTTTTCAAAAAAGTTTGACGAAACCATATCATGTGACCCCTCTTTGGAATGAGCTCGTTGAGCTTTTTGTTCCAATGAGGGGGTGACATGATATGGTCTTGTTGAAATTTTTGGAGAATTTCTAAAAAATGGTATTTAAAATAATAAATTTTGATATCTTCTGCGTTGGGTAAAGGGTTAACCCTTTACCCAACGCAGACGATATCGAAATTTATTATTTTAAATAGCATTTTTTCAAATTTTAAAAAAAATTTAAACAAAACCATATCATGTGACCCCTCGTTGGAATGAGCTCATCGAGCTCGTTCCAACGAGGGGTCACATGATATGGTTTTGTTGAAATTCTTTGAAAAATAATATATTTTCAACTGCTGAATTTGCATATTACGCGGCAGATGCGAGCGATTCGTTGGGTAAAAGGTTAAATCATGATTTAAATCAGTCAAGCCTGATGTTGAACACATGTTTCAGCATAAGACTTTTGGTGGTCTTGTTGATGGAGGCTACATTACCTTGGCAGTGGGTTCTAATGAAGTCTTGGCAGCCAAGACTTCAATAGACACCACCTCTGAGTCAATGTGTTACCTGATTATTCAGGACCAAAATAAGAAAAATCCTACAGGCTTTTAAGACCACCTTCAGAATGATAGAATCCATGACAAAAATCAATTGAACATTGTGTGAGAATCAAAATTGATTCTCATTGTTTTCCTTGTGAGAATCAATTCTAATTCTAACATGAACTTTACACCTTGTTTTTCTGAAGGCTCCTTTGTACAGAAAAACCTTGCTTGAACCAACCTTGGGGGAACTTTTGAACTTGGGGTGGAGGTGTCCAGGTAGCCTTTTCAGGTTAAGCTTCCATAACTGACAGTCATCAAGAGAAGTAACTTGAGAATGCGTGAAAACGTAACTTTCTGTTCATAAATTTACAAGTCTTAATTTCTTCTCAGTAGCAATGGATATCCTTTTTTATAGAGCCTGGATCCCATTTCCAAACTCATGAAGAAAATTCCTGGATAGTGATTGCTTTGGTTTGTGAGTTAAGAATCCACTCTCTATGGGTGTTTTAATAGTAAATCAACTGTCTACGTATGGTATGTTACAGCTCGTCTTCTTTCAGTGCAGAAAAAGTGAATAATATTTAGCTTAACTAGGGGTAACTGCATTGTCTCCTTGGTCAAGGCACTTCATCCAGATTACCCATTTGGGGGCACAGTGGCACTGTGTACTAAGGCGTACAGCACATCAATGGTGCACTTGTCTCAACCAATACTAGTCCTGCTTGTGTGGAGTTAGTATGTTGGTGAGTCTGACAGTTGTTCGGTGGTTCTCTCCAGGTACTCTGGCTTCCTGCACTCGTAATAAAACTGTCTGACATGAGGTGACCCTGGCTGTCAAAAGTATCATTAAACCCCAATAAATAAACTGAAGTTGACAAAGTATAGGAATTATAAAACAATGCTTTTTGCATTTTACATGTAATTCACAGGCAAGAAGTCGAGGATTACCGGATGATCATGTTGGTCCTGTGAGGATAGTTACAATAGAAGGAATAGATGAAAACTTATGTTGCGGCACACATGTATCAAATTTATGTCATCTGCAGGTATAAATATTTATTTTTTTAATTCCTACTTTTCTGTACTTATAACCCTTCACTCCAGGGATTCGTTTGGGTGTCTACTGGGTCCGAATATAAGACCCGTTCCCAATGGCATTTTGGCATGATTTTTCCCAATTCAAACCAAAAAAACATTTCCCAATCTCAGTCCTCATTCAAATAATAAGTAGCACTGAAAAAATCAAAGTTCATCTAATTTGCATAATTTCTGCACGAGAAAAAAACCCGTATTATATGTGATGTTTCCCATGGTACTAAACATTCACACAACAAATTATTCAAATCAGCGCTTTCATATGGAAGTTCTGTGCAAAAATCTGATTGCACCAAATTTTGTACAAAATGGCTGCCATCGGCCATCTTGAATTTTGGACCGGACCCCAAAACACTCGTTCCCGTCCCACGGTGATAACAAAGGTACCCAAGGAGTTTCGTAAAGATCGGTTGATAAATGCGGCCTCTAGCCCGAGCCGTATTGGCATTTGCACTTACAGTGCTGAAAGTAACACCAAAAAACATCAAAGTCTAATTTGCATAATTTACGCACGAGAAAAAAACCCGTATTATATGTGATGTATCCCATGGTACTAAACATTCATACAAAAAATTATTCAAATCAGAGCTTTCATATGGAAGTTCTGTACAAAAAACAGATTTCTGCATCGTCGGTACAAAATGGTGGCTGGCAGCCATCTTGAATTTCGGACTGCACCCAAAAACACTTGTTCTCGTCCCACGGTCATAACAAAGATACCCAAGAAGTTTCGTAAAGATCGGTTCATAAATATGGCCTCTAGCCCGAGCCGTATCCAATTGTTGACAGACAGACGGCCAGACGGACCAGGGCATAAGCTCAAATTTGGCATCGCCAAAGTTGAGCTAAATATTGAATTCTTCTTTTAACTCTTGAAGGCCTTATTTTGACTTTAATCACGTTTTACTGCAACAAATACAGTACATGGAGAGTGGATTGTAACTAAATCACCCGCAGAGTGGAGTTATCACCCAAACTATAACTTTCAAATTTTATACATATGGACAAAAAACACAAGCAATGTTTCAGCCAATGGACCTCTGGGTTTAACCCGGAGGTCCATTGGTTGAAACTTTGCCTGTGCTTGTTATGCTTTGCAACAAATTTGCAGTTATTGCTAGGGTGGAATCTCCACTCTGCGGGTGATTTAGTGATAATACACTCTCCATGTCCTGTAGCTGCAGGTGACCCTACAGGTAGTTTTTAGACACATTTGAATGTAACATCCCAAAAACCTTGTCAGTTGTTTCTAGGCAAGTCTTGACTGCCTCTATAGGCAGCCAAGTCTTGCCTGGACACAACTGTTAAGCCACAGAATGTAGACTGTCCAAGTGTAGTAAATACAACAATTTATAATAAAGATTACAAAGACTGATCATTATTTCATGTGAATGTTTGTTTTCAAACTCACCACATGTGGTATACATGTAGTAGCTTCTGTACTAATGTTCTCTGTTCAATCTGAAGGTAACATTTCTTATTAGTCCTCTACGGGAACCGCAAGGGGACTATAGGATTGCACTCCGTCTGTCTGTCTGTCTGTTTGTCTGTCCGTCTGTCTGTCTGTTTTTTATGTTACCACCTCTCCCTCCAACATGCTTTAAGCTACACCTTTCATATTTGGTACATGGATAAATGGTTCTGAGGGGATGATGCACTCTCAAAATTTTTTTTTCAAAATCCAAGACGGTGGAATGGCGGCCATTTTTGTTGTGTTTTTTAAGCTTTTTTTTCTCTATTTTCATGTTACCACCCCTCCCACCAACATGGTTCAAGCTACACTTTGCATATTTGGCACATGGATAGAGGGTTGGGAGGGGATGATGCACGTTCCATATTTTTTCTTCAAAATCCAAGATGGCAGAATGGTGTCCATTTTTGTTGTGTTTTTTAAGCTTTTTTCTCTATTTTATGTTACCACCCCTCCCTCCAACATGGTTCAAGCTACGCCTTTCATATATGGTACATGGATAAAGGGTTGTGAAGGGATTGTGCACGCTTAATATTTTTTTTTCAAAATCCAAGATGCTTATATACTCTAGTGTCTTCTGTGACAAAACACCTTATGTCACAAAAGCGCCATAGGGGACTAATACAACCTCGGTGGTCAAACACTTGTTCTTTGTGGGTTTCTTTTTCAAAACAAATTCCCATTTGGAGCCTTCACAACAAGAATTTTTCCAATTGCATGGTCCTCGGAACCCTTTCCCAAAAGAGGGTAGAAGAACCCCTTCACTCAATGCACACAATATGAAAATTTGTTAATTTTATTAATTTTTTTCACATTTAAAAAAAATTTCAACAAAATGATATTGTGTGCGGGTCACATGGTATCGTTTTGTTGGAATATTTGGGCAATTTCTTTTTTAGATTATCTGAGCGAAGCTCAAGGGGAGCTTCAGTGATCACTTTCTGTCCGTCGTCTGTCTGCTGTGAACTTCACATTATCAACTTCTCATAAACCAACAGGCCAAATTGAACCAAAATTGATATGCATGTTCCTTATCATATGTCAATTCAAGTTTGTTGAAATAAAGTTGCCACGCCCACAGTGGGCACCACAAGGGGCATAATTCTTGGAAATTTTTTTTTTTAAATTAAAAAATCTTCTTTTTCAGAACTATCAGAATCTTTTGATTCATAGTATACAACATCCTAAGAGGGGTTAGATTCAGCGTTTTTCAAAACAAGTCCCTGGGTTCATATTTGGACTCCCTATGGGAACCGGAGTTTTAACTTGGTGCAATATGAGGAAATTTATTTCAAAATTATCCTCTTCAGATATACCAGTCAAAATTTCTGGATATTTGGTATTCTGCATCTTTGGGGGGGTCAACTTGAAGTTTGTTCAAATTAAGTTCCCTGGAGACATATTTGGGCTCACTGTGGGAGCCTGAATTTTAACTTAGTGTAACATGAAGAATATTTTTAGCTCAACTTGACAACGTCAAGTATGAGTTATTGGGATGGGTTGTGATCTGTTGTCTGCCCGTACATCTGTATGTACGAACATCTGTCCGTCTACAATTCCTTTAGCATACATTACAGGCCACAGCTCTTACCCGATCAGTTCCAAATTTCATATGTGGCTTTAGGGCAATGTCTAGGTGGGATCTATTGATTTTTTTTTAATTTCCTTGAAAAAGATGGCTGCCAGTGGCCATCTTGGATTTGGATATAAATTGTCCAACTATTCCTTTAGCACACCCTACAGGTTGCAGCTCCCACCCAATCTGTCCCAAATTTCATTTGTAGCTTTGGGGCAATGTCTAGATTGGAGCTATCCTTTTTTTCCGAATTTCTTTAAAAAACATGGCCTCCAGTGGCCATCTTAGGTTTGGCCTATAAATTGTCAACAATTCTATTAGCACACCCTACAGGCCTCATCTCTCACCCAATCTTTTGCAAATTTCAGATATAGCTTTGGTATGGTGTCTAGATGGGTGCTATTGAATGTTTCTGAATTTTGTTGAAAAACATGGCTTATGGCAGCCATCTTGGATTTGGATACAAATTGTCCAACAATTCCTTTAGCACACCCTGCAGGCTGTGGCTCTCACCCGATCAGTCCAAAATTTCATATGTAGTTTTGGGGAAATGTCTAGATGGGAGTTATCGATTTGTTTCTAATTTTATAGAAAAATATGGCCACCAGTGGCCATCTTTGATTTGGAATACAAATCATCAACAATTCTATCAGCACACCCTGCAGGCTGCATCTCTCACACGATCTTTTTCAAATTTCATATGTAGCTTTGGTTTGATGTCTAGATGGAAGCTATTGAATATTTCTGAATTATGTTGAAAAACGTGGCCGCCAGCAGCCATCTTGGACTTGGATATAAATTGTCAACAATTCCATTAGCACACCCTACCAGTCGCATCTCTTACCTGATCTTTTTTGAATTTCAAATATAGCTTTGGTGTGATGTCTAGATGGGAGCTATCAAATGTTTCTGAATTTCATTAAAACATAATGGCTGTCAGCCACCATCTTGGATTGGCATTTGAATTGTCAACTATTCCATTAGCATACCTGCAGGCCACATCTCTCACCCAATCTTTTTCAAATTTCATATTAGTTTTGGTGTTTAGCCTAGATGGTGGCTTTCAGATTTTTCTGAATTTTGTTGAAAAACATGGCTGGCAGTGGCCATCTTGGATTTGGCATATAAATTGTCAACAATTCCATTAGCAGAACCTACAGGCCGCTCTTCTCACCCGATCTTTTTCATATTTCATATGTAAATGTGGTATGATGTCCAGATGGGAGTTATCAAATTTTTCTGCATTCTTTTGAAAAAGATAGCCGCCACTGGCCACCTTGGATTTGACATATAAATTGTCAACAATTCCAGCAGGCTCCATCCCTCACCCGATTTTTTTCAGATTTCATTTGTAGCTTTGGTGTGATGTGTTTTCTGTAGACACTTGAGAGAGTGACATGGCATTACTGAATCTTTCTATTTAGTTCAGTCCCTTCTTGGAAAAGTTGAGCTGCAGTGTCATTGACACTTTCATTTAAAATTTCTTCAGATCCATCAGTCAGAATCTATTGATATTTGGTATGTAGCATTCTTAGTGGGGTGAGATTCAAATTTGTTCAAATCAAGTCCTTGGGTTCATATTTGGGCTCCCTATGGGAACCCAAATTTTAACTTGGTGCAATACGAAGAAATTTATTTAAAAATCTTTTTCAGATCTACCAGTCAAAATCTCTTGATATTTGATATACCACATCTTTAGGGAATCGGCTTTTAGTTTCTTCAAATTAAGTCCTTGGAGTCATATTTGGCTCAGAGTGGAATCTGAATTTTAACTTGGCGTGACAGAGGGAATATTTTTTAAAAATCTTCAGATCCATTAGTTAGAATGTTTTGATATTTGCCATGTAGCATCGCTAGTGGGGTGACATTAAAGTTTGTTCAAATCAAATCCCTGGGTTCATATTTGGGCTCCCTATGGGAGCCCAAATTTCATCTTGATGCAGTGTCAAGAAATTTATAAAAATCTTCTTCAGATCTACCAGTCAAAATCTCTTGATATTTGGTATCCTGCATCTTTTGGAAAGAGGGGGAGGGGTGGGGGTGTCAGCATGAAGTCGATCAAAATTAAGTTCCTGGGTCAGTCACTGTGGGAGCCTGCATTGTAACTTAGTGTACATGAGAAATATTTTGTAAAAATCTTCTTCAGATCCATCAATCAGAATCTTTTGATATTTGGTATGCAGCATCCTATGGGGTGGGGCAATTTTTAACGTAAAGTTAAATTGGTAATATTCTCAAAATCTTCTCCACAACTACCAGTCAGAATCTCTTGATTTTTGGTATACAACAAGGGTGGGGGATATTTCAGGGGTTTTTTTTCAAATAAAGCCCCCAATTTTTTAACTTGGTGCAAAAGAAGAATATTTTTTTAAATCTTCTTGAGAACCACCATTCAGAATGTTCTGATACTTGGTATACAACTCCCTAGCAGGGCTCAGATTCAAGTTTGTTCAAATTAAGACCCTGGATTCTTATTTGGGCCCCCTGCTGGGGCCCAAATTTTAACTTAGTATAATATAACGAATAATCTTTAAAAGAATCTCCTTCTTCAGATCCATCTTTCAGAATCTATAGTTATGGTGGAGAAGGGCTCAGACTCAAGTTAAGTCCCTTGGTTGATATTTGGACTCCCTGGTTTTGCCTTGCTGGAAATCTGGATATTATTTCTGTGATGGCATCCCAATACTAGAAAAAAATCATCTGGCATGGACATCAAAGTTATAAATAATTAAATAACTTCATTCCTCTGTAGTTTTAACTAGCCATAGTAGCTAATTATATCCTTTTTTGAAGAACTTTGGTATGGTGAGCACCTCAGGCCCCATGGAGTGTCTTGTTCTCTTCTGTAATCAAGACCATGTGTACTAGCCAATGTTGAAAATAATAAAAATGTTGCACGCACAAAAGGTGATGTGACTGCAAAGATATAAATGATGGAGATTTCATCTGCGTTAGGGTATATTATAATACAAGCACACACTCAAAATTAAATTGTAAGAATTGAAATGAATTATCTGGTGCTTTATTGTAGTCTGAATGTGGAATTGGCATGTTTAAGTTTTGTATGATGTGCCATGCACCCCACATTCATACTCTGATAAAGCAACAGATAATTGATTTCAGTGCTTTATTGCTAAATATTGGTAATGTTTTGTCTGTTTTAGAGATAATTTTGTGAGATTATAGATTGAATGATTCAAACAAGCTATTAATTGAAAATAGAATATGTTTTCATTTTTGTAATTCACTAAAAAAATGTTCCTCAATTTTTCCAATGAGAGGTCATGAACAGAGTTTGAATGCTTTTGAGAATAGTACTGGCTGGTTTTGGCCATTACTTTGGATAGATGACTTTTACAATAAGGTTGTGCAGTGCTTAGGGTCAGTTACTCACTAAATAATGAAACATTTTTATAACCAGAAGGTGTGACTAACCCTGTGCAATGCACAGGGTTAGTTACACGTTCTGGTTATGAGAAAATGGTAACTACTGTGTCACTCACTACATTAGGGCCCTGCGAATCACATACTTTCGATTTGAATCGAATCACAAATCAAATCAAGTTTATTTTTCAAAATTGAATCAAGCCTTGAATCAAATACAGGCATCTTGAAGTGCTGACGGATAAAATATTCCAAATACATCATCAAGGCATGGCTTCGTCGAAGGCCTGCCTTGATGATGTAGTTGGAATATTACCCAGTAAAGATTTTTGTTTAAAAACAAAAATGGCTGTGAGAATTCTGTACTGGGCACTGCACAGGGCTAGCCGCTAGAAACTGTAAGCTAATCGCCGATATTGCTTGGGAACTTTAAATTTACTTTCAGCAGTGATAGTGACTAGTGAAACTGGAATTACTATGGATGGTGGCATGGCTACAGATGCTTTTTATGTTAATGTAGCAGAAATTACACTTAGTCTTCATTTTCAACATTATTTATGTACAATTTCTATCTCGGCTGTACATTTTGTGAGACAAGTAAGGTGGCTGATGCCAAGTGAAAGTCCAGTGAAAAGATTACGGTACGTGGAGAGTGTATTATCACTAAATCACCCACAGAGTGGAGATTCCACCCAAGCAATAATTGCAAATTTGTTGCAAAGCATAACCAGCACCAGCAAAGTTTCAGCCAATGGACCTCCGGGTTAAACCCGGAGGTCCATTGGCTGAAACATTGCTTGTGTTTTTTGTCGATATGTACAAAATTTGAAAGCTATAGCATGGGTGATATCTCCACTCCGCTGGTGATTTAGTTACAATCCACTCTCCACGTACTGTAGAAGGAAAACGACTTGGGCAGCCAATTTTGTATCAAACTGAATACCAACTTAAGATTCGAAATCAAATTGAATCTCAAAGGATCGCTGGGCCCTACACTACATGAAAATATACACTGACCAAGATTGTAAAAATTAGTTGGTTACATAGGGTGCAGGATTCAAGTAACTAATGGAAATTCTACAACGGGATCATGGAAATTTTTTTATAGTGAAATTTCAAAAATGAAAAATTATGTGTTTCAATTAATAGGTTGTTTGCAATCTTTCAGAGCATAAAACTGTTGAATGCTGAAAAAGGAAAAAAGAAGAACACCACATACTTGAATTTTGTTGTTGGAAATCGTATTCTACAATATCTTGGAAGATTACATGATGTTGAACGAACGATGACAACTATACTGAAGTAATTAATGTAAATGTTTATTGAGTGGTGAGAGAATGTGTTGTTTTAAGTGTAAAGTAAGGTGGTGAGATGTGGTGCAAGTGTTGAATGGTATGGTTGTATGTGTATTAAGTTTTAAACAGGGTGATAAGATGTTATGTAAGTGTTCATTTGGGTAGTGAGATTAATTAGTGGTGTTTGGGGGTAGAGCTGGAATGTTTTCATTTTTCAGATTCGGTTTTGGTTCGGTTTGAGGAAAAACCTCCATTTCACTTTTTTTTTTTCTATGCGTCAAGAACATGTAGTAAATAATAAGTGACTCTCCTCAACATGAAAAAATTCACAATAGATTGTACAACACCATTCACCACATATATAAGTATCTCCATTGGGTTCAGCCTAACTTACCTTTGTTCATTCTTAGGAGTTCTAGGGTATCAACTGCTAAGCCTATCTAGTCAGAAAAAAACGTAAATTAGGTGAACCGGTGAGTATTTATTTATTGGTGTTTAAGGTCACATACTACAATGGCTAATCTTGACAATGACAGTTTTACGGGTGGAGGAAGGAGTACCCGGAGAGAACCACTGAGCATCATCGAGCAACTGTCAGCTCCTCAACATTTCAACTCTGTTCAAGCTCCTCTCAAGCATGGTTACAGCGGTTGAAGACATGTGTACAATCGATATGCAGTACGCCTTAGTACACTGCGACATCGTACCCCATGTCGGCAACCAGGATAAAGTACCTTGCCCAAGGACACTATGCGGGTCATCCCGGACGGGAATCGAACTCGGGACCTCTAGCATAGAAGTCCAACAGTCTATCACTGAGCCACTGCACTCCGAACTGGTGAATAAAGTTCATGTAATCGATGCTGTGTTCTCTTGTCACATTTCTCATTTATTGACTTGTCCGATGGACTTATCAATAAAGGAGAAAATGTAACAATGAGATAGAGAGTACTCGCTTGACTGGACTGGTTACGTGAAATAATTCATGAGAGGTAAGGGATGCTGTACAAACACGAGTGCGCGAATACGCACAAGTGTATTACAGTATAGTCCCTCGCCTCGAATGAATTATTTCATGTAACCAGTCCAGTCAAGTGATTACTCTGTTTTTTACTTTTACTTTTCAGTATTAACGATAATTATATTATTTAACCCTTTACTTAACGTAATGGCCAGAACCGGCCAGCGCTATTCTCAAAAAGCACCAATTAATTTTTTTCATTTTTTGTCTCTTCGAGCTCATTCCAATGAGGGGTCATAACCTATGTTTTTGAGAAAAAAATGAAAATATTTACTATTCAAAAATTATTTTTGCATTTGTCCTCTGCTTTTCATATATACAAAAAATGAAAATAATAGTTATTCAAGAATTTTTTTTTGAAAGTTTCGTCTGCTTTTCATGTTAGGTAAAGGGTTAAAAAAACAAAAAACAATGAAGTCCCCATTAAATCCATGGCAAAGCGTCGTCGTTTGCACGCACGGATACATGACACAATTGTTGATTGCATAATTCACTTGTGAAGTTATCGTTTTTAATCAAACCCGGAAATCCCAGTAAATCACACCTTGGAAAGTAATAAAACATACATAATAACTGCTTTTCCAGATAGACTGAGTGATGAGACTCCTTAGTGGCCACTAGTCCATTTCCCTCCCAGTAAGATAGTTTGATCAGTTTATGCACAAAACCCACTAAACCGTTCAGTCCAATCGTCCAGCTCTATTGGGGGGGATGTACAGTAAATGTTAGGTTGGGAAGTAAGATGTGCCATATAAATAGTGTAGGGAGATGTGTTGTAAGTGTACAATGTGGTTGGGTGAGAAGATTTACTGTAAGAATTAAATGGTGTGGTGAGATGTGCTGTAAATGTACAATGTGGTTGGGTGAGAAGATTTGCTGTAAGAATTAAATGGTGTGGTGAGATGTGTTGTAAGTGTACAATGTGGTTGGGTGAGAAGATTTGCTGTAAGAATTAAATGGTGTGGTGAGATGTGCTGTAAATGTTGTCTACAGTGGCTTGGGGATGTGTTGAAAGTGTTAAATAAGGTAGTATGATTTGTTGTGTTAACCCTTTACCTAACATGAAAAGCAGACGACACTTGCAAAAAAAATTATTCAATAACTATTTTTTTTCATTTTTTGTCTCAACAACATAGGTTATGACCCCTCGTTGGAACGAGCTCGATGAGATCGTTCCAACAAGGGGTCATAGCCTATGTTTTTGAGACAAAAAATGAAAAAGTAATGAAAATTAATTGGCAATTTTTTAGAATAGCGCTGGCCGGTTTTGGCCGTTAGTTGGGTAAAGGGTTAAATAGTCAGACAAGACATATTTGATTTTTTTTGTATCTATTCAGAGGTCCAATAGAACAGCATCTTGAATTAGCTGAAAAGGCTGTGAAGGGGTTCAAAATGACAGAAAAAGTAAGTTTCTGGATCTTTTATCACTTATCAAACACATTTTTGAAAAAACCGAACAGGGATGTGGCTAGAGGGTTAATTTATCAGAAGGTGTTAGAAGATTCCAGCATACATAAGTTTGATATGACAGGCCAGAGTTCAAATTTCTGAAAACCCGGATGGGATTTTTTTTAGCTTTGCATGACTAATTATGTTTAATGACATTTTACACAGTGGGAATGTGACTAAGGGAAATTTTAAGTTGATGACCTATACAATACAGGTCAGATCATAAATTTATTCATGAGGACAATCATTGTTTTAATGAAATAACAGTGAAATATAACTGTGCAAATGCTCAAGGAATGAGCCTAGTGGATTATTACTAAATATTTATAATCCTTTACCCTATCTTTCCTAGATGACATTCGCCAAAAAAATCCTACATAACTAAAAAGTTTCATTTTTTGCCTTCAAAACATAGTTTATAACTCCTCATTGGATCAAGGCTTGATTAACCTTGTTCCAATGAGAAGCAATGCTTGTGCTACTGGGTTATTCTCTCGGATACTCCGATTTCCTCCACACATAAAACTGTCCAACACGCGATGACCCTGGCTATCAAAAGTGCCATTAAACCCCAATATAAAAAAGTCTATTCATATGGCATGTTTTGGAGGCAAAGAATGAAGAAAAGGTCGAGGTCACAGTGAGTCATGTGCTACGTTTTGGGGGCAGAAATTAAAGAAAATCAAATTGCATTGGTGAGTTTTTATCCCCCCCCCCCCCAATTCTTTTTTTTTGGGTGGGGGGACTATGAAATGGCACTATCTGTCTGTAAGTCTGTCCATCTGTAGGTAGAGTTTGTTTCCGCTCTCTAAAAGAAGTTCTGCTTGGTCAATCGAAACCTAACTAGACATATGGATTGGGAATGATGACAGGAAGAACCCTTTTATTTTGGGGACGTGCCAAAAGTCAAAGTCACAGTTTCCTTGAACCTAGAAAATTTCTGGGCTTTCATGCGGGTTGGGTATGATGAAAGGAAGAACCCTATTTATTTCGGGGTCATTTTGCCAAAGGTCAAGGTCACAGTGACCTTTAACTTACATATTTTTCTGGTTTCACTCTCTAATTATTGTTCTGCTGGGCCGATGGAAGCCAAACCTGAAATGTGGGTTTGGTAGGATGAGAAAAAGAATACTATTTATTTTGGGATCATTGTGCCAAAGTCAAGGTCAGAGTGATCTTTTTCTTACAAATTTTCCTGGTTTCTGCTGGTTTCTGCTCTCTTAAGTTCTGTGTTGATTGAAACCAAACTTGACATGTAGGTTGGGTATGATGAGAGGAAGAATTCTATTTATATTGGGGTCATGGTGCAGAAGGTCAAGGTCACAGTGAGCTTTAATTTACAAATTTTCCTGGTTTCTACTCTCATTTCTGTATTAGCCACCCCTGGCAGCTAGCTTTAGTCAAGACTAATGCTTCCTGGATTTTCCTACATCATTAGGTAAAGGGTTAACTGCAGTTCAGTATGGCTTGCCAGCCTTTTTACGGGTGCTCATTAGTCCTGGAACTTTGAAACCAAGAATTTTAAAAACAAGATTTTTTAATAAAAAATTATGAAAAGAGAGCATGGTGGTTCATTGGTATAAGCATTAGACTTGAGATCAAAAGGTCATGGGTTTCATTCTGACCCACGTCATCTGCATCATGCTATTGGGCAAGAACTTAAGCCGGGGATTCATTTGGGTATCTATGGGGATCGCTTATGGGACCCTTTCCCAATTACATTTGGGCTGGATATTTCCCTATTCCCAACCCCAATTTTCTCAATCTCATTTCCCACTCAAACAAAAATTTAATGCACAACTGAAGTGGGTGGTCATAAGGCCTCAGAAAACCATTGGTTTTCTGAGGCCTTATGACCACCCACTTCAGGACAATTGAATTGTAATTTAAATTTAAATTGCTTGTCTAACAAAGTCTCTTAATTCAAAGGCAAATGACAAATTCTTCTTTAATAGTATACCATCAATTTAACCCTTTATCTAACACATCGGCTGCATCCACCTCCCTAGTTTACAAAATGAGTCGTTGGAAATCAATTATTTTTCAAAACATTTCAACAAAACCAAATCATGTGACTCCTCTTTGGAATGAGCTTGATAAGTTCATTCCAATGAAAAGTCACAATATAGTTTTGTTGAAATTTTGTGAAAAAATTGAAAAAATTTAAATTTAAATTAATAAATTTTGTTATTGTCTGTGTTGGGTAAAAGGGTAACAGAGACCACATGTACAGAGACTGCGTGAATATAATTCCATGTGACTGTTTGTTATCAAACTAACTTGTAGTACAGTGGAGCCCACTTAATTGGATATCTTTTAATTGTATATCCCTGTTAATTGAATATAATTTTCAAACACAAAACCATTTACCATACCTTCAGTACAAATTTGATCTGTTAATTGCATATGGGTTGTAGAGTAAACTCCTGTTAATTGTATATAAATTTTTGTAATATATCGAAAAAATTACTGTGACACGCACCAAATTCCCCTTATTTATCAATCCTTTTGGCCTCACTACATCCAATACAGGCATTTATTCTATTATATCTTGTTTGCCAGAGCTCTATGAGCTCTGTCAAACAAGATATAATAGAATGAATGCTCAGTTTACCCCCAGAACACAGGAAACTGACCAAATCCCTGTTAATTGTATTCTCCTGTTAATTGAATAATTTTCAGTGGCAAAATAGATATTCAATTAAGAGGATACTACTGTATATATGCAGTTGCTTAGGTGTTGGTTTTGTTCTCTGCACAATTTCTTAGTCTTTGTATGTTTTTCCTCTCCAAAACAAAACCATACCATGTGACCCTTCATTGGAATGAGCTTAACAAGCTCGTTCCAAAGAGGGGATCACATGATATGGTTTTGTTGAAATTTTCGAAAAATATTTTTTCAGCTGCTGAATTTGCATATTACGTGGGCGGATGCAGGCGATTCATTGGGTAAAGGTTTAAGGTGTACTACACATCAATGGTGCACTTGCCTTCAACTGGCATTAATGGTGCTTGTGCAGAGTTAGTACATTATGAAGTCTGACAGTTGCTTGCCACTGCTAGGTGGTTCTATCCAGCTTCATCCAAGCATAAAAATGTCTGACATGATGTGACCCTGGCTGTTGAAAGTGTTGTTAAGCCCCAATAAAACAAAAAATAAACAATTTGTGTGTTGCATTTTATCCACTTAATCCTTTACACAAGAACATGATATCAAAATTTGTTCTTTTGTTTCTTCAGATTAAAAAAAAACAACAATATTAACATGAACCAATCATTTGACCTCCTCATTGGAACAAATTCATTCCAGTGTGGGGGTCACAAGATTTGGTTTTGTTATTAGGGTTTAACAACACTTGACAGCCAGTGTTTCCTCTGGTTGGACAGTTTTACGGGTGGAGGAAGCCAAAATACCCAGAGAGAACCACCGAGCAACAGTGAGCAACTGTCAGACTCCCCAACATACCAATTCCACACAAGCATAGTTAGCATTGGCTGAAGACAGGTGCACCATCGATGAGTAGTACGCCGTAGTAAACATTGCCACCGTGCCCCACATTAAGTGCCTTGCCGAAGGACACAACGCAGTTACTCCTGGCAAGGATTGAAATGTGGACCTTTCAGCTTGAAGTCCAATGCCATAACCACTGAGCCACTGCGTTTGGATAGCTAAACAATCTCTTCTCCCATTTCGACGAATTTACACTTTTATTACTTTCCAAATTGTGATTTACTGGAATTTCCAGGTTTGATTATAAATGATAACTTCACAAGTGAATTATTCAATCGACAATTGTGTCACGTATCCGTGCACGAAGACGCTTTGCCCTGGGTGTAATGGGGACTTCATTGTTTTTTGGCTTGAGGGTGATGTCTATATGTGTGCAATCATGTTTTGGGCATCTCAGATTTTGCAATTACATTGTCTAATATTCCTGTAGCTTATCCTACAGTTAGTTATTTAGTTCAGTCCCTTCTTGGTGAAGTTGCAGTGTTACTGATACTTTCATTCAGCTTGGAGGGACATGTTATGCTGTCATGAAGCATGGCTTATGAAGTAGAAGTCGAAATTACAAATTTTTATTTGAAAGCTTTGAGAAGTTCCACTTACCACCTTACTGATAATTCACAAGAATAACAAAAAATTCTCATTTGAGAGGAATTAAATAATTGGAATATGAGCTGAGCCTTTTATCTGAAGAGGCCTGTGATAGATGTTTTATTTTGTCATTGGAATTTACAGGCATATTTTCTCATTTTTGCAGGCTTGTTATTCCTTGCTGAAAGATATTGCAGTTTTAGAAACTCAAAACTTTAAAATGAGAACAGAAAAAGATGATCTGTTTGTTTTTCACAAGTAAGTGTATTCTTGAAAACTGGGGTGTCATTGCCCTTTGTCACTTCTGTTTTATTGGAATTTTTAATATTTATGTGGTTCCTTGAAAAGTAAATATCAGATTTAAATCAATTTTTACATGCTGCTTTATATTAACATTGTCTTTGATTTGGTAAAAAATCACGATGATTTGCCGAAAATTGAAAGTTATTGCCCTTTATGTATAACCTTTTATTTTACAGTGAGGAGTATAGTCATGACTTTCGTCCATCTGTCCATCCATCTGTCCGTCTGTTAACATTTAGAGTTTTGGTTAAAGTTTGTGGTTAAAGTTTTTTAGTCAACCTTAAGGTTTTTGGGGTTTTTTTTTCTTTTAAATTGATATTACTATTGATTGTATCATTCTGTTTTGTTTTTATTTTCTATGTTTCATGTTATTTTGGGAAATATTTAACCCTTTTTAGCCCAACTGTTTACAGTGAGGGCTATAGTCATGACTTTTATCCATCTGTCCATCTGTCTGTTAACATTTAGAGTTTTGGTTAAAGTTTGTGGTTAAAGTTTTTTACTGAAGGTTCAAGTGGGTTTTTTTTTTCCTGTTTAGTCATGACTTTCTTCTGTCTGTCTGTTAACATTTGGAGTTTTGGTTAAAGTTTGTGGTTAAAGTTTTTTAGTCAACCTTAAAGTTTTTTTGTTTTTTTTTCATTTAAATTGATATTACTATTGATTGTGTCATTCTCATTTTGTTTTTATTTTTTTATGTTTCATGTTATTTTGGGAAATATTTACCCCTTTTTTGTATGGCAATTTAACTTACAACTTCCAGGTTAAAGTTTTTGGTTAAAGTTTTTTTTTTGATGGGGTGTTTTAAAATTACACCTTTAATTCTTCAAACAGTTTAGTGGAATGTCACTGTTTCTTATATGGGACAATGTCTACTATCTACTGAACATTTCTACTGTGATTTTCATTAATATTGGCATGATTTTAACCCCTTTTAAACATGTTTTCCGACTTACTTTCTTTGTATTTGAAATTAGACTTTGCCACATACTCTCTTACTCTAATTCTTACATGGTCAATACAACTTAATGATTCCATTTACATCAATGATTTCTTTTATCGGTTTTAGGAAATATTTAACCCTATTTTGCCAATCAATTTTACTTAGTATTCCCAGCATGATAAAAATGTAACAAAATTAAAACTGGTCCTTAAAGGTTTAAAGTTTTGAAAGTATATAAATATGACTTTTCCTTTTTACTATAACGTATATTCATGTTGCACTCACAGGGGTATAACAGAACTCTCAAATATTTAAGAACTTAAAATTTTTCTTGGAACTGGAATTTGTGAGAATCAAAACTTGATTGTCGTGAATCGTGAAAAATTTGAAGGGTTGTTTATTGCCCATTCCAGAGGAGAAGGATTATCTATTTGATGCCCTTTGGTGAAGAACAAGCAGAGTTGTGGGTTGAAGAAAAGAGGAGTAGTGGGAGAGTTTCAAACCAACAATTATTCACAATTTTTGACGATGGCATAAAAAAACATCAAATTTTTAGATAATGAACCACTGAGTGCAATCTGGTTTTAGTGGTTGTCCAAGTGTTGAACATAAACTAGTTGTTGTGTTTTGCTCTCATGCAAGCTTTTCCCTGAAATCCATTCAGTTTCCATGAAAATCACCCTAAAGTCTCCCGAAATTTTTTTTTTTTTTCTCAAGTTAACAACATTCTGTGTTAATTAAATCTCCAGCAAGAGATATTCCCCATAATTTATGAAATGTTTAAAATGAACCCTTTAACGAATCGGTCTCGTCCTCCCATGTATTAAACAAATTCAGCAATTGAAAAAGTATTATTTTTCAAAAAATTTCAACATAACCATATCATGTGACCCTCATTGAAAAGAGCTGAACATTGAAAAATAATTATTTTTTCAAATTTTTAAAGAAAATTTCCACAAAACCATATCATGACTCTCTCATTGTTGGAATGAGCCTGTTCTAATGATGGGTCACATGATATGATTTTGTTGACATTTTTTGAAAAAAATAAAATTTAAAAAAATGAATTTTGATATCTTCTGCATTGTGCAGAGGGTTAAATTGTACTTCTTTCATTGAATATATGCTGAAAACAACTGATTATTGATTGAGTAAAGTGCCTAGGGCCAACACTGTTATGCATGGATTTTGACCATTCCATAGTTGCTGTACTGTAGTTGATTAACCCTTTACCCAACGAATCACCCGCATCCGCCCGCAAGCTCGTTCCAACGTGGGGTCATAACCTATGTTTTTGAGACAAAAAATAATGAAAATAAACTTTTTTTTTAGAATAGCGCTGGCCAGTTTTGGCTGTTACATTGGGTAAAGGGTTAAGCAAGTCCTTCAAAGTTGACTGCATAATTTTTAACCATTGAGTGCTGGAAGCCACTATCATGGTTCTATAGAAAAGTGCTGAAAGTCACTTTAGTGGCTTAAGACTACATGCATTAGTTTACTGTTTATTAAGCAGTAGAAAATAAAATATTTGTATAAAATTGTCTACTTAGTCATTAGATAATTAAATTGTAACAAAACAATTATTCATGAGAAAAACCTGGCTAAACTTAGCTCCCCTTGCTGGTAGCATGGTATCCTTGAAAAAAATTGTCATTTTACAAATGACCTTTGAAAAATAAATTATCGCTCTGCCAATTAAGGGTCAACAAAACTTATACCTGCTGCATTGTTGTTACAATATAGCAATAGATATTGAAAGTAATGTTAAACCCCAGTAAAGGTATTAACAAACTGCATTTTGATTTTGTCATAAATATCCATGGGAAAAGACATTTACATGATTTCACTCTAACATGTACTGTTAGTACATTTATGGGTTTTTTTACACTGCAGGAAAGAGGCAGATGATAGTGTACTGAATCTGGCTGCAAATGAAATGTCTGAACAGGTGAGGATAATACTTGTGATGTTAGGGTCTGAAGAACATTCAAGATTCGATTTGATTTTGAATCTTGTCACTGATTTGATTTGATTCAAAAACATCTTAATTATTCAATTAAGGAATGATCGTTCCTTTTTGTCGGGCATAGCCCATTTACACAGTTTGGACTTTGTTTTTTTGGGGTTCATAACTCAAGAAATAGACAAAAAGAAACGATCATTCCTTATAATTAAACATTCACGACCCAAATAAATAAATAGTGTTAGTCGTCCTCTACTTCAGCGAACAAAGACTTAAAACTAAAACTGGTAGACATATTATTTTTCTGGCATAAAAGAGGGCGCATATTATTGAAATGCAGGTAGCAATTGACACACTTTCCAAGTCAAATGCACTTATGTCATTAAATTTTTTATTGACCAATGAATTACGTAATGCAAAGAAAATGTCATAAGCCGCGCCTCCCTCAAATTTCATTCAACTGTTCACTTCACGTAAAAGGTATGTTCCATGGTAAATGGAAGTAGGCCATCAATATTACATTGTATTTTGGTTTTGACCGTTTCCTGAGAACTGAAAAACACGGTTTGTAAAAGTGGAGTTAGATATAAAGCCAAATATTCTTCCTCAAATATAAAATCATTTTGATTTCCAAAAATTTCATTCAAATTAGCAATGTCAATAATTGCCGTATTCGTCATGACCAGCCATTGTTTATCGATTTGGGTAAAACGATGAACGCAGACGATCACCCAGTGTGCATAAAAATTGAAATGTCAAATAAATACAGTTGTGAAGAAAAAGAAAAATTGACCCACCACGGTCATTTAAATATTTTATAAATAATTTCATGGTGATAAATTAGTAATATAAATTTATTTTTCGTTTTCACATTTAAAACGTGCCAGTGTTCTAACTTCTATTGATTTAACACCATGTTGCAACTCCGAAGACTGGTATTTTAGGGGCGTGGCTGGGGGCAGACCTAATTGTGTTTTTTTCGGTTCATTGAGTTATGAAAAGAAAAAACAGAATCATGTGAGCCAATCGTTTTATCTGAAAATGCATGAACTGAAAAAAAGTTTAATTATAAAAAATTGAATCCTAGAGAGATTTGGATTTCATACAATTCTTTATCATGGACTTTCTGAGGATAAGAACTCACCCTGCAGTTTTCTGATGAATAAGATTGAATGTATCCAGTCTAACTAGACGACACAAATTCCGTTGGAAAATTCATAAAAATGACATTTGTGGTGATAGCAGAGATTGCATTACGGCTCATTTGCACAATATATCATCTGATTTCACCGCATTTATTTTGACATAACCATTAGGAATAGAGACTCGCCACAGCCGTAGTTTTATGATCTCACTAATTGTTAATATATTGATGGCTTCAAAGTGAATTAAATACTTTTTTATTGGAATATCTGGAGACTGAATGAATATCTAAATGTGAGTGAAGAAAAATCACATTACACATAAAAGTAGTCTGCATGCAAACTAGAGACTGGTGGTTGTGATTTTTAGCTTAACTTGACATAGTCAAGATAAGCTATTGCCATCACGCGTGCGGAAGTCTGTTAGTCTGTGAGTCTGTTAGTCTGTGAGTCTGTGACGTCTGTTCACATTTTCCTTTAGCACGGGCTACACCCCGCAGTTCTTGTCTGATCATCACAAAATTTCATATGCAGGTTTGGGGTCATGTCTAGATGAGAACGTCCCCTTTTGGTCGCGATCGGGCAACCGGTATGGCTGCCCGAGCCCAAAACCCGAAAACCATTAGCACAGTCTACAGGTCGTATTTATGAAGGGATTTCATTGTAACTTGGTAGGATGCCTCTGTATAGTGCCTAGATGAGAACGTCCCCTTTTGGGCATGATCTATCAACCGTGATGGCTGCCCAAGCCCGAAACCCAAAAACTTTTAGCACAGTCTGCAGGTCATGTTTAATGTGGAGGGATTTCATTGTAACTTGGTAGGATGACTCCTTATGATGTCTAGATGAGAAAGTCCCCCTTTGGACGTGATTGGGCAACTGTGACAGCTACAGGAGCCCGAAGCCCGAAAACCTTTAGCACAGTATAGAGGTCATATTTATGAAACGATTTCATTGTAACTTGGCAGGATGACTCCAAATAATGTCTAGATGAGAACGTCCCATTTTGATCGCGATCATGCAGCCTTGATGGGTGCCCGAGCCAAAAAACCTTTAGCATAGGCAAAAGGTCATATTTATGGAAGGATTTCATTGTAACCTGTTAGGTTGACTCCATATAATGCCTAGATGATGACATCCCCTTTCGGTCGTGATTGGTCAGTTGTGATGGCTACAAGTGCCCGAAGCCCGAAAACCTTGAGCACAGTCTACAGGTCATATTTATGAAGGGATTTCATTGTAACTTCTTAGGATCACTCCAGATGATGCTCAGATGAGATTGTCCCCTATGGTTGCGATCATTCACCCATGATGGCTGCCCGAGCCCGAAGCCCAAAAACCTTTAGCACAGTCTACAGGTCATATTTATGAAGGGATTTCATTGTAACTTGGTAGGTTAACTTCATATAATGTCTAGATGAGAACGTGCGTTCATTCACCCATGATGGCTGCCCGAAGCCCGAAAACCTTTAGCACAGTCTACAGGTCATATTTATGAAGGGATTTCATTGTAACTTGGTAGCTTAACTTCATATAATGTCTAGATGAGAACGTCCCCTTTTGGACATGATTGGGCAACTGTGACGGCTAAAGGTGCCCGAAGCCCGAAAACTTTAGCACAGTCTACAGGTCATATTTATGAGGGGATTTCATTGTAACTTGGTAGGATGACTCCAAATAATGTCTAGATGAGAACGTCCCCTTTTGATCGCGATCATTCAGCCTTGATGGGTGCCCGAGCCCAAAAACCTTTAGCATAGGTAAAAGGTCATATTTATGGAAGGATTTCATTGTAACCTATTAGGTTGACTCCATATAATGCCTAGATGATGACATCCCCTTTTGGTCGTAATAGGTCAGCTGTGTTGGCTACAAGTGCCTGAAGCCCAAAAACCTTGAGCACAGTCTACAGGCCATATTTATGAAGGGATTTCATTGTAACTTCATAGGATCATTCCAGATGATGCCCAGATGAGATTGTCCCCTTTGGTTGCGATTATTCAACCATGATGGCTGCCCGAACCCGAAGCCCGAAAACCTTAAGCACAGTCTACAAGTCATATTTGTGAAGGGATTTCATTGTAACTTGGTAGGTTGACTTTATATAATGCCTAGATGAGAACGTCCCCTTTTGGACATGTTTGGGCAACTTTGACGGCTAAAGGTGCCTGAAGCCCAAAAACCTTTAGCACTGTCTACAGGTCATATTTATGAAGGGATTTCATTGTAACTTGGTAGGTTGACTCCAAATAAGGTCAAGATGAGAACGTCCCATTTTGGCCGTGATCATTCAGCCTTGATGGGTGCCCGAGCCCAAAAACTTTTAGCATAGGCAAAAGGTTATATTTATAGAAGAATTTCATTGTAACATTGTTAGGTTGACTCCATATAATGCCAAGATGATGACATCCCCTTTTGGTCGTGATTGGTCAACTGTGATGGCTACAGGTGCCCGAAGCCCGAAAACCCTGAACACAGTCTACAGGTCATATTTATGAAGGGATTTCATTGTAACTTCGCAGGATCACTCCAGATGATGCCCAGATGAGATTGTCCCCTTTGGTTGCGATCATTCAACCATGATGGCTGCCCGAGCCCGAAGCCCGAAAAACTTTAGCACAGTCTAAGGTCATATTTATGAAGGGATTTCATTGTAACTTGGTAGGTTGACTTCATATAATGTCTAGATGAGAACATCCCCTTTTGGACACGAGTGGGCAACTGTGACGGCTTCAGGGGCCCAAAGCCCGAAAATCTTTAGAACAGTCTACAGGTCATAATTATGAAGGGATTTTATTGTAGCTTGGTAGGATGACTCCAAATACTGTCCAGATGAGAATGTCCCCTTTTGGTCACGATTATTCAGCCTTGATGGCTGCCCGATCCCAAAAACCTTTAGCATGTCTGTAGGTCGTATTTATGGAAGGATTTCATTGTAACTTGTTAGGTTGACTCCATATAATGCCTAGATGATGACATCCCCTTTTGGTCGTGGTTGGTCAAATGTGATGTCTACAGGTGCCTGAAGCCCGAAAACCTTTAGCACAGTCTACAGGTCGTATTTATGGAGGGATTTCATTGTAACTTGGTAGGTTGACTTCATATAATGTCTAGATGAGAACGTCCCCTTTGGACGCAATTGGGAAACTGACGGCTACAGGGGCCCGAAGCCCGAAAACCTTTAGCACAGTCTACAGGCCATATTTATGAAGGGATTTTAATGTAACTTGATAGGATGACTCATTTTGGAATAATTTCATTGTAATTTTGTTGATATATGTTAACTGTGAGGGCCACATATATTAACTGTGAGGTCATATTAACCCACCCCTCAGCTCTTTAGTACAGTGTACACCTCATATTATTTTTATCATAAACATAGCACACAGGGAACAGAAATGAACATATTCCCAATTATCACAATTCTTGTCTTATTTCATAATCCTTTCATAAACATTGAACATTATCCTTTTCATCAAACACAACACACAAGTTAAGCTACAGTGTCATTGACACTTTCATTTCACTTCGGTTTCGGTTTTTTGGGGGGGTGAAGACCCGGTTTCGGTTTCGTTTTTTTTTCTACTTTATGCATTCTCAACTAATTTTGAGAATTTGGAAGTGGAGAACCAGTGAACTCATGTTCAAGTATGAAGTGATAGTCTAAGAATGTTTTTTCCAGGTGAACTTGATTCAGGTTGTTCATAATTCAAAATTGTTATTGCAGGGTATCAGAAAATCAAATTTAAGCACCTTTAGGCCTCTGACCATGATTTTCAAGGACTGTTATATGCAAATCATTTACAGTACTGTAACCATTACTTCATAGGTGTCTATCAGGGGTCAGCCTGGCAGCTGATTTTAGCGGGAAGTGACTTCTCCCTCCAGAGACTTTAGAGAGAAGTCAGGGGCCAGGAGGGAGAAGTTAGTGGACATGAGGGAGAAGACAGAAAAAAACATAAAATGTGGAAAAAAAATAAATAAAAGTTATACAAACATACATACACACACAAAAAAAACTAAGCCATGCAGGTTAAAATCCCTCCCCCCTACAAAAAATTGCATCGTTCATGCTTTCTGAATACCCTAACTCTTTCCCTAACAGTGATACTAGGGTTACCATGCAGTTTCTTTTGTATTTGTCTCAATGCTGTGGATTTGAAATTTAGCATCACCCATGGTGAGAGTGTACTTCTCTGTAATAGAAGGTATATTCTTTTAAAAAAAATATTTAAAGTATTAAAAATAAATTTCAAGTTCACGTTAGAAGCTGGGTCATTCATGGTTTCTTAATGTCCTAACTGAATTGAAAAGCACAGTTAAAAAAGTTTTCAACATCCTTCGTACATTAAGCATCATTAACAATTTTAGTTAATTTATTTCTAAGGTAAATAACAAAATATTTCAGTTGTCTCCCTTACCTGCTGCGCTGCGTGATAATACTCTGTTCAGAAAAATGACAATTTCTGCCAACCATCTAACATTGACACATACGATTGGTACAATGAGGCCTGCCATTCTTGTCCATCCTAATATGTGTGATTTCTATCGTAGCCTTATCACATTTAACCCCTTTCCAACACAAGTTTTCAAAGAAAAACTTTCAATGCAAATTGCGAGGCGAATTTCAATGCAACCAAATTTTTGAGTGGAACAGAGCGAAACCGTAAGAAATTTGACATTTTTATGGATGAAACCGTCTCCTGCACATTTCTTTTGGTTTTGAATGGTGGTTAACTTTAATAAATTCTAATTAACTCGATGCGTGTCTTGTGTGATTCGTTGTTTTTGCTGACATTTTGTTTTTAAATAGCACTTCGATCAGAGCGTATACAAAACATCTCTCCATGTGCTTAAATTGTGCTTTTAATAAATACATACACGCAATGTATGTATGTCCAACTCAGGGACGAAATTTTGATTTTGGGTCATTTCGATTATCGTACACAAGACTCGGATCTTCAGTCACCATTTTAACTCAAGAAAGCCTGTACCTCTCACGTGGTACATGCAATTGGTTACCAAGTTCTACTTTCGTTTCTGTAATCAGCAGATATCCGTTCGTGGCGCTTGGCGCATTCCCCCCCCCCCTCCCCCCCCCCCCACCCCCAATACACGATCGTGGATGATATGGGATGGGTTAGTTCTAAGAAATAACACCTGCATTTTCAAATTAGATCGACCCTTGTTCCAGGATACATAGATTATGCATTGTATTAATGATTAATTAAAAAAAAAACGTAACATCGGTTGTATGACTACAATTTCGGTGCAACTCGCGTTTTTATTTTCACAACCGAAACCGAGTTGTGGCCTCGGTTAACTGCCAGTCTCTAGTGCAAACTCAACAAAAAGTGGGTAAACAATCTGCCCATAACACTGAAAATTAAATTCCGTACAAAATTACACTGGTGGTCTGAGAGTTTGACACCAAGCCTGATGGCAAATTGCTTTATAGTCTAGTTGGTGTGGCATTGTCATATTTCACTCAAGCCTATGGCTCTCACAAAATATGACTATGTCATTCCAACTCATTATGTAAAACACCCACCGATTCAAACACGCATCACGTTCTGTCTATTTATTTAATTTAAAAATATATTGTTTCAGTTACTGTATTTTTTCCAATTTTTATGTAAAATATCTCAACAAAATCATATGTAACATGTAGGCCCTTGAAAATTTTAGAATACAGTGGAACCCAGTTAATTGAAGAGCCACTTCGCCAATGAAAATTATTCAATTAACAGGAGTATTCAATTAACAGGGATGGTGTCACTTTCCTGTATTCTAGAGATAAACTAAGCATTTATTCTATAATATCTTGTTTGACAGAGCTCCATGAGCTCTGTCAAACAAGATATAATAGATTAAATACCTGCATTGGATGTACTAAGGCCAAATAGGTCTATAAACAAAAGAAAACTGGGGCGAGTCAAGGTATTGTCTCGGCAGGGTACAATATTCTTTATTCAATTAACAGGAGTTTACTCTATAACCTATATTCAATTAACAGGTGAAATTTGTACTGAAGGTATGGTAAATGGTTTTGTGTTGGTAAATTATATTCAATTAACAGGGATATACAATTAAGAGATATTCAAATAAGTGGGCTCCACTGTACAACCAAATTGAACACCAAATCGAGTACTGCACAATAATCACAAATTGATTACAAGGCATTTGTTATTATAGTCTTCTACAGAAAAAAAATCTTTTAAATCCGGTGCATACAATTAAGTTAACCTGTCACAAATAACAAATCATCAAGTTGTCTTTTCTGCTTCGACGGACCAGAATTTCATAATGGTGAATTGCAAGGTGGACAGATTACCCCAACCCTTCTGATGTTTGTGCCATATTTACTAAACAAATAACCAAAGTCTCCTTGCGTCTCAGTAAGTCTGATTCATTTAAAATACAGAACTTCCCAATCCCAAAGGGTGTCCCAATTCTGAGGAAGTTCGAGGAACTTCCAATTGTGTCTCTGAAAACAACTATTTATAGAAACATTCAGAACGGTATCAGACCATTTTTACCTCAACTTGACAACGTCAAGTGTGAGCTTGGGATACATACATCTGTCCACAATTCCTTTAGCCCAGGCTGCAGCTCTCACCCAGGGCTCCCGCGGGGCCTTGAAAACCTGGAAAAGCCTGGAATTCATCAAAAGGTCATTCAAGGCCTTGAAAGCCTTGAATTTCCAATGGGAGCCTTGAAAAACCTGAAAAATCTGAGAATTTTGTGATGCGTAATTTATCCGAACATATTTTACGGCATTTACAGCAAATGTAACTGTGTGGTTTATTAATCCAGTCATATTTTGGAGTATTTACGGCAATGCCAATGCGTGCATTATTGATAGAACTTAGCAGTGATGTGACACTGAAATCCTTTGAATCAAGCATTGTGAATGGTTGCTATTGATGTGGGCGAGCACAATGGTGTATATTTAAGCCAATGGGAAGATTTACTGTAAATTCTGCCTGTTCGAATGCTGAGCACACGTGCGTGGATAATTTATTCATATTGAAAATATTACAAATGGATGATTGTTCAGTTGAAGTATTTGAGTATTTCCAAAGCATGTATGTCTGATGAATTTGCCACAACGTCATCTCAAAGTCCTGGCACGGGCAGTCGCCATCACAGAGGATTCCGAATTTGGATTTCCAGATAAAAATGTTATTGTCTTCTTCACCTCAAATGTTAACATGTGCGATTTTAAGGATGATTCACCCATGTATGAAACATTAAAAACTTTTCGACACTTACTGCATTTAGCTGAATACCGTTCAAATGGAACAGGCAGTAACCAGTTATAGTATGCAGTTAATTTAATCCAAGCTTGTTGGAAGTTACACTTCCCCACAACGGAATTACATTTTGCTTTTTGGATGACATTTCCGGAGACATTGTGGGTTACGAAATGTGTCATTTACATTTAACATGTAGTTTACTCATTGGGAGAAAGGATGACATCAATTCATTTGCATTCAGTAAGTATTCAGTTAGAATAGCGGTACATGTACAAGAGACACAGCTATTGTGCCACCTGGTAATTACACTGCAGTTGTAGGATAAACACAAGAAAATGTCTTTCTCAGGCTCACTAATTCTAATCAGTGATATCATTGCTTGGATAGCTTTCAGAAAGAGTTTTCCAAGAAATGATGTCAAGTGTTAGAATTACCAACAAAGGGAAATATAAGAGAAAGTTTCTAGTCGTTATCTGATAATTTAGGGTACTTTGCCAGACTCAGCCTTGAAAAGCCTTGAATTTCATAAATGGGGGCCTTGAAAATCCATGAAAATTGCCGAGAAATGGCCTGGAATGGCCTTGAATTTCAAAGATTTTAACCTGGGGGAACCCTGTCACCTGATCAGTCCCAAATTTCATTAGTAGCTTTGGGGCAATGTCTAGATGGGAGCTATCAAGGTTTTTCAAATTTCCTTAAAAAACATGGCCACCAGTGGCCATCTTAGATTTGGGATATAAATTGTCAACAATTTCATTAGCACACTCTACAGACTGCATCTCTAGCCCCATCTTTTTCAAATTTCATCTATAGCTTTGGCGTGATGTCTAAATGGGAGCTATTGAATTTTTCTGAATTTTGTTGAAAAACATTGCCAGCAGCCATCTTGGATTTGGATATAAATTGTCCAACAATTTGTTTAGCACACCCTACAGGCTGTGGCTCTCACCCAATTAGTCCAAGATTTGATATGTGGCTATAGGGCAATGTCTAGATGGGAGTTATCGAATTTAACCAAATTTCGTTGAAAAACATGGCCGCCAGTGGCCCTCTTCGATTTGGCATGTAAATCAGCATTTCCATTTGCATACCCCACAGGCCACATCTCTCACCTGATATTTTTTGAACTTCATCTGCAGCTTTTCTGTGATGTCAAGATGTGAGCTATCAAATGTTTCTGAATTGCATTAAAAATATGGTCGCCAGCAGCCATCTTGGATTTGGCATATAAATTGTCAACAATTCCATTAGCACACCTTGCAAGCCACATCTCTCACCCAGTCTTTTTTAAATTTCATATGTAGTTTTTGTGTGATGGGAGATGGGAGCTATCAAATTTTTCTTGAATTTCATTGAAAAACATGGCTGCCAGTGGCCATCTTGCATTTGGCATATAAATTGTCAACAATCTCATTAGCACACCCCACAGACCACATCCCTCACCCGATCTTTGAAATTCCATGTGTAGCTTTGGTGTAATATCTAGATGGGAGCCCTTAAATTTTTCCGAATTTTGGAATCAACAATTCCGTTAGCAGACACTACAGGCTGCACCTTTAACACCATCTTTTTCAAATATTATATGTAACTTTGGTATGATGTTTATATGGGAGTTTTCAAATTTTTCTGCATTCTGTTGAAAAAGATGGCCGCCACCAGCCATCTTTTATTCGACGTAAATTGTCAACAATTTCATTAGTACACCCAACAAGCCTCACCCAATTTTTCAGATTTCATATGTAGCTTTGGTGAGATGTCTTTTATGTAGAAACTTGAGTGAATGACTTGGCATTACTGAATCTTTCTATTTAGTTCTCTCCCTTCTTGGACAAGTTGGGCTGCAATGTCATTGACACTTTCATTTTATACTGAACATTGTGTGTTCGCTATGACTCAATGATTCAATCAACTACGGAAAATCTGAGACTGTTGACTTCCAGCATCCTTAATTCTATAAGTTTGTTATTGTAACACTACAGGCTATATGATATACGTAGATAGAATGTGATGGGTGTTTGAATCGGAGGGTGTTTTACATAACGAGTTGGAATGGCTTAGTCATATTTCATGAGAGCTGTAGGCTCGAGTGTAATATGATTATGCCATTCCAAAGAGTTGTGTAAAACACACACTGATTCAAACACACATCACTTTCTGTGTTTATTACACAACCCATGCATTAAAATTCATTTAAATAAAGAAATTTTAATTCCGGTGTTTAAACCCAAAGGTGAAGAGTCGGTTTGTTTTGACTGAAGCTGTACTGATCAAAGGGATTGATAAAAAATCAAAACAACCTTTTCGGAACCAGTGTTTGTTGAAATTTGTATCCCTGTTTCTCTTTGGCTGTTGCCCATTCACGCCTAACCATCTGGTGGCTATTACTGTTAGTGAAAATATAAGTGCAGATTTGCAAAACAGCTGGGAGAAACGTTTTTAAAAGAAGTTTGAAGCATGTCAAGATTATGAAGATTTAACGAAATAAAGTTGACCAATTGAGATATAACGGATCCACAAAATGAGATATTTATTTATTTATTTATTGATGTTTAAGGTCACATATTTATGCACAATGGCTAATCATGACCGTGACAGTTTTACGGGTGGAGGAAGCCGGAGCACCCGGAGAGAACCACCGAGCAACGACGAGCAGCTGCCAGCTCCCCAACATCGTAACTTCGCACTGCAGCACAGGCAGGGTTAGATTGGTTGAAGACATGCATACCATCGACGTGCAGTATGCCTTAGTACACGGCGTCATCGTGCCCCCACATGGGCAATGGGGGTGAAGTGTCTTGCCCAAGGACACAACGCAGTTGCCGCAGGTGGGATTCAAACCGAGGACCTCTCGGCTTGCAGCCTGCACCTCTACCTACTGAGCCACCGCGCCCCCACAAAATGAGATGGCCACGGGACTGGTTTAATGGTCTGGTTGGAAATGATTGTTTTTTAGCTCATCTTGACAAAGTCAAGCTGAGCTAATCTCATCGCTTCCCGTCCGTCGTCCGTCGTCTGTCGTCCGTCAACACCATGTTTTGGTCTTCTCCTCCAAAGCCACTGGGCCAATTCAAGTGAAAGTTTGTGTGAGTGATGGTCCCAAAGGGGCATTTCATTTTTGTTCAACTCAGCATGCCCAGCCTCATAGGGAGGGAGTGGGGGAAAATGCACCCAAATATTTTAAAAATCTTCTTCTCAAGAACCAGTGTGTACAATGACTTGATATTTGCTATGGAGCTTCCATATGAGGTGTAGAATCAAGTTTGTTCAAACGAAGTTCGTGAAGTAATATTTGGCTTTGTAATAGGAGGGGTAAGATTTTTGGCCCCGCCCAAAATTTCTATTTTCTGAACCGATGGTCCGGTATGAACCAAATTTGGTTTGTGGTATTATTGGGTCATAAGTACATGACCCATGCAAAAAAAAAAATTCCCACATCCCCATGGGAACCCTGGGAGCTAAAAATAGAAATATTTTCAAACGCCCATATTTCCCAAACCCCACGGAACAGAGAGCTTTTATTTGGTATGAAGTATCCTTATGACCAGTAGAATTGAATGGTAAAAAAAAATTGCCATCGGTTATGTTAGGGTGTTCTGTAATGGGCATCGAAAAAATGCTGAGTCAGCATATTTGCAAAAATTTTAAAAAATCTTTTCTCCAGAACCAATCATCAGAATCTTTTGATATTTGGTATACAGCATTCATAGGGGGGTCAGATAAAAGTTTGTTGAAATAAAGCTCATTGGTTCATATTTGGGCTCTCTACAGGAGCCCGAAGTTTTAACATAGGGTAATATGGGGAATATTCTTTAAAAATCTTCTTCTTCAGAACCACCAGTCAGAATCTTTTAATATTTGGTATACATCATTGTTATGAGGGTCAGATTCTAGATTGTTCAAACCAAGTCCCTAGGTTAATATTTGGGCTTCCTACGGAAGCCCAAATTTGATCTTTGTTCAATATGGAGGGTAATTTAAAAAAATCTTCTTCTTCAGATCCATCAGTCAGAATGCTTTGATATTTGGTATGCAACATCTCTATGGGGGTCAGATTCAAGTTTGTTCAAATCAGATCCCTAGGTATATATTTGGGCTCACTATGGTAGCCCAAATTTTTACTTAGTGCAATATGAGAAAATTTCTTTAAAAATCTTCTTCTTCAGATCCACCAGTCGGAATACTTTTATATTTGGTATACAACATCTCTAGGGGGGTCAGATTCCAGGTTGTTCAATTCGAGTGCCTAGGTTAATATTTGGGCTCCATATGGGAACATGAAATTTAACTTAGTACAATATGAGGGAATTTCTTCAAAAATCTTCTTCTTCAGATTCACTTGTCAGAATGCTTTCACATTTGGTATACAACATCTCTAGGGGGGGGGGGGGGGGGGGGGGGGGCAGATTCAAGTTTGTTCAAATCGGATCCATAGGTCAATATTTGGGCTTGCTATGGTAGCCCAAATTTGAACTTAGTGCAATTCGGAGAAATTTCTTTACAATTTCTCTTCTTCAGATCCAACAGTCAGAATGTTTTCATATTCGGTACACAACATCTCTAGGGAAGTCAGATTTAACTGTGTTCAAATCAAGAGCCTGGGTTAATATTTGGGCTCTCTATGGGAGCCGGAATTGGCCATTTTGCTGAAGAATTAAAAATTTTGTATTCAGTACCTTCTAGAGGTACTAAGATTAATCCACATAGGTTGTATCAAGGGGCTTCATAGGGGAGCTCTACATTTTACTTATGATCAACTGAAGAAAAGGCATGATGCCCAGATTATTTTTGTCACTCCTGAGGGACTCAAGGATTGACAGTGTAGCCTATGGAGATGGCTTGCTTAATGTAGACTCATTGGACTCTGTTTAAATTGTGTTCTGTACAAGATGAGCGCTTCAGGCCCCGTGGGGCCTCTTGTTTTTAAAACATTATCTCATTATACCCCCATTTTCGAAGAAAATGGGGGTATACTGGATTACATGCGTCCATGCGTGCATCCATCTGTCTGTGTGTGAGTCCGTCCGAGAATATTCATAACTTTCATAACTTAAGTAAATTATTATTTTCTATAATATTTGTGGGTGATAGATATGCCCCCACTAGTTATTATTTTTTTTTATTACTTGTTCACTTAGAAATTGTGTCCGTCTGAGCCAAATATTGTCTGTTCAGCCTGTATCTCGGGTATCGAATGTTCTATTGCAATGAAATTTGCCGTGAACACTGCTTATGGTATAGGCTTTAAAAAAAAAAGGATTCAACGATATTTCTCACATTCTCATTTTTAGAGTTATTCCCTTTTTTTTGACTCAGAAATTGTAGGAAATAGACATTATTTGTCTGTTCAGACTGTATCTCAGGTATGGGTTATCAGATTTCAGTGAAATATGGCATGCAGTTTGCCTATGACAAAGGCTTCTGCCTCATTGCATAAAACTTCCAAACACCAAACAATTTACCACACCTTTTGACTTAGAAATTGTTGGAAATTGTTATACCCCCACTTTCGAAAAAAATAGGGGGTATACTGGATTACATGAGTCCGTCTGTGCATCCATGCATGCATCCATCCATGTGTGAGTCCGTCCGAGAATATTCATAACTTTCATTATTTTCTATAATATTTGTTGGCCATTGGTATGCCCACACTAGGCGGTACACCACGTGGGGGTATGCACCGGACAACAGTCCAGCTCTTGTTTTTGTTTAACTAATTTTTATGTGAACCGACTTTATTTTGCTTTGGACGTTTTCATTTTCACGCTGTGTGACAGACGGTCGATAATTGTGTGACGAAATTTGGAAACTTTTTGAAGCGTAACTAATGACTCAATGTGAAAGGAACTAGTATGAACGGTGCTGGGAAAAATGTTCTGGCTTGTACTTCACCTGTTGAATACAGAATCATTTATGTCATAGTGGCTATTCTGTTAAATACACAGGTTCAAAGTTGAATGGTTGTGTAAGGCCTAAAAAAAATTAAAATCGGTTTCTCAGGCCCTCCTGCATGGTCCTTTTGGCAGCCGCATGCTCTCTTTTTATTAAATGGTTTATGTATAATATTTTACCAAGTTAAAAAAATTGATAAATTTGTCCCTTGAGTGCAAGAAGGCTTTGCAATGCTTGCAAAGCCTTCTTGCTCTCAAGGGACGAAATACACCACCACCCATGCTATTCCATACATTATGAGGCCTAAAACATAAACCAAGAGCATGAACTTTTGATGGTAAAGAAATAATTACAGAAATAAAAAATAAAATAAAAAACCGCTCGCCCACATGCAATTTTACAAATAATGGTCGGAGAAACAGAAGATCTACTTTGTTTGGCCTAATAAATGTTTTGATGTTGTGATTTGTGATCCACTTTTAAAATTTTATAGATTATTTAAGCATAGATTTATCTCGTTCACGTTGATATCCGTTGCATTTTGACAACAAAACATAGATGAAAATAGTGAAGATATTCAGTAAATATTTGGTGTGGATAGTTAAATCGCATTTGAATCAAATATTGTGATTGATCAAATATCATTTCGAATACTGGAAATTCACAGGGGCCAAGAAAATATAGACATGCTAGTAGCAGCATCTACTTTGATATAAAAATAATTATCGTATCATTTACAGGGTGTCATATGCTTTCTAACATGTGGAGAGGACAAGGGAACTGGAATGTTTCTGTTATCAGGAGATGAGACAATAGCCAGTGACCTTGGACCGAGGTAAGCATACTTCATTAAAATTCATAAATTATTGAATGCAGTCTCGACTGATGTTACCGAAAAAAACATTTTTATCATGTGATAGAAGCCACTATAAGGGCTCGGGGACAAATATGGGTAAAAGCCAACATGTTCCTGCTCATGTTTCATATTCTGTGAAATGCAAATATTTTTTTTTATTACAAAATATTGGAGAGTGTCTGTGGGCGCTCTCCAATAATTTGTGATAAAATAAATTTTGAATAACAAAAATAAGCTAGCACTCAACCAGTTATGTGTAATTTTGGCCATTGATAATTTCTAATTAAGTTTATGTCATAATTATCACCCCAAATTCTATTTTTATCGATCATTTGCCAAAACAGCAATATCAGAAACGATAAAAATTTAGTGATAAAAAATTATGTATCATCATTGCAGTAATTCAAGTTACAAGATGTCACAAGAAACACATACACACACCTGACTGACTATTTCAGTTTTTACTGGAATTACATGCCATTCTCTTCAAAAATCCATGTTGCAGTAACAAATGATGCATCAAATTTCCATTAACATATATTCCATGTTGTAGGGAATTGCACTATGAACTATCCTGTACATGGATGGCCCTCCGTGTGCAGTCCATCTGCTGCAGAGATATGGCCCTTTGAAAACACAATTTTTCTAAAAAAAATTGGTTTCCGTTCATTTAAAGTCGAACGCCTTGACGGATCGACATCAACTTTCAGAAGTTGTTTTTAGCAATAAAATACAGGTCAAGTTCGATATTGGTGTTTCTCAGTCCATCCACTGCAGAGTTATGGCCCTTTGAAACCACAATATTTGAAAAAAAATTGGTTTCCGTTCATTTAAAGCCGAACGCCTTGACAGATTGACATCAAATTTTTCAGATGTTGATTTTATACACCCATTTGAAAAACAGGACGTATTATGTGAATGGTCTCTCCACCCATCTGTCTGTCTGTCCGTCCATGGACACATTTCGTTTCCGGACAATAACTTTAGTTGTAATGGATTGAGCTGAGTTAAATTTGGCATGTGGATTTAGTATGACAAAATACAGGATGGGTTGGACTTCCGTTTCTAGCGGCCTATTTGCAGTAGAGTTATGCCCCTTTATTTATGGGAATTTAGCCCAACTTTTCGTTTCCGGACGATAACTTTAGTTTGCCTTGACAGATTTATTTAAAATTTTCAATTTTTTTGTTTTTGACCACAAAATACAGCTCAAGTTCACTTTTGACCACAATCACATTTACCTTTCCAGAGTTATTCCCCTTGAATGATTGCAAATTTGTGGATTTTGTGGTTTCCGGATGATAACTTTAGTTTGCCCTTGACCGTTGTTTTTCAAATTCTCAGATTTTGTTTTTGACCACAAAGCACAGCTCAAGTTTACCTTTGGCCATAATCGCATGTACCATTCCATAGTTATTCCCCTTGAATGATTGCAAATTTGTGAATTATGTGGTTTCTGGATGATAACTTTAGTTTGCCTTGACCAATTTGTTTCAAATTCTCAGATTTTGTTTATGACCACAAAGCACAGCTCAGGTTCACTTTCGGCCAAAATCTCATCTACCTTTCCAGAGTTATTCCTCTTGAATTTGTGCATTTTGTGTTTTCCAGATTATAACTTTAGAATGACCTAACTGTTGGACATAGAATGCATCAAATATTTGGTTTCCGGATGATAACTTTTATTATTTGTTTTCCGATTGGTTCCAAACCTGGTATGTTGTTTAATCACAACAAAATACAGGTCAAGTTCGAATATGGGGTTGGTCCAAACAATTTTCACCCTCACCCCCATCCTTACCCCAACCCTCCAAAAATACAAAACGGGCGTATATTGTCCCGCTACGTAGTGCTCTTGTTAACAACTATATTCAAGAAGTCATGGTTATGGGTTGCATGGTAGATAGAGAGAGTAATTGCTTGACTGGACTGGTTACGTGAAATAATTCATGAGAGGTGAAGGACATTGTACAATATAGTCCCTCGCCTCGAATAAATTATTTCACGTAACCAGTTCACTGTTTATTGCTTTTCATTATTAACAATAATTATATTATTTAACCCTTTACCTAACGTAACGGCCAAAAACTGTCGGCGTTATTCTCAAAACTCGCAAATTAATTTTCATTATTTTTTCATTTTTTTGTCTTGAAAACATAGGTTATGACCCCTCAATGGAACGAGCTCATCGAGCTTGTTCCAATGAGGGATTATAGCCTATGTTTTTGAGAAAAAAATGAAAATAATTGTTATTCAAGAATTTTTTTTGCAAGTGTCATCTGCTTTTCATGTTAGCTAAAGGGTTAAAAAAAAGCAAAAAAAAACCAATGAAGTCCCCATTACACCCACGGCAAAGCATCTTCGTTTACGTGCACGGATACATGACACAATTGTTGATTGCATAATTCACTTGTGAAGTTATTGTTTATAATCAAACCTGGAAATCCCAGTAAATAACTCTTTGGAAAGTAATAAAAAAGTGTCATGTCCTCATTGTGCTTATACAGAATCTTTTATTGTGACTCAACTCCCTTTTGGAGATGTCCAGCTATTTGTCATGCAAGTGCGACTCCAAGCTATACGTCCATAAAATTAGTCTGGTTGTGATAATAGATTCTGTACAAGCACAATTTGCACATAACATATATTTATCTTACAACAAGCATATACTTTTTCCAACACAAGTATAAATGTCTGGAATCATAGGCGTTGCCAAGAGGAGTTCAAGGGGTGTGAACGAACCCCTCTTTTATATGTTTTTCAAGAACGGAGAATGCAAATAAATCCCCAAAAGGCCACCAAAGACCTCCATTTGATACTAAATTTTAAAATTTTCCTGTCGGAGGTGGGGGATGCCCAATCTTGCATGCTTGTGTCTTCGACACTCTTGGCAAATGGCTTTGACATGAGCCAGGTATACCGCCGATGTACCTTTTTCATCAAAGTCAACCCCTATTGAAAATCTGGGTGATGCCCACAGGAATAAATACAAATCTGGATTGAGGGTAGCAACAATCCATACATGTGCAAACTCAGAAAAGAGAGATTTTCAAAGCAGCATATTATCAAAAATAGTAATCAAATGAAGTCACTGTTTTTACCTGAACTTGACAAAGTCAAGCTGAGCTTTTGCAGTCACTTCCAATCCGTCGGCATACGTATATTTGTTCGTACATCCACAATTCCCTTTTGCATACCACACAGTTCACATTTATGATTGGATCGTTTTGAAACTTGATATGCTTGTTTGGGGTCTCCTCTAGATGGGCGCTATCGATTTCCTTCCATATACGTCACAAAAAGTTACTGTTAGCAAAGACCTTTGCACTTAGTGTATTTGTGCATCAATATATTCCTTTGGCATGTCATTTATGAATGGATTGCTTTGAAACTTGGGGTGATCTCTAGATGGGAGCTCTAGATTTTCTTTTATATCTATCGAGAAATGTTGCCGTTAGAAACGATATTCAACTTGTCCATTTTGTACGTCAACAATTTCCTTTGGCACACTGCACGTTGCATTTATCATCAGATCACCTTGAAACATGGTATATGTGTTCAGGGTGACCTCCAGATGGGGGAGCCATTGACTGTCTTTCATTTCCAACAAAAAATGCTGTTAGTAACAACCTTTGAACTTTGTGTATCACTTTTTCCTTTGGCATGCCCTGCAGGGGGCAAGCATGAATGGATTGCTTTGAAACTTGGTATGCTTGTTTGGATTGACCTCTTGATGGTAACTATTGATTTTCATTCATTTCCATTGAGAAACATTGCCGTTAGCAATGATTTTTAACTTATCTGTTTTGTGTGTCAACAATTTCTTCTAGCACACTGCAGAGTTCTCATTTATCATGGGATCACTTTGAAACTTGGTATGCATGTTCTGGGTGACCTCCAGATAGGAGCTGTCAATTTTCTTTCATTTTAAATTGAAAAGTGTTGCTGTTACCTTGACCTTTGTGGATTTGTGTATGAATAATTTCCTTTGGCATGCCCTGCAGGGTGCATTCATGAATGGATCACTTTGAAGCTTAGTATGCTTGTTTGGGCTGACCTCTCTGCAGTTTATGAGTTAACCCTTTACCTAACATGAAAAGCAGACGACACTTGCAAAAAAAATTCTTGAATAACTATTTTTTTTCATTTTTTGTCTCAAAAACATAGGTTATGACCCCTCGTTGGAACGAGCTCGACGAGCTCGTTCCAACGAGGGGTCATAACCTTTGTTTTTGAGACAAAAAATGAAAATATTTTGAAAATTAATTGGAGATTTTTGAGAATAGCGCTGGCCGGTTTGGGCCGTTACGTTGGGTAAAGGGTTAACACTCAGCACATTGATGTCAGAATACCAAACTGCAAATTTCTCCCACAATGCAACTATAATTTAACCAATCAAATTTTATTTGACAGAGCTCAATGAGCTCTGTCAAGCAAATGTGAATTGGCTACATTCCAAGTTGCATCTTGGGAGAAATTTGCAGCCTTTAAATTTGATATTTCTTCTTCAGTGTACAGGGAGTTAAGGTTAATCTAGAATATACCTTGATATAAAGTTGGATTTAGTCAATCATTTAAAATTATTGTTGCCTTCTTCTCCTACTTCAAGCATTGGTAACTGCATCCTGTTGTACCAGTAAGGCAAGATTGTCTTCTGCAGTAAAGAAGCACTTCACTTGCCACCAAGAGATAAAACTAATTCAGATTTGATAAATTTATTCATTAAAATATTTATATTTCAGAGTCGCAGAATTGCTCGAAGGAAAAGGTTTCCTAAATAAGGGACGCTATAAGGGAAAATGCAGCAAACTATCAAACCGAGTTAAAGCGGAAAAGTTAATAAGAGAACATCTAAAACAATGGACCATTAAGAAGAGTGATGATTGATCGAAGCTTCATTCCATCAGCAAATACATACTGTGATAAAGAGTAGTGATGCAATTCATCTCATTGCTCTTCCTCAACTTTTTATTTTTAAATGTAACAAGTGCTAACAAAGAGGATTCCACTAAAACAAGAAAAGCATCTTGTTGATACTGTCAAACCCCTGATGTCACAATACTAAAGTTCACTGCATCAGATTTTTCCTTCATTGAAACGAGGAAGTTAACAAATTTTATCTTCTTTGACAGAGCTAAATATTTATTATACCCCGTCCTCCGGAGAATTCGGGGGTATCTAGTGAAGCCCTCCCTCCATCTGTAAACGTTTTCCATTGTAATTTCAAAGCTGTTGGTCAGATTTGGATCTCCTTTGGTATACCGATAGACCCACATGGGGTGAGGGATATGCACAAGGAACAGGTTCTGTCCAATAATTTTTTTCAGAGTTATGGCCCTTTATCACTTTTTGGACTAATTTTTCTGTTTTCTCTCAGAAAAATTTTCTATCCCACAATACCTTCAGGGCTATTTCGAACATGCCTACAGGTCAGGGTTAGTGGCCCAAGCATGTTGGAATCATATATATGCTGTTCAAACTATTGGATAAACCAGGGACAGGAAGTGCACCGTGGCTCAGTGGTACGGCACATTGGATTTCAACCGAAAGGTCAATAGTTTGATCACTGCAAGGGTTAACTGCGTTGCGTCTTTGGGCAATGCACTTCATCCCAATTGCCCACTTGGGGGCACTGAGTACTAAGGCATACTGCATGTAAGTGGTGCACTTATCTTCAACCAATGCTAGCCCTGCTTGTGTGGAGTTAGTACGTTTGAGAGCCTGACAGTTGCTTGGTGGTCAACCAACCCCCAAACCTCCCCCCCTCCCCCCATTCAGATTACATGATTTTTCTAGTTCATTGTTAGACTAACATCAGTATAAGTCAGAACTGTACAACATCCAAGGCGAGCAGGCTCAACTTTAATGATACAGGTGTTTCTCAAATAACTAATATCTGTATTTCAAAACAGATGTCTGTCTTACTCAAATATATGGGAGCTTATGGCATTAGACTTCAAACTGAAAGATCCACAGTTCAGTCCCTGCCAGGGGCAACTGCGTTGTGTCCTTGGGCAAGGCACTAAATCCTGATTGCCCCTGTCGGGGTACGGTGACGTTGTGTACTAACAGAGTCACTTGAAAGTGTGAGCCAAATGAAGACGAGCCGGCTTGGGTAAACCAGCCGGCCTATAAGGTTATCCGCAACCTGGTCTCTAAACATAAGATTAGAACTCCAAAAACCTTTTTTGTAGAAGTGTTTTACAAATACTCTCATACCAACAGGACTCGGGACCACTATACCAAGGGCCCACAGCCGACATATGGATATTCCAAAAATGCGTATTCAAGACACCCTCATACAAACATTGAGAAACATTATACAAATCACCTTGGATCAAGTTGAACAAGAAATTTACTCAACACAAGTGAAGATCAACGCTGAGAAAGAAAAGTTTAACAACCAAACCACCATGGACCACATCAATGCCATGAATTCCTCAATTAACAGCATCATAGAATGACAAAGTCGCGCATTAAACTACACATATGAAAAGCGACTACTTTTCCTCCAAATGAAAAACAAAGCTGCAGGTTCTACATGCTATGCAATGATAATACCAGCAGAGAAGAGTTACCGAGCAGTGCAAAACTACTGCAGAACCAACCAAAACAAAGAATGCAGGAGTCACAACCAGAGAATACACTAGAATGCCAGAGAGTCATACTGGGGGACACCAGCAGTTTTGAGAAACAGACCACACCAGTCAAATAATGGACTAACAACTTGTGTAAATGCACTTCTAGTTTTATGTGACAGCCCTTGACCTGGGAATATAAACAACAATGCTTCCTATACCGACTTAATTGTCAATTTATCCAACCACACCCTCGCTCCCGACGAAATCAGCCTCCTTGGAAAGGGCCTTACATTTTGCCTAACACGAGTGGCCGAGCAACCCAGGCCGAAGACAGAAAAAGGTTTTTTTAGATGCGTCCGCCTTAAGATGTTCTTCCACATCTTTGACCTTACACAATCCAGTGACCCTTTCCAGCAACTTGAACGCCAATTCCAAACACCTTCAAACTGCCCCCCACCCTCCCTTCTCAGGACAAGACTCTTGCCTAGAAGCCCTGTACCGACCACCAATTACCATATTCTAACCATCCAAACGATAAATTTCAAGCACTATAACTTCACACCAGGGGAACGTGCAGCACTTAGAAGCTTACAAAAAACAAAAACAGTGTAATAAAAAACTTTGTCAAGGGCTCTGGGGTGGCTATCCTTGGTCGCAAAGACTACATCAAAGAAGCACACAGATAACTCGATGACCAATGGTTTTACTACAAAAACAAAAACACCAGCATTTTACCTCCTCCTGAAAATACACAAAAACAAATGGAATGGAGAGGTCCCCGGAGATCCATTATCAGTGGCAATGGAGGACCAACTGAACATATCCGCAGCTTCGTTGATGAACATATCAAACCCTTTTTATACCATGATATCCCAGCTATTTAAGAGACACCAACCACCTTCTACTTATCCTAAATGATCTACCTCCCTTACCAGCAAACATTCATACTCTGCACGATGGACGTTATACCTCTGTACACCAACATACCCAACCACGAGGGACTCACAGTGGACACATGATGCATTTGAAAACAACGTAAAATGTGAAACTTATCTCAAAAGTAGGCAGCACAGCTATGGGCACACGCATTGCTCCACATTTTACAAACGTATTCATGGGTGAGCTGGAGACAAAATTGATCGATGAATTTAGATTAAAGCCTGAGTTATACCTCTGCTTCATTGACATCTTCCTTATCTGGACTTATGGGGAACAGTCACTTAACCTTTTACCTAACATGAAAAGCAGACGACACCTGCAAACAAAATCTCGAATAACTCATTTTTTTTCATTTTTTGTCTCAAAAACATAGGTTAGAGCTCATTCCAGAGGGGTCATAACCTATGTTTTTGAGATGAAAAAAATAATGAAAATTAATTGGCGATTTTTGGGAATAGTGCTGGCCAGTTTTGGCCATTACAATGTAACGGTTACATTGAGTAAATGGTTAATGAATTCATCGACTATTTTAACTCGGCACATCCTACAATCAAATTCACTGCCGAAAAATCTTTCACGTTGGTAAACTTTCTTGATGTCACGATTAAAAGGATGGGGAACTCGGTTAAATTTACACAAAATCAGCAGACACACATGCATACCTAAGGTCAGATTCCTGTCATCCAAATCAACAGCATACCCAACAGCCAACTACTTAGGGTCAGGAGAATTTGCTATGATGACTTGGATCGCATCAGAAATTTTTGGCCGATATTAATCTCAGACATGTTAACTCTCCTGGAATGCCCAGGAAAATCCTGAAATTTCAGTGTAATTCCCGGCCTCCCGGACGGGAATCAGTTTTGGACCAAAAATTCCAGAAAACAACAGTTGAATATTTCTTTCCCGTTGTAACTTTCGGAGTCAAATCCCGTACATTTCAGACTCTGGTAAAAACTCACGAAGCAGTAAAATATGGATTTAAGTTAAATTTATTTAAGAAAAGAGTATTTTATGGTATATATTTCAACTGTGTTCATGTTTATTTCTGTTTTTTTTCTTCATAATCGAGATTTGTGATCAATGTGCGACGAATACACCCAAACCGTCCTCTGGCCGAACCGTCCTCCACAGCGACCAAACCGTCCTCTGAGTAATTTGACCCGAACCGTCCTCCAGGGAAAGAGCGAATGAGAGAGAAGACTGGTAGAATAATAATATAAAACAGGTTGTTTATTTATTGATTTTATTTATTTTTTCATTTTCAACTACGTTTCAAACGTTTTTTTTTTACAAAACATAATAATGATTATATGACACGAATACACGATAACAAAACAATATTTGTGATAATAATAATAGTGAACAAACACGATTTGTGATTACTTAGAGGTGATGAGCTACTTTCTATTCTTTCTTCCTTTTGGGGGGGGGGGGGGGGGGGGGGGCGCGTTTACGAGTGATTTTCAGTCTTAACCAGGCATTATTTCTTTTCGGGGAGGGGGGAGGCTGTTTACAAATATCATTTTTTTTGTTATCATGCACTGAAAATTACCGGCAGTGATTTTCAATGCATGATAACAGAAAATAATATTTTAAAACAGGCATTGTTTCTTTATGGGGGGGGGGGGGGGGATTCTGTTTACAAATATAATTTTTTGTAAACTCGTTTTATGTCTACTTTTTCCCTTTTTTTCCATTTGCCGACTTATTTTCCCTTTTTGATTCCTCCGACGGTTTTATTAGTTCCAATTTTTCTTTCTCGAACTGTTCTTTTTGGGCCCTGAGATCCGAGCGCAAACCCTCAATACTGTCGTGAAAATTGCATACACGATACAACTGATCATTATTAGGCTCCAGATGAAATATAAAATCAATCCCTTGCATAGAAGCCGAGAAAAGTTTTGACGAAAAATTTCAATGTTCAGTGGGTACAGTAAAACTTCAAAGTATCGGCAAACAGGAAGTGGCTGCACGGCACATCTGAAAATTGCTTACGCGATACAACTCATCATTATGAAGCAGCAGACCAAATATAAAATCAATCCCTTGCATAGAAGCTGAGAAAACCTTGACGGAAAATTTCAATGTTCAGTGGGTACAGTAAGATTTCAAAGTATCGGCAAACAGGAAGTGGCTGCACGGCAGATCTGAAAATTGCTTACACGATACAACTCATCATTATGAAGCAGCAGACCAAATATAAAATCAATCCCTTGCATAGAAGCCGAGAAACCCTTCATGGAAAATTTCAATGTTCAGTGGGTACAGTAAAATTTCAAAGTATCGGCAAACAGGAAGTGGCTGCACGGCAGATCTGAAAATTGCTTACACGATACAACTCATCATTATGAAGCAGCAGACCAAATATAAAATCATTCCCTTTCATAGAAGCCAAGAAAACTTTGACGGAAAAAGTGTTTCGGACGGACGGACGGAGTCGAGCGGTTACTAGACCTGCTTCGCCGATGGCGACGCAGGTAAAAACAGTGTGCCCAACTCTGTACAATTCTATACTTGTAAATAGAGATCATTTACATCATTCCTAACCTCTACTGGGACATGTAATGTTGTAAATAGATATTAAAGTTCGACTGCATCTACAGAATGAAGAGGATAGATTACTACTGTATCGCATCACCATTTCTTCTCCACTCGAATAGTATTTATAATTGTTCATAACAGCACGAGAAACACTTGCAAACTTTCATCACATGGACCACCCGGTGTAACCCAGTGGTCCATGTGATGGAAGTTTGCAAGTGTTTCATGCATTTTGTTTTCAGAAATTGTAAATAATTACGGAGTACAAAATCTATCCCACAGCGATTTAGCAGTAATCCACCCTCCACAAACTGTAGTCTCAATATTTTCTTTCTGTTTGATTGGTTCAGTTCGTGATTTCACTACCGACCTTTTGCAGTGCACAGCACAAACACTTTGGTTTATTTCAGACTTCATTCTTCTGCAGTAAGAAGAGCATTAACTACAAGCATTTTCTGCACTAATTACGACAGGATTCCAGTTTCAACTGTAGGTCTACCACCTCAACCAACGAAAATACCCAAATTCTCCCTCAATTTACAAGTCACCAATTGCCTCCAGCAGCTGTGTGTCAGTAGTCTTGCTTATTTCATGGATGAAAATCTGACAGCTGATGAAAATGTTAAGCATGCTTGTCGCGAGTTCATTTACGATACATGAGTAAAATTCAACCTTTCATTGGCACAAAAATTAAAATTTTTTAGTAAATTTTGTTTCTTAACACACCTACCACAATTGTTTACAATTGGCTGTAACATAAGTGCAAGCCCTACTTCGGAACTAACTCAAGCTTTTAGAATCTTTTCCAAACGAGTTGGAAAAGTACTAGAGTGCAAAAGAACGAAAAAGATCGAAAAAAGGGTCGAGCGAGACCAGCGCTCGAAATTACAGGTACTCTCTCTGCACACCTCTTGCGTTTACTGAGCGCATGCGCAACAACCGTGACGTCAATTCCGTATTTCCGCCAAAGAGAAGTTTGTGATTTAGCGGGGAGGCATCGATATCAAAGATATCCCCAAGGAGGGTGGGCCTCCGGTAAACAATTGTGGTAGGTATGTTAAGAAACAAAATTTACTAAAAAATTTTAATTTCTTTTCAACCTACTCACAATTGTTTACAATTGGCTGAATAAACAATAGGAGGAGGTGAATCACATAACTAATACCAACAAGAGTAGCAGAATGAAAGCAAGGAGGGCAGAGAACAATAACGAAAACCTGTAATGAAGATAGAGAGAAGGCACCTGAAAAGAACAAGGCTGAGCGAAGCGCAACCTCGACAAAAACAATTTTAATGAGTGTGCACAACAGCCTGAGCAGCAACGAGAGGGCCTAAAGAATAAAGGTCCTCAGATTGCTGCTGAAGGTGGCGGAGACAAAAAGAGGAGAAGGTAGAAGCATTCCTCCAGTAAGCCGCATTCATAACATCCCGGAGCGAAACAGAATTGGAGAACTCCCAGGATGTAGAAATGGCACGAACCTCATGAGCATTAAGCCGGTTCGAAACAAGATCCGACACAGACAAGCGAGAATAAGCCAGCTTGATTGCAAGACAGATCCACCTGGAAATAGAATGGGAAGAGATAGACTGCCTCTTAGGAATGAGAGACAGAAAGAATCTCTTCTGACCCCTCCTAATGAACTGAGAGCGTGTAATGTAAGTCTTGATCGCACAAACAGGACAAAGAAGAGGCCTCCGGCCATCTACAGCAGGGAGAGCCCGAATGCAGATGGGAGGAGGTACCGAATCAGGAAGTTGATTCTTAGCCAGAAAAGAGCAATCAGTAGTGAAGGTGACACTGTTAGCCTCATTTCGGAAGAAGGCAGAATCAACAGATAGCGCATGAAGCTCACTGACTCGACGAGCAGAAGCAAACGCTAGAAGAAAAGCCGTCTTATAGGTGAGAAAACGCATGTCGGTCTCTGATAAAGGCTCGAATGGCGCCCCCTCCAAACAGTGCAACACCCATGCCAAGTTCCACTTGGGTGTAAGACGCAAAACTCGAGGCCTCTTCAAAGAAAAGTGCCGAATAAGTTTGGAGAGAAAAAGATTACGACCGATGCACCGCTTTCCCACATAAGAGAAAGTATCAGACAGCATAGACCGATAGCCCTTAATCATAATAGGCTGGAGGCCCTTGGAGTCAAAAAGAAAATCCGCAATTTGAGCGATTGACGGATCACGGTAATTCACATAAGTCATGCCAGTGGAATGTCGCCGCGATGCAGAAATGCACTCCACTGATCGTCTCGAAAAACCTCTACGTCGGAGACTGGACCTGATAAAAGACAGGCGTGAAGGGACAGGCTTGCCAGGTTGTTGTGATACTTCCTGGGACAACCCTGTGAAAGAAGATCGCGACGTAGAGGTAGAGGTAGACGAATCGGTCGATCGGCCAATAGAGGCCACAGCAGATTGATCCACACCCTCTGTGGAGACAGGGGTGTGATCAGAATGATCCTGCAACTGCAAGCACGAATCTTCGCTAATACTTGAGGAAGAATCGGTGCAGGAGGAAAGGCATAGCCGATCCAACCTGTCCAGTCCAGAGACAGAGCGTCTACTGAAAATGCCAGAGGATCTGGACAGGGGGAGACAAAGGTCTCTACCTGATGATTCCAGCGAGTAGCGAAAAGGTCGACCTGAGGACGGCCCCACTGCTCGCAAATCGCCTGAAACACCGACCGATGTAGCATCCATTCGGTTGGAAGGACACTGTCGCGTCGTGACAGGGAGTCTGCTAGGACGTTGAGACGCCCGGGAATGTGTCGAATGGACACCCGAGCGTTCACATCCCGCGCCAACAGAAGAATATCCCGAGACAGCCGATACATGGGAATCGAATGTGTGCCTCCTTGATTCCGTATGTAGGCCACTACTGTCGAATTGTGCGAAAGAAGTAGGACAACATGGTCCGACAGATGAGGGATCCAAAGCCGAAAACTCAACAGAAGAGCAAAGAGCTCCTTCTGGTTGATATGAAGGCCCACCTGCTCGCTGTCCCACTCTCCGTGAGTAGACAGACTGAGAGGATCCAACGTCGCACCCCAGCCCCGATCGCTGGCATCCGCAGTAAGGATGCGATCGGCCAAAGGAAGATCCAACGGAACACCGTGTCAGCCAGGGAATATCTGCCCAAGGGCGGAGGTGACAAAGCAGAGACCGAGGAATAGTGAGTTCCAGGTCCAGCGGATCTACATTCGGACACCAATGATCCAACAGGAAGTGTTAGAGAGGTCGGACAAACAAGCGACCAAGCGGAATGAGATCTGTCACCGAACCGCAAAGGCCCAGCATCCGAAGGAAAGTCCTAGCCGAGACCGAGGAAGATTGAAGCAGGTCCCGAGTCAAGGCGGAAAGAATCGTCGCCCGAGCCTGGGGGACCGACACTACATTGTGAAGAGTTTCGAAATCCATCCCCAAATGACGGAATCGCTGAGAAGGAAGAAGATCCGACTTCTCGCGATTGACTCTGAAACCCAGCGATGCTAGCAGGCAAAGAAACTGCCGGACATCGAACTCCAGAACAGCAGCATCGTGGTGCCGTTGGAGGATGTCGTCTAGGTAGGCTGATGAAGTCACTGCCGACTGAGTGCGGTGGAAAGCAAGCACATGTGACATCAGTCGGGTGAAGGCCCAAGGAGCCAGGTTCAAACCGAACGGGAGAGCTCTGAATTGAAAAACTCGATCTCGAAACGAGAACCGAAGGTATTTCCGTGACGCCAGATGAATGGGTATATGGAAGTAGGCATCCTTCAGGTCGATACTGGCTGCAAAATGGCCCTGATGAACTGAACGTCAAACCGACCGGAAAGTCTCCATACTGAAACGAGGAGCTATTATGTACTCGTTCAGGGTACTCAGATCGATGACAGGACGATATTGGCCGTTTTTCTTTGGCACCAAGAAAAGTCTCGAGTAAAACCCCGGTGAAAGGGTGTTCCTGACCACCTCGATCGCCCCTTTGGAGAGGAGATTGTCGATCTCCTGCACCAGAAGGTCCCGACACAGAGAATCGGAAGGGACCCGAGTCAGAAGGGGCACCCGAGATAAACTGGGGTGCCTATGGAAGGACAGTTGCAGACCGGATTGAATGACATCGAGGACCCAAGAGTCCGACGTTATCTCTGTCCAACGGTCGTAAAACAGCGACAGCCTTCCCCCGACTGGAGGCAAATCGAGGTGAGAACCTTCACTTGCGGCCTCGACGAGGCCCCCGAGAGGAGAAACCACCTCGGGAAGTGACAGAGTCCTGAGACTTTCCAGCCTGAGGCTGCCAGCGAGCCTGGCCACGTCGGCGCTTCTTATGAGCAAAAGGAGCAGACGGAACCGAAGGCGTAGTCGACGTCGCCGACGAGGCAGACGCAGCAGCACGCTTGGCGGGCCTGGAACGACCCCCACCCGCAGAAGCAGGTTGGTCAAGCTGTCTCAGCAAAAGCTGGTCCTTCAAATGACGAAGAACTTCACCACGAACAGCTTCCACGGAACCATGGAACAACTGAGGTCCCACCAAAGAGGCAGACCTCCGAACAGCACGTTGCTCCGAAGGAAGGGATGGTAAAGAATCCAACACCGCATCCCGGCGTGCCAGCTCAAAATTAGCCGTGTTACAGGCGTGAGCATGTGTCAAGTTCATAAGAGCCTGTGACAAAACGCGAAAAGGCGCCTGAGCGTCATCAAACTCCCCTGGTGGAAAATATTCAGCCAGAGCAGCGACGACATGGTCCGCGAGAGATAACATACCCAGCATCTCTCTGGACAGGCCCACCATAGACTCAACTACCGACATAGGGAGAACTGCCGACTTAGGATTAGTCAACCCGAGGGAAGAAGAATTCTCATCCACAGTAGTCATCCCTTGGAAGACTGGTGGAGAGATGGAATCGTACACACGAAACCGCGATGGAGGCAGAAAGGCATCAGCTCTAGAAAAGAAGGAACCCTTGAGGGCCTTAGAACACATTTTGGCATCTAAGCCCTGGAAGGACTCAACAACCTGAGCTGATTGCAGAGGACGCAAAGCCCCGGAGCTAGAAGGCTCAACAGGGTTACGGCGCTTCACAGTGGACTGCGGCCGGACGGGCACAGAAGGCTGGTCGGAAGGTTGAACGTCCGGCAATAAGCCAGAGACGAAATCCAAAGCCTGCCCCAAGACTGACGAGGGGGCCCATCACCTTCAAGATACTCGTCATCCTCCGTAGCAGAGGAGACGTAGCCCAACTCGGGCTGACCAGCAGAAACCTCCTGTGAATACTGTGCAGTATCCAAGGGACCAGGCGAGACATCTCGGCGACCGACCAAAGGAGCTTGTGCCTCGGGAGGCACAGGGAGGCCAACTTGAGGGTTGCCAGAAAGCAACCGGGTGAGCACCAAAACGGCCTGGCGCAGGTCACCCTGAGAATCCGTCGCAGCAGAATCGCCCGACTGAGTGTCCTCCCAATGGACCCTTCTGGTAGAAGAACCCAAATCCTCAGAAGAGACCGACGTCGAACGTTGATCGGCAGACAGAATAGGGACACAGTGAGAAGACACCGGAGGATAGTCCCGATTGTGACGCCCAGGGGCCATCACTGACTTCTGCGAAACAGAAGGTCCTGCCTGCAAATCCTCTAAAGAGACCGACGGCGCACGTCGATCGGTAGCTGGACCTAGGACACAGTGAGAAGACACCGGAGGATTGTCCCAAGAATGACAGGAACCTGTCATTGACATCTGCGCAGCAGACGGCCCCAACTGCCTATCCTCTGAGACCGACGGCAAGCATCGATCGACACCCAGACTCGGAACACAGTGAGGAATCAACGGAGGAAGGTTCCGAGAGTGACAGCTAACAGGGGCTGTCACTGACCGCTGCCGAACAGCAGGCCCTGGATGCCAACGTCCCAACCCCATCCCGCTAGGCGGCACACTAGCAGGGGAAGGTGGAACAATAAACGATTCACTCGAGGGACGAGGAATCGCTGCCGAAGCGACCAGCCGGCTCAACCGACTAGGAGCAAACCTAGCCAGATGAGACGGAGCAGACAGCAAACCCGCACAGCCCCACCGCGAGGCTGGGGGAGGCTGAGAACACACAGACACACCAGCAGATACAGCCTCGGTCCCCCGAGACTGTAGACCATCCCCAGAGGAGATGGAAGAGCCACCATCAGACAGAATAGGATCTGGAGTAGCAACTTCCTCAACAACAGTCGACGGTGTAGGAGGCAGATCGGAGAGGGTCACCGAGCTGACCTCGGAAAAGCTCTCAACGAAAACAGACGCCTCAATAGTGACATCAGAAGACAAAGAGACCACGGTCTCCTCGTCAGGTATCACTGAACTAACACCGCCAACAGTTGCAGAGGAACTCGCCACAGAAGGCAGATCCGAATCCTGTGTGACAGAGTCACCACATGCGCCAGCAGAAATGTCTGCTACAGTACGGCTACCCTTACCCCGAGAATGAGGGGTTCTAGCTCTGGACAGAACCACCTTGTTAACAGAAGCCCAGAATTTAGAGGACCAAACCCCACAAATACCACATGATTGGGCCTGGGTGCAATTGTTGCAAGTGACACATGTGGAATGAGAGTCGTCCACATGCTTCACCTGCAATGCAAACAAGAGGTACAAGGAATAGTCTTAAGCATTATATCAAAATAATCAAGCTTCCCGCCGACGGAAAACAGCACGAAGGTCGTGTTCACACGTGGGGGAAAAACAAGATACAGTGTGAAGAAACAAGCAATAAAAATACAAATTAACATTAATTAACAATAATTTGGTAGCTTGACAAAAGGATACAATCCACTTGCACACTAAAAATGTAGAATAAGTTGTTCACGAAGCATAAACAGCATAAATGGCATGAGTCACAAAAATTTCCGAACCATGTACAATGGCGGAAAATAAAGGAATTGACGCCACGGTTGTTGCGCATGCGCTCGGTAAACGCAAGAGGTGTGCAGAGAGAGTACCTGTAATTTCGAGCGCTGGTCTCGCTCGACCCTTTTTTCGATCTTTTTCGTGCTTTTGCACTCTAGTACTTTTCCAACTTGTTTGGAAAAGATTCTAAAAGCTTGAGTTAGTTCCGAAGTAGGGCTTGCACTTATGTTACAGCCAATTGTAAACAATTGTGAGTAGGTTGAAAAGAAACATCAGAGCAGCTTGTTCACACCTTTGTTACTAGTAGCCTTGACTTCTGCAATCTCTTTTGATAGGTTCTCAATACTTCCCTCTTGAAAAGCTGCAACACATCCGAAATTGTGAGGCATGTGTCATCACCCGGTCTACAAAGTACTGCTACATTACACTGATCTCCACTGGCTTCCGATACAGCAGAGAATTCAATTCATATTTTTTCTTCTTATGTTTAAATGCATCAAATGAACTGCAACCCCAATACTCGTCTAATATTCTTATCAGTCGCAAGCCAGAAAGCAGGTCATAAAATTCCACATGAATCCGCTAACTGATTGTGTTGGTCACAAAGCGGGTCAGGTTGGTATATCTGTAGATTTGTGGCTGAAAATGGCCATGGGAATAACATGTGGACTTGAGGAACAGACAAGTACAGTGGATTCTGCTGGACTGAATAAACGTTTTTAATCCTTTACCTAATAACATGAAAAGCAGACGACACTTGCAAAAAAATTTCTTGAATAACTAATTTTTTTTCATTTTTTGTCTCAAAAACATAGGTTAGGACCCCTTGTTGGAACGAGCTCCATGAGCTCGTTCCAAAGAGGGGTCATAACCTATGTTTTTGAGACAAAAAATGAACATATAATTAAAATTAATTGGCGATTTTTTAGAATAGCGCTGGCTGGTTTTGGCCGTAATGTTGGGAAAAGGATTAAATGTTTATTTATCCATTCACACAATAATTCAAATAGACATGTTACACACATCATTAGAGCATTTAAAGCATGTACGAGTCGTGAATATTCATATTTGAACAACCATTTACATTTCCCTGGATCAGCTGTTCTTTGAACCTCCCTCAATAACAGACCATTTAAAAACCTTTGAAAATGTGCAAGTGTAATTTTGAAACCAAAACATATTCCTTCTGCCCCACGCCACAACACATTTGAAACATCAATTCTTGGTGACAGTAAGCTGTCATCAAGATTTCATTGGAAATTTTTTAAAAACTGATTTTAGAGATTATTTTTATAAAGAATGCAACTCCTGTCTCCGACAATAGCATATAGTCCGGCCGCCAAACGCTATTTTTTCACCAAACCATGTTTTGTTGTATTAAGTTTTTTTCTCAACGGTTTTTATTAGGTCAGACACCCCTCTTACTAATCTTTCTTACTGGACAGCTGACAGCATTGAGCATTTTTTTTAATTGGCCGTAAAGTGAGGTACTGTTGAAGGGGTCGAAAATTAATGTGGAAATTACAGATCCGAATGATTATTTCATCTTAACTCACTATATAAGCACAAAACGTGATGTAATTGTGTTTCAATGTAGTAACTACATCTGCATTGGATATTTGGTAGAAATTGAATGGATATTACACTGCTATTTATATCTATCAACGCTATTTATATCTAACAACACTCTATATGTGAACGCGTTTGGAGATTACGTCATATAACTGTTCTTCTCTTTGATTTCTTAGAGCGAGAACGCATTATCGCAACTGCGCAATTGTGTCTCACTACACACCTCATAAACTTACAATTTTGTCTCGGCTTTTATCACTAGCATTTTTATTTCTTCAACTTCACTTGATATAGTATCAGGTTCGGGCGACCTTTGCTTTGAAACGACATAGACTAACTCCGTCATGTCAGATGCTTGTTTTTTCTCAACCACGTTCGGTTGTGCTGAATCGAGGAGCAAAGATCCTCTAATGAACGTGAAAGCAAAGCGAATTGAGAATATACTTAGGTGTAGTAGGATTTATAACGATGACTTACATATAGCTTTGCAACACAAGTACGATGCAGACCCAGATTTGACTCTGAGATGCCATAAATACTGTGTTGAGAAGTATTTGCACCCAAAGAATGTGAAGCAAGCAAGTCATAGCACATCCCTAGATTCTGATGCTCCACCCAAAAAACGACCCAAACGTTCACATGACGAATTTACTTTCAGGCATAATTGCCTATTTTGTGGTGATGACTGCATAGTTGACCGGGATACGAAGAATCCTTCAAGGTGGAGGCCCGCCTACCTGTTTCGCCAAATAGGCATACATACATTTCTCTTGGAATGCCCACAGTATATACCTCATAGAATAAAATTTACTGGAAGAATAATGCAGAAGTGGGGTGAAGAAACAAAGGATAGATGGCTGAAGGGGGACACGAGGGAGAGGGTAGGAATGCTTATTGAAGAAATTGAAAAAGAGGAAGTGAGGGACACTATTAAGCAGTTTATATCTGAATGCTGGGAGGAGAGGAGGGGAAGAGGGGGTGGGGTGCAGGGGGAATGATGGCCTTCTCTTATGAGGACCGCGACAAATCAGCGGCTGGCCAAAGAGTTATTATTATTACACTGCATATGTCAGTTAGTGATGAAATAATTGGCATTTGTTGTCGTAGGAATGATAAATGGTCCGAAGAAGTAAAGCTTAGTGTGTGGTGCTGTTAGCGACTTACATGCTGCCGATGATCGGTACCATGTTGACTGTAGGTCGAAATTTACGAATCCAAAATCGGTAGAATCAGCTGCAAAACAGAAAATTGATCTTTCGTCACCACATAGTCAACTTACATGAATGAAAGTGTCAATGACACTGTTGCTCAACTTGACAAACTTGAACTTGGTAAGTTATAAATCAAATGGCAAAACTGAAGATAATTGGTACAATGTTAATTGGTGAAATTTCAACATAACAGCATTGTGTGTGCACAATGTCAGAGTAATCCATGCATTTTTAAATGTAAACTGTAGGACTGGCTAAAGGAAGAATGTTGATACATAAATGCAGTAAGTTCAGAGGTTATTGTAAATGGCAACTTTTTTTCACAGAAATGAATGCTAGTGAATAGCTCTTATCTAAAGGTCTCGCCTAATGAGCACACCAAGTTCAAAAACAATCCTATGATAAATGTGGCCTGTAGGCCATGTCAAAGAAGAATGTTGATGTACAAATGCAATAAGTTCAAAGGTTGTTTCTAACGGTAACAGTTTTTGATGGAAATGAAAAGAAAATCGATAGCTCCTATCTTTGCAACTCTGCATAAGCATACAAAGTTTCAAAACAACCTGATAATGAATGCGTCCTCTGAGGCATGCCAAAGGAAGATGTTAATGCAGTAATGCTCGAAGATTGAAGGTCATTACTTCTGGTAATGTTTTTTCTCTCTTTTTTATGGAAATTCATAAATATATCCTGCAGAGAGTGCAAAAGGGATAAGTTGCTGCACAAATGCAGTAAGTTCAAAGGCTGGTAATAATGACAATAATTTTTAATGGAAATGACACATGCACAGTTGTATCTAGAGGTCACCCCGAACACACATACCAAGTTTCAAAGTATTCCAATTATAAATGTGTCCTGAAGGGTGTGCCAAAGGGAAATTATTTATTTATGTTTAAGGTCACATATTTATGCACAATGGCTAATCATGACCGTGACAGTTTTATGGGTGGAGGAAGCCGGAGTACCCGGAGAGAACCACCGAGCAACGACGAGCAGCTGCCAGCTCCCCAACATCATAACCCCGCACTGCAGCACAGGCAGGGTTAGATTGGTTGAAGACATGCGCTCCATCGATGTGCAGTACGCCTTAATACATAGTGTTATCGTGCCCCAAGTGAGCAATGGAGATGAAGTTCTTGCCCAAGGACACAACGCGGTTGCCGCAGGTGGGATTCGAACCGAGGACCTCTCGGCTTGCAGCCTGCACCTCTACCTACTGAGCCACCGCGCTCCCTAAAAGGGAAATACTGAAGCCTGACTAAGTTCAAAGGTCGTTGCCAGCAAGAACATTTTTTGACAGAAATGGAAGAAAATCGATAACTCCCATATAGATATTACCCCACACAAGAACACCAAGTTTCCAAGTGATCCAATCATAAATGTGCCCTGCAGGGTGTGTCAAATGGAAATATTGATGCATAACTGCACTAAGTTTTTACCAAGTTCATCAGAGGTCAATGAACTATTTTTGATGGAAATGGAAGAAAATCGATAGTTCCCATCTAGAGGTAACCCCAAACAAGCACACCAAGTTTCAAAGCAGTCAAAAAAGTTCACTGCAAGCTGCACCAAAGGGAAATATTGATGCATAGCTGCACAAAGTTCATCAACGGTCTTTGCCAGTGGCAACATTTTTTGACAGAAATTGAAGAAAAACGATAGCTCCCATCTAGAGGTAACCCCAGACAAACATACCAAGTTTCAAACCACTCTGATCATAAATGTGCCCTGTAGGGCGTGCCAAAGGAATATATTGATGTCTGATTAAACTAAGTTCAAAGGTCGTTGCTAGCGGCAACAGTTTTTGATGGAAATTGAGGAAAATCGATAGCTCCCATCTAGACGTCACCCCAATAAGCATGCCAGGTTTCAAAACAATTCAATCATAAATGTGCCCTGTAGGGTGTGCCAAAGGGAAATATTGAGGTCTGACTTAACTAAGTTCTTAGAACGTTGCCAGCGGCAACATTTTTTGACGGAAATTGAAGAAAATCGACAGCTCCCATCTAGAGGTCACCCCAAAAAAGCATACCAAGTTTCAAAGCGATCTGATCATAAATTTGACCTGTGAGGTGTGCCAAAGGAAATCGTGGACAGACGTACGTATGCCCGGACGTAAGTATGCTGACGGACAAGAGAGTGATGGCAATAGCTCAGCTTGACTTTGTTAAGTTGAGCTAAAAATTCAACAAACTAAGGGTCATAACTATGGTAAGAAAAACTGGGCAAAACAGGTTTTTGAACATAGGAAGATATTATGGCACCAGCTCACATACATGAATGATGAAGAAACTTTACAGCTCACATTATGTCCAAGAATATTCTGCAGAAACAGTATCCAATAAATTGTAATAATATGTTCAGTCAGAAAAGTTTACTCTAAAATCCAGCAGTGTCCCACAAGTTCTAATAAAGCACACAGCAAAGTTTAAATGGAAATAATATGCAATAAGTACTGGCTCCACAGGTAGTTTAAAAATAATTCCCTTGAATCTGGTTCCTACAATAATTATCTTCGAATGTAAGAAATAATTTACCAGGAACACAAATGACTCACAGGTCACAAAAATAATATTCCTTACATTATATAATAATCTCAGCAGCAATCTAAAACAAGAGGCCCGAGGGGCCTGAGGGCGCTCACCTGACATGGTAGCCTAAATATCAACCCAGAGAATTGATTTCAACAAGTTGCATCTGCTCCTCCTAAGAAAATCTTATACCAAAGATTCTGACCAGTGGATATAAAAAAAAGAAGATTTTTAAAGAATATTCCTCATTTTGAACTAAGTTATAATTCAAGCTCCCACAGGGAGCCCATATATGAACTCAGGGACTTGGCTTTAACAAACTTGAATCTCCCCCCCTTAAGGATGCTGCACACCAAATATCAAAACATTCTGACTGCTGGATCTGAAGAAGAAGATTTTTTAAAGAAAATTCCTCATTTTGAACTAAGTTACAATTCGAGCTCCCACAGTGAGTCCATATATGGACCTAGGGACATGGCTTGAACAAACTTGAATCTCATCCCCTAAGGATGCTGCATACCAAATATCAAAACATTCTGAAGAAGATTTCTAAAGAAAATTCCTCATTTTGAACTAAATTATAATTCGGGCTACCACAGTGAGCCCAAATATGAACCCAGGGACTTGGCTTGAACAAACTTGAATCTCACCCCCCTAAGCATGGTGCATACCCAATATCAAAAGATTCTGCCTGCTGGATCTTGAGAAGATTTTCAAAGAAATTTGCCTGAAATGCACTAAGTTCAAATTTGGGCTCCTATACTGAGCCCAAATATAAACCCAGGGGGCCAATTTGAACAAACTTGAATCAGATCCACCCCACAATGTTGCATACCAAATATCAAAAGATTCTGACTGCTGGATCTGGAGAAGATTTTATAAGAAATTTGCATGAAATGCACTAAGTTAGAATTCAGGCTTCTATAGTGAGCCCAAATATGAAATCCAGGGGGCCGATTTGAACAAACTTGAATCAGATCCACCCCACAATGTCACATACCAAATATGAAAAGATTCTGCCTACTGGATCTGGAGAAGAAGATTTTTGAAGAAATTTGCCTGAAATGCACTAAGTTCGAATTCGAGCTTCTATTGTGAACCCAAATATAAATCTAGGGAGCCGATTTGAACAAATTTGAATCAGATCCACCCCACAATGTTGCATACCAAATATCAAAAGATTCTGCCTGCTGGATCTGGAGAAGAAGATTTTTTAAGAAATTTGCCTGAAAAGCACTAAGTTCAAATTTGGGCTCCTATACTGAGCCCAAATATAAACCCAGGGGGGAGGGGGGGGGGGGGGGGCAATTTGAACAAACTTGAATCAGATCAACCCCACAATGTTGCATACCAAATATCAAAAGATTCTGCCTGCTGGATCTGAAGAAGATGATTTTTTAAGAAATTTGCCTGAAATGCACTAAGTTCGAATTCGAACTTCTATAGTGAGCCCAAATATGAATCTAGGGAGCCGATTTGAACAAACTTGAATCAGATCCACCCTACAATGTTGCATACCAAATATCAAAAGATTCTGCCAGCTGGATCTGGAGAAGAAGCTTTTTTACTGTTTTTCCCATTGCCAACAGTGTTAAAAAGTGCTGACTCAGCACTTTTTCAAAGTCCTGAAAAAAGTACCTTGTGATCAAACCGATAGGGATTTTTTTTAACCATTCTATTCTACTGGATAAAAGTAAGCTTTATACAAAATAAGAATTCTCTGTGCCGTGTAGTTTTGGAGATATGACAGTTTTAAGGTTTTTCCTATTTTTAGCTCCCGAGGTTCCCATGGGGAAATGAGAAAATTTTTTTTTGCATCAATCAACTACTTATGACCCATTATCATCTCATATCAAATTTGGTTCAAATCGACCTCACGGTTCAGAAAGTAGAAATTTTAGGCGTGGCCAAAATTTTTACCCCTCCCATAACGAAGACAAATAATGCCCGACAAACTTCTCTTGAACAAACTTGATTCTAAACCTCAAAAGGACTCTGTATACCACATATCAAGTCTCTGCTACTGGTGGTTCATTAGAAGATTTTCAAAAAATTTGGCCATTTTTTCCCCACACCTCTGCTCAATATGAGCCGAAACCTAATTTGGATAAAAATCAAAATGACCCTATATAACCACTACTTACATGAAATTTAATTAAAATGTGGCCAGTGGTTTAGGAGAAAGAGGCTCAAACACCACCTTCACGACAGACGACGGACGAAGAGTGATAAGAAAAGCTCACCCTGACTTTCAGTCAGGTGAGCTAATAATGCATTGTCCAATAATTAATCATCTCCAATATATTCATTGAATGCTGAATGTGTAAATAACTGTCACTTCTCAATGCTGAGTATGTAAGATGAAACCATGAGATGTCTCAGGTAAATGACAGAGGTTTATGTATAATAATCAAATGGAAAGTTCTAGAGAAATTTCTCCAATGTTCTTTTGTTCCACTAATTCACTGTTGGCAGCATTGAATTGCCTCATGAAGTTTCTAGATCATTCTGTCTAATTGCAAGTAAACATGTGTGACATCAGTGAGCTAAATACAGATAATGTGTAACAGTATTTGTAAACATGTAATGGGTACATTCAATCAGGCATGAAAATAAGCAGCCTGACATTTGCAGAATGAGGTTCACAGAGGGTGAATTTGATGATGCCATCCCATACAGTGGGCCAATTCATCCTCTGGGTACCTCTTTGTGTTTAGTTGTGAGACCCTGGTTCAGATTGAGGTTCACAGAGGGTAAATTTAGTGATGCTACCCTGCTGTGCAGGGTAGCATCACTAAATTCACCCTCTGGATACCTCATTTTGCAGATGACTGTCTGCTTATTTTCTGACTTGCATTCAAATGTCTCTTGGGGCAAACAAGCTATGAATCCAGCTAATGTTGCTTACTCATACTCAAAATAATTTTAGAAAATATTGTTTATAATTATCAACCAAGGACATATCAATTCTGATATCCCTAATAGGGACCCATAACAATAGCTCGACTTCTTGGTAAAGGTAACTGAGCAAAATTTTGCCATCTAATTTTCAATTCAACAAAATTAGGAGACAAGAAAACAAAGTTGACTGAAATACAGAATTTGGTACACTCAATTTTGAAAACAACCTTGTAATATTGTGCTCCTATATATGCATTAACCAAAAAAGTTCCTTGAAAATATTCAGTTCTGGAACTAAAATACACAGAGTGACACTGAGCTGTAGACTAAGTTACTGAAAATGGACAAATTAGTATTAACTATTTAACTGGAGAAGGCTACATTTTTTTTTGGCAGTCTGAATTCGTTCATCAAAATTTGTTTTATTACAAATTATTGAAGGGTGCCAATAGGCACTCTTCAATAATTTGTGATAAAACAAATTTATATAAACAAAATATTTTTTTTGCATTTGACTGAATATGAAATATGAGCAAGGAAAAGATTGGCTTTTCCCCTTGTACTCTCATTTTTTGAAAGCCCCGATAGTGGCTTCTAGTACTTAACCAGTTAAATAAATTTAGAGCAAAAAACATTAAATCGAGTAATACATGCCTAAAACTGTATGTGAAGGTGACATGTAGGTACTAAAAAGCATCGGATGTGAACATAAACAAACAAATGAAAACTGCCGAAAGTGAACAGGAATGTGATAAAAATAAACACCCACTGAATAGTTTATAATGTACATAAGGTATATATTATTTAAATGTCAAAACCTATTTAAAGGTCCACTTTTAAGGTATCCCAATGAAAGAATATCTAAAGGAGAACCCACTTTAGGCCGGTAAAAAATGCAAATTACCTAACACAATGACCACCTGAAATAAGTCAATAAGGTCATCAAAAGTGTTATTTATTGGTGTTTAAGGTCACATACATTTTCACATTGGCTAATCGTGACTGTCACATGGAGATAAAGTCAGGTTTAGTCAAATTGTTTATACCCATGTTGCTTATTTTAGAGGACTTCTGCACCAAGCATTGGTGAATGGGTCCTAATTAACTGGTGAACCGAGTTTGTTTACCTCAGTAAACAAGCACTGCTTAATTTCCTGGGGTTTCCACAGTGAATGCAAAGGGGTAAACATGAGTAGGCCACATGAGAGGTAGCAGTATCAAAGAGATCATAATACAATCATTTGACAGATACAGGTAAGATAAGAATACCTGAAAATTGCAGATTAAAGTAACTTTTTCATCACATTACCAAGTGATGGCCGTAATAGCTGATAAGACTTAGGACAGGACTAATTTGAGGGGTGCCCAACCACTGTTATCCTTGGGTAGCCATTTCTAAAGTAAACAAAGACGAAAAAATTTTGAAAATATTCATGAAAGCCAAATAGTGTCAGAAACGGCTGGGGGAGCAGGAAAGTGGAAGGAAACTGTGAGCAGACATAATACATAATAATAATAAATAAATGGTTCTACTCAGGAAAATACCTAAAACAAGAGTAAGGCAGTATCCTAAACATTTTCTTGGTAAATTTTTGAAAGCATTGTCATGAAAAAATCATTCCTGTCTGCCATCCTTCATTGATGTTCTGGAGACACATTCTTCTTGATTCAATGTAGAACAGATGGATGGACACCGGCTATTTTAATAGTCCCTTAAAAATGTTCTCCTTATTTATAGTCCAATTGGCCTTGGTGCATCCAATTCAGGTATTTATTCTATCTTGTTTGATAGAGCTCAAGGTGTTCTGTCAAACAAAATATTATCAAAAAAATAAAAAATACTCAGTTTATCCCAGGAATACAGGTAAATCATCAGATTTCTGTTAATTGAATCCTCCTGTTAATTGATTAATCTTCACCAGCAAAATTGCTATTCAATTGACAATTGAGTTCTACTGTATTGTATATGTGACTACTTCAGTCAGGTTTGAAACATTTTTGCATCAGAACAATCACAGCAATTCATGAAATCCTTGTCTTGTAAGACCAATTCAAGTGCTGCCAAATAATAATATAATAATAATAAAAATAATAAATCTTCAGCCCTCTGCTGAATAGCTGTGGTCCTCTAACAAGGAGGCCTACATTAACCCAGTGCCTAGCCAGGGTATTCCTTCCCCACTCTTCCTCGTAATCTCCCAGCATTCAGTCAAAAACTGTCTCATAATTTCCCCTACTGGCACCTTCTCAATCTCCCCCAACTATAAAATTGACCCTTTTCCTCAGGTCATTCCTCATCCAATTATTCTTCATGTTTCCATCCCACGGTCTCCGTTACACCCAAGTTACACATTTGGCACACTCTTCTCTCGGCCCTTTTCAGTCCTCCCCCTCTACTCCAGTGACTTGGTTGGATCTCACTTTGAACAACAAATGTATGTTTTATCTCCACCCTTGTTATTGTTGTTTTAATGAATTATCCTTCTTTGATTTTGATTTATTTCAGAACTTATTCCCATGTTATATGGGGTAAAGTAATAAATATCTTGACATACTTAATAAAAATTAATACAAGTAAAGATGATACAAGCATGCTGCAGGTGGTGTATCCTCACAAGATAATATCATGAACTGTAGTTGATCTCTCTCTCTCTCTATTCATCTCCAATATTATCCATCTAAGATCAATGCCCAGGTGCATTGTAACAGAACACAATAATACATACTTTACATGTACCCATGATTTGATGTAGACATTTATTCATATGGCACATGATGCAATCAAAGAATTGTGGTTTTTAAGCTCACTCTACCTTGAGGTATTGTCAACAATTTGGCTAGAAAAAGATTTTAAAATTAAAATTTGGAAAGTTTGCTTCAGGAATAGAAAGATTGCCGACTTTAAATTGCAAGTTTTATAGAAGAAAAAATTTATTCTTCACAGGACTGCCATATTGGATATTGTTATTGATTAATTGACATGAAAGTAATTATCACTTCAATGCATAAAGTTATAAATCAGTCAATCTGAAATCAGTATTTGTGAATATGATAAGATAAATGTATGAATAAAATGAAATGAAATGAAATCGATGAAGCTATAAACTATGAAGTGAATATAAAAATGATGTTCTTTAACCCTTTACCTAACAAATCAACTGCATCCGCCCACACAATTTACGAACTAAGTCGAAACTTTTTTTTTCAATAAAACCATATCATATGACTCCTCAATGGGATGAGCTTGTCATGTTTGTTTCAATGAGGAGTCACATCCTATGATTTTTTGAATTTTTCTTTTAAATTTGAAAAAAGAATGATTAAAATAATAAATTGTGATATCCTTTAGATATGCTTTGGATAAAGGGTTAAAAATAATTCTGGAAATTGAATAATATCATTAAAGACCTAATTCTAACTCAATAAATTTATTTACTGTGAATCAGGGGTTCTAAACAGCAGTTATCAGGTTGTCATTACTGTAAAACTCCAAATACTTTGGCTTTAGCTTTTGGTCATCTCTTGGCAGTCAACATACAGTACAAATGTAAAGAAAATGTAAAAATTTAAAACCAACACTTACAACCCTATAACATTCTATCTATGAACAAATGGTGTAAAATACCCAAGGGAGGCTGAATACTGACATGAACCTGTGCAAAAATTATAGCCTGACCGGTTTTGTATGTGTGTGTTCTCATCAGAGGTGTTGTGTGTTAGGACCCTTCATATATATAGGTTATCGTTCGGCAGGTAACTGGACATAAGTGTATGGAGACGTAAGATTCTGCTGAACGTAGTTATAAATCCTAATGTGGCGGCTGAGACCATGCTTGGTGGAGTATAGTAAATCACATTCTTTACAAATATGGCTCATTATGGACAATACAGTGTGAAATGTAACTGGTCCTCCCTTGCGTAGGACCATTGTTACGTCGTTCCAATTATGACATCATGGTCATAATGTAGCCTTGCACAAGGGCGATAGACATAATGAACAGAAAGATACGGAAACATAGAAAACCAGATCAAAAATCCTTCCTGTTCATGCCAATTGGGTTGAGAGTGAACATCCACTGGATCTCCCTATAGCGACGATACTCAGTGTTGGAGTTGTCTGTGTCCGAGCTGAGGACATCTATTATTCTGTATCGCCTCTGATGAGAACATACACATACGAAACCGGTCAGGCTATAATTTTCATACGGGTTAGCGGCAGTATTCAGCATCTCTTGGGTATTTTATACCAGTTGTTCATAGTTATATTTATATATTCCAAGGTTGACTATTGATACTATGAGATTTTAATGCCGAGAGTACTATCACCGACATTATGCTGGGTTGCAGCTCCAGTGACACCACGGTCATCAGCTCCGAAGACCCCATGAACAAGAAATGCCCAAGAAAGGCGAGCCAACATATGAAACCATTAACGACAGAAATCTGACAATCAAATCACTGGAGAATGAATTACAATACATCGGCGAGACTAAAAGACACTTTCACCCCCAAATTAATGAACACATTGCCGACATTAAACACTCTTGAGATAAACCTGTGTCCCTTCATTCCAATCAAAGCAACCACAAACAAAGTGATTTGCGAAAATCAATGGACAATATCATGATGATAGCATTTTGTCTCCATTACTTTGTGGTTCTACATGAATATTTCCAGAATAAAATTTTTTGGTAATCATGGTAAGATATGCCCAATACATGTATCAAATTATTTATTTATTGGTGTTTATGGTTGCATATTTCTAACCATGACTGCAACATGGATATAAAGACCAGTCCAGCCAATCATTTATACCCATGTTGCACATTCTAGAGCACTTCCACCTCTTGATTACAGGTCCTATTATACCAGTAAAACCAAGCTTGTTTACCACAGTAAATGTGTACAGCTTCACTTCCCGGAATTCCCAGGAGGAACATGTATCAAGACCACAATTGGAAACACAGTTGCACTGAATTGATTTCATGTATACCTGCTATTACCCAATGGCGAATACTGAGAAGTTCAAATATGAAAGTGTCAATGACACTGTAGCTCAAGTTGACAAACTTGAACTTGGTAAGTTATAAATGAAATGGCAAAATTGAAGATCATTGGTACCTATGTTCTTTGATGAAATTTCAACATAACAGAATTGTGTGTGCACAACATCAGAGTAATCCAAGCAATTTTTAAATGTAAACAGTAAGACTGGCTAAAGAAGAATGTTGACACACAAATGCAGTAAGTTCAGAGGTTATTGTAAATGGAACTTTTTTCACAGAAATGAATGCTAATCAATAACTCTTATCTAAAGGTCTTGCCAAATGAGCACATCAAGTTCAAAAAACAATCCTATGTGATAAATGTGGCCTGTAGGCTATGTCAAAGAATGTTGATGCACAATTGCAATAAATTCAAAGATTGTTGCTAACAGCAACAGTTTTTGATGGAAATGAAAAGAAAATCAATAGCTCCTATCTTTGTCACCCTGCATAAGCATACAAAGTTTTAAAACAACATGATAATGAATGTGCCCTCTGAGGCATACCAAAGGAAGATGTTAATGCACAAATGCACTAAGCAGAAGGTCATTGCTTGTGGCAATGGTTTTTGTTTTATTGTTTGTTTCTTTTTGGGGGGGGGGGGTTATGGAAATTCATAAATATACCCAGCTGAGAGTTCAAAAGGGATAAGTTGATGCACAAATGCAATAAGTTCAAAGGCTGGTGATAACGACAATAATTTTTTATGGAAATGAAAAAAATCAATAGCCCACATCTAGAGGTCACCCCAAACACACATACCAAGTTTCAAAGTGATCCGATGATAAATGTGCCCTGATGGGTGTGTTAAAGGGAAATATTGAGGCCTGATTAAACGAAGTTCAAAGGTCAGTGGCAACATTTTTTGACAAATAGGAAGAAAATTGACAGCTCCCAAATAGATGTCACACCAAAGAAGCACACCAAGTTTGCAAGCGATCCAATGATAAATGTGCCCTGCAGGGTGTGTCAAAGGGAAATATTGATGCTTAACTGCACTAAGTTTTTACTAAGTTCATCAAAGGTCATTACCAATGGCAACATTTTTTGATGGAAATCGAAGAAAATCGATAGCTCCCATCTAGAGGAAACCCCAAACAAGCATACAAAGTTTCAAACCGATCTGATCATAAATGGGGCCTGTAGGGCATGCCAAAGGAATATACTGATACCTGACTAAGTTCAAAGATCGTTGTCAGCGGCAGCATTTTTTGATGGACAGAAATGGAAGAAAATCGAGAGCTCCCATCTAGAGGTCATCCCAAACAAGCATGCCAGGTTTCAAAGCAATCCGATCATAAATGTGCCCTGTAGGGTGTGCCAAAGGGAAATATTGACATCTGACTAAACTAAGTTCTAAGAACATTGGCCGCGGCAACATTTTTTGACGTAAATGGAAGAAAATCGATAGCTCCCATCTAGAGGTCACCCCCAAACAAGCATGCCAGGTTTCAAAGCAATCCATTCATAAATGTGCCCTGTAGACTGTGCCAAAGGGAAATATTGAGGTTTGACAAAACTAAGTTCTAAGAACATTGGCCGCGGCAACATTTTTTGATGGAAATTGAAGAAAATCAATAGCTCCCATCTAGAGGTCACCCAAAACAAGCATACCAAGTTTCAAAGTGATCCAATCATAAATGTACCCAGTAGGGTGTGCCAAAGGGAAATATTGAGGTTTGACTAAACTAAGTTCTAAGAACATTGGCCACGGCAACATTTTTTGACGGAAATTGAAAAAAATCGATAGCTCCCATTTAGAGGTCACCCCAAACAAGCATACCAAGTTTCAAATCAATCCAATCATAAATTTGCTCTGTAGGGTGTGCCAAAGGGAAATATTGAGTATTGACTAAACTAAGTTCTAAGAACGTTGGGCACGGCAAAATTTTTTGAAGGAAATTGAAAAAAATCGATAGCTCTCATCTAGAGGTCACCCCAAACAAGCATACCAAGTTTCAAAGCAATCCAATCATAAATGTGCCCTGTGGGGTGTGCCAAAGGGAAATATTGAGGTTTGACTAAACTAAGTTCTAAGAACGTTGGCCGCAGCAACATTTTTTGATGGAAATTGAAGAAAATTGATAGCTCCCATCTAGAGGTCACCCCAAACAAGCATACCAAGTTTCAAAGCGATTTGATCATAAATGCGACCTGTGTGGTGTGCCAAAGGAAATTGTGGACGTACGTACGTATGTACGTACGTACGTACGTACGTACATACGTATGCCGACGGATGAGAAGTGATGGCAATAGCTCAGCTTGACTTTGTCAAGTTGAGTTAAAAATGACACATCCCCCACGTGGAGTTCTGTCGAATTATTTGATCTTTATCTGCAATCTGGTGGGACTTACAATTCCCGTCGATCATTTGTGGCTGATCCAGTCGATAGCTGCGGAGATGACATTTTGGTGTTGTCTTCCCCAGAAATCGCCACCGTTTTGGCAGACAAATCCAGAGCTGGCACCTTACTTAGGTACGTTAAAGACTCGGATGATGACAATACTGACAGTTCCATAAAGATTCTCAGTAAAGCAATTAGCAAAGAAATCAAAGATATGGATGATGACAAAGATAACTACGCCACTGAAGTTAACAGCGAGAACATATCCTCGTTTGTAAGTTTCTTACATTACTAAGTCATTTAGCTCCACAGTTGGACCACACATTACCTGCTGTGATGATAGGAAACATAGTAACATCAGCATTGTGTGGAAAATACACACCGCTTCAAATTTCGTTGGCAACACTGTTAAGAGATTCTAAAGAGTTGGTAACAACCATGCATGATTTTGGTGTTACATGCTCATAAAACGAGCTATTGAGATTCAAAAAATCTGTGGTAGCTTTGGCTGCAAAGAATGCAAATGATACACCAATTTCGGATGCCAACAATGGCCTCATACAAGTGGTTGTTGACAACTTTGATGCTGAAATTGCTTCTCAAAATGGGAAGCTAAGCACCCATTCATTGGCAATCGTGCTGGCTCAAAAGGACAAGTGTTTGACCACCGAGGTGGTATTAGTCCCCTACAGCACTTTTGTGACATAAGGTGTTTTTGTCACAGAAGACACAAGAGTACATAAGCATCTTGGACTTTGGAAAAAAAAATATTGAGCGTGCTTGAACCATGTTGGAGGGAGGGGTGGTAACATAAAATAGAGAAAAAAGCTTAAAAAACACAACAAAAATGGCCGCCATTCTGCCATCTTGGATTTGGAAAAATAAATATTGACTGTGTACAGTACAGTCGCCGTGGGCAGTCACTTTTCCACATGTCCACAGTGGGCGCCCACTGATTGTCCACAGAAATCCGTTTGATACCAATTTCTGTGGACTCTGTGGGCATGTAGTTCTGTGGGCAAAAGCCTGTGGACTTCTGTGGAAAAGATTACTGAACGATGATAATGCCGGACGGCAGTGTCCACATAATTAATCCGAAACACGTCTGCCCACAGAAATGTAACTGAAAGTAATTTTTAACACGTCTTGAGAGAATATGACTCTGATTAAAAATATTTATTTCTTCATCATTTCAATTTGCAAGCACAGGTATATGGTCATTTGTGTATTTACAAAAAGGAAAAAATTGGTAACTTGTTAAAATTACGTCACATTTTCTCAATCTGAAAAGTGAATAGCACAACCCACACTGTGAAAACAAGACATACAGTGACAAACCCATGTCGAATGCGAACGAGTGCTTTGAAAAAAATGTGTACAAAACGCAAAAAATAGTTGAAAATAAAAGAGTGCACCTGCGAATATCGCTGATATGCAATTATGTATTGATATGATCTTTCTGTTGAATCGAATCTGATTTTCGATTGACTATTGAACAATTCGTTCGCTTTCGTTGACAACTCTAAGCTCGGGAGGGAGGGGGAACATTCGGCTTCTAGAATTTTCGGCCTGGAAATATTTTGACAAAGGAACATCAGCTCAGTGAAATTAGCGCCGAGTACTCAGGCCCATTTATTTATTTATTTATTTATTTATTTATTTATTTATTTATTTATTTATGCAGAAAGAGGCTAATCATGACAGCACCCCCTGGCTTTGAACTTTTTAAAATTCTGATTGTTCAGCGTACAATACAAATGCATCGTCAAATTAATCTTGTTATTTATACCCCTGTCAGTCCGTCTGTCCGTCAGTCCTTCCGTAGCAAAAATGTTTAATGGAGGGTACTGTCATGCTGTAATTTTAACTTAGATTGTTTTTAATTCTTCTGTTTTCATTTGGGATATATTATCTGATAGTTCAGCATACAATAAAAATGCATTGTCAAATTAATTTCATTTTTTTTAACCTGACCCTATCGATAAATTACTTCGGAATTATTCACTAAAACGTGCAATATGAAAGTCGCCCTTTTTAGTGGATAATTTCGGAGTAATTCTGATTGTTCAGCGTACGATAAAAATGCATCGTCAAATTAATTTCGTTTTTTTTAACCTGGCCCATTGGATAAATTACTTTGGAATTATTCACTAAAAAGTGCAATATGAATGTCGCACTCTTTAGTGGATAATTTCGGAGTAATTTTGATAGTTCAGCGTACAATAAAAATGCAATGTCAAATTAATTTCGGTTTTTTTAACCTGACCCATTGGATAAATTAAATTTGGAATTATTCACTAAAAAGTGCAATATGAATGTCACACTTTTTAGTGGATAATTTCGGAGTAATTCTGATTGTTCAGCGTACGTTAAAAATGCATCGTCAAATTAATTTCGTTTTTTTTTTAACCTGGCCCTATCGATAAATTACTTAGGAATTATTCACTAAAAAGTGCAATATGAAATTCGCTCTTTTTAGTGGATAATTTCGGAGTAATTTTGATAGTTCAGCGTACAATGAAAATGCATCGTCAAATTAATTTCGTTTTGTTTTAACCTGGCCCATTGGATAAATTACTTTGAAATTATTCACTAAAAAGTGCAATATGAATGTCGCACATTTTTAGTGGATAATTTCGGAGTAATTCTGATTGTTCAGCATACAATAAAAATGCATCGTCAAATTAATTTCGTATTTTTTAACCTGGCCCTATCGATAAATTACTTTGGAATTATTTACTAAAAAGTGCAATATGAAATTCATGCTTTTTAGTGGATAATTTCGGAGTAATTCTGATAGTTCAGCGTACAATAGAAATGCATCGTCAAATTAATTTCGTTTTTTTTTAACCTGGCCCTATCGATAAATTACAATGTACATGTATATTTTTAATTGTTAAAGTGAAAGAATTAAAAAATATAAACCAAACATTTTTATTCTCTTGGTTGTTATCATTTTTCTGCACGATTGTTTATTATTCATCAATGATTAAATTTATTAACTTGATTGACTTATGTTAATCGGCAATTAATGGTGCTCTTGTGTTTATGATTTATGACCTGCTATAATCCTTCTGAAGTAGTTGTACAGAAGTTAGTGGCATGTGTATACTATATACAGCAGCGTTTGAAAGGATTAAAAACTTCAAACGACTTGTGTTCACGAGACTAATGGATCTATCTTGTCTGACGCAGACCACTGGGGCTAACTTTAATTAATATCGACAGGGTAGGGTTAAAAACCAACATCAGGCATTGGTAAACTAGTACTGGAGAGGTGCTTATCCCACTTGTAATGGACCGACCCCCGTGGGGATCCCGGAAAGTGAAGCAGTGCTTGTTCATTGTGGTAAACAAGCCCTGCTTTACTGGTGGATTATGACCCAGTAACCAATGCTTGGGGCAGAAGTTGTTTTTCTGAAATTATACTCTCAACTCTTAATTCAAATTTCGAAGACAGCCGGTAGCTGTCGCGAAAACGAACCGGAACTTTGCGGAAGCGGGAGATAAAAATGACGCCGTGAGGGGGAACTGGATAGGCCTTATTTGGTGACGATAAATTCATAATTGGTGGAAATATCCCTCCTTTTTTATTTAACCCATTACCTAACGTAACGGCCAAAACCTGCCATCGCTACACACGAAAATCGCCATTCAATCTATTTTATATTTTGACTTTTTGTCACGCTCGTTCCAATGAGGGGTCATTACCTATGTTTTGGGAGCAAAAAATGAAAATTTTTAGTTACAGTAAAAAATTGTTCACGAGTGTCGTCTACTCCTAGCGTTAGGTAAAGGGTAAACAAATGGCAAACAGATGAGCAGATAAATATCACATCATAATATTCACATCATTCGCACCTCTGACTTCAGAGTGTGAGCACTTGATGAATCAATCATGGGGTCGCCGAACATTTCCTCATCGGACATTTCCCCATCCGGACATTACCCCATCCCATTTAGGCCGGACATTTCCCCATTGGACATTACCCCATTCTGCTTAATAGAAAAACGGACAATTCCCCATGCAGACTTTTCACCATCCATTTCTTCATTTTTTGTGGGTCTGTTTGTTTGAAATTTTCCTATTGATTTGTGGTGTATCATTCCCTTTTTATTAAGCCGACATGGGTAATATTGTTTGAATTGTTCGTGTTTATAAGACATTTGTGTTCTGTTTTCGCAGCAATTTACAGTTAACTTTTTGTTGAGATGATTGATAAATGGTCATGTCTTCACTGATGTGAAATTCAATGAATACATCACTTTTTATCACACTAGTGGATTGAACAATATGGATGTTTTCATTGCAATTTTAATATTTGTTCTTTCTGTCAATCTACTTTCGTTCAAAAATATTCTTAAGTTGATTGATAAGCAGTCGCGTCTTCATTGAAGTAAATGTCAATGAATGTATCAGTGTTTATCAAATAACTCAATAAGAAGCATGTGTAAGAGATTTATAAGCAAACATATTTATATACATACATTTGTAACCAGATAAAAATTCTTGTTTTTACCTACTTTTTAAGAGCTACTTGTCACTCATTGACATGTGGAAGCTGTCAGCTACATTGGACATGGGGCAATGCCCAATGGGAAATGTCCACCTCCGATGGGTAAAGTCTGAGGGGGACATGTCCGCCCTCGATGGGGAAAGGTGTTAATATCCGACGGGGAAATGCCCACCTCCGATGGGGAAATGTCCGCCTCTGATGGGGGAATGCTGATGGGGAAATGTCCGCCCTCGATGGGGGAATGTCCAGATGGGGAATTGTCCGATGGTGAAATGTCCGGATGGGGAAATGTCCGATGGGGGAATGTCCGCACACCCAATCATGGATACACTGGAATTACCAGAAAGACTTGTCAGAACCATCTCAGCTCTGGGCATCTCTTGCCCTGTCACCTGGACTGTTCAGGAGACAGGTAAGAGAGTCCACCTGAGCCTGGAATTTGAAATAGAGACAACCAAGTCACCACCCCCTTTGGGGAGAGGTAGTACCTTTGGCGAGAGGATTCCCTCTCCCACTGGTCCTCACCCGAAGGGGCACGGAGGCACTGAAGAGAGAAAGAGAAAGAACAGGAAGAAGAGTCCATCGACCAAGCGCAGGGACGCCCGGCTCTTGGAGGCCTCCCGGAAGGGGGAAGAAAAAGGTGAGCGAGAGGATGGAAGTTCTGGAGGCAGTCGCCAGTTCCCCTCCTAGTCCCACTGGTACCCAACCAACTGCCAGCTCCTGAGCCGGTACTGTTGGATGAGGAACGTCTGGTGGAGACTGAGGAGGAACTGGAGGTTGCGTTTTCACCACCTCCCACCCCTCACTTCCTTCTCTACCGGATAGCCCGGGTGTGTCTATCACAGCAAAACAGCCACCTCAGTCTGCAGCCACCACCAAAGACATGAAGAGAGCAATAGAACGAGCAATTGAGATAGGACAACAAGCCATCTCCGAGAACCGCGAGCTCAGGGAAAAATACCAGGCAAACTCCAAAAAGGCATTAGACGCAATCCAATCACTAAACTCGACATCATCGACTTCCACATTATCATCTCAACCACCTCCAAAGAAAAAGAGCCGGAAGAAGCCCATGCAGGGGTAAGCCTCCCCCTCCTTCCTTTTCCTCCTCTACCACGCCTTGACATTCAACAAAAAACGAACAGTCAACGAGGGTCAAAAGGGGCTTGCCCCAAACCATCCCTGCATGACTTCGGCGCGTGAAACCATTCCGTCCGAGCTTTTCAGTTTCTGCATTTTCGTCAGTTGGATTATCCCGGGAATTTGTCGTGACAGGGGAGAACAGAATCTAGTCTGATATTTTGACCTCCTTCCGATGTTAACAGATTTTTTTTCTTAGCTATCGTGTAGAAAAATTACGTAACATAAATATTGTAGTAGTGTAATAAAAAGTCAGATCATGTGGACTCCACGGGAATTGCCGTGTTAGTTATTAATTCTGTGGGCAAGTAGGTAGCATGCCCACGGTCTAGAAAAATCTCTGTCCACAGAAATTTATGTGGGCAGTTGAAAGGTAATTTGCCCATGGTTTTCCACAACCACTGTGGACATGTGGAAAAGTGACTGCCGACGGCGACTGTACAGTATCATCCCCTCAGAACCATTTATCCATGTACCAAATATGAAAGGTGTAGCTTGAAGCATATTAGAGGGAGAGGTGGTAACATAACAAGAAGGACACCAACGCCCTATAGCTCACCAACATTCCTCTTTGATAGTAACTTTGGCAAACACAAGAACTGTATCAAACAGGCTCATAACATGCGACAAAGCTTACCTAAACACAACCTCTTAAAAGTAAAACACAGAAACTGACATAAACACTAAGTTAAGCATGAAATTCTGAGCTAAACAGAAAACTAAACGCAACTAAAAATGTCAAGAAAAATGTTTAAAATGCAGGATATGAGGGGTTAATCATGGAACAATGATACTGAGGAACATGTATGATGAATATAAGTGCCATTGGAAGAGAAGGAGCACAGCAGCTGACCTAAACACTTAGTTAAACATGAAATTCTGAGCTAAACAGAAAACTAAATGCAACTAAAAATGTGATGAAAAACGTTTAAAATGCAGGGTATGAGGGGTTAATCATGGAACAATGATACTGAGGAACATGTATAATGAATATAAGTGCCATGGGAAGAGAAGGAGGACAGCAGCTGACCTAAACACTAAGTTAAACATGAAATTCTGAGCTAAACAGAAATTTATTTATTGGTGTTTAAGGTCACATACTTATGCACAATGGCTAATCGTGACCGTGACAGTTTTACGGGTGGAGGAAGCCGGAGTACCCGGAGAGAACCACCGAGCAACAACGAGCAGCTGTCAGCTCTCCAACATCGTAACTCTGAACTCTGCACCGCAACACAGGCAGGGTTAGATTGGTTGAAGACATGCGCACCATCGACGTGCAGTACGCCTCAGTACACAGCGTCATTGTGCCCCCATGTAGGCAATCGGGGTGAAGTGTCTTGCCCAAGGACACAATGCGGATGCCGCAGGTGGGATTCGAACCGAGGACCTATCGGCTTGCAGCCTGCACCTCCACCAACTGAGCCACCACGCCCCCGAGCTAAACAGAAAACTAAACTCAACTAAAAATGTCAAGAAAAATGTTTAAAATGCAGGGTATGAGGGGTTAATCATGGAACAATGATATTGAGGAACATGTATGATGAATATGAGTGCCATGGGAAGAGAAGGAGCACAGCAGCTGACCTTAACATCAAGTTAAACATGAAATTCCGAGCTAAACAGAAAACTAAATGCAACTAAAAATTTCAAGAAAAATGTTTAAAATGCAGGGTATGAGGGGTTAATCATGGAACAATGATACTGAGGAACATGCATGATGAATATAAGTGCCATGGGAAGAGAAGGAGCACAGCAGCTGACCTAAACACTAAGTTAAACATGAAATTCCGAGCTAAACAGAAAACTAAACGCAACTAAAAATGTCAAGAAAAATGTTTACAATGCAGGGTATGAGGGGTTAATCATGGAACAATGATACTGAGGAACATGTATGATGAATATAAGTGCCGTGGGAAGAAAAGGAGCACAGCAGCTGACCTAAAACTTAGTTAAACATGAAATTCTGAGCTAAACAGAAAACTAAACGAAACTAAAAATGTCAAGAAAAATGTTTAAAATGCAGGGTATGAGGGGTTAATCATGGAACAATGATACTGAGGAACATATATGATGAATATAAGTGCCATGGGAAGAGAAGGAGGACAGCAGCTGACCTAAACACTAAGTTAAACATGAAATTCCGAGCTAAACAGAAAACTAAACGCAACTAAAAATGTCAAGAAAAATGATTAAAATGCAGGGTATGAGGGGTTAATCATGGAACAATGATACTGAGGAACATGTATGATGAATATAAGTGCCATTGGAAGAGAAGGAGCACAGCAGCTGACCTAAACACTTAGTTAAACATGAAATTCTGAGCTAAACAGAAAACTAAACGCAACTAAAAATGTCAAGAAAAATGTCTAAAATGTCGGGTATGAGGGGTTAAATCGTGGTAAAATGATAATAATCATCATATAGCAGCATTATAAAAGCCATGATATGGAAATAGGGCGACCGATCGAGCCATTCCATAAGCTCACACAACTAAAGTTGGTGAGCTAAAAACAGACAGACAGACAGACAGATGTAAGATTCTGAAAAAAAAATATTGAGCATGCATAATCCCCTCACAACCCCTTTATCCATGTACCATATATGAAAAGGGAGCAGTGGTAACATAAAATAGAGAAAAAAGCTTAAAAAACACAACAGAAATGGTTGCCATGGCGCCATCTTGAATTTTGGAAAAAAAATATTGAACATGCATCATCCCCCTCCCAACCCTCTATCCATGTGCCAAATATGCAAAGTGTAGCTTGAACCATGTTGGTGGGAGGGGTGGTAACATGAAAATAGAGAAAAGAAGCTTAAAAAACACAACAAAAATGGCCGCCATTCCGCCATCTTGGATTTTGAAAAAAACATTTTGAGCGTGCATCATCCCCTCAGAACCATTTATCCATGTACCAAATATGAAAGGTGTAGCTTGAACCATATTGGTGGGAGGGGTGGTAACAGGAAAAGAGAAAAAAAGCTTAAAAAACACAACAAAAATGGTTGCCGTTCCGCCATCTTGGATTTTGAAAAAAAAATTTTGAGCGTGCATCATCCCCTCAGAACCATTTATCCATGTACCAAATATGAAAGGTGTAGCTTGAACCATGTTGGTGGGAGGGGTGCTAACATGAAAGTAGAGAAAAAAAAGCTTAAAAAACACAACAAAAATGGCCGCCATTCCGCCATCTTGGATTTTGCAAAAAAAATTTTGAGCGTGCATCATCCCCTCAGAACCATTTATCCATGTACCAAATATGAAAGGTGTAGCTTGAACCATGTTGGTGGGAGGGGTGCTAACATGAAAGTAGAGAAAAAAAAGCTTAAAAAACACAACAAAAATGGCCGCCATTCCGCCATCTTGGATTTTGCAAAAAAAATTTTGAGCGTGCATCATCCCCTCAGAACCATTTATCCATGTACCAAATATGAAAGGTGTAGCTTAAAACATGTTGGAGGGAGAGGTGGTAACATAAAAAACAGACAGACTGACAGACAGACGGACAGACAGACAGACAGACGGACGGAGTGCAATCCTATAGTCCCCTTACGGTTCCCATAGGGGACTAATAATGATTCCGTTGAGTCTCAGACGATCCCAAGATTGAAAAAGTCAGATATGACAAAACCAACAGAGTACGAATGGATGTTGTGCGTTTCAATGGACCTAAACGACCCGACATGCCCGCATCACATGTACGAAACACTGTTCCCCTTCTTTCAACATTACGCAGAGCGATAGGACTTGACTTCGCATTTTTGAAAGATATGGTCAGTGACCAGAACTGTCCGGAGTTCAATGGGTATAATACCCACATGACGAGAGTCTCTGGTCAAGCATCGAACCCAAAAACGAACGCAGCATACCTCCCTCTAATAGACATAACACCTGCTGATCCCGACACTATCATGACAGCTATGGAAAAGGCAGAGCAACTATCGTCAGATGCAGGAGAGCCGTTCACTATATTTACTGCCGATCAGCAGTTATACAAGATAGCAGTTCAGGTGTTATGGTCTTATCCAGACAAATTCGCGGCATTTGTTCCTCGATTGGGTGGTATGCATTTGCTCATGAGTTTCATTGGTTCAGTTGGAACGCTCATGGCCAATGCTGGACTTTCAGATATACTTGAGTCAGTATTCGGTGGGGTTGAAAAGATGTTGACTGGGAAAAAGTTTCCAATGAATATGAGAGCCATGTGTTTGTTATCAGAAGAACTTTTGAAAACAGCTTTCGAGAATAATGATTTGCAATGTGCAGAAGATTTATGTGCATTGCTAGAAGAGAACATGTGCAAAAGTCGCACAACAAAAATGTGGGTTGATGCTTTTTTGAAACCATGCTTCCTCATTATGTTGTACGTACGAACGGAGAGAGAAGGTGACTGGCTTTTGCACATCGAAGCTGTGAAAAGCATGCTTCCTTATTTCTTTGCTTCTGGTCATGCAAATTACGCAAGATATGGGCTTTACTATCAGCGGCAGATGCAAAATATGCCACCGGATATTTTATCTCATTTCTTGAAGGCTGAACATGTGATGAGACACATACCTGGTCTATGGAATGGCATAATATATGGAGCGATATGTATATCAAAACTACCTTCATGCGATATGGCCATGGCAAATCCGGTATAATAGGGATCACATGAAAGCCAGAAACACTAAAAACTTGGGCACCGAGTTTGCATGCATGTGGGAAGTTAGCTACCGGTATATCAAATTTGCGAGAAGATCGAGGGAGTGACAAATTACAGATCGCACATAAGGAAGAGGCCAAGTCTAGAATTGCAAGTGATTCTGTCGACCGTATGGGTCTGAGAACTAAACTAGGAATGTGTATCGACCCATTGGATCCAAACGGACACCCCAAGACCATAATTAACAACACAACTGGTAGGATAGGTCCAATGTCTGTCAATTTCGATAAGATTGTCAGCCTCGGAGTTCCGAAAATGACGGAATTTGAAGGGGCCTTCCCCAGTGGATTTTATGAGTCAATTTCGAAACCAGTACAAACTATGGCAATCTTGAAAAAGTCGCTGAAGGTTGGGAAGGTCAAAATATATGACACTAATCTCATTTATTCCAAAGTTATCGGACTTTTATGTAGTTCACGTGAATTAGATATCAAACATATCCTTTCCTTTGAACTGACACCCCTACTAACCGCCATATTTGATGAATCCGGGGATATGCGCGTGTGCACATCAAAATCAGTACTGAAAAATAAAACAGTTGTTGAGAAACCAAAAAGAATGTCTGGTGTGGATAAGAAATCTGCACACCAGACATTCTTTTTGGTTTCTCAACAACTGTCATTGGCCTGTGTCTACCAAAACCAGACCGGCAACTGTTCTAGACTTCATTACAGCGTTTAAAGACATCAAACAGAAGTTGCGATCGAGTGATGTGTATTTGGTATTTGACAGATATGTTGACTACAGCACCAAGTGCGTGACAAGGGCACACAGAAAGGCCGATAGCTGCCGGGAGTTTCAACTTGTACCCACCTCCCTGCTACCACCACAAAAACATGTGTTGACCATAGTGGAGAACAAAAGGCAACTGATCTCCATTATATGTGATCAACTCACCACGGACAAAAGTTTTGCTAAGCAAAACACACGAAATCACAAACTTGTATTTACTGGCCAACATGATGGTCCGGTTGAGGTTAGTTGTGGATCGGTGACAGATAGAGTAGATATGGCAACTAGTCACGAGGAAGCTGACAACATTATCGTTCAACAGGCAATATTGTTTGCTGTAGCTGAATGTAATAACGTTGTGGTTGTTGCTGATGACATTGACGTCTATTTGTTGCTGCTGCATCACTACCTTGAACAACACTTGACGGTTGCAATGACTATGGAGTCACCAATCCATGGACGGGTGGTGATAGATATACCTGCCGCAGTTGATACACACAAGAAAATTGTTCCTTAATTGCTCGCTGCTCACGCACTTTCCGGGTGCGATACTGTAGGGGGATACTTTGGTATCGGCAAAGGGTGTGTACTGAAGGTTCTGCAAACTGGTGGGACACTGGAATCACTTGCTGAGAATAACGTGGAGATATCGGATGTTCCAGAACAAACCACCAAGTTCATAGCATTATGCTATAGATCTCCTAAATCAACATCAATGTCCGATGCTCGTTTGTGCATATGGAGAACACGAATTGGGAATCCGACTGCAACATCTGCTCCTAAATTGTGCAGCCTACCACCCACAACAGAGGGTTTTACTGAGAATGTCAAACGGTCCCACTTGCAAACTTGTATTTGGAAGCATGCCCTTCAACCTAACCCACCGCAGATGGACCCAACTGTATTTAGATTCGAGAAAGACGTGAATACAAAATCTTTGAAGCCTGTGACAGTCGTGTCCAACGTCAAGCTAGCACCTGATGAAATACTGAAGATGATTAGGTGCACATATTCGAGTAAAACTCCATGCAAATATTAAAGGTGTAAGTGTAATGCGGCAAGGCGTGTACCATTTACTGTGCATGCAGTGTTTCATAGGACTGCCGCAATGAACAGACATCGCTGGCAGTAATGCGTAGTGATGAGTCGATCTAAGGAACTACACAGTCATTCAACTTGATATTCACTGCATCTTGTGTAGTCCTTATAAAGTACTTCACCAATGATATTTGCAAACATCTCTCTTGTTACAATTTCTCGTACATTTCAGTTCCCACCTCCGTTTTGGAGTCTTTAACACTACTGCTGAAAATAGCAAAATGTAACGAATTTTGGTAGCCATTTTGATTTTTTCTGGAAAATCTGGGGATAAGCTGACCCGCTTTGTGACCAACACAATCAGTTAGAAATGGAGTGCTGTACTGAATTATTTAGTAAAGATTTTTGACTTTCAATTTCAATATTTTCAGTGGCATCGGTGGAAACTTGAATTTGGGGCCATCTTAGGTTTTGGCGGTTATAAGGAAATTGATCAACCCTGTCAGCTGCCCAGTAAAAGGAATCGCACGAGGAGACCATCTAGTTATACGATACAGTGATACGATAATACAGAGAGAAAAAACCAGGTTAAGTGTACTGGCGACTGGACTATGGGCAGATGAGTGTAGACTGTAATTGCTTTGTTACTTTCCAATTTTGGGGGCATTTTGGATGCCATATTGGGTTTCTCAAACAGTTCCTTTGATCATATATAACAAAAGAGCATCACCCTGTATGGCTAATTCATATCGGTAATCATGGTTGGACATTTCAAAATAATAGCGCCTAATAGCCGCCTATATTTGTAAGAAATTATGATTTATTGCCATATTTGCGGCCATTTTGGATGCTGTCTTGGTTTTTGAGAGAATATATTTCATATGACACATGAGAGTAACAGTAGGTTCATGAAAATGTGCCGATATGTGCACATACCTTACATTGTTTATACATATAATATCGGTTAATTCTGACGGACATAACATAATTCGCAACTTTTTTCGGATTGACTAGGTTATACCGGCGTTTATAAATAACGTGATACAGTGAGCAACAATCCACTTCTGGTGGATATTAGAGGACCAGTGAATGCAGAAATGGCCCCTCTGGTAAACAGAATTATATAAGCATGCATATTTGTCAATATCTTAGCAACAATATGAAGGATACGTGGTGAAATCTCAACAAAATGAGAAAAGTGTGACACATTGGCAGCCATCTTGGCCGCCATATTGGACTTTGGTAATCTTACTTTGGCCAATAAGTAACAATTATATATGTGTACGATGAATCAAGAAGAAAAATCCTCAAAATTCCATATTATCTTACCAAAAATTCCGATCCAAGTTATATGGTGATATTGTATATTTTTTCATAGCGGCCACCTTGGCGGCCATCTGGGATTTTGTCGAATAAAAAAAATTACTCAACACTGTCAGCTGTCCAGTAAGAAAAATCTCATCAAGGAGACCCTATAGAATAATAATACGCCGAGAAAAAAACTTAATACAACAAAACCAGGTTCAGTGCTTAGGCGGCCGGACTAATAAGCCTCTCTTCCCCAACATTACTGGTTCAAAGCATCATTTTTTTTGGTACTTATCAATGAAAACCTTCCAAATCCTGAGTTTAGTCACTGGTATTATCATTCCCTGAAAGGCTGCAATTGAAGACTCATGTTGAAGAAATGATCCTCCCCTTACCCCTCCAACATTACATTTCAGAAATCTTTCGAAGAATTGTCAAGCTTCTGAAAAATGATTTTTGTCACTGGCATTATCATTCATTCCTGAAAGGTTCCTATTGAAGACTAAGCAAGAAATGATTCCCTCACCTTCCGTCATTACATTTCAAAAGTCTTTCGCTCAAAAAATCTTGGTCATGAAAAACAATGCAGGACGGAGATAGTGGCGGTTTGATTAAATAAAGAACTCAACACGTCAGTTACAATGTTTTATTTATTGGCAATCAATCAGTGATACATATCTAGCCTTTGATACAAACTGCTGCACATACACTCTGTTTTTCTTAACTAAAGGAATCATGTGAGAAAATGTATCCTCTGGTGAATAATTTATAGTATAGAAATAAAAATCAAATAAATCGATTTAAACAAAAAAAATCTGATTTAAGTAAGAAAGATCAATTTTTTTTTATTTTTTTTTAAAAATAAAAAAACTCCAACCCTGAGTTGAAGTACCAATATGAGGTAATTTACAATTTGTTATTTGTAAAGAAAACAGAATTCAAAGTTCATTTATTACTTGGTTATTTATTTGAAGATAATCCCTGTGGTATGTCAGAACAGTGTTTTGCAAGATAGGAACACTTTGTATGAATTAGGACTTCTATCTGGAGTGGACAATTTAGTCATATTTATGTATATTAATCCAGTGGTGAGTCTACAGTGAACTAAAATGCGCCATTTTTATGTTCATATTTGTAAAAATATTCCAGGCTTGGGAGAGGGAAACCCCCTCTTCCCAGGAGGGCCTGAGAAACAGATTTTTAGCTTTTTAGGCCTTACTATTATTATTATTACACTGAGATCAATGTGCATATTCAAATATAAAAAAATAACAAGAGGCTCCAAGGAGCCTTAATCGCTCACCGGCCCAAGTGGTTCAAAGAAGTATTTGGGGGTCACATTCACTCAGACATGGTTCATCAACACTAAAACGGAATGAAGTCATGAGAGACAAATTTTATGGAACTAGGGCCATAGCTTGAACAAACTTGAATCTTACCCCCCTAAGGATGTTGCATTCCAAATATCAAAAGCATTTATCTGCTGGATCTGAAGCAGATTTTTAAAGAAAATTCCTCATTTTGAACTAAGTTATCATTCGGGCTCCCACAGTGAGCCCAAATATGAACCCCGGGACTTGGCTTGAACAAACTTGAATCTCACCCCCTAAGGATGCTGCATGCCAAATATCAAAACATTCCGACTGCTGAATCTGAAGAAGATTTTTAAACAAAAATTCCTCATATTGACTAAGTTATAATTCGGGTTCCCACAGGGAGCCCAAATATGGACCCAGGGACTTTGCTTTAACAAACTTGAATCTCACCCCCCTAAGGATACTACACACCACATATCAAAACATTCCGACTGCTGGATCTGAAGAAGAAGATTTTTTAAGAAAATTCCTCATTTCAAACTAAGTTACAATTCAAGCTCCCACAGTGAGTCCAAATATGAACCTAGCGACATGGCTTGAACAAACTTGAATCTCACCGCCCTAAGGATGCTGCATACCCAATATCAAAAGATTCTGCCTGCTGGATCTGGAGAAGAAGATTTTTAGAGAAATGTGCCTGAAATGCACTAAGTTCAGACTGGGCTCCTATACTGAGCCCAAATATGAACCCAGGGGTCGATTTGAACAAACTTGAATCAGATCCACCCCACAATGTTGCATACCAAATATACCTACTGGATCTGAAGAAGAAGATTTTTAAAGAAAATTCATCATTTTGAACTAAGTTATAATTTGGGCTACCACAGTGAGCCCAAATATGAACCCAGGGACTTGGCTTGAACAAACTTGAATCTCACCCCCTAAGCATGCCGCATACCCAATATCAAAAGATTCTGCCTGCTGGATCTTGAGAAGAAGATTTTTTAAGAAATTTGCCTGAAATGCACTAAGTTCGAATTCAGGCTTCTATACTGAGCCCAAATATGAATCCAGGGGGCCGATTTGAACAAACTTGAATCAGATCCTACCACAGTAAGCCCAAATATGAACCCAGGGACTTGGCTTGAACAGACTTGAATCTCACCCCCCTAAGCATGCCGCATACCCAATATCAAAAGATTCTGCCTGCTGGATCTTGAGAAAAGGATTTTTTAAGAAATTTGCCTGAAATGCACTAAGTTCAAATTCAGGCTTCTATACTGAGCCCAAATATGAATCCAGGGGGCCGATTTGAACAAACTTGAATCAGATCCACCCCACAATGTTGCATACCAAATATCAAAAGATTCTGCCTGCTGGATCTGGAGAAGAAGATTTTTTAAGAAATTTGCCTGAAATGCACTCGGTTTGAATTCGGGCTTCTATACTGAGCCCAAATGTCAATCCAGGGGGCCGATTTGAACAAACTTGAATCAGATCCACCCCACAAAGTTGCATACCAAATATCAAAAGATTCTGCCTGCTGGATCTGGAGAAGAAGATTTTTCAAGAAATTTGCCTGAAATGCACTAAGTTCGAATTTGGGCTTCCATAGTGAGCCCAAATATGAATCCAGGGGGCCGATTTGAACAAACTTGAATCAGACCCATACCAAGATGCTCCATACCAAGTATCAAAAGATTCTGCCCACTGGTTCTGGAGAAGAAGATTTTTAAAATTTTTTTCTATAATTCATACGGTGCTATCAGAGTTATTCCCCCTATGGAGCCCCAAGTGGGCATGTCCATTTCATCTGAACAAACTTCAATTGACATATGGTAATGGACATCCATACCAAGTTTCAAGCAAATCGACTTAGCGGTTTCAGAGGAGAAGTCGTTTGAAAAATGTTCACGACGCCAGACGGACGACGACGGATGGCAAGTGATAAGTTTAGCTCCCTTCGGTGAGCTAAAAATCAATGATTATAATTTTCATGTATACATTCAGTGATTGTCATTTGAGTTTAAGTTATTCAATGAAGTTGAAATGACTTAATAGTGATCATTAACCTTAGATCGTAAGATGTACTATACTATTTTTGATGGTTTTACCTATCGAGAGGGTCTAAAAATAATTGTGAACCATTCCAGTACACTATATACTTTCAAAACATAGCTGTAGAATATTCTAGGACATTCAACTGATGGAACACATCACATCTTTTTAATAATCCTTTCTTGACTTCAGTTTTGTTATTTCAAAATTCAATGAAAGTGTCTATGACACTGTAGCTCAACTTGTTTAAGACATGTACATGTATAGTATGTGACACAGCAATGACAAACATCTAGGTAATGACCTGATAACAAAGGTACATGTAAAGAATTTTAACGGTCTGTACATAAATGATGACCGTAGCCTGTAACAAATGTGTAGGTAGAGTATAGTAAAGGTGGGCGACAGTTAGATGCTAAACTAGAAAAGAAATCTTGGGAGTCCCAGAGTGGGTCTGACTGAACCCCAAAATATTTGTTCTCATAGCACAGTGATAACAAAGGCACCCAAAAACACTCGTTCCTGTCACAAGGTGATAACAAAGGTACCCAAGAAGTTTCATGAAGATCGGTTCATAAATACAGACTCTAGCCCAAGACGTATTGACATGTGCACTTACTGTGTATAAGTAGCACTGAATAAATCAAAGTTCATCTAATTCAGTCTAATTTGCATAATTTTTGCACGAGAAAAAAAACCTGTATTATATGTGATATATTCCATGTTACTAAACATTCATACAGAAATTTATTCAAATCAGAGAACTTTCAAACAAAAGTTCTGTACAAAAAACTGATTGCACCAATTTTGGTACAAAATGGCCGCTGGCAGCCATCTTGAATTTTGGACTGCACCCAAAAACACTCGTTCTTGTCCCAAGGTGAGTAACACTAAATAAATCAAAGTTAGTCTAATTTGCATAATTTATGCACGAGAAAAAAACCCATCCTATATGTGATGTATTCCATGGTACTAAACATTCATACAAAAAAATTATTCAAATTGGAGCTTTCATATGGAAATTCTGCGCAAAAATCTGATTGCACCTAATTTTGGTACAAAATGGCTGTCAGCGGCCATCTTAAATTTCAGACAGGACTCCACAACACTCGTTCTCGTCTCACAGTGATAACAAAGGTACCCAAGAAGTTTTGTAAAGATCAGTTCATAAATACGGCCTCTAGCCCGGGCCGTGTGTACGGCGCGACAGATGGACAGGCGGACGACAAGCCATGGCAGTACCTCAAATGTGGCTTCGCCAAAGTAGAGCTAAAAATGAAAATGCCTGTACTGACAGTAAGCAGTACACTTAGGACAGGATTTCTGATGGGTAGCAAGATGCTTCCTCGGTTCGTTTAATATAATAATTATTGCATGGAGTGGTATTGACTTTGCTAAAAGTAGTCCATGAGGAAAAAACATCCATGTGTCAACAAGCCAGAAAAGAAGCAGACTGTCATCTGCAAAATGAGGTCCCCAGAGGGTGAATGTAGTGATGCTACCCTGCATAGCAGGGGTAGCATCACTAAATTTACCCTCTGTGAACCTCAATCTGAATTAGGGTCTCAAAACTAAGCAGAAAGAAGAACTCAGAGGATAAATTGGCCCACTGTATGGCATAGCATCATCGAATTCACCTTCTGGGGACCTCATTCTGTAAATGACAGACTGCTTATTTTCAGGCCTGTCAGAGTCAAGGACCACTATTTTAGCATGGTGGCAAAGCCAAGACGTTTGGATGGCTGATCTGGGAGAAGGGAAACATCAGACTTTGTAATGTGTTTCGGGGATTCTTTTGGGTGACTACAGGGGCTGGATATGGGACCCTTTCTCAAAGGCATTTCGGTGTGATTTTTCCCTATTCCCAATTCCAAATCTCCCAATCTAAGCCCCCACTCAAACAAGAATTTATCGCACAATTGGTGCTCTGAACTGAGTTGTTGTAAGGCCTAAGAAAACCACTGGTTTTCTGGGGCCTTATGACATCCTAGTTCAGGACACAATTCGAATTGCTTATCAAACGAAGCTTAGAAGATGTCTGGATTCAAAGGCAAATCAAAAGTTCTTCTTTAATAGTATAAGTACATTTTAACAGAGACTGCAGACTGAAGTGATCATGCTTCCATGTGACTGCTTGTTATACAACGTATTGTAGTATGCATGCAGTTGCTTAGGTATCTGACCTAATATTCTCTGTTCAATTGGAATATAAACTTTAAGTCTTTGTATGTTTCTTCCCCTCCTAAACAAATTATCAATTGGAGCAACCATGACACAAATTTTCCCAATGGCATGGGCCCTGGGGGGCCCTTCCCCAAAGAGAGCAGAAGAATCCCTGAGTTCATCAGGCTCATTCTGAGGAAGGGTTCATAATCGATGTTATGGAGGCATAACAAGAGGTGGGCCACCACCCTGGTGAATACTGCCAAACAATGGCATGAGAAGAAATATACCATGATACTGTGAAAGCCTTTCCCATAAATAATGCTCATTCCAAATTTCATTGAGAAACCTGATATACAAGGCAAACAGACAAAAAATTGGCTATTTTACGAGGCAAAACAGCAAATTTCCAAAGTTTAAAAGAATGATAAGTCCGGAAAGTAAAATGTAAGAAATATTATGCGAGACTCATCTGAAAGCCTTTCCCATAAACAATACTTGTTTTACAAATCTCCTTTGAAAAATAAGTTAGGCCACCACAAAGTAGATCTTCTCAGGCCATTTTTGTAAAATTGCATATGGGCGGGTGGTTTTTTATTTTATTTTCATAATTATTTCTTTGCCATCAAAAGTTCATGTTCTTGGTTTGTTTTATGTTTTAGGCCTCATAATCTACAGAATAGCATGGGTGGTGGTATATTTCGTCCCTTGAGTGCAAGAAGGCTTTGCTGTGCTAAAGCATTGTAGCATTGTAAAGTCTTGTTGCACTCAAAGGACAAATTTATCCATTTTATTAAGTTGGGTAAAATATACGACAGAAACATTTAATTTTTAATAGTAAAATAATATCCATAAACAAGGGACTCCATGTCAATGTAATTGTTTAATAAAATCGCTCAACCGGTTCCAACGTTTCGGCCCCATGGCCTTCATCAGGGTGAAAATAACAAGAGATTTACATATCACACATTCACAATAATTAACTGTAGATAAATAATTGAGAGAGACGTTGGAATATACACTGATGACGCTGCGCTATACGTATGCGGCGAGCGTCACAGGGAAACATCCTACGGCATGCAATACACTGGAAGTCCAATAAAAGATGAATGAAATCATCCGTACCCCAATCCCCGCTAAAAGTTTAGACGACAGGGCGAGTATAATGAGGATAGTATACAAATTTATATGAGAGATAATAATAAGTGGTATCCATTTATACACATCGAAGGCGCTATTAAATAGAACGAGGCGCTATTAAATTTGTATACTATAAGGATAGTATACAAATTTATTATAAAGATAATGATCACTACAGTATTCGAAGTAATGAGCCAAGCCCCCCCCCCCCCCCCCCCCCCCCCCCCCCCCCATATTTCCGCTGGCATATAGACCCCTTTATACAATACTACATTAATAAAACCTTAAAAATTACCGATGCCATTAACACTGACCCTTCCATCCAAATCCAACATCATCGACACCCATATGTTATCACCGGGACATAAAAGGCACCTAGGGCTCCAGAAGATAAATCGAGAGAAACAACAGTATACATATGGTCGCCACGCCAGGAAAAAAGGTAATCTAACCATACACAGGTATGCAGATATAGACGGAGAATTACGTGAGGAGTGCCCTACTTACGTTCGCGCCCCCTCCACCTTCACCCCCTCTATCAGTACAACGTGTACGCAAGGATGATATATAAAATAGCGGAATGGCCCCTCATAACCCCGCACATGTCCCCACATGATTATAAAGGATACATACGAAATTGTAAGCCACTGTAAATGGTGATAGGTTGGAGGTAGAGGAGAGCGCGGTATTTGAATGAAAGAAAACCATTTACTACCCCTCCCCCCTCCCCCCCCACACAGAAAGAAGGGGGGGGGGGTCATTACAGGAGACAGGAGCTATAAATAATCACAGCCCACCTTCCGAACAAATGTTTCTCGCTTGCTCTAATGAGGGGTGAAGGTCTACGTATAATTCAATGGAACATAATAATCGAATATGGTTATAATTTCTATACCCAACAAAACAGGGGTTTAACAAAATTACATATATAGGAAGATTATTATAGACATAACTAACTAGAAAGAACCATGCAACCACGGACATCATTGGGACCCGCCTCTGTCAGCCGGTTCCAATGATATTCATAATGGCATGGTTATATGAGGTCATACGCAAATTATACGAGGTCACCCCACTAAAGTACAAGTCAAATCCCTGGTTGTGTTATTCCGGTAAAATGAGTAATAGTGATTACTAATGCCAATAGGGTTAAGAACCACCCGGAAGGATAAAAGATGGAAGTTAAACAGGCTCCACCATTCGCACGCATAGTCAATACACGGGTACAATAAGCTAAATTTAGTGGTGGATGAGAATTATGGCCAAGAAAAGGAAATGGAACCGACATTAAAAATGAGAAGAGCACTGTCTGAAGGAGACTTTCTTCAGTTAAGTGAGGGGTCAGCGCGATACGGCAGATAAAAGGAAGCCAGTACCTCTTGCGTACATACTTAAAGAGAATATAACTTAAAGGATAATTAATACCGATTTAAATAGAAAAAATAATAATAGTGTATATTCCAACGTCTCTCTCAATTATTTATCTACAGTTAATTATTGTGAATGTGTGATATGTAAATCTCTTGTTATTTTCACCCTGATGAAGGCCATGGGGCCGAAACGTTGGAACCGGTTGAGCGATTTTATTAAACAATTACATTTAATTTTTATTTTTTTAGGTTTGCACTGGTTATAAAAGGAGAGCATGCGGCAGCTAAATGGACCATGTGGGAGGGCCTGAGAAACAGTTTTTACCTTTTTTAGGTCTCGGCACTTTATCTCTAGATTACACTGGTTTTCTGGACCCAACTCAGGTTTTTTCTAAGACTACTGCCTTTTTCCTTCTATGAATCAAATTGATATCCTACTTTGAAATTTTATTTCTAGGTGGTTGAATAAGCTGACAATAGTGTTCAACCGATGATCGGAACTGGCCACCACAATTGGCCGATTGTGGGCAATCGGTTGACAATGGCAATGGCTCCTGGTTCAGCCGATTGTTGCCAAGCATTTTGTGATTATTCAGTAACCGCATTTTATTATTTTCTGCAATTGTTCAATTGTAAATGTAAAATGATGTCAATGATACCATTCCATAAAGTTGAGAAACAACCACAATGTGTATTCTTATTCTCTCTAGATGCCCATTTATGGGATATACAAGTTAAACGACACGTAAAGCTTAAAATTGAGCACACCTGCGGCAATCGCCAGTTCATACCAGAAAAGTGAAGGTTGCACTTCATTGACTCAGGACATAGTAAAAAAATTACCAGTTGCACACACTTGGGCAGTAAACATGGCTCTCGAGCCACGTTTACCGCCCAAGTGTATGCGACTGGTAATTTTACTACGACCCCAGTCAACAAAGTTTAACACTGTGAAAAGTTAAAATATTTATAGTAATTTATATATTTTTTATACTTACCAATGACCCAGACATAGCTGGTGCTAACTCTTAAAATATAGGGCCAAACACAAATTTTGCCCCCCAATCCCCAAAATTTGCATCTAAAACTAAAGAAAACATGTCCTGAAAGGCCCTCCACACTTCGCCCCTACTGCGCATGCGCAGTGTCAAGGACGTTCCGAAATTGGCGCCATTTATCATTCTAATAACCAGTGCCTGGTAAGCGCTATGTACTCAGCGGGGAGGCAAGAGTTCCCAACTCCTGGGAGGGCCATCCCCGTCTGGGTCATTGGTAAGTATAAAAAATATATAAATTACTATAAATTTTTTAACATTTTTATACTGTACCAATGACCCAGACATAGCTGAATAGTAAAAAGGCTGGAGGGCCAAGGACATAGAGCAAAATGGAATACGCTCAATAAAATAAAATAGAGTCATCCCCTGTAGGGAAAAGAAGTAATAGGCCTTACATGTATCTTTCTTATTTATGATAAATTAGAAAGATACAACACCTTCCAAAATTGAGCTTCATACATCCATGTACTCTATTAATATCCAATATAATCCTTATAGTAATAATTTTTAAAGTAAGCCAATAATAAAGTAAGTCTAGAGAATAGAGACTCTTATACTCCTAAAAGTGTCTGAGAATTGCATAATCATGTCCGTTGACATATGCAATATTCAAAAGCTATACTTTAAAAACTAAGACTTGAATGAATTTTATAAACTTAAACTTCTCACTAAACAACCATCCCAATAACAGCTCAGAATTACTAACTCCGGAGGAGGTATCCCCTTGTTTTCATAGTAAAACAGGTGACCCAAGGGAACACCCTCCCCCCCCCCCCTTTTTTCTTGCCCTGGGTCAAATAGCCCAGAGCGAAGAGGGCAGCCGAACGGAGAAACTGCCGAAACAGACAGCCTACCTAGCTATAGTAGCAACTGTTAAGTGAATGACATTCTGAGCAGTAGATAATAGACCTAACAAAAGAGGCCTCAAGAAATTGACTCGATATTTCTAAGATAAAATTCATGAATGTGGATGGCTGAGCGCAATGAGCGGCCTTCAAAAATCTATAATAGCGACACTATTAATGTAAGCCCAAGAAGTAGAAGAACTCTTACTTCATGAGCCGAAATCTTAAGCACAACTGCTAAGTCAATGATATACCATAAGCAGTACCGATAGTTAATAGAATCCATTAACAATAAAATGGAGCGTAACGTCCTTCTACTAGACATCAAAGACAGAAGAAGCTTACGCCCTTGTAATAAACAGATATCTGTTTATAAATACATAAACTGTACCCGGAAAGAGTAAAAGCCTATGCCCATACGAAGACGGAAGGACCTTAAAATAATAGGTTCCGGATAATAGGAGCCTAACTCTTATGCAACAATCCAACCTAAATAGTAACGGAAGTATTGATTCCGAAACTATGAAAGTGAAAATCATCCATCGATAGTGCATGAAACTCACTGACTCTACAGTAAAAGAGAAACCAACAGAATTACTGTCTAAAAGGTCAGAATTTGAAAACTACTGTTTCCAGAGGCTCAAATGATTACTTAGCTAAATAAGAACCGAAGTTAAAATCCGTATAGGAATTTAATCTAAAGATTCTAAGTCTATTTATCAAAAAGTTACTAACTGACTTAGATAAAGAGACAAAAGACTCAATTGTAAACTATCGTAGAGTGCATAGGTATGAGGTAACATAAACTTATAACCTAAATAATAACAGGCTGCAGTAGATCTTGTGAAACAAGTATACTAAAAAATAGCAATGAGTAGTATGGAGGGATCAACAATATGAACATAATGATCCCTACACCACGACGGAAGAGCCTCCACTTTAGTCGCATAGAATAGCGAAGAAGAGGATCTCCTATAGTAAGAAATCGCATCCAAAGCTCGTCCAGTACAGTGCTTACAATGTAATACGGACCACACAATGGAATACATGAAGGTTGCGACCTTGCTGGTTGTGATAAAGATGACACGATTTACCCAGTGAAAAAAGATCCTCACATAGAGGAAGATTTCACGTTAAGACCCACAGTAGACAAGAGAGTAAATTACTCATGATCTCTGTGAAGATAGAGATGCTATCAACAGAAATGTATTGTGGTTGTTTATCTTAGCAATACCTGCTAAAACAACAGCGCCGGAGGATACGCGTATCCTATCATTCCGTCCTATAGATCAATAGAGCGTTAACACTATTAGCTCAGAGATCTGGACAAGCCAACACATACGTCTGCAATTGATTAGCAAGCTGTGTCATAAATAAATCATCATTGGGCGCTCCCATAGATAGCAAATCTGATTGAATACTTGTTTGTTGAGAGTCCATTCTGACAGCAACAAGCGACCCGTAAGAGAACGGGAGTCCGATAAAACAATCAGACGACCCGGAATATGACGGACCAAAACTGAACTTGGTGTACTATAACCAACAGACGGATTCTTTCCATTAAATTGAATAACGGAAACGAAAGAGTGCCTCCCTGGTTCCGGAGATACGCCACTACTGTCGAATTAAAGGACAGAAATTTGGGCATGCGTTTCTGAATAATGTTCATGCAATGACATAAAGCAAGCCTAAAAAACATTATTCCGCGGAAGTTAAACTGATAGCTAAAAGACTGCGGAACCCAAAGACCCTGGCACTTCGAATCCGTAGGGATCAGTATATATCCCAATCTGATTGACTGGCAACCGTCATAACAGCCACACTCGGGTCCGGCAACTGCGGCGGCACTCTCTGAGTCAACCACCGAATGTTTGCCCCAGTCTGAATCTCTTGTAGCACTAGATAGACAAGAGAACGTATAAATCGAGCAATTCATGGATTGCCGGAAAGTTGCCGTCGAAGAGAAGCTCCTCCGAAAACGAAGCGACTCTGAGAGAGTTCTTAACCTTACTATCCACGCGTGTGGATGTAGCTAGGGCTGCGTCACGTCTAACCAACTCCAATCAGCCACTGAAGGGCGGAGTTATACGTGAACAAACTACTGCCCTCAAAAGAAATTACATTGAGAATAATATCCCGTAAATCTTTTCTTGAAGACGTAATGATAACGCCTCAGTAAGGCGGATTACGTATAATAAAGCGTCTAAGTTAAGTCTACTATACATAATGTCGTTCCCAACATTGAAATTGGAAAAGACATAAACGGCGAAAAAGAATATATGCAGTCTTTAATCACACCGTCTAGACGCATATGAACTCTCGGTATGCCCTGCTCTGCCAAAATAAACTATTTGTAAAAATGATAAAATGGCAGAAATGAGCAACGCGGACAAGAAACTAAACTATCATGCTTAGTAGCAGGCTTGTATATATATATATATAGCGTCGAAAAATAAAACACATGTTGTAATGACAATATTGGACTGCGTCGGTAAGTCAGGGACAATGTCCCTGTACCGATCGAAAAATCCGAGTCCAATGACGCTATAAGTCTCTTATCCAAGATCGCAGCAATGAAGTCCGAAATAATAATCACTGGAAGAAATGCCAGAAGATATGAAAGGCATCTTCCGATACTACTAAAGGGAAAACTCGAAATCTTTCGAATCCCTTTCGCCATCCTGTCGGACCCTATAAAGCGTTCGGTCATCCGTAGCTGATGCAACCGCGGACCGCACCGACCCAGCGCCGTCGGATAATTCCTGATTCGACCGAGAAACTGTCAATTGCTGGGATGCTGCGAAACAACTGTGCTAACTCGGATAGCACGTCCGTCACTGAGGCCTGAGGAGAAGCGGTCTTACGATGCATTGCCGCTGGAAGCTCCATGATCGTTACCCCGTGCATACTTCCAATATGCGAGCGAACGGAGTGTATAGGCCTCGTGTCCCTTGGCTACCGGATGGCGCGACCTATTCGCCGTGGAATCACTGAATGCCAAAACTGATCGGATACTCGAGGTCACGTAGCCAATGTGCGGTCGTGTGCCCTGCTGTGAGGATGAGGAAGCATTAAAGACAGTCTCTCGGACTGTCAATATAATGGAGCGTCCCGAGCAACGGACATATGCTCCGAATGTAAAATATCTGAACCACAACATGCGGTCCCCTATGTTGTTGGGCGAGAGAGGAACCTCTCTCGCTCACAGCCCAGACGGACCTGGACAAGCCAGGAACCGGACTAACAGGCTTCCTCCGATCTGTCCTCAATCTGCCGTCACTGAGTGAGTACTAAAGTAATTAAAGTGCTCGATCACCCAAATCTCCTTCCTAGACCGCAACGGACGAACCCGGCAGCCGAACCATTCGATGAATGTACGCTACACCGGGTGAGCTAGCGAATGTCACTCCGTAAGCGATAGACATATTCCATGAGCACTTATTGCCGCTAACTCTTCATTAACTATGACGACAGAGGCACACTTTTGAAAGACATCTCCATAACTCTTCGAACAAGAAACCAGAAATGCTTGGATAGCAAGCATAAAATAATAATATATATAGCGTCGTTCAATAATTCGAAAGTTTGTGTGACATTATTGGACTATGTCGGAACTGAGGGACGATGTCCCTGAACCGAACCAAAAAATTTCTAAGTCCACCGACGCTATCAGTTTCTTATCCGGCATCGCAGCATATGTTGTTCCGAAAGGGAAAGCTTGAAATCCTCCGAATCCCTTTCGGTATCCCGTCGGACCGGATGAAACTTTCGGACGTCCGTACCCGCTTCCGCGGAGCGTCCCGACCCAGCATCGTCGGATAAAATATATGCTACAGATTCAGTAGATGCTGGGATGCTGCGATAAACTGTGCTATTAAAGAAAGCACGTCCGTTCCCGAGGCCTGTGCAGTAGCGGACTTACGATGCATTGCCGCCGGAAGCTCCGTGTACGTTGACTCCCGCACACTTCCTATGCGAACGTCCGGAGTCTGCAGGCCTCGAGTCCCCGGCTACCGACCCAGCGCTGTCGGATAATTCTCGATCCGACACCGTTTCTGTCGGCTGCTGGGATACTGCGATAAGCTGTGCTATGTGCACAAGAATGTCCGGCGTCGAGACCTGCGGAGACGCAGTCTATCGCTGCTTCGCCGAGGGCAGCTCCGCATCAGATGGCTCCCGCATACTTTTCCTATGCGAACGTCCGGAGTCCATCGGTCTCGAATCCCTGGCTGCCGGATGGTGTGACCTGGTCGCCGAAGAATCCTTGATCGGCGAAGCTGGTAATATATCGGCGGTCACGCAGCCAAGGTGCGGTCGTGTGCGCTGACGAGAAGAGGAAGCCTTAGCAGTCTCAGCGGACTGCCTATACAACGGAGCGTCCCGAGCGACGGACGTATGCTCCGCTAGCGACACATTTTGTACCACAACATCTGGGGCCAGATGTTGTTGAACGAGAGAGGGGCCTCTCTCGCTTGCCGTCCGGATGGACCGGAACGAGCTATGAACCGGACTAAAAGGCTTCCTCCGTTCTCCCTCCGATCCGCCGTCACTGGGTGTGCATTAAGTTAATTTTATAGTGCTCGCATCACCCCAAAATTCCTTCTAGACCGCAACGGACGAACCCGGCTGCCGAACCATTCGGTGAATGGACGCTACACCGGGCGAGCTAGCGGACGTCAAAGGCCGTCGAACCTACTAGGGTCCTCTTAGGCAATTGGCGTATTACATGAGCACTTTTCCGCTAGCCCTTCATTAATTGTGACGACGGAGGCACACTGTTGGAAGACATCACAGATACATCACCCTAATCTTGATCGTCTGAAATAGAAATTGATAAAGTAGAGTGACCCTGCGGGGAAAGGACCGGAGTGTCCAAATCCCCAACAACATACCGTGACATACGCTTCCCATATTGTCATCGAAATCATACGATACAGAACAGGAGTTAATGCGAGTACACTGACCACATATAGAATGATAATAAAGTCAGAGGAAGACTTCCTCTTAAAACAATTGATCAATATCCTTTCAATGTGAAAAGAAAACAAGTCCTAGTACTCGCACTAACCCCTGGCAATCAAAATACATAATAATAATATGATCCATTAATATAGAAAAAATAATTGAAATCAAAATATTTTGAAAAAATATTTTTTCAGAACAGCCCAAGTTTCTGAAAAGTAACGTTGAGCCCCAATGGATCCCAAGCCTAAGTGTGGACAAAAATTTTAAAAATATTTTAAACAATTTATTCAACACTTACGAACAATAATAATGTATCTAGTTATGATTAAAATAACATAAAGATATTATTTTTTAGAAATCCCCCCCTCACACAGAGGGCTGTTGTAAATGTAAACAATGAGTGTAAAAACACTAAAATAAGACTCCAGGCACCCAGGCCCGAAATCAGTTACCAAAAATACACTATCTGATGCAAAACAGAGACTTCCAGGGAAGAAACTGCAGAACATCAGATGGTAGATGCAGAACACAACGCCTAACCACCCGTAGGTGAAGACGTAAACATGGGGAAAGAACAGAATTCATTCTGTTATTCAGCTAAAACTCCCAAGAAATTTTAGTAATAATAATTACAGAAACTATGCCAAAAGCATGGGAGAATAGCAAGGGGGAACTTAAAGGACAGGGAGAGAGGAAAACACTTGAAAAAACAGTGTAACTAAATAATCAGAATGACAACAAAATGGCTGCTGCCTTGAAAATAGGTAACTTAACATAATTTCATTAAAAAATTTTAAGTTACAGCCCTGATAATATTCTGTCACACATTCTTTTCCTCTCCTCCTTCTCTATCCTCCTTAGAATCACCATTTCACTAATATTTATGTGTCTGGCATCATTTAAACTGAGATTTAAAAGCACAAAGATCAGTCAGATGTTAACTGATGAAGGGCCAAACTTAGAATGATAAATGGCGCCAATTTCGGAACGTCCTTGACACTGCGCATGCGCAGTAGGGGCGAAGTGTGGAGGGCCTTTCAGGACATGTTTTCTTTAGTTTTAGATGCAAATTTTGGGGATTGGGGGGCAAAATTTGTGTTTGGCCCTATATTTTAAGAGTTAGCACCAGCTATGTCTGGGTCATTGGTACAGTATAAAAATATGTTCAGTTTCATGTAGGTCTTTCAAGCCTCAACTTGTCTGAGAGTGCACTGTATTATAATTGGAATAGGCATCAGCCCATTGTGAGCTCAAGTAACAGGTAATTGGTCAGCAACCAATTTTGTGTGATTACTGCTAGGTATGGAAAAAACACTAACTACAATACTTAAGCTCCAGTTACAAATTTAGTATACAATCAATCAATTTATAAAAAAAAAAACAACAAATCAAGGAAATATGAAACGCTTTCATTAGGTATTCTTCATTTTTTTCAGTGCTCTTGCCCTGATGGCAAGGTGATGTTTCTTCAGTATGATATCCACAAATCTTTCTGGTAGGATTTGAATAAGAACTGCCTGTAAAGATAAAAATCATATGTTCATATTGGAACAGGCACAGAAGACTTGAAGACTCAAAAACAGTTTGGGTTTAGCTTTGCAAGTGGTGTGCTTGAAGAGATCCGGGAATAGTATTTTGAGAGTGGGTGTGTTGATGTTAAGAGAGAGTATTAGAGATGAACTGAAAATGTGGTTGGAACAAATATAAAAAAATTCTGACTGGATGGTCTGGAGGAGATTTTTAAAGAATATCACATATTGTACAAAGTTAAAATTTGGGCTCCCATAGGCTAAATATGAACCCAGGTACTTGAAATGAGCAAACCTGAATTTGATGACCCAAAGGATGCTGTATGCTATTTATCACACATTTTTTACCAGTGGATCTGAAGAAGATTTTAAAAGATTATTCCTCATTGCAGTAAGTTAAAATTCAGGATTCCAAAGGGAGCCTAAATATTAACCAAGGGACTTGATTGGTACAACTTGAATCTGACCCAGTAAGGATGCCGCATACCAAATATCTAAAGTTTCTGATCAGTTGTTCTGGAGAAGAAGAGTTCTAAATATATTTCTCATATTACACAAAGTTAAAATTCAGGCTCCCATAAGGAGCCGAAATAATAACCCAGGGACTTGATTTGAACAAACTTAAATCTGACTCCCCTATGGATGCTGTATACCAAATATCAAAAGATTTGTGTTTCTGAAAAAGATTTTTAAGGAATATTCCTCATATTACACAAAGTTTGAATTCCGGCTCCTGGTTTGGGAAATATGGGCATTTGAAAGTATTTCTATTTTTGCCTCCCCCACCCCTCGCAATACGGAAGATTTTTATTTTGCATGAGTAAAGTACTTATGACCCAATAATACCACGTACCAAATTTGGTCGATTGGTTTAGAAAATATAAATTTCGCCAGTACCAAAAATCTTGCCCCTTCCCATTACAAGGGAAATATTACCCTACAAACTTTGTCTGAGATATCTTTATTCTACACCTTTAAAGAAAGCTGCATATTATATGTCACTGTAACTGTCGGTTCATGAGAGGATGATTTTTTCCAAATTTGTGGCCATTTCCCCCCACCTCCTCCCTATGGAGCATTGAAACTTGATTTGAAAATGAAAGTGTCAATGACACTGTAGCACAACTTGACAAACTTGAACTTGGTAAGTTATAAATGAAATGGCAAAATTGAAGATCATTGGTACCAATGTTATTTGATGAAATTTTAACATAACAGCATTGTGTGTGCACAACGTCAGAGTAATCCATGCATTTTTAAATGGAAACTGTAAGACTGGCTAAAGGAAGAATGTTCAGAGGTTATTGTAAATGTCAACTTTTTTCACAGAAATGAATGCCAATCATTAGCACTTATCTAAAGGTCTTGCCTAATGAGCACACCAAGTTAAAAAACAATCCTATGATAAATGTGGCCTGTAGGCCATGTCAAAGAATGTTGATGCACAAATGCAATAAATTCAAAGATTGTTGCTAACAGCAAGAGTTTTTGATGGAAATGAAAAGAAAATCGATAGCTCCTATCTTTGTCACCCTGCATGAGCATACAAAGTTTCAAAAACAACTTGATAATGAATGTGCCCTCTGAGGTATGGAAAAGGAAGATGTTAATGCACAAATGCACTAAGTAGAAGGTCATTACTTGTGGCAATGGTTTTGGGGTTTTTTTTATGGAAATTCATAAATATACCCTGCAGAGAGTGCAAAAGGGATAAGTTGATGCACAAATGCAGCAAGTTCAAAGGCTGGTGATAATAACAATAATTTTTTATGGAAATGAGAAAAAGCAATAGCTTACATCTAGAGGTGACCCCGAACACACATACCAAGTTTCAAAGTGATCCGATCATAAATGTGCCCTGAAGGGTGTGTTAAAGGGAAATATTAATGCTTAACTGTACTAAGTTTTTACTAAGTTCATCAAAGGTCATTGCCAGTGGCAACATTTTTTGACTGAAATCGAAGAAAATCGATAGCTCCCATCTAGAGGTAACTCTAAACAAGCATACAAAGTTTCAAATCGATCTGATCATAAATGTGCCCTGTAGGGTGTGCCAAAGGGAAATATTGAGGTCTGACTAAACTAAGTTCTAAGAACATTGGCAGCGACAACATTTTTTGACAGAAATGGTAGAAAAACGATAGCTCCCATCTAGAGGTCTCTCCAAACAAGCATACCAGGTTTCAAAACAATCCGATCATAAATGTGCCCTGTAGGGTGTGCCAAAGGGAAATATTGAGGTCTGACTAAACCAAGTTCTAAGAACATTGGCCGTGGGAACATTTTTTGACGGAAATGGTAGAAAATCGATAGCTCCCATATAGAGGTCTCCCCCAACAAGCATGCCAGGTTTCAAAGCAATCCGATCATAAATGTGCCCTGTAGGGTGTGCCAAAGGGAAATATTGAGGTCTGACTAAACTAAGTTCTAAGAACGTTGGCCGTGGCAACATTTTTTGACGGAAATGGAAGAAAATCAATAGCTCCCATCTAGAGGTCACCCCAAACAAGCATGCCAGGTTTCAAAGCAGTCTGATCATAAATGTGCCCTGTAGGGTGTGCCAAAGGGAAATATTGAGGTCTGACTAAACTAAGTTCTAAGAATGTTGGCAGCGGTAACATTTTTTGATGGAAATGGAAGAAAATCGATAGCTCCCATCTAGAGGTCACCCCAAACAAGCATACCAAGTTTCAAAGCGATCTGATCATAAGAGACAGACGAGAAATGAGGGCAATAGCTCAGACTGACTTTGTCAAGTTGAGCTAAAAATCAAAATGCAAAGTCATAACAAACAATCACATCAAATTTCACTGAAATCAGTTCAGTAGTTCAGTGGTTTTGGAGAAGTCATGAGCACCATATTCATGGACGGATGATGATAAATGGAGAATGATGACTATAGTTCACTTTGACTTTCAGTCAAATGAGTTAATAAATGTTCAATTTCATATAAGAATTGAAATGAATTATCTGTTGCTATATCAGAGTATGAATGTGGGATTGGTGTGAAAATTTATATTCATTTATTGGTTTTTAAGGTCACATACTTCTGCATAATGGCTAATCATGACCACAACATGGAGATAAAGTCAAGGTCAGTCTATTGTTTATACCCCATGTTGCCTATTTTAGTGGACTTGCACCCCAAGCATTAGTGACTGGGTCCTATTTTACCAGTGAAACAAAGCTTGTTTACCACAGCTTCACTTCCCAGGGGAATGGGTGGCAAAAGCAATCCTGAAAATATGCAGACTATCATATGCAGAATGAGTATCCCAGAGGTGAATTTGGTGATGCTACCCTGTACAGCAGGGTAGCATCACTAAATTTATCCTCTGTGAACCTTAATCTGAATCATGGTCTCCAACCTAAAAAGCAAGAGGTACCAAGAGGACAAATTGGCATACTGTATGGGATAGCATCAGCAAATTCCTCCTCTGGAGACCTCATTCTGCAAATGACAGATTGCTTATTATCAGGCTTGGTGAAAAGCTGTATGAAGTGTGTCAAAATAACATACCCCTGTCACATTCATACGCCGATAAAACAAAAGAAACTGATAATTTCATTTTGATTAGTCATAACTATTATGTTATAGCACCAAAACTAGATGTATAAACAAACTTCACTATTAGAGTGGAAAATTTACACTCGTTCAGGCCTAAAAAAAGTTAAAAATCTGTTTCTCAGGCTCTCCTGACGGTCATTTTGGCTGCTGCATGCTCTCTTTTTATAACCAATGCAAGCTTAAAAAAAAATTAAAATCAAATGGTTTGTGTCTGATATTTGACCCAAGTTGATAAAATTGATAAATTTGTCCCTTGAGTGCAACAAGGCTTTGCAATACTTAAGCCATTCTGTAGATTATGAAGCCTAAAACATAAAACACACCAAGAACATGAACTTTTGATGACAAAGAAATAATCACAAAAATAAAAAATAAAATAAAAAGAAGGCCCGCCCACCCACATGCAATTTTAAAAAAAATGAAAATAGGATGAGCTTTTGTGATCACTTTCCATCCATCGTCCATGAACTTGACGTTCAGGAGATATTCTCCCGAACTGCTGAACCAATTTCTGTGAAATGGGAGGTGATTGTTTGTGGGGCATCGCTTTTGTTCAAATCCATTTGCCCCACCCTACATCGAGGGATAGGAAAAATACTACCAAATTTAATAACAATCTTCTCATGAACCAGTTAGTACAATGACTTGATATTTGGTACCGAGTATTCTTTTGAGATGTAGATTCAAATTTTATCAAATGAAGTTCACAGGGCAGCATTTGCTTTTGTAATGGGAGGGGCAAGATTTTTCACCCCTTTAAACTCATTATGAAGCAAAAAGAAATAAAAGGCTGCTTGGCCACACATTCCACCCCCCCCCCCCCCCCCCCCTCCAAAAAAAAAAAGTGAGCTATTCAAGGTATTTGAAAAAAATTGAATTTTTCGAAGTCGGAAAAGAGACAGAACTCTGGAAAAAATGTCGCACCAAACCCCGATTTGAACTTGACCTGTATTTTATGTTAATACACATATATACCAAATTTTATTTGATTCTCTCAAAAACAACTAAAGTTATCACCGGGAAACCAAGAAAAGTTAAAAAATTTATAGTAATTTATATATTTTTTATACTTACCAATGACCCAGACATAGCTGGTGCTAACTCTTAAAATATAGGGCCAAACACAAATTTTGCCCCCCAATCCCCAAAATTTGCATCTAAAACTAAAGAAAACATGTCCTGAGAGGCCCTCCACACTTCGCCCCTACTGCGCATGCGCAGTGTCAAGGACGTTCCGAAATTGGCGCCATTTATCATTCTAATAACCAGTGCCTGGTAAGCGCTATGTACTCAGCGGGGAGGCAAGAGTTCCCAACTCCTGGGAGGGCCATCCCCGTCTGGGTCATTGGTAAGTATAAAAAATATATAAATTACTATAAATTTTTTAACATTTTTATACTGTACCAATGACCCAGACATAGCTGAATAGTAAAAAGGCTGGAGGGCCAAGGACATAGAGCAAAATGGAATACGCTCAATAAAATAAAATAGAGTCATCCCCTGTAGGGAAAAGAAGTAATAGGCCTTACATGTATCTTTCTTATTTATGATAAATTAGAAAGATACAACACCTTCCAAAAATTGAGCTTCATACATCCATGTACTCTATTAATATCCAATAATCCTTATACTAATAATTTTTAAAGTAAGCCAATAATAAAGTAAGTCTAGAGAATAGAGACTCTTATACTCCTAAAAGTGTGTGAGAATTGCATAATCATGTCCGTTGACATATGCAATATTCGAAAGCTATACTTTAAAAACTAAGACTAGAATGAATTTTATAAACTTAAACTTCTCACTAAACAACCATCCCAATAACAGCTCAGAATTACTAACTCCGGAGGAGGTATCCCCTTGTTTTCATAGTAAAAACAGGTGACCCAAGGGAACACCCTCCCCCCCCCCCCCTTTTTCTTGCCCTGGGTCAAATAGCCCAGAGCGAAGAGGGCAGCCGAACGGAGACACTGCCGAAACAGACAGCCTACCTAGCTATAGTAGCAACTGTTAAGTGAATGACATTCTGAGCAGTAGATAATAGACCTAACAATAGAGGCCTCCAGAAATGGACTCGATATTTCTGAGATAAAATTCATGAATGGATGGCTGAGCGCAATGAGCAGCCTTCAAAAATCTATAATAGAACACTATTAATGTAAGCCCAAGAAGTAGAAGAACTCTTACTTCATGAGCCGAAATCTTAAGCACAACTGCTAAGCCAATGATATACCATAAGCAGTACGCTAGTTAATAGAATCCATTAACAATAAAATGGAGCGTAACGTCCTTCTACTAGACATCAAAGACAGAAGAAGCTTACGCCCTTGTAATAAACAGATATCTGTTTATAAATACATAAACTGTACCCGGAAAGAGTAAAGGCCTATGCCCATACGAAGACGGAAGGACCTTAAAATAATAGGTTCCGGATAATAGGAGCCTAACTCTTATGCAACAATCCAACCTAAATAGTAACGGAAGTATTGATTCCGAAACTATGAAAGTGAAAATCATCCATCGATAGTGCATGAAACTCACTGACTCTACAGTAAAAGAGAAACCAACAGAATTACTGTCTAAAAGGTCAGAATTTGAAAACTACTGTTTCCAGAGGCTCAAATGATTACTTAGCTAAATAAGAACCTGAAGTTAAAATCCGTATAGGAATTTAATCTAAAGATTCTAAGTCTATTTATCAAAAAGTTACTAACTGACTTAGATAAAGAGACAAAAGACTCAATTGTAAACTATCGTAGGGTGCATAGGTATGAGGTAACATAAACCTATAACCTAAATAACAACAGGCTGCAGTAGATCTTGTGAAACAAGTATACTAAAAAATAGCAATGAGTAGTATGGAGGGATCAACCATATGAACATAATGATCCCTACACCACGACGGAAGAGCCTCCACTTTAGTCGCATAGAATAGCGAAGAAGAGGATCTCCTATAGTAAGAAATCGCGTCCAAAGCTCGTCCAGTACAGTGCTTACAATGCAATACGGACCACACAACGGAATACATGAAGGTTGCGACCTTGCTGGTTGTGATAAAGATGACACGATTTACCCAGTGAAAAAAGATCCTCACATAGAGGAAGATTTCACGTTAAGATCCACAGTAGACAAGAGAGTAAATTACTCATGATCTCTGTGAAGATAGAGATGCTATCAACAGAAATGTATTGTGGTTGTTTATCTTAGCAATACCTGCTAAAAACAACAGCGCCGGAGGATACGCGTATCCTATCATTCTGTCCTATAGATCAATAGAGCGTTAACAGTATTAGCTCAGAGATCTGGACAAGCCAACACATACGTCTGCAATTGATTAGCCAGCTGTGTCATAAATAAAACATCATTGGGCGCTCCCATAGATAGCAAATCTGATTGAATACTTGTTTGTTGAGAGTCCATTCTGACAGCAACAAGCGACCCGTAAGAGAACGGGAGTGCGATAAAACAATCAGACGACCCAGAATATGACGGACCAAAACTGAACTTGGTGTACTATAACCAACAGACGGATTCTTTCCATTAAATTGAATAACGGAAACGAAAGAGTGCCTCCCTGGTTCCGGAGATACGCCACTACTGTCGAATTAAAGGACAGGAATTTGGGCATGCGTTTCTGAATAATGTTCATGCAAAGACATAAAGCAAGCCTAAAAAACATTATTCCGCGGAAGTTAACTGATAGCTAAAAGACTGCGGAACCCAAAGACCCTGGCACTTCGAATCCGTAGGGATCAGTATATATCCCAATCTGTTTGACTGGCAACCGTCATAACAGCCACACTCGGGTCTGGCAACTGCGGCGGCACTCTCTGAGTCAACCACCGAATGTTTGCCCCAGTCTGAATCTCTTGTAACACTAGATAGACAAGAGAATGTATAAATCAAGCAATTCATGGATTGCCGGAAAGTTGCCGTCGAAGAGAAGCTCCTCCGAGAACGAAGCGACTCTGAGAGAGTTCTTAACCTACTATCCACGCGTGGATGTAGCTAGGGCTGCCTCACGTCTAACCAACTCCAATCAGCCACTGAAGGGCGGAGTTATACGTGAACAAACTACTGCCCTCAAAAGAAATTACATTGAGAATAATATCCCGTAAATCTTTTCTTGAAGACGTAATGATAACGCCTCAGTAAGGCGGATTACGTATAATAAAGCGTCTAAGTTAAGTCTAATATACATAATGTCGTTCCCAACATTGAAATTGGAAAAGACATAAACGGTGAAAAAGAATATATGCAGTCTTTAATCACACCGTCTAGACGCATATGAACTCTCGGTATGCCCTGCTCTGCCAAAATAAACTATATGTAAAAAAAGATAAAATGGCAGAAATGAGCCACGCGGACAAGAAACTAAACTATCATGCTTAGTAGCCGTCTTGTATATATATATAAATATATAGCGTCGAAAAATAAAACACATGTTGTAATGACAATATTGGACTGCGTCGGTAAGTCAGGGACAAAGTCCCTGTACCGATCGAAAAATCCGAGTCCAATGACGCTATAAGTCTCTTATCCAAGATCGCAGCAATGAAGTCCGAAAAATAATCACTGGAAGAAATGCCAGAAGATATGAAAGGCATCTTCCGATACTACTAAAGGGAAAACTCGAAATCTTTCGAATCCCTTTCGCCATCCTGTCGGACCCTATAAAGCGTTCGGTCGTCCGTAGCTTGATGCAACCGCGGACCGCACCGACCCAGCGCCGTCGGATAATTCCTGATTCGACCGAGAAACCGTCAATTGCTGGGATGCTGCGAAACAACTGTGCTAACTCGGATAGCACGTCCGTCACTGAGGCCTGAGGAGCAGCGGTCTTACGATGCATTGCCGCAGGAAGCTCCGAGATCGTTACCCCGTGCATACTTCCAATATGCGAGCGAACGGAGTGTATAGGCCTCGTGTCCCTTGGCTACCGGATGGCGCGACCTATTCGCTGTGGAATCACTGAATGCCGAAACTGATCGGATACTCGAGGTCACGTAGCCAATGTGCGGTCGTGTGCCCTGCTGTGAGGATGAGGAAGCATTAAAGACAGTCTCTCGGACTGTCAATATAACGGAGCGTCCCGAGCAACGGACATATGCTCCGAATGTAAAATATCTGAACCACAACATGCGGTCCCCTATGTTGTTGGCTTCCTCCGATCTGTCCTCAATCTGCCGTCACTGGGTGAGTACTAAAGTAATTAAAGTGCTCGCATCACCCAAATCTCCTTCCTAGACCGCAACGGACGAACCCGGCAGCCGAACCATTCGATGAATGTACGCTACACCGGGTGAGCTAGCGAATGTCACTCCGTAAGCGATAGACATATTCCATGAGCACTTATTGCCGCTAACTCTTCATTAACTATGACGACAGAGGCACACTTTTGAAAGACATCTCCATAACTCTTCGAACAAGAAACCAGAAATGCTTGGATAGCAAGCATAAAATAATAATATATATAGCGTCGTTCAATAATTCGAAAGTTTGTGTGACATTATTGGACTATGTCGGAACTGAGGGACGATGTCCCTGAACCGAACCAAAAATTTCTAAGTCCACCGACGCTATCAGTTTCTTATCCGGCATCGCAGCATATGTTGTTCCGAAAGGGAAAGCTTGAAATCCACCGAATCCCTTTCGGTATCCCGTCGGACCGGATGAAACTTTCGGACGTCCGTACCCGCTTCCGCGGAGCGTCCCGACCCAGCATCGTCGGATAAAATATATGCGACAGATTCAGTTGATGCTGGGATGCTGCGATAAACTGTGCTATTAAGGAAAGCACGTCCGTTCCCGAGGCCTGTGCAGTAGCGGACTTACGATGCATTGCCGCTGGAAGCTCCGTGTACGTTGACTCCCGCATACTTCCTATGCGAACGTCCGGAGTCTGCAGGCCTCGAGTCCCCGGCTACCGACCCAGCGCTGTCGGATAATTCTCGATCCGACACCGTTTCTGTCGGCTGCTGGGATGCTGCGATAAGCTGTGCTATGTGCACAAGAATGTCCGGCGTCGAGACCTGCGGAGGCGCAGTCTATCGCTGCTTTGCCGAGGGCAGCTCCGCATCAGATGGCTCCCGCATACTTTTCCTATGCGAACGTCCGGAGTCCATCGGTCTCGAATCCCTGGCTGCCGGATGGTGTGACCTGGTCGCCGAAGAATCCTTGATCGGCGAAGCTGGTAATATATCGGCGGTCACGCAGCCAAGGTGCGGTCGTGTGCGCTGACGAGAAGAGGAAGCCTTAGCAGTCTCAGCGGACTGCCTATACAACGGAGCGTCCCGAGCGACGGACGTATGCTCCGCTAACGACACATTTGTACCACAACATCTGGGGCCAGATGTTGTTGAACGAGAGAGGGGCCTCTCTCGCTTGCCGTCCGGATGGACCGGAACGAGCTATGAACCGGACTAAAAGGCTTCCTCCGTTCTCCCTCCGATCCGCCGTCACTGGGTGTGCATTAAGTTAATTTTATAGTGCTCGCATCACCCCAAAATTCCTTCTAGACCGCAACGGACGAACCCGGCTGCCGAACCATTCGGTGAATGGACGCTACACCGGGCGAGCTAGCAGACGTCAAAGGCCGTCGAACCTACTAGGGTCCTCTTAGGCAATTGGCGTATTACATGAGCACTTTTCCGCTAGCCCTTCATTAATTGTGACGACGGAGGCACACTGTTGGAAGACATCACAGATACATCACCCTAATCTTGATCGTCTGAAATAGAAATTGATAAAGTAGAGTGACCCTGCGGGGAAAGGACCGGAGTGTCCAAATCCCCAACAACATACCGTGACATACGCTTCCCATATTGTCATCGAAATCATACGATACAGAACCGGAGTTAATGCGAGTACACTGACCACATATAGAATGATAATAAGGTCAGAGGAAGACTTCCTCTTAAAACAATTGATCAATATCCTTTCAATGTGAAAAGAAAACAAGTCCTGGTACTCGCACTAACCCCTGGCAATCAAAATACATAATAATAATATGATCCATTAATATAGAAAAAATAATTGAAATCAAAATATTTTGAAAAAATATTTTTTCAGAACAGCCCAAGTTTCTGAAAAGTAACGTTGAGCCCCAATGGATCCCAAGCCTAAGTGTGGACAAAAATTTTAAAAATATTTTTAACAATTTATTCAACACTTACGAACAATAATAATGTATCTAGTTATGATTGAAATAACATAAAGATATTATTATTTAGAAAATCCCCCCCTCACACAGAGGGCTGTTGTAAATGTAAACAATGAGTGTAAAAACACTAAAATAAGACTCCAGGCACCCAGGCCCGAAATCAGTTACCAAAAATACACCATCTGATGCAAAACAGAGACTTCCAGGGAAGAAACTGCAGAACATCAGATGGTAGATGCAGAACACAACGCCTAACCACCCGTAGGTGAAGACGTAAACATGGGGAAAGAACAGAATTCATTCTGTTATTCAGCTAAACTCCCAAGAAATTTTAGTAATAATAATTACAGAAATTATGCCAAAAGCATGGGAGAATAGCAAGGGGGAACTTAAAGGACAGGGAGAGAGGAAAAACACTTGTAAAAACAGTGTAACTAAATAATCAGAATGACAACAAAATGGCTGCTGCCTTGAAAATAGGTAACTTAACATAATTTCATTAAAAAATTTTAAGTTACAGCCCTGATAATATTCTGTCACACATTCTTTTCCTCTCCTCCTTTTCTATCCTCCTTAGAATCACCATTTCACTAATATTTATGTGTCTGGCATCATTTAAACTGAGATTTAAAAGCACAAAGATCAGTCAGATGTTAACTGATGAAGGGCCAAACTTAGAATGATAAATGGCGCCAATTTCGGAACGTCCTTGACACTGCGCATGCGCAGTAGGGGCGAAGTGTGGAGGGCCTCTCAGGACATGTTTTCTTTAGTTTTAGATGCAAATTTTGGGGATTGGGGGGCAAAATTTGTGTTTGGCCCTATATTTTAAGAGTTAGCACCAGCTATGTCTGGGTCATTGGTACAGTATAAAAATATGAAATTTCAAAGTTGAAAAAGGGGCATAATTCTGGCAAAAATTGTTGGACCACATCCTGATTAGAACTTGACCTGTATTTTATATTGGTACACCTACATACCAAATTTCATTTAATTTGGCCAACTATAACTAAAGTTATCATGGGGAAACCAAAATGGGACAGAGGGACACTGGTTATGTTAATAGTCCCCCCCCCCCTCCCCCAAGAAAAAAAAATTAGGGGGAGGAGGGACAAATTTTTGGGGTGACAAAAAATCACCCAGTTGATCCATCCATCCATCCCCCTACCCCTAGCCCCCTTCTTCCCACCCCCACCATTTTTTTTTTTAAATCAATCAATATCTTTCTTTGTAATCTTGTCCAGAAGCAAAAAAAAAAAAAAAAACTCCCCCTCCCCTGAGCTCAACTGGACTCATGGAACCCAATTTGAACAAACATTAATCTTATGTACTCAAATTTACATCTAACTCAAGTTTACCGGCTCAGTCATTAGTGGGCACAAATCACTTGAACAAATAGTAAATTCTCCATCGGGTTCTGTGTTAAATTTCAAACCTTTCTGGTGTCCCTCAAAATCAGTCAGGAGTAACACTTTGAACAAACTTTAATCTAGGAGTCATTGTCATGTTATATACCAAATATTAAAGATTCTCTCTGGTTTATCTGAAGAAGATATTTGAAGAAGTTAAAATTCAGTCTCCCACAGGGAGCTCAAATATGAGCCCAGGGATCTGATTTGCACTAAGTTAAAACTTAAGTTGTCATAGAGAGCCTAAATATGAAACCAGTTACTTGTTTGGAACAAACTGGAATCGGAACCCACTGAGAATGCTACAAACCAAATATCAAAAGATTTTGACTGGGAGATCTGAAAAAGGTTTTTAAAGAATATTCCTCATATTGCAAGTTAAATTTTGGGCTCCCACAAGGGAGTTCAAATATGACCCCAATAAGGATAATGCACATCAAAACATTCAGACTGGTAGATTTGAAGAAGATTGTTAGTGTTGTAATGACTCTGGGATTCTGACGTCGATTAGCCAACATCCAAAAGTTGAGCACAAAGTCGATTAATCAGCAACACCCACTTTCTGCCACCAAGATTTACACAGCAATATCTTTGCAGGGAATATTTTTCTCCATTTTGCACACTTTACTGATGCTGGTTCAAGGGTGATACATAGGCATGATGGGTTATATTTGGATTATATTTTGCTGGTAAGTTAACAAAAATGTCCATTTCATTAGACACTTACGTATAAGGTTAATGATTCAATTCATGGTAGAATCGACTGCAGATGTGAAGACTTAGACAAGATCAAATAACTATGCCATTAACAGCATTAAGGTACGTGTAGTGTGACCACCGTCAGCAAGTTCAAAGAAGCAGACATAATACAGTTAACTGTCACGCCTACTTTTATCTCAAAGTCTCTGTCAATTATTTCATTATTAGTATTATTGATTTCACTCTCTAAACAGATCAACTGACAATAGTTTCAACTCTTCCTCAGTAGACCTTGCATTGGAATTCTGTTATGTTGTAATGTTTTATAGGAACTATTACATGTTCCAACTTGTCAATGCAGAAATCCAGAGTTGACGGTGGGCTATATCGGCGTCAACAACGCCTAGTTAAGATTGTTAAAGAATATTCTCATATTGCACTGAGTTAAAATTCTGAGTTCCCATAATGAGCCCAAATATGACCCCGGGGACTTGATTTGAATAAACTTGAATCAGGATGATACATACCAGTAATTAATCAACAGATTCTAACTGGTAGATCTGAAGAAGATTTTAAAAACATTTTTCTCAAATTATACGAAGTTGAAAATTGGGTTTCCCATAGGGGGGCAAATATCACTCCAGGGACTTAACTTGGAACAAACTTCAAGATGACAACCCCCCTCCCCCAACCCAAAGACGCAGTATGCCAAATATCAAGATATTTTAACTGATAGATCAGAAGAATAAGAATTTTGAATAAATTTTCTCATACTCCACCAAGTTAAAATTTGGGTTCCCATAGGGAGCCCAAATATGAAGCTAGGGACTTGATTTGAACAAATTTGAATATGATCCTCATAAGGATGTTACATATCAAAAGACTCTGACTAGTAGATCTGAAGAAGATTTTTAAAGAATATTCCTCATACTGCACTTTATTATACGCTAAACGATAGATTATCGAAGAAATTGCGGAAAGATAAAAATAGTATCCCTCACTGTGAAGATATAGAAATTTTCACTTTCACGGTATCAATCAAAATGGTGGCTTTCAAAGCATCACTTCAAGGTGAATACGAGTCAAATTTATATTGAGCTCTGAACACTGATTGTAATCTATTGATAATGAGCTCTCTCGAGCAAAGGTAGGAAACATAAGGATGTTTTTGCGCAATACAGATTGTGGTTTCATCAGTATTTTTCTTTCAATTATCAAAGTCAAGAAACTAGAGTCGATCCATCGCCAGGGGGTGCGATACCCCCGCAATCCATCGCCAGGTGGTGTGCTACCCCCACACCAATATCTGAGGGTGAGCAAGGTCAACAATGTGACATCTTGGTGTTCAGAAAACAATAGGTGTCACCTAAAGGTGACACAAACAAATACCCCCGCCTTTCAGCTGGTAATGTTTTAAAGTGCATGATGAAAGTGAGGCATACATGTATTCTCGATATTAAGAGAATATTAGACATTGAAATCAACGTGGTTTTGAGTTGAATGGCCGAGGAGTTCAGAAACAGGAGAAGAATCGAGGAAGAAAGGTAATACACTGGATATGACATATTAAATAGTATTTTGGCAGCAGCGAGCATATGGGATACTATTTTTCAAACAAACTGATACCTCTTATGTGTCCAAACTCACAGTAGTTTTCTATAACATTCTGACAAAAGTTGCCAGTCGGAGGATTTTCCACGATGTGTTTACTGGTGTATTCAGTTCATTGTTACATTCAAAACTGTGAGAGGAGTTGATTACAGCATGAAGGTACTCTCTATTGAAAATAGCACTCAAAATATTCTAAGTCGAGAAAGGGAAATAACTGTGGAAAAATAAAATTTTTGTGAAACTTTATACATGTTGCACATCTTCATTGTGTGTACGATCATATCCTCAAGTTTCAGCTATCTGCATTTAAAACTGTAAGAGGAGTTGATTACAGCATAAAGGTACCCTCCATTAAACAATTTCGCGACGGAATTTCTAAGTCGATGAAGGCCATAATTTTGAGAAAATAAAATTTTGCAACAAACTTTATAGATGTTGCATATCTTCAATGTGTGTGTAATCACATCATAAAGTTTTAGCTCACTGCATTCAAAACTGTAAGAGGAGTTGATTACAGCATGAAGGTATGCTCTATTGACAATAGCAAAAATAAAAAATCCCTGAAAATATTTTAAAATCTGTGGAAAAATAAAATTTTCGTGAAACTTTATACATGTTGCACATCTTCATTGTGTGTATGATCATATCCTGAAGTTTCAGCTATCTGCAAACGGACTGAGAAGTTGATTACAGCATGACGGTACCCTCCATTAAACAATTTCGCGACGGAAGGACTGACAGACAGATGGACTGATGGACACGAGGAATCCTATATACCCCGCTAAGCGGGGGTATAAAAATTGTTTACGTTTGGGTGACCAATACACGCACGTCGTTTTTCGTTTATTACACATCTTCCTGTCTATAAAAACAATTATTAGGACACTCAGCAATTCATCTGACAACTATCAACAAAAAGAACTCATTTTATCGCCAACCAAATTTTCAAGGGAAACCTGTGTTACTATTTTGTCCCCTGAGTTCCAATGTGTTCTATGTCCCTACTGGCACATAGAACTGAACAAAGGGACAATTTTGAGTTATTGCTAGTGATTCAAATTGTAATTGTAATGCACAATTTGTAGAAAATTCCAGTGAAATTTTGCTTCTATTTAAAAATAGTCTGTCAATGATTTTTATTTTTCTGCATGGTTTAGTGTTGCTATATATGGGGATAAATAATGTTTCAAACAGACAGCAGAAATGATAAAATCGGATACTCACTTGCATGGCATGAGCTAAAACCCCATAGCTCGTGTTAAGGTACTCTACAGTAGACAGAGCACTCTTCACGAATGTTGAAGGACTGGGAGTTGACCATGATTGCTTACTAACTTTACTCATTTTTGTTGTTACTAAACCAGGCACACAAGACTGAAATAAGAAAATGAGAAAAAAACTAGACTTAATGATTCTGGAGAATCATAGGCTTTTCCAGATGAGATTCCATGATTTTTCGTGCCCCCAGAGAGTCTGAAGAATTGTTTTTAACTGTATCCCTAAAGTACCTTTTTATTGATGTCCTGAGCAAAGTGGGTGTAGTTGTCTCAAATGACTCAGTTTGACAAAAGAAAGTTTAGGTCAAACTCATCATTGGTGGAGAGGTTTAATATCAGTATCAGTATCTGAGAAGTATCTGTCCGACAAAAGAGTTGTGTTTGTTTGCCACATACCAATTGAGTGCTGTGGCTATTTTAAAACAGCCCATTATATCACAAATTTATCTAAAATTTTGATGCTTGGCAGTTTGTGGAAGGTTAATGAACGCTTGCCAGAAAAATTCTTCACAAGTCTATTTTTTCTTGAAAATCTGTAAGAAGAGGTAATCCACAGAAAATGTTAATTTTATGTTAAGGGCTGCCTCCTTTAATCTCTCAAAATAGGGTTAAGGCTTGATTTTTTGAATACCCTTACCACTTACAAAAGTTAAAAAATTTATAGTAATTTATATATTTTTTATACTTACCAATGACCCAGACTTAGCTGGTGCTAACTCTAAAATATCTAGGGCCAAACGCAAATTTTACCCCCCAATCCCCAAAATTTGCATCTAAAACCGAAAATTACATGTCCTATATGGTCCTCCATACTTTTACTCCACTGCGTATGCGCAGTGTCAAGGAGGTCTCAAAATTGGCGCAATTATCATTCTTACAACCAGTGCCTGGTAAGCATTATGTACTCAGCAGGGAGGTATGAGTTCCCAACTCATGGGAGGGCCATCCCCATCTGGGTAATTGGTAAGTATAAAAAATATATAAATTACTACAAATTTTTTAACATTTTTATACTGTACCAATGACCCAGACTTAGCTGAATAGTAAAAAGGTTGGAGGGCCTTGGACATAAAGGAAAATCCAACAGACTCAATTACATAAAATGCCGCTCAGGATCACCGATCCAATGTCGAGTTGTGACAACAGTTCCTCGCACCAAGGCCAACACACCTATGAAGTTTCATGACTCTAGGTTGAACCACTATCAAGTTCTCATCCGGAAACCAATTGTTGCGATATACTATGTTCAAGGTCACTGTGACCTTGACCTTTGACCTGGTGAGTCCAACATCAATAGGGTTCTTCCTCGCACCAAGGCCAACACGCCTGTAAAGTTTCATGACTCTAGGTTGAACCACTATCAAGTTATCATCCGGAAACCAATTGTTGCGATATACTATGTTCAAGGTCACTGTGACCTTGACCTTTGACCTGGTGAGTCCAAGATCAATAGGGTTCTTCCTCGCACCAAGGCCAACACACCTATGAAGTTTCATGACTCTAGGTTGAACCACTATCAAGTTATCATCCGGAAACCAATTGTTGCGATATACTATGTTAAAGGTCACTGTGACCTTGACCTTTGATCTGGTGAGTCCAAGATCAATAGAGTTCTTCCTCGCACCAAGGCCAACCCACCTATGAAGTTTCATGAATGTAGGTTGAACTACTATCAAGTTATCATCATATACTATGTTCAAGGTCACTGTGACCTTTGACCTGGTGAGTCCAAGATCAATAGGGTTCTTCCTCGCACCAAGGCCAACACACCTATGAAGTTTCATGACTCTAGGTTGAACCACTATCAAGTTATCATCCGGAAACCAATTGTTGCGATATACTATGTTAAAGGTCACTGTGACCTTGACCTTTGATCTGGTGAGTCCAAGATCAATAGAGTTCTTCCTCGCACCAAGGCCAACCCACCTATGAAGTTTCATGAATGTAGGTTGAACTACTATCAAGTTATCATCCGGAAAGGAATTGTTGCGATTTACTATGTTCAAGGTCACGTTGACCTTGACCTTCGACGTAGCATGTCCAAAATCAATAGGGTTCTTCCTCCCACCAAGACCAACCTACGTATGAAGTTTAATGAATGTGAGTTGAACCACTATCAAGTTATCATCGGAAAACCAATTGTTTACGCCCGCCCGCCCGCCCGTCCGCCCGCCATTCACCAAACTATAAGTCGAGTTTGACTTCGTCACAACTCGACTAATAACAGAACTATCCCCTGAAGGAGAAAATGAGAGATAGGCTTTACATGTATCTTTCTTATTTGTATCAAAAAGAAAGACACAACACCATTCTGTAATTGAGCGTAATAACATCAATGATCTCTATTAACATTCAGTATAATCCTTTATACTAATATTTTTAAAGGAAAGCCAATAAATAAGGAAGTTCCGCAAAATGAGACTCTATATACTCATATAAAAGTGACTGAGGATTGTATATTAACGCCCGATTAATACATGATATATACAAATGTCTCACACCGAGCAACACTTAAAAAATGTTACATAGATGAGTAAACATTAGCTTTACTTTAAAACCATCCCGGTACCCACTCGGAATTACCGACTCCAAGAGAGGTATTCCCTTGCTTTACACGATAAAGCAGGTGACCTAAGGAAACACCTGCCCCCCCCCCCAACCCCCTTGCCCTGGATCAAATACTCCAGAGCGAAGAGGGCAGCAGGACAGAGTCACTGCCGGAACCAAAAGCCTACATATATATAGTTGCCACTGTTTAGTGGAAGAAGTTGATTATAAGCCGCTCTCCTTGGTAGCAAATCTGATTGAATACTCGTTTGTTGAAAGTCCATTCTGGCATCAACAAGTGGCCCGTCCGTAAAGGGAGTCCGCTAATACGTTCAGACGACCCGGAATATGACGGTCCGATAGGAGAACTTGATGTTCTAGCACAAACAGAAAGATTCCTTCTATTAACATGAATAACAGAATGGAACGATTATCTCCCAAGTTCCGAAAATACGCTAATACCGTCGAATTGTTGGACAGAATTAGCACATAAGCATTCTGAATAACGTTCATCCAATAACGTAGCGCAAGCCAAAATGACATCATTCTTGATGTTAATGTGCTTAATTAGGAACTATGGATCCCAAAGACCCTGGCCCTTCAAATCCGTTGGGCTCAATGATACGACCCAACCTGTTTGACTGGCATCCATCAAGACTGTAAAACTCGGATCCGGTAATTGCAGTGGAACTCTCTGAGTTAACCACTGAAAACCTGCCCAAGTCTGAATCTCTTATTCACTTGATTGACAAGAAGATGTCCATATCGAGCAAAAAAATCTTCACCCTCCAATTCTGGATCAGAAGAAACTGGAGAGGACAAGTGCGTAACCGCCCAAACGGAATAAATGTAGCATGTAGTACACCCGACGAGTGGACGGAACGAGCCGTCTGGTTTTTGGAACCAGAAAAGGATGGTTGTAGAAACCTGGAAATTCCTGGATTTCTACGATCTCTATCGCGATCATTCCAAAGAGACTAGACTTCTAATGGAAGCAAGCCTCTTTCGTGCTGACTTGACGGAAGCTGAGTCCATCTTGGACTCCGAGTTAACAGAGGTTTTCGTTTGAAGTTCCAAAATCACCCCTCGAATCCAAGGGACGTCCGTAATCTAATTCCAATTAATTGAGAAACTCAACAGTCTTCCGCTCACTATTACACGACCGAGGTTAATACCATTACTTCCTGGTCCTGCGAGCCTTGCGGAAGAAGCCATGTCCTCCACGGCCTGCACCTTGCCCCTTCGACCTAGGGGCGTTTGACCGGATGTTTCGGCCAGAATTACGGCCCCTACCTGAGTCGCTACCCTGACGGTCTCTAGATTAAGACCTAGAGGACGCATAGGAACCTCTATAGGAACTTCCCTTGGACGTATTCGTCCCAGAAGTGCCTGTCCTTCTCTGCTGAATCTGACTATATAGAAGCGGATTTGAATAGCAGAGAGTCTGCAGCTTTCTCAGTTATCTGATCATAGACTGCGGAAAGCTTGCTGTCGAAGAAAACTCTCTGGAGACCGGAGCGACTCTGAGAGAGTTTTTCACCTTACTATCCACACGCGTGGATGTAGCCAGGGCCGTGTCACGTCCAACCAACTCCATATTGCCATCAAAAGGGCAGAGTTTTACGTGAGGCCCTTGAAAGAACTCTTAAGGAGGATGTACATCCTAGAATTCTTTTTCCTTTGAGACATAATGATAACGTTCTGTTAAGGTGATCTGCATACGATGATGCGTCTAAGCTGACCCTGCTAGACGGTATTGTCGTTTCCAACATTGTGGTTGGATTTGACATAGACGACGGTATAAACAATACTAGGTCCTGACCTGGTCGTCTAGACACAGAGAACTCTCAGAATGCTCTGTCCTGCCGTTACAAAATATTCCATAAATTGATGAAAGGCAGATGTAGAGCATTTGCTGATAAGAAACCTGACCTGCCCATTTAGGTAGCAAGTTGTATAAATATAGCGTCATTCAACAGATCAAATGTCCGTGAGACATATCTGGACTATGTCAGAAACTGAGGGATGATGTCCCTAAACCGATAAGAATTCTGAGTCCAGTGGCGCTATTAGTCTCTTATCCAGCAACACAGCAATTTTTGATCCGGAGGAACAACGTCAGAAGATAATGCCGGATGTCTTGGTCGTCCGTGCCTGAAGCTGCAGCGGAACGTACCAACCCAGCTTCCTCGGATAATTCTTAATCCGACAGAGTTACTGTCGGGTGCTGGGATGCTGCGATAACTGTGCTATTTGCAATAGCACGTCCGTAACGAAGGCCTATGGAGCTGCGGTCTTACAGAATTTAGCCGCTAGAAGCTCCTTGGATGTTGATTCCTGCATACTTCTAATATGCGAATGTCCGGAGTATGAAGGCCTCGTATCCTTGGCTACCGGATGGCGTGACCTGGTTGCCGTAGAATCCCTGGTCGGCGATGTTGGTTGAATATGACTGGTCACGTAGCCAAGGTGCGGTCGCGTGTGCTGCCGTGTGGATGAGGAAGCCGAAAGAGCAGTCTCTCTGGACTGTCTATATAACGGAGTGTCCCAAGCGGTGGACGTATGCCCCGACTGAGGAACGTTTTGTACCACAACATCTGTGCCCAGATGTTGTAGTACGAGAGAGGGACCTCTCTCGCTCGCAGCCCGGATGGACCTGGACGAGCTAGGAACCGGACTAATAGGCTTCCTCCGTACTATCCTCGTATCTGTCGTGTCTGGGTGTGCACATTGTATTTTATAGTGCTTGCATCACCCAAATTTCCTTCCTGAACTGCAATGGACGAACCCGGGTGCTGAGCCATTCGGTGAATAGTCGCGACACCGGGCGAGCTAGCGGACGTCAAACCCTTCAATCAAACTAGCGAACTCCCGGGTAATTGACGTATCTGCATGAGCACTTTTGCCGCTAGCTCTTCATTTGCCTGTGACTGAAGCACGCTTTATGAAGACATCACGGTAACAACACCCTGTTCATGTTACTCTATGAGACCTGTGGAGCCGCGGTCCTACGTGAATAATCCGCTGTAAGCTCCCGGGATGTTCATTCCTGCATTTATATAATATGCGAACGTCCTAACTAGACAGGTCTCATATCCCTGGCTAGCAGATGGAATGACCTGGTCGACGTGTATTCCTTGGTCAGCGAAGCAGAAGCACCAGGGACGTTCAATCCTGCATTTATATAATATGCGAACGTCCCCTGGAAATCTGTGGTCACATAGCCAAGGTGCGGTCATGTGTCAAGGATGAGGAACCCAATATAACAGCCGTGTCGGACTGTCATGCGTCGGAGCGTCCTGAGCAGGAGGAGTGGACATAAGCTCCAACTAAGCGAACAAACATACAACAACATCGCGGCGCAGATGTCGATTCAAGAGAGAGGGGGCCTCTCTCGCTCGCGGTCAGGGTGGACCTGGACGAGCTAGCTACTGGACTGACAGGCTTCCTCCGTACTATCCTCGGATCCGTTGTTGCTGGGTGTGCACATCTGATGTTTTATAGTGCTCGCATAACCCAATCTGCTTCCCTGGACCGCAATGGACGAACCCGGGTGCTGAGCCATTCTTTCCTGGTGAATGGTCGTGACACCAGGCAGACTATCGGGTGATCAATGCCTTCAATCGAACTAGCGAACTCCCGGCAATTGTCGTAATACCTTGAGCACTTCCCGCTAGCCCTAATATTGCAACGACGGAGACACACTTGTTGAAGACATCACGGAAACATAACTCTGAATTCTGATAAAGAAACTGATAATATAGAGTGATCCTGTGGAGAAAGGACCGTAATGGACCCTTCACCGCTAACAAAATACCGTGACAGACGTCTCCAACGTTGTCAAATCAATCAACACACACAGAGCAAGAATTAGTGCAACTACATTGACTATAAGAAACACAATGAACCTGTGAATAAGAGGAAGATATCCTCGCATTACAATTGAAGAATATTTTTTCAACATGAAAAAATATACACAGTCATATTACTCGCACTAACCCTTGAAATAAATATACATAATATAATCCATTATAACATTTCAAAAGAAAATAATTTCCAAAAAAAAAAATATTTTTATACTGCACCAATGACCCAGACTTAGCTGGTGCTAATCTCCATAATTCAGGGCCAAACACAAATTTTGCCCCCCCCCCCCCCCCCCCCCAATCTCCAAACTTTGCATCAGAAACTGAAAAATACATGTCCTATATGGCCCTCCATACATCGACGACTCTGCGCATGCGCAGTGTCGAGGAGGTCCCGAAATTGGCGCCAATTATCATTCTTAGTTTGGCCCTCAAAACAGTCACACTTCTCTGTTATTTGTGCTTTCAAATCTCAGTTTTCATGATGCCAGACACATATTCATGAGTGAAATGGTGGAAATAAAGAGGATACATTAGGAGGAGAGGAAAATATTTAGTGCAAGAAAATGTTCAGGGCTGTTACTTAAAATTATTTTATGAAATTATTTCTAGTTGCCTTTTTTCAAGGCATAGCCCTGATGTTGTCATTCTTGCTATGAAGTACCATTGTTTGATCAGTGTTTCCTCTCTACCTTCCTTATTCCCCCCTAGCTATTCTCCCATGTTTTGGCTTAATTTTGTGTAATGTTTATTACTAAAATTTCTTGGGAGTTTTGGCTTCGTAACAGATTTATTTCTGTTTTTTCCCCATGTTTACGTCCTCACCCTAGGGGTGTTTAGGCGTTTTGGTCTGCATCTACCATCTGATGTTCTACAGTTTCTTCTCTGGAAGCCTCTGTTTTGCATCAGATAGTGTTTTAATTGGTGACTGATTTCGGGCCATGTTGTTTCAGTGCCTGGAGTCATGTTTCCGGTTTGTTGACACTTTTGCTTAGGTTGACAACAGTTACTGCTGATAGTGATTTTTTGTCTTCTGCATCTCTTATTCATAGTAAGATACATTATTATTGTCCGTAAGTGTCTCATTAATTTTTTCAAAATGAATTTAAATTTTTGTCCACACTTAGGCTTTTTTGGGATCCATTGGGCTCAGGGTTCCCTTTGGGAACTTGGGCTCTTCTGAAAAATTTAAAAAAAAAAAAAAAAAATTTTTTTCTTTTCAAATCATTATTTATTAATGAATATAATGGATTGTTGTATTATGTATCTTTATTTTCAAGGATTAGTGCGAGTACTTTGATAGTTTACATTTCACAATGAATGATTATTGTTCAAATTGTAATAGGAGGAAGTCTTCCTATGATTCTCATGATCTCTGTATTAATTGTTCTCTCTGTACTCGCACTGATCTTTGTTCTGTGTGTTTCAAATGGGATGGAAAACGTTGGAAACGTGTGTCACGGTATGTTGTTCCTGGAGAAAGATCCATTCCGGTTCTTTCTCCTCAGAGTCACTCTAGTGTTTCACTCTCTTTTTCAGAGGAACAAGAACAGGGTGATGTTTCCGTGATGTCGTCCAGAAGTGTGCCTCCGTCGTCACATACAAGTGAAGAGCTAGCGGCAAAAGTGCTCATGGAGATTCGTCAATTCCCTGAAAGGAACCCGAAGGGGTTGACGTCCGCTAGCTCGACCGGGGTTGCGTCCATTCACCGAATGGGGCAGCACTCGGGTTCATCCGTTGCAGTCCAGCAGAGAGAGTCGGGTGTTGCGAGCACTATAAAACATCCATGTGCACACCCAGTGACGACGGAAAGGAGGATGGATCGGAGGAAGCCTGACAGTCTGGTGTTTAGCTTGTCCAGTTCGACACGGGCTGCGAGAGAGGTCCCTCTCTCAGACAACAGCATCTGGGACCAGATGTTGTAGTCCGTAGTGTTACGCAGTCGGAGCATACGTCCGCCGCTCGGGATGCTCCGGTATATAGGCAGTCCGCCGAGGCTACCTATAAGGCTTCCATATCCTCTCAGCAGCACACTCGACCGCACCTTGGCTATGTGACCAGTGAATTACAGTCAGCTTCGCCGACCAGGGATTCCTCGGCGATCAGGTCACGCCATCCGGTAGCCAGGGATTCGAGGCCTTCTTCATCTGGACGTTCGCATAAAAGATGTATGCAGGATGCAACGTCCAGGGAGCTTCCGGCGGCTAAATCCAGTAAGACCGCCGCTCCCCAGGCCTCTGTAACGGATGTGCTATCACAGATAGCAAAGTTAATCGCAGCATCCCAGCAACCGTCAGAGCCTCTGTCGGAACATGAAATGTCAGAAGATGCTGGGTCGGTAGGTTCCGCCGCTGGATCCGGTGCAGACGACCGAGATTTACATGATTTACATGAGGTCCGGCAGGATGGCGAAAGGGATTCTGATGAATTAGATATTTCCCTTTCGGAACAACATAAAATAGCCGTAGAATTCATCCGGTATTACCTTCCAGAAGTTGTTCCGCCAGACCAAAATGCTGCGCAGCCAGATAGGAGGGTGATAGCGCCACTGGACACCTAGTTTTTTAATCGGTTTAGGGACATTGTCCCGGAATTTCTGTCACAATCCAAGAATGTCTCTCGGATTTTTGAGTTATTGAATGACGCTATTGATAAACTTGCCAACAAGACGGGCAGGTCAGCCTTCCTACCGGCATCTGCTCTACAGCTGCTGTTTATTAATCAAAGGAACAAGTTTGATACGGCAGGTCAGGGCATCCAGAGAGTTCCTCTGCGTTTAGACGACCAGGCTGAAGACCTTGATATATCCATGCCGTCGTCTATGTCACTTCCGTCGTCTACGATGGAAACGACGATATCGTCTAACAGAGCTAGTTTAGACGCTCTTTCCTACGCAGATCACCTTACTAGAGCGTTGTCATTACGCTTTGAAGGACCTGAATTTCAAGACGTACAAACGTCTTTAAGAGTTCTGTCCAGGGCCATAGCGTTTTCCACTTATAACTCCGCCCTTTCAGTGGCAAATCTGGAGTTAGCTCGACGTGACGCGGCCTTGGCTACTTCCACACGCGTGGACAGTAAGGTGAAAAACTCTCTTAGAGTCGCTCCGGTCTCTGGAGAGTTTCTCTTCAGTGGCAAGCTTTCTGATATATATGATAAATTAACAAAGAAAGCTTCGGACTCTCTGTTGTTTAAGTCTGCTTCCAAGAAATCGGAACCAGCAGACAGGAGTAGGCCAGGCACTTCCGGGACGAGTTCGTCCAGGGGAAGTTCCTATAGAGGTTCCTATGCGTCCTCTAGGTCTTACTCTAGAGACCGGCAGAGTAGCGACTCGACTAGGGGCCGTTATGCTGGCCGAAATAACCGGTCAGACGCCCCTAGGCCGACGGGGCAAGGTGCGGGTCGCGGAGGACGTGGTTTCTCCTACCGCAAGCCTCGCGGATCCAGTAAGTGATGGTCTAGACCTCTGTCGCGTTCCGGTGGGCGGAAGACTGTCGAGTTTCTCAAGCAATTGGGAATCAATTACGGAGGACCCTTGGGTTCTAGGGGTTATTTCAGAAGGACTAAAACTGTCCTTCAAAGGCAAGCCTCCATTAACTCGAAGTCCAAGATGGACTCAGCTTCCGTCAAATTGTCAGAAAAGAACGGCACTTCTATCAGAAGTCCAGTCTCTTTTAACGAAGAACGCGATAGAGGTCGTAGAAAACCAGGAATCTCCAGGTTTCTACAGCCATCTTTTTCTGGTTCCGAAGCCAGACGGCTCGTTCCGTCCAGTGATCGACTTAAGCTGGATAAACAAGCTGATCGTGGCTCCAAAGTTTTATATGGAGACCATTCGATCGGTCAGAGCGAGCATTCGAGTGAACGACTATGCTGCGAGCATAGACCTCAAGGATGCATACTTTCACGTCATGGTACATCCGGCGTTCAGAAAGTATCTTCGCTTCGCTGTCCTAGGTGTTGTTTATCAGTTCCGAGCGATGTGCTTTGGTCTGAATCTAGCGCCCTGGGCATTCACTCGAGTAATGAACTCGGTAATGACTCATTTCCGAGCTCATTCGTCTGTGGTAACGTCGGTTTACCTGGACGATATTCTTCAGAGATACGGCAACGAGTTAACGCTTCAGAACGACATGCACAATCTGCTTCTATTGCTCCGACGTCTCGGTTTCATAGTAAACAAAGAGAAGTCGGATCTGGTGCCGTCCAAGTCATTTACCCACCTGGGAATGAGCTTCGAGACGCACAACAATCTCGTTCGTCTGCCGTTAACCAGAGCGAAATTAGTCAGTTGTTATGCTCGCTATTGTCTTCATTCAGACAAAGTGTCAGCGAGGGAATTCATGAGACTAATAGGTCTGTGCGGAGCTGCCTCAGATCTCATTCCGATGGGGCGGCTACGCACTCGTCCTCTCCAGGTCTATCTGACTCAGAATTGGACAGTGAAGATTCATTCGCTCGAAACGGACATACTCTTGTCAAGCCAAGTGAAACAAGAGATTCAGACTTGGGCAGACATACAGTGGTTAACTCAGGGAGTTCCACTGCAGTTGCCAGATCCGAGCTTTACGATTATGACGGATGCCAGTCAAACAGGCTGGGGCGCGACACTGAGCCCATCGGATTTGAAGTGCCAGGGTCTTTGGGCTCCGCAGTTTCTAAGCAAGCACATCAACATCAAAGAGATGATGTCGATTTGGCTTGCTCTACGTCATTGGATAGACGTTATTCAGAATGCACATGTGCAAATTATGTCCGACAATACGACAGTAGTTGCGTATATTCGGAACCAAGGTGGCACTCATTCCATTCCGTTGCTCAATCTAACGGAAAGAATTCTTCTGTTTGTACTAGAACATCAGATTCTTCTCTCCGTCCGTCATATTCCGGGTCGCCTGAACGTCTTAGCAGACTCCCTTTCACGGAGGGGTCGCCTGTTGCCGTCAGAATGGACTCTCAACAAGCAAGTATTCAATCAGATTTGCTACCAATGGGAACGGCCAATGATAGATTTATTTGCGACACATCTCAACAATCAGTTGCAGACGTATGTGTCACCTTGTCCGGATCCTCGAGCGTTTGCAGTAGACGCTCTCTCGATCTCTTGGGACGGAATGATAGGATATGCGTATCCTCCAGTGCCGTTGATTCAGCAGATATTGCTCAAGATAAAACAATCGCAATGCAAGATTCTGTTGGTAGCATCTCTGTCTCCACAGAGACCGTGGATAAATCTACTCAGGTGTCTGTTGTGGGACATGCCGAGGAAGCTTCCTCAACGGGAAGATCTTCTTTCGCAAGGGAAATCGCGCATCCTCCATCACAATCCGCAAGGTCTAAACCTTCATGTATTTCCATTGTGCGGTCCTTCTTGCACAGAAAACATTTTACAGGACGAGCAGTGGACGCAATTTCTAACTGCAGGAGGACCTCCTCTTCGCTAAACTATGCTGCTAAGTGGAGGGTCTTTTGTCAGTGGTGTGAGGATCATTCAGTAGATATTTATGATCCCTCCATTCCAGACATAGCAAACTTTCTAGTATACTTGTTTGATGAGATTAATCTGCAGCCTATCACCATTGAGGGTTATAGGTCTATGCTATCTGATACCTATGCACATCATGATAGCTTGAGGATTGGAACTAATGTCTCTTTATCTAAGTTAGAAATTTTTCGATAAATAGACCTAGAACCCTTAGATTAATTCCGAAGTGGAATTTGGCCTGGGTTCTTCTTAAGATAAAAGAAGCACCTTTTGAGCCTCTTGACACAGTTGACATCAAATTCTTAACATATAAGACAGCTTTTCTCTTAGCTTTCTCTTCTGCTAGAAGAGTTAGTGAGCTTCATGCACTATCTGTGGAAGATTCTCACTACCGTAGTGTCGGTAATACTATTACCTTTACCACTAATGTTGGATTTTTGGCTAAGAATCAGGCTCCTAATAAGTATCCTGAACCTATTATTATTAAGGCCCTTCCATCATCTAATGGGCGTAGGCCTCTACTGTGTCCTGTTAGAGCAATAAGTATTTACAGACGTAGGTCTGAGTTCATCAGAAAGGGACATAAGCGTTTCTTTCTGTCTTTGATGCCTAATAGAAAGGATATTATGGTCCATTCTATTGCTAGATGGATTCAATTAACTATTCGAACTGCTTATGAAAAATTATCTTCTTCTCAGCAGTCGGCACTCAAGATCTCAGCTCATGAAGTAAGAGCTCTTTCTACTTCTTGGGCCTATGCTAATTGTATTGCTATTACTGATCTAATGAAGGCTGCATATTGGTCTCAACCTTCCACATTCACTAATTTTTATCTCAGAAATATTGAGTCCATTTCTGGAGACCTCCATTGTTTAGGTCCGTTATCAGTTGCTCAGAATATCGTCCACTAAACAGTTGCAACTATAGTTATGTAGGATTTCTGTTCCGGCAGTGACTCTGTCCTGCTGCCCTCTTCGCTCTGGGGTATTTGACCCAGGGCAAGGGGAAGGGGGGGGGGGGGGGGCGGGTGTTCCCTTAGGTCACCTGCTTTATAGTGAAAAGCAAGGGAATACCTCCCCCAGAGTCAGTAATTCCGAGTTGGTACCGGGATGGTTTTAAAGTGTAAAGATAATGTTTAATCATCCATGTAATATTTTTAAAGTGTAGCTCGGTGTGAAGCATTTGTATATGTCATGTGTCAAACGAGCGTTAATATACAATCCTCGGACACCTTTAATGAATATAAAGAGTCTCATTTCTCTGCACTTCCTTTATTTATTGGCTTACCTTTAAAAATATTTATATAAAGGGTTATACTGGATGTTAATAGAGATCATTGATTATTATGCTCAATTACTGATCGGTGTTGTGTCTTTCTTCTTTATTATAAATAGGAAAGATACATGTAAAGCCTATCTCTTCTTTTCTCCTGGAGAGGATATTCTATTATACATAATTGAGCTTATTGGATTTTCCTTTATGTCCTAGGCCCTCCAGCCTATTTACTATTCAGCTAAGTCTGGGTCATTGGTACAGTATAAAAATGTTAAAAAATTTATAGTAATTTGTATATTTTTTATACTTACCAATGACCCAGACGGGGATGGCCCTCCCAGGAGTTGGGAACTCATACCTCCCCGCTGAGTACATAACGCTTACCAGGCACTGGTTGTAAGAATGATAATTGGCGCCAATTTCGGGACCTCCTCGACACTGCGCATGCGCAGAGGAGTCGATGTATGGAGGGCCATATAGGACATGTATTTTTCGGTTTCTGATGCAAATTTTGGGGATTGGGGGGGCAAAATTTGTGTTTGGCCCTGAATTATGGAGATTAGCACTAGCTAAGTCTGGGTCATTGGTAAGTATAAAAAATATATAAATTACTATAAATTTTTTAACTTTGAAAAAATTTTCAGAAGAGCCCAAGTTCCCAATGGGAACAAAGAGCCCAAATGGATCCCCAAAAAGCCTAAGTGTGGAAAAAATTTTTAAAATCATTTCAAAAAATTAATGTAACACTTATGGACAATATTAATGTATATTGCTATGAACTGAACTAAGCAGAGGACAAGTAATCACTATAAGAAGTAACCGTTGTCAACATAGACAAAAAGTGTAAACAAACCGGAAACACGACTCCAGGCACTGATAAACATGGCCCGAAATCAGTTACCAATTTAAACACTACCTGATGCAAAACAGAGACTTCCAGAGAAGAAACTGCAGAACATCAGATGGTAGATGCAGACTAAAATGCCTAACCACCCAAGGGTGAGGACGTAAACATGGGGAAAACAACAGAAAATAATTCTGTTTCCAAGCCAAAACTCCCAAGAAATTTCAGTAATAAACATTACAAAAAATACGCCAAAAGCATGGGAGAATAGCTAGTAGGGAATAAAGGAAAGGGAGAGAGGAAACACTAATTAAACAATGGATCATTCATAGCAAGAATGACCACAACAAGGTCATGCCTCGAAAATAGGTAACATGAATAATTTCGTAAAATAATTATAAGTTACTGCCCTGAACATTTGTTTCCACTGTTTTTTCCTCTCCTCCTTCTATTTCCTCCTTATATCCACCATTTCTCTCATAATTATGTGTCTGGCATCCTTAAAACTTGAGATTTACAAACACAAATAACAGTAAAGTGTAACTGTATTGAGGGCTAAAAAAAGAATGATAATTGCGCCAATTTCGAGACCTCCTTGACACTGCGCATGCGCAGTGGAGTAAAGTATGGAGGACCATATAGGACATGTAATTTTCGGTTTTAGATGCAAATTTTGGGGATTGGGGGGTAAAATTTGCGTTTGGCCCTAGATATTTTAGAGTTAGCACCAGCTAAGTCTGAGTCATTGGTACAGTATAAAAATATTATCTTCCATAAATTCTGGGTTCAATAAAAGAGGCCATGTTTATCTGTGAGATACCCACTGGGTGCTGTGGGTGCCAGACAACAGCCCATTTTATCACAAATTTGATGTTTAGCAACCCATCGAGGGTTAAAAGTTTACTGGAATATTTTGTCCATGCAGCTTGTAATGTCACACTAAGACCTGTGAATGGCCAATTTTTCTTGAAAGTCTACAAGATGTGTTTAGAAAAATCTCTAGAAAACATGCATTTTTAAACTTTCAAGGGCATCTGTCTTTAGCCAGCCCAAAGCATGTTAACAATTGGTTTTTTGAATACCCTTATTACTAATAAAAATGAAAGTGTCAATGACACTGTAGCTCAACTTGTTTAAGACATGTACATGTATAGTATGTGACACAGCAATGACAAACATCTAGGTAATGACCTGATAACAAAGGTACATGTAAAGTATTGTAATGGTCTGTACATAAATGCTGACCGTAGCCTGTAACAAATATATAGGTAAAGTATTGTAAAGGTGGGGTGACAGTTAGATGCTAAACTAGAAAGGAAATCTTTGAGTCCCAGAGTGGGTCTGATTGAACTCAAAAATATTTGTTCTCATAGCACAGTGATAACATAGGCACCCAAAAACACTTGTTCCTGTCACAAGGTGATAACAAAGATACCCCAAAAAGTTGCGTGAAGATTGGTTCATTTGACATGTGCACTTACTGTGTGTAAGTAGCACTGAACAAATCAAAGTTCATCAAATTTGCATAATTTCTGCACGAGAAAAAAAAACGTATTATATGTGATGTATTCCATGTTACTAAACATTCCTACAAAAATTTATTCAAATCAGAACTTTCATACAGAAGTTCTGTACAAAAAATTGATTGCACTAATTTTTGTACAAAATGGCTGCAGGTGGCCATCTTGAATTTTGGACCGCACCCAAAAACACTCGTTCTCGTCCCACGGTGATAACAAAGGTACCCAAGTTTTGTAAAGATCGGTTCATAAATACGGCCTCTAGTCTGAGCTGTATAGAAATTGTGTACAAACAAGAGGCCCCACGGGGCCTGAAGCGCTCATCTTGTACAGAACACAATTTAAACAGAGTCCAAGAATGAGTCTACATTAAGCAAGCCATCTCCATAGGCTACACTGTCAATCCTTGAGTCCCTCAGGAGTGACAAAAATAATCTGGGCATCATGCCTTTTCTTCAGTTGATCATAGGTAAAATGTAGAGCTCCCCTATGAAGCCCCTTGATACAACCTATGTGGATTAATCTTAGTACCTCTAGAAGGTAATGAATACAAAATTTTTAATTCTTCAGCAAAATGGCCAATTCAGGCTCCCATAGAGAGCCCAAATATTAACCCAGGCTCTTGATTTGAACATAGTTAAATCTGACTTCCCAAGAGATGTTGAGTACCGAATATGAAAGCATTCTGACTGTTGGATCTGAAGAAGAGAAATTGTAAAGAAATTTCTTCGAATTGCACTAAGTTCAAATTTGGGCTACCATAGCAAGCCCAAATATTAACCTATGGATCTGATTTGAACAAACTTGAATCTGACCCCCCTAGAGATGTTGTATACCAAATGTGAAAGCATTCTGACAAGTGAATCTGAAGAAGATTTTTGAAGAAATTCCCTCATATTGTACTAAGTTAAATTTCATGTTCCCATATGGAGCCCAAATATTAACCTAGGCACTCGAATTGAACAACCTGGAATCTGACCCCCCTAGAGATGTTGTATACCAAATATGAAAGCATTCCGACTGGTGGATCTGAAGAAGAAGATTTTTAAAGAAATTTCCTCATATTGCACTAAGTAAAAATTGGGGCTACCATAGTGAGCCCAAATATATACCTAGGGATCTGATTTGAACAAACTTAAATCTGACCCCCATAGAGATGTTGCATACCAAATATCAAAGCATTTTGACTGATGGATCTGAAGAAGATTTTTTTAAATTACCCTCCATATTGAACAAAGATAAAATTTGGGCTTCCGTAGGAAGTCCAAATATTAACCTAGGGACTTGGTTTGAACAATCTAGAATCTGACCCTCATAACAATGATGTATACCAAATATTAAAAGATTCTGACTGGTGGTTCTGAAGAAGAAGATTTTTAAAGAATATTCCCCATATTACCCTATGTTAAAACTTCGGGCTCCTGTAGAGAGCCCAAATATGAACCAATGAGCTTTATTTCAACAAATGTTTATCTGACCCCCTTATGAATGCTGTATACCAAATATCAAAAGATTCTGATGATTGGTTCTGGAGAAAAGATTTTTTTAAATTTTTGCAAATATGCTGACTCAGCATTTTTTCGATGCCCATTACAGAACACCCTAACATAACCGATGGCAATTTTTTTTACCATTCAATTCTACTGGTCATAAGGATACTTCATACCAAATAAAAGCTCTCTGTTCCGTGGGGTTTGGGAAATATGGGCGTTTGAAAATATTTCTATTTTTAGCTCCCAGGGTTCCCATGGGGATGCGGGAATTTTTTTTTTTGCATGGGTCAAGTACTTATGACCCAATACTACCACAAACCAAATTTGGTTCATACCGGACCATCAGTTCAGAAAATAGAAATTTTGGGCGGGGCCAAAAATCTTACCCCTCCTATTACAAAGCCAAATATTACTTCACGAACTTCGTTTGAACAAACTTGATTCTACACCTCATATGGAAGCTCCATAGCAAATATCAAGTCAATGTACACACTGGTTCTTGAGAAGAAGATTTTAAAAATATTTTGGAGCATTTTCCCCCACTCCCTCCCTATGGGGCTGGGCATGCTGAGTTGAACAAAAATGAAATGCCCCTTTGGGACCATCACTCACACAAATTTCACTTGAATTGGCCCAGTGGCTTTGGAGGAGAAGACCAAAACATGGTGTTGACGGACGACAGATGACGGACGACAGACGACGGACGACAGACGACGGACGGAGAGCGATGAGATTAGCTCAGCTTGACTTTGTCAAGATGAGCTAAAAACTGATCAGACCTAATTTCAGTACAAAATGGCCACTGGCAGCCATCTTGAATTTTGGACCGCACCCAGAAACACTCGTTCTCGTCCCAAGGTGATAACAAAGGTACCCAAGAAGTTTTGTGAAGATCAGTTCATAAATACAGCCTCTAGTCCGACCTGTATTGACATGTGCACTTACTGTGTATAAGTTGCACTGAATAAATCAAAGTTCATCTAATTTGCATAATTTCTGCTCGAGAAAAAAAACCTATTATATGTGAAGTATTCCATGTTACTAAACATACATACAAAAATTTATTCAAATCAGAACTTTCATGCAGAAGTTCTGTACAAAAAACTGATTGCACTAATTTTGGTACAAAATGGCCACTGGCAGCATCTTGAATTTCGGTCCGCACACAAAAACACTCGTTCTCGTCCCACAGTGATAACAAAGGTACCCAAGAAGTTCCATAAAGATCGGTTCATAAATACGGCCTCTAGCCCGAGCCGTATTGGCATTTGCAGTTACAGTGCTGATAGTAACACTAAATAGATCAAAATTTATGCACCAGAAAAAAACCTGTATTAGGCCAAATAAAAAAAATGAATTGATTCTCAGGCAATTTTTTTTTCAAATCAGTGAGGGAGGGAGGATTTTATTTTTATTTTTTTTTTAAAAATTTTTTTTTTTTCGTGGAAAGGGTTGAGTATACTCAGTAAATCTTTTTGCTGTCTTTCCACTTGAAAAACAGAAAAGGTTGTACTTTAGTGTAATTATAGTATACCTTTTATAACTAACTGCCGTAACAACAGCTAAAAGGATTTGTATTTTATTGTTCTTTTTAATGTATAGATCTGTCAAACATCATGATCCATTAGAATAGGCCCCAGTAACCAATGCTTGGGGTAAGATTCCTTTAAAATTGGAAACATGGCTCTAAATGATTGGTTAAACTTGAGTTTATATCGGTGTTGCGGCCATTATTAGCCATTGTGCAGAAATATATTACCTTAAACAGCAGCAAATAAATAAATAATTAAATCATGATCCAGTATATCAGAATTTGCCTTGTTACAGTTTATGGGAGAGTGCCTCTGGGCACTCTCCCATAAACTGCAACAAGAAAAACAAAATTACTGAAAACACAGCTAAATAATTATATGTCGAGAAATGTGAAAAAATGACCATTCCAAGTTTCACAAATTCTTAAAAAAACATGACATAATAAAAATGTCTAATGAGGAGGTTCAAATCCAACGAGGGAGGGCCTGAGAATCAAAACATTATTTTTTTTTAGCCTTATATGTGATGTATCCCATGGTACTAAATATTCAGACAAAAAATTATTCAAATCAGCACTTTCATATGGAAGTTCAGCGCAAAAATTTGATAGCACCTAATTTTGTACAAAATGGCTGCCTGTGGCCATCTTGAATTTCAGACCGGACCTAAAAACACTTGTTCTCATTCCACGGTGATAACAAAGGTACCCAAGAAGTGTTGTAAAGATCGGTTCATAAATACGGCCTCTAGCCCGAGCCGTATTGGCATTTGCACTTACAGTGCTGAAAGTAACACTAAATAGATCAAAGTTAGTCTAATTTACATAATTTACGCACGAGAAAAAAACCTGTATTATATGTGATGTATCTCATGGTACTAAACATTCATACACAAAATTATTCAAATCAGAGCTTTCATATGGAAGTTCTCTGCAAAAATCTGATTGCACCAAATTTTGTACAAAATGGCTGCCAGTGGCCATCTTGAATTTCGGACAGGACCCCAAAACACTCGTTCTCGTCCCACGGTGATAACAAATGTACCCAAGAAGTTTCATAAAGATCAGTTCATAAATACGGCCTCTAGCCCGAGCTGAGTTGACAGTGCGACAAATGGACAGGCAGTCAGACAGACAGACGGACGACGGGCCATGGCAATACCTCAGATTTGGCTTCGCCAAAGTTGAGCTAATGGTGCTTGGTGAATTCCCCTTCCAATATAGGAAGTTATGTTTATCTCTCATGGACCTGATGGATGCTGTGTGTGCTCAAAAACAGCCCATTTTATGAAAATTTTGATGTTTGGCAGTCTGTGGAGGGTTAGCAAATGCTGAGCCAAATACCTCTTGCATGTCACCTGTAGTGTTGCAGACAGGTCTAACAGTGATGAATGTTTAAAAAAAAATCTACAACACACGTTTTGAGAAAGTGACCATAAACCCTAATTTTGATAGTTTTTTGCCAATTTCATCAATGGAAGGGCGAAATCGAAAATTCTGCTTTGTCACATTTTTAGATTTTGATTTTTATGCGTGTGCAAAATTCTGTGAAAATTGGTTCAGAAATGACTTCAGAATCGTACAAAATGTGTGGAAAAAGAAAAAAAATCAGTTGAAAAACAAAATGTCTTTTCCAGAGGAAAAAAGCCAAACAAGAACTATTGTTGAAGGCAGTTCATATCCCCACTGCATTGTTGAACCGATGAAGTATAAATGAATTAAAAACAAAGAACCATAACTCTGTTGAAAAAATGCAGGCAACTTTTTATAACAAGTGCAGAAAACCCCTTGCCAAACAAAAAATGAATTTGATAAATTTAAAAAAAAAACCAATATTTACCAATAAAACCTTACAAATATGTATGTCACTGGAACAGGCTCACTGAACCGGTTCCAATGACCGTCATATTTGTACAATTTGTACAATTTTACTGACAAAGTGTCAGGATATTTCAGGTCATGTTGGCCTTGTAAAATACATTCAGGCTGATGCGCTGGATGGAAATTTGACTCTTTTAAGTTTTTCTGTAACCCTTCACCGAACAAAAAAGCCACATCTACTCGAATAATATACAAACTGAGCAGTTGATCAAAAAATTTCCGACAATTTGAACCATCTCAGTGGAATGAGCTCAAGATAATTCCAATGAAGGGTTTGCATATAGTTTGATTTTGGTGAAAGTTTTTGAAATGAAAGTGTCAATAACACTGTAGCTTGTCTGTGTGTTATGTTTAATGAAGAGGATAATGTTCAATGTTCATGAAAGGATTATGAAATAAGACAAGAATTGTGATAATTGGGAATATGTTCATTTCTGTTCCCTGTATGCTGTTTTTAATAAAAATAATATGAGGTGTAGACTATACTAAAGGGGTGGGTCAATGTGGCCCTCACAGTTAATGTATGTGGCCCTCACAGTTAATGTATGTGGCCCTCATAGGTAATGTCTATCAATGAAAGTTACCAATTTACAGTGAAATTATTCCAAAATGAGTCATCCTATCAAATTACAATGAAATCCCTTCGTAAATACAGCCTATAGTCTGTGCTGAAGGTTTCGGGCCCCTGCAGCCATCACGGTTGACTGATTGCAACCAAAAGGGGACATCCTCATCAAGCCATTATAGTGAGTCATCCTACCAAGTTACAATAAAATCCCTTCATAAATATGACCTGTAGTCTGTGCTAAGTTTTTTGGGCTTTGGGCTCGGGGTAGAGACTGGTGGTTTCAGTTTTTGGAGTTTGGCTTCGTTTTTTTTTGAGGAAAAAACCTTGGTTTCGGTTATGGTTTTCTGTATGAAAAGTTTTTATATATGGATGTATTATGAACAGGTTTATTCTGGCAACATTCGTCATCAAATAATGGATAGGACCTAGCTTTCGACAGAGCCATAATGTCAGAACAAGTTGTCAAACAGTTTGCTTTATATGATTTACAAATGCCGTCACTGGTAACACGGGTGGTAAATAAGAAATTTGCTGCAGAATGTAGAAAAAACGCCATAGAAATAACACCTACGTATTTTCTGACAAATTGGTGAATAAAACAATTGAATCCATTCAATCCATGTGTTCTTGCTGTCATTTCATTCCCAGAATATTTTGGATAATTGGGTGACCAGATACAAAACAGACTATAACATTTCTATAGCTTGTTTTAGAATTTCTGTGCAAGAAAAATAGTGTTGAGAAGTTGAGAGATGAAGCACTTCAAATAGGAAAATGGTGTTTTATTGTGAGGGAAGTCGGAACTGCTGATTGGTATAGCCCTCCCCAAGCCCCCCCACCCCCAATCACTGCCAGACTAGCTGCTGGTGCTTAACTCAAAGTTATTAATGGCCAAACACAAATTTTGAACTGCCCCAATCCCCCAAATTTGCGTGCAAAACCGAAAATTAAAAGTCTTATCTGGCCTTCCATACATTTACTCTCCACGCATGCGCAGTCAGGAAGTGATCGGAATTGGCGCCAACATCATTCTTTGCAAAAGAGAGTACTACATAATAATTCAGTGGGGAGGAATGAGTGCCCACTCATGGGAGGGCCATCTCAGTCTGGGCCATTGGTAAGTATAAAAATTTTCAAATTACTTTAAATTTATAATATTTTTACACTGTAAACCAATGGCCCAGACTAGCTGAATCGTAAAAAGGTGGAGGGCCTAGGACTTCAGAATTAGTAGATCAACATAGTTCCAATCCTGTAATCCAAGGTAAAAGGAAATTAAAATTATTAGGAATTACTATCCAATATCTATGACACTATAACTGTGTGAAAATACGAGAGTGTAAACAGTGTGTATTCGATTGAGTACCAACATTAATAGAAACCTGGATCTAGAAATGGAAGTAGGTATGATTAACAGGCTCGACACGGCCCGCCCCTAAAATAATTCATAATTTCTAATGTCCATAACATACAATAATGCGTATGCCTAATAATTTATTATTATGCATGTGAGCATTGAAATCCCGCATGTAATCACCTGAATACCAGTTAACTGGCTATGCAGCCTCTGATGTATCCAAAGACGAGCAATTTATTTATGATGAATTATGCGCTCGTATATGACATATTGACGAACAACCACAGGAAACCAACCAACAAAAAAGTGGATGTGCCCATGATGTCGAACACGACCCAGCCGCCAATAGAAAAGTCATGAAATGCATGTATGTATTTAAACTCATACAAGGCTTGCGGGAAGAAAACTACACCTTGCCCGGTAATCGCCTCAAAACACTTTGGCGGTGTGGGGGAGGGGGGTTGGGGGGGGGGGGGGCTTGTGGGGGGGGGGGGGGGGGGGGCGAAGTCATATCGAACCCTCCTCACCCACATTACTTTAATCGTTCTTGTGTTAGTCATAAAATAATAAGGAACCGCAATGGTTCCCTCACGTCTAACCAACTCCATTATGCCCCTATGGGCGGAGGATGTGAAGAACAAAAACTTCCTCTGATAAAGAAGGTCCTTTCGTGGTGGAATCTTCTGGGGAACCTCCCATAACAGACACTGGAGAAGACTGATCCAAGATTTCTGTGACGACAGAGGTGCTACTAATAGGATTCACAACGAGACTGTTTGATCTTAAACATATTCTACTGAATCATCTAAATTGGAGGATACGCATATCCTATCATTCATCCTCATGAGATCGACTCGAGTGTCTACTGTGTATGCTCGATGGTCTGGGCATGGCGACACGAACGACGGTAATTGATTGTTCTGGTGCGTCACAAATAGATCGATCATGGGGCGATTCCTCTGGTAGCAAATCTGTCCAAATACTCACTTGTTGAGCGTCCACTCCAATTGCAACAGGCGACTTTTCCGAGAGAGCGAGTCTGTTAGTATGCTCTGACGACCCGGTATATGATGGATAGAAAGTTGAACATGATGATTCAAGATGTATAGGAAATGGAGTCCGAATCGATTGCTCAGACGGTCACCCATCCGAGGACTAACAGGGCTCGATATTGCTTAACCTCGGTGATCTGACGAGAACTGGTTACCGCAATGCCACCTTGCCCCCACTGTCGAGTTGTCCGACCAAATTTGAACATGGATGTCCATTATCATGTGAATCCAGCGTTGTAGCACTAGCCATATTGACATCATCTCTTGATGTTTATGTGTTTCTCCTGGAACCGAGGGTCCCAAAAACCCTGACACTTCAAGTCTGAGGACTTAGGGTCGCACCCCAACCCGTCCGACTCGCATCCGTCATAATCGTGAAAGCCAGACTTGGCAGTTGCAGTGGAACTCCCTGAGTTAACCACTGAATATCAGCCCAAATCTGAACCCTTGTTTTCTAGGTCAGTTAAAGCAATACTTGCTCAAGCGAAAGCGTCTTCACACTCCAGTTCTGAATAAAGAATATCTGGAGGGGACGTGCGTGCAGGCGGCCCATCGGAATGAGATCCACAGCCTCTCCACAGAGCCTCAACAGTCGCATGAATTCCCTCACTATTAATGCGTCTGAGTGTAGACAAACGCAAGCATAACAACTAATTTCGCTCTGGGTAACGGCAGATGAACCAGATTGTTGTGAGTCTCAAAGCTCATTCCCAAGTGAATAGACGACTTGTACAATGCTAGAACCAACTTTTTCTCATTTACGATGAAACCGAGACGTCGGAGTAATAGAAGCAGATGGTGAACATCATTCTGAAGAATAATTCTGTTGCCGTATCCCTGTAGAAGGTCGTCCAAATAAGCCGACGTTACCAGAGACGAATCAGCTCGAAAGTATGACATTACTGAGTTCATTGTTCAAGTGAACACCCAGAGGGTCAGATTTAAAACAAAGCATTTTGCTCTGAAATAGTACACCTTCACTTGTACGGCAAACCGCAGGTACTTTTAGAATGCAGGATGTACCAGGACATGAAAGTACGCATCCTTAGATCTATGCTTGCCGCATAGTCGATCACTCGAACGCTTGCTTTTATCAACCGAATGGACTCCATAAATAAATTTTTGGAGCCATGATAAACTTGTTATCCAGCTCAAGTCTATTAGGGATCGAAATGAGCCGTCTGGCTTCGGTACGAGGAATAGGTGACTGTAAAAATCTTGAGAATCCTGATTCTCAATGACCTGTATTGCTTCCTTTGATAAGAGAGTTATCCCCCCCCCCCCCACCCCCCCGGTAGGAGAAAGTCTCTTATGCAAGAATTTGATGGAAGATTTGTCCAACATGGACAACTTGTTAGTGGGGATTTTGCTCGAAATGATAGCCATAAGCCATCCGAGACTACACTTCTCACCCACCGATCTTCCGTGATTGTTATCCAGTTTTTTGCAGAGCTTGATAACCTTCCTCCAACTGGCCAGCAATAGAGGTCTAAACCATCGCCTGTATGACCTGTGAGGCTTACGGGAGGAGGAACGACGTCCTCCCCGCGAAAAACCTCATCTCGTCGGCCTAGGGGTGCCTGACTTATAGTCCCGATCAGACCTACGTCCCTTTTCCGAGTCGGTATACTGACGACCTCCAGAGTAATTATAAGAGGGTTTCTTGTACCCTCGTGAGGAGGTTTTTTTTGACGATTTTTGTCTGGAACGCCTTCCTTTAATCTTGTCTGCTGAAGTCATTGATACGCCGACTTCAATAGTGAAGCACCTGATGCTTTCTTAGTAGCCCGTTCATAGTCTAACGAAAGCTTGTCATCAAAAATAAAATGTCTGGAAACCGGAGAAACTCGGAGAGAGCTTTTCACCTTGTCATCTTATCAGTGATGACGACGCAAGGGCAGCATCACGTCTGATTAACTCCAGATCAGCCACTGTTAGGGTGGAGTTATACAGGGTATACATAATTGCCCTGGAAAGAACTCTTAGAGAGGTACGAGCGTCCTCAAATTCCTTTCCCTTGAGACACTGCGGCATAGCTCTTATAAGGTGATCTGCGTAGGACATAACGTCCAAATTCGCTGTATTTGAAGAAATTGCCGTCTCAAATATGTCTGAGCGAATAGTGAATGATACAGGTAAGGATACCTCTTGATCTCCAGCCTGCTCAACCAAACGCAGAAGAACTCTAAGCACATCTTCCCTGACCGATTTTTAAATGAATGTGGTCCAAAAAACGGTATGTATACAGAAGATAAGAAACCGCGTTCTTCCTCGCACTCAAGAGGATAAATACGGCGGCGTCTATATGGCTGAAGGCCTGAGACACCTGCATAAACTGAGCCGGAAAAGAAAGGACTTCTTCCTTTGTTCGGATAAAGTCTGCGTCCAACGATGCCAGCGGTTTCTCTCTTGTCGTCGCAGCATTCTGATTCGGTGAAACAAAATCAGGGTAGCATTGATGGATGAAAGCCATCGCAACAATGTACTGTTCCAAAAGGGAAGGGTAATCCTCTTCCTTATCCCTTTCACATCCGAGAGAATCAGTTGCGAATCTCGGTCCATTGCATCTGCATGAACAAACAACTGGACCAACCCAGCACTGTCCGACAGCTCAGATTCTGAGTCTGAGGGAGGCTGCATCTGCACTTGCTGGGATGCTGCGATCAGCTGCGCAGTCTGCGGCAGCATGTCCGTCATCGAGGCCTGAGGAGCAGCGGTCTTCCATTCCTTAGCCACATTCTGCTCCTTGGACGGTGTGTCGGAATTGGGATCCTTTCTCCGAACGTCCTGATGATCGAGGCCCCATCTCCCTAGCTAACGGATGATCCAACTTCACGGGTGAAGAGTGGTTCCTTCTTCATGCAACAGGCTATATATCCGAAGTTGGGTAGCTAGGATGCGGTCGTGTGTGCTTAAATAACATAGCGGAGGAAGCCGTGACTTGAGCCGACCCAGCGGGAGACTAGCTGGAGTGTCCTGAGCGGCGGGCGGACATATGCTCCGTCTCGTGCAAGTTTCCAACCAGAAAACTTCATTTCGGCCTTGTGAAAAGTAGCGGAGGAAGCCTTGACTGAAGCCGACCCCGGCTGCAGACTAAACAGAGCTTCCCGAGTGGAGGGCTGACATATGCTCCGGTTTCTGCAAGTTTCTCAAAACAACATCTGACCCCAGACGTTGCTAGATTAGAGAGGGAGGGCCTCTCCTGTTCGCGGTCTATCAGACCTCACCGAGTACAAGAACTTGTTGACTTCCTCCCTATTTCTGTCATCGCTGGGTGAGCTATTTTTATTATAGTGCTCGCTCTACCTACATCCACTTCTTATGACCGCAACAGACTTACCCGACGTCACGGTACCCACAGACGGAGTACCGCTTCACCAGTCGAGCTAGCTGCTTGTAAGAGATTAAAAACCCTTAACAAAAGGCCGTAACTCTTGCAATAATGAGCACTGCAGCTAGCTCTATATGCTCCACGGAGCACGACGACAGTAGCACACATGGATGGGGGTCAGAATTTCATCACCATATTCATGTTCCTCTGAAATAGAAACTGACAGAATGAATTAAAACGCAGTGAGAGGCCTGATCCTCAGAACCTCACTGCCAACAACGTACCGTGACACCCGACTCCAACATCAGTCATCCCAGTGAACACAAGAATGACAAAAGTCCGCAGAAGTGTCTCAATTAAAGTCGATATCAGTCCTCCAAACTCCACAACAATATATAATTATAACTGAGATACATAAATAATAGCTATCAATAATTAAATTCAAAATATTTTCTGTAAACAGAAAAAATTCTGAAAAAACATCTAAGTTCCCAAAGGGAACATTAAGAGCCCAAGAGCCTAAGTGTGGACAAAATCCAAATCTTTTTGAGCTACACTACCGGAATAATAATAATCCATGTATCCACCAGTAATTCTACAGTAATAGAATATAAAAAACTACCTGTATATGAGGACGTTGATAATGTAAACAACGTTAATGTAAACAAGACATCAGGCACACAAAAAGGCCCAAAGTCAGAACCAATTGAAATGCTATCAGATGCAAAGCTAGATCTTCATATGAAGAAAAAACAATACATCGGATAGAAGATGCAAGCCTAAATGACCTAACACCCCTAGGATGAGGACGTAACCCTGGGGAAGAAACAGAATAATATTCTGTAATGTATGTTAAACTCCCAAGAAATTTAATAAAAAATTTTAACAAAAAATAGCCAAAAAACTTATGAGTTTAACAGGAAGGGTTCATGGAAGGATAGGGTAGGAATACTTAACAAACAGAGGAATAATCATTATCAAAAATGATGACATCAGGCATATGTCCTGAAATTGGGAAACATAAAATAATTTTTTAAATATTATAAAGTTACAGCCCTGAATGTCCAAAACCGCTGTTGAACACTTCCTTCATCCAATAACAGCCTTCTATCCACCAATTTTTGCATTGATTTGTGTCTGTCATCCTCAAAAAAGGAAATTTTAAAGCACAGATATCATTTCATTGTTGATGTTAGGGCCAAACAAAGAATGATGTTGGCGCCAATTCCGACCACTTCCTGACGTCTGCGCATGCGCGGAGAGTAAATGTCTGGAGGGCCTGATAGGACTTTTAATTTTCAGTTTTGCAATATTGGGGATTGGGGGGGGGGGCAAAATTTGTGTTTGGCCCTTAATAACTTTGAGCACCAGCAGCTAGTCTGGGGCATTGGTTTACAGTGTAAAAATATTTTCAATTCCAGGATCCCCAAAAAACCTATTTCCTTGCAACTGAGTGAATATTTTGAGGTTTTCATGGAGATCTAATTTGTAAGGTTTCCCACTTTGTGTTTGGCCCTTAATAACTTTGAGCACCAGCAGCTAGTCTGGGGCATTGGTTTACAGTGTAAAAATATTTTCAATTCCAGGATCCCCAAAAAACCTATTTCCTTGCAACTGAGTGAAAATTTTGAGGTTTTCATGGAGATCTAATTTGTAAGGTTTCACACTTTGAGCGCCGTTTCTCGTTTTTGTAAACATGCAGTGTTATTTTATTATTCGGATTTAAAATCACAAGATATGGACAAATAATTAAGTACCATGACCTTTTCTTGAAAACAACATCCCACAATTCGTCACTGCAGTCACTAAGTTTCATTTGTTTATGAATATTAATTAATGCAGCTGTTATGCCTCATGGATGTGGGCGCTTCGTACCCTGCGTTTTGATCTCCATTGCGTGGTTCTTCTTATACATGACTAACATATAAGTCATGTATTTTTGGATATAGATATGCCCAGTGGCTTGTTTTTGTTAGTTGTCATTATTAATGTCATAATGGATCAGTGTTGTGGGGACTTCTCTTTGTCTTTGTTTCTGTTTCTCTATCATGTGTATGCACAGGGAGAAGGACAACTCGGACCAAAGACCACTCGGCCCAAGACAACTAGGATCTGTTTCCAAGACAACTTGGACCTGTTTCCAAAACAACTCAGACCCGTTTTAAAGACAACTCTCTGAAAGTTTTAAAGACAACTTGGACCAGTTGTTTTGAAGACAACTTGGACACAGTTTTAAGACAACTCGGACCTGTTTGGAAGACAACTCGGACCTATATCAAAGACAAGTCGGACAATGTTGAAGACAACTCTGACCAGTTTTTTAGACAAGTCTGACCAAAATCATTAGAGAAAGAGTCATGGCAGATTATAATATTAACTGGCAAGTGGATGGGGAGGGGAAGGGGGTCAAAGCAAAGAGGCCTTTTTGGCCTGCCTCATAAGGAGAAGCCAGGTTTTGAAGAGTGCCTTGATGTCCACTGGGGGTGGGGGGTCACTGTTGCTCAAGCTGAGGTAGCAGTCACTGCAGCTTAGGAAAAAACCTTGGAAAGAAAATGAAAATGCATGCCAAATGTGTAATCTTGGCACACTGGAGACCCTGGAACACTTTCTACCTGTCTTTGATGTTGGCCCAAGGTTTCTTCAAAATAGGTCCGAGTTGTCTTAAACTCTGCTCCAAGTTGTCTTCAAAACAGGTCCGCCTGGTCTTGAGCCGAGTGGTCTTTAGTCAGAGTTGTTTTTAAGTCGTATGCACATACACCATAACTGCACCTCCTCTGATGCGGGGCTACACCATCTTCCAGGGTTAAGAACTCAATATATAAATATTATGTGTGTCTGAATTTATTTTTAGTTTCTTTCTGGGATTATATGTGTAAAAAAATTAAAGTGATTAAAAAAAATCAGTTTGAGATCACTTCTTGTCATTTTTAAGCATGGTACTGAAAGTGACAGGGACGTTTTACCCATTTCATCATTGCCATAGAACAGTCATTAATATTCATAAGTTCAGAGTTCACAATGGCAAGTGTTCATGGAAACGTTAGTCAACATGTTTCCCGGTTTTATCACTTTCTCGGATAGAAAGAATAAAAAATCCAGCAAGAGGATCCACAGATCCAGAAGTCGAGTTTAGACATTAAATTCTGAAGAAATAAGCTATTTATAGTAACAGTGACCTTGACCTTGGAGTCCCAGACTCCGATATCAATAGATGTCTTCCCTTCCTATAAGGTAACCTCTGGTACAAGTTTGGTTAAAAAACACGGAATAGAACTAAAGTTATCGCCCAGAAACCAATTTGTCACAAAATATTCTATTGATAGTAACAGTGACCTTGACCTTGGGGCCCCAGACTCCGAAATCGACAGGTGTCTTCCCTTCCTATAGGGTAACCTCTGCTATAAGTTTGGTTAAAAAACATGGAATAGAACTAAAGTTATTGCCCGGAAACCAATTTGTCACAAAATATTCTATCTATAGTAACAGTGACCTTGACCTTGGAGTCCCAGACTTCAAAATCAATAGGTGTCTTCCCTTCCTATAGGGTAACCTCTGCTATAAGTTTGGTAAAGATGCATCAAATATAACTAAAGTTATTGCCCGGAAACCAATCAGTCATAAAAAATTTCTATTTATAGTAACAGTGACCTTGGAGTCCCAGACTTCGAAATCAATAGGTGTCTTCCCTTCCTATAGGGTAACATCTGCTATAAGTTTGGTAAAGGTGCGTCAAATAGAACTAAAGTTATTGCCCGGAAACCAATTTGTCACAAAATGTTAAAAAATTTATAGTAATTTATATATTTTTTATACTTACCAATGACCCAGACATAGCTGGTGCTAACTCTTAAAATATAGGGCCAAACACAAATTTTGCCCCCCAATCCCCAAAATTTGCATCTAAAACTAAAGAAAACATGTCCTGAAAGGCCCTCCACACTTCGCCCCTACTGCGCATGCGCAGTGTCAAGGACGTTCCGAAATTGGTGCCATTAATCATTCTAATAACCAGTGCCTGGTAAGCGCTATGTACTCAGCGGGGAGGCAAGAGTTCCCAACTCCTGGGAGGGCCATCCCCGTCTGGGTCATTGGTAAGTATAAAAAATATATAAATTACTATAAATTTTTTAACAGTTTTATACTGTACCAATGACCCAGACATAGCTGAATAGTAAAAAGGCTGGAGGGCCAAGGACATAGAGCAAAATGGAATACGCTCAATAAAATAAAATAGAGTCATCCCCTGTAGGGAAAAAGAAGTAATAGGCCTTACATGTATCTTTGTTATTTATGATAAATTAGAAAGATACAACACCTTCCAAAATTGAGCTTCATACATCCATGTACTCTATTAATATCCAATATAATCCTTATACTAATAATTTTTAAAGTAAGCCAATAAATAAAGTAAGTCTAGAGAATAGAGACTCTTATACTCCTAAAAGTGTCTGAGGATTGCATAATCATGTCCGTTGACATATGCAATATTCAAAAGCTATACTTTAAAAACTAAGACTTGAATGAATTTTAAAAACCTAAACTTCTCACTAAACAACCATCCCAATAACAGCTCAGAATTACTAACTCCGGAGGAGGTATCCCCTTGTTTTCATAGTAAAACAGGTGACCCAAGAGAACACCCTCCCCCCTCCCCCCCTTTTTCTTGCCCTGGGTCAAATAGCCCAGAGCGAAGAGGGCAGCCGAACGGAGACACTGCCGAAACAGACAGCCTACCTAGCTATAGTAGCAACTGTTAAGTGAATGACATTCTGAGCAGTAGATAATAGACCTAACAATAGAGGCCTCCAGAAATGGACTCGATATTTCTAAGATAAAATTCATGAATGTGGATGGCTGAGCGCAATGAGCGGCCTTCAAAAATCTATAATAGCGACACTATTAATGTAAGCCCAAGAAGTAGAAGAACTCTTACTTCATGAGCCGAAATCTTAAGCACAACTGCTAAGTCAATGATATACCATAAGCAGTACCGATAGTTAATAGAATCCATTAACAATAAAATGGAGCGTAACGCCCTTCTACTAGACATCAAAGACAGAAGAAGCTTACGCCCTTTGTAATAAACAGATATCTGTTTATAAATACATAAACTGTACCCGGAAAGAGTAAAGGCCTATGCCCATACAAAGACGGAAGGACCTTAAAATAATAGGTTCCGGATAATAGGAGCCTAACTCTTATGCAACAATCCAACCTAAATAGTAACGGAAGTATTGATTCCGAAACTATGAAAGTGAAAATCATCCATCGATAGTGCATGAAACTCACTGACTCTACAGTAAAAGAGAAACCAACAGAATTACTGTCTAAAAGGTCAGAATTTGAAAACTACTGTTTCCAGAGGCTCAAATGATTACTTAGCTAAATAAGAACCGAAGTTAAAATCCGTATAGGAATTTAATCTAAAGATTCTAAGTCTATTTATCAAAAAGTTACTAACTGACTTAGATAAAGAGACAAAAGACTCAATTGTAAACTATCGTAGAGTGCATAGGTATGAGGTAACATAAACCTATAACCTAAATAATAACAGGCTGCAGTAGATCTTGTGAAACAAGTATACTAAAAAATAGCAATGAGTAGTATGGAGGGATCAACAATATGAACATAATGATCCCTACACCACGACGGAAGAGCCTCCACTTTAGCCGCATAGAATAGCGAAGAAGAGGATCTCCTATAGTAAGAAATCGCGTCCAAAGCTCGTCCAGTACAGTGCTTACAATGCAATACGGACCACACAACGGAATACATGAAGGTTGCGACCTTGCTGGTTGTGATAAAGATGACATGATTTACCCAGTGAAAAAGATCCTCACATAGAGGAAGATTTCACGTTAGACCCACAGTAGACAAGAGAGTAAATTACTCATGATCTCTGTGAAGATAGAGATGCTATCAACAGAAATGTATTGTGGTTGTTTATCTTAGCAATACCTGCTAAAACAACAGCGCCGGAGGATACGCGTATCCTATCATTCCGTCCTATAGATCAATAGAGCGTTAACAATATTAGCTCAGAGATCTGGACAAGCCAACACATACGTCTGCAATTGATTAGCAAGCTGTGTCATAAATAAATCATCATTGGGCGCTCCCATAGATAGCAAATCTGATTGAATACTTGTTTGTTGAGAGTCCATTCTAACAGCAACAAGCGACCCGTAAGAGAACGGGAGTCCGATAAAACAATCAGACGACCCGGAATATGACGGACCAAAACTGAACTTGGTGTACTATAACCAACAGACGGATTCTTTCCATTAAATTGAATAACGGAAACGAAAGAGTGCCTCCCTGGTTCCGGAGATACGCCACTACTGTCGAATTAAAGGACAGGAATTTGGGCATGCGTTTCTGAATAATGTTCATGCAACGACATAAAGCAAGCCTAAAAAACATTATTCCGCGGAAGTTAAACTGATTGCTAAAAGACTGCGGAACCCAAAGACCCTGGCACTTCGAATCCGTAGGGATCAGTATTATATCCCAATCTGTTTGACTGGCAACCGTCATAACAGCCACACTCGGGTCCGGCAACTGCGGCGGCACTCTCTGAGTCAACCACCGAATGTTTGCCCCAGTCTGAATCTCTTGTAACACTAGATAGACAAGAGAACGTGTAAATCGAGCAATTCATGGATTGCCGAAAAGTTGCCGTCGAAGAGAAGCTCCTCCGAGAACGAAGCGACTCTGAGAGAGAACTTAACCTTACTATCCACGCGTGTGGATGTAGCTAGGGCTGCGTCACGTCTAACTAACTCCAATCAGCCACTGAAGGGCGGAGTTATACGTGAACAAACTACTGCCCTCAAAAGAAATTACATTGAGAATAATATCCCGTAAATCTTTTCTTGAAGACGTAATGATAACGCCTCAGTAAGGCGGATTACGTATAATAAAGCGTCTAAGTTAAGTCTACTATACATAATGTCGTTCCCAACATTGAAATTGGAAAAGACATAAACGGCGAAAAAGAATATATGCAGTCTTTAATCACACCGTCTAGACGCATATGAACTCTCGGTATGCCCTGCTCTGCCAAAATAAACTATTTGTATAAATGATAAAATGGCAGAAATGAGCAACGCGGACAAGAAACTCAACTATCATGCTTAGTAGCAGGCTTGTATATATATATATATAGCGTCGAAAAATAAAACACATGTTGTAATGACAATATTGGACTGCGTCGGTAAGTCAGGGACAATGTCCCTGAACCGATCGAAAAATCCGAGTCCAATGACGCTATAAATCTCTTATCCAAGATCGCAGCAATGAAGTCCGAAATAATAATCACTGGAAGATAATGCCAGAAGATATGAAAGGCATCTTCCGATACTACTAAAGGGAAAACTCGAAATCTTTCGAATCCCTTTCGCCATCCTGTCGGACCCTATAAAGCGTTCGGTCGTCCGTAGCTGATGCAACCGCGGACCGCACCGACCCAGCGCCGTCGGATAATTCCTGATTCGACCGAGAAACTGTCAATTGCTGGGATGCTGCGAAACAACTGTGCTAACTCGGATAGCACGTCCGTCACTGAGGCCTGAGGAGAAGCGGTCTTACGATGCATTGCCGCTGGAAGCTCCGTGATCATTACCCCGTGCATACTACCAATATGCGAGCGAACGGAGTGTATAGGCCTCGTGTCCCTTGGCTACCGGATGGCGCGACCTATTCGCCGTGGAATCACTGAATGCCGAAACTGATCGGATACTCGAGGTCACGTAGCCAATGTGCGGTCGTGTGCCCTGCTGTGAGGATGAGGAAGCATTAAAGACAGTCTCTCGGACTGTCAATATAACGGAGCGTCCCGACCAACGGACATATGCTCCGAATGTAAAATATCTGAACCACAACATGCGGTCCCCTATGTTGTTGGGCGAGAGAGGGACCTCTCTCGCTCACAGCCCGGATGGACCTGGACAAGCCAGGAACCGGACTAACAGGCTTCCTCCGATCTGTCCTCAATCTGCCGTCACTGGGTGAGTACTAAAGTAATTAAAGTGCTCGCATCACCCAAATCTCCTTCCTAGACCGCAACGGACGAACCCGGCAGCCGAACCATTCGATGAATGTACGCTACACCGGGTGAGCTAGCGAATGTCACTCCGTAGGCGATAGACATATTCCATGAGCACTTATTGCCGCTAACTCTTCATTAACTATGACGACAGAGGCACACTTTTGAAAGACATCTCCATAACTCTTCGAACAAGAAACCAGAAATGCTTGGTTAGCAAGCATAAAATAATAATATATATAGCGTCGTTCAATAATTCGAAAGTTTGTGTGACATTATTGGACTATGTCGGAACTGAGGGACGATGTCCCTGAACCGAACCAAAAATTTCTAAGTCCACCGACGCTATCAGTTTCTTATCCGGCATCGCAGCATTCTGGTCCGACGAAAGAAGCTGTAGAAGACCAAGTCAGATGACATACACAACAGCATATGTTGTTCCGAAAGGGAAAGCTCGAAATCCTCCGAATCCCTTTCGGTATCCCGTCGGACCGGATGAAACTTTCGGACGTCCGTACCCGCTTCCGCGGAGCGTCCCGACCCAGCATCGTCGGATAAAATATATGCGACAGATTCAGTTGATGCTGGGATGCTGCGATAAACTGTGCTATTAAGGCAAGCACGTCCGTTCCCGAGGCCTGTGCAGTAGCGGTCTTACGATGCATTGCCGCCGGAAGCTCCGTGTACGTTGACTCCCGCACACTTCCTATGCGAACGTCCGGAGTCTGCAGGCCTCGTGTCCCTGGCTACCGGATGGTGTGACCTGGTCGCCGAAGAATCCTTGATCGGCGAAGCTGGTAATATATCGGCGGTCACGCAGCCAAGGTGCGGTCGTGTGCGCTGACGAGAAGAGGAAGCCTTAGCAGTCTCAGCGGACTGCCTATACAACGGAGCGTCCCGAGCGACGGACGTATGCTCCGCTTGCGACACATTTTGTACCACAACATCTGGGGCCAGATGTTGTTGAACGAGAGAGGGGCCTCTCTCGCTTGCCATCCGGATGGACCGGAACGAGCTATGAACCAGACTAAAAGGCTTCCTGCGTTCTCCCTCCGATCCGCCGTCACTGGGTGTGCATTAGGTTAATTTATAGTGCTCGCATCACCCCAAAATTCCTTCTAGACCGCAACGGACGAACCCGGCTGCCGAACCATTCGGTGAATGGACGCTACACTGGGCGAGCTAGCGGACGTCAAAGGCCGTCGAACCTACTAGGGTCCTCTTAGGCAATTGGCGTATTTACATGAGCACTTTTCCGCTAGCCCTTCATTAATTGTGACGACGGAGGCACACTGTTGGAAGACATCACAGATACATCACCCTAATCTTGATCGTCTGAAATAGAAATTGATAAAGTAGAGTGACCCTGCGGGGAAAGGACCGGAGTGTCCAAATCCCCAACAACATACCGTGACATACGCTTCCCATATTGTCATCGAAATCATACGATACAGAACAGGAGTTAATGCGAGTACACTGACCACATATAGAATGATAATAAAGTCAGAGGAAGACTTCCTCTTAAAACAATTGATCAATATCCTTTCAATGTGAAAAGAAAACAAGTCCTGGTACTCGCACTAACCCCTGGCAATCAAAATACATAATAATAATATGATCCATTAATATAGAAAAAATAATTGAAATCAAAATATTTTGAAAAAATATTTTTTCAGAACAGCCCAAGTTTCTGGAAAGTAACGTTGAGCCCCAATGGATCCCAAGCCTAAGTGTGGACAAAAATTTTAAAAATATTTTAAACAATTTATTCAACACTTACGAACAATAATAATGTATCTAGTTATGATTAAAATAACATCAAGATATTATTTTTTAGAAATCCCCCCCTCACACAGAGGGCTGTTGTAAATGTAAACAATGAGTGTAAAAACACTAAAATAAGACTCCAGGCACCCAGGCCCGAAATCAGTTACCAAAAATATACTATCTGATGCAAAACAGAGACTTCCAGGGAAGAAACTGCAGAACATCAGATGGTAGATGCAGAACACAACGCCTAACCACCCGTAGGTGAAGACGTAAACATGGGGAAAGAACAGAATTCATTCTGTTATTCAGCTAAAACTCCCAAGAAAATTTAGTAATAATAATTACAAAAACTATGCCAAAAGCATGGGAGAATAGCAAGGGGGAACTTAAAGGACAGGGAGAGAGGAAAACACTTAAAAAACAGTGTAACTAAATAATCAGAATGACAACAAAATGGCTGCTGCCTTGAAAATAGGTAACTTAACATAATTTCATTAAAAAATTTTAAGTTACAGCCCTGATAATATTCTGTCACACATTCTTTTCCTCTCCTCCTTCTCTATCCTCCTTAGAATCACCATTTCACTAATATTTATGTGTCTGGCATCATTTAAACTGAGATTTATAAGCACAAAGATCAGTCAGATGTTAACTGATGAAGGGCCAAACTTAGAATGATTAATGGCGCCAATTTCGGAACGTCCTTGACACTGCGCATGCGCAGTAGGGGCGAAGTGTGGAGGGCCTTTCAGGACATGTTTTCTTTAGTTTTAGATGCAAATTTTGGGGATTGGGGGGCAAAATTTGTGTTTGGCCCTTTATTTTAAGAGTTAGCACCAGCTATGTCTGGGTCATTGGTACAGTATAAAAATATTCTATTTGTAGTAACAGTGACCTTGACCCTGGGGTACGAGACTCTGAAAATGACAGGTGTCTTCCTTTCCGATAGGGTAACCTCTGGTATAATTTTGGTAAAGGTGCATCAAATAGAACTAAAGCTATTGCCCGGAAACCAATTATTTACGCCCGCCACCCGCCCGCCACTTCATCAAACTATAAGTCGAGTTTGACTTCGTCAAAACTCGACTAATAAAAACAAACACTCCCTAAATTGATTTTGTGAGTATTTTTTTATTTCCAGCCACACTGTCTGTGAATTTGGAGATAAAAGGCTTTATTATGAATTAGGTCACTAACCTGAACATTTAAGTTTTCCTTTTTGCATTTTTGGTGTAAAGATTTACGTTTTTGGGGGAGGAGAATGTGTATGGTCAATGTCGCTCAGCCACCCTTGTGAGTACTCTGACTGGCCACTTAACCCTATAACAAATCAACAATCATCAAGAATATTAATCGATCGATGGACATAAAGACATTCCAAAGGGCAACGTTCTGTACAAGCCACATTGTCGTCGTTTGATTGGTGTATTCTGGGCAATTGCTGTAGTGGACAGAAACTCACAGAAAACCATGAAGAATATTTTCCAGGAAAATCGTTGTTCAGTTTTAGTTTTTCGGTTTCCAGAAAAACCGGAACCGAAACCGAAAAAAATGGAAACCGCCAGTCTCTAGCTCGGGCAGCGATCATGGTTGAATGACTGCGTCCAAAAGGGGACGTTCTCATCTAGGCATCATCTGGAGTCATACTACCAAATAACAATGAAATCCCTTCATAAATATGACCTGTACACTGTGCTAAAGGTTTGTGGGCTTCGAGCCCCTGTAGCCATCACAGTTGACTAATCGTGGCCAAAAGGGGAGGTTATCATCTAGACATTATATGGAATCAACCAACCAAGTTACAATCAAATCCCTCCATAAATATGACCAGTAGACTGTGCTAATGGCTTTCGGGTTTTGGGCTCGGGCAGCTGTCACAGCTGAATGATCGCGACCAAAAGGGGATATTCTCATCTAGACAATATCTGGAGTCATCCTACCAAGTTTTAATGAAATCCCTTCATAAGTATGACCGAGACTGTGCTAAAGATTTTTGGGCTTCGGGCCCCTGTAGCCGTCACAGTTGACCAATTGCGACCAAAAGGGGACGTTCTCATCTAGACATTATATGGAGTCAACCTACCAAGTTACAATGAAATCCCTCCATAAATACGACCTGTAGACTGTGCTAAAGGCTTTCAGGTTTTTGGCTCGGGCAGCTGTCACAGCTGAATGATCGCGACCAAAAGGGGATGTTCTCATCTAGACATTATCTGGAGTCATCCTACCAAGTTTTAATGAAATCCCTTCATAAATATGATCAAGACTGTGCTAAAGATTTTTGGGCTTCGGGCCCCTGTAGCCGTCACAGTTGACCAATCGCGACCAAAAGGGGACGTTCTCCTCTAGACATTATATGGAGTCAACCTATCAAGTTACAATGAAATCCCTCCATAATACAACCTGTAGACTGTGCTTAGGGTTTTATGGTTTTCGGCTTGGGCTCGGGCAATCGTCACGGTTGACAGATCGCGACCAAATGGGGAAGTTCTCACATTGAAATCCCTCCATATTAAATATGACCTGTAGACTGTGCTAAAAGTTTTTGGGTTTCAGACTTGTCTGACAGATCATGACCAAAAGGGGATATTCTCATCTATATATTATCAAGTTACAATGAAATTCCTTCATAAATACGACCTGCAGACTGTGCCACTGGTTTGGGGCTCAGGAAGCCACCAAGGTTGACCGATCACGACCAAAAGGGGACGTTCTCATCTAGACATGACCTATAACCAGCATAAGAAACTTTGTGACGATCGGATAAGAACTATGGGGTATAGCCTGTGCTGAAGGAAAATGTGAACAGACTAACAGACTTCCACATGAGTGATGACAATAGCTTATCTTGACTTTGTCAAGTTAAGCTAAAAATTTTTTTTTAAATTTTTAAAATAATAAATTCTGATATCATGTGCACCTGATAATGCGTTAACCGATTGACAGTTTGTGTGAATTAGTTTCATATAACCTACATGACAATGAAACAAGCATTTTTGTGAAATTTTGTACCCAGTCCTGAGCGATAAACCTATTTCAAAATAAGAAACAAATGTTAATACCTGAATAATGATTCCTTTTGACTCGTATTCCACTCTTAAAGCACTTGAGAAATACTGGACATAAGCCTGAAACATAAAAATCAAAATAAGCAATGAGGTCTGTGGAATGACTAGCATATGATTTTCAAATCTAAAGTAGAACTGCCATGATTAATCGATCGTTGATCGACCATGCCTAAAATCGATTAGTATTTTTTGTTGTCGAAGAATCGGTAAATGTTACTTCGTTTTAGACGTTTAATAATTAAAAAAATGTCGATAGGATCGCCGATCCAAAGTAGAGTTGTGACAGCACAAAAGTGGGTTTAATTATTATCAACTTATCGACCGGACACCAATCGTTTACAATTTACTATATGAAGGGTCACTGTGACCTTGACCTTTGACCTAGCGAGCCCAAAATATATAAGGGTCTTCCACTCACCTAGGTAAACCTACCTATGAAGTTTCATGAATGTGGGTCAAGCCATTATCAAGTTACCATCCGGAAACCAATTGTTTACAATTTACTATGTTGAAAGTCACTGTTACCTTGACCTTTCACCTAATGAGTCCAAAATAAATAGGGTTCTTCCTCTCACTGATGCCAACCTACCTATGAAGGTTCATGAACACAGGTCAAACCATTATCAAGTTATCATCCAGAAATCAATTGTTTGGATTTACTATATTCAGGGTCACTGTGACCTTAACCGTTGACCTAGTGAATCCAAAATAAATAGGGTTCTTCCTCTCAAGAAGGCCAACCTTCTTATGAAGTTTCATGAATTTAGGTTAAACCACAGTCAAGTGACGATCCAGAAACAATTGTTTACGATTTACTATGTTCAAGGTCAATGCAACCTTGATCTTTGACCTAGCGAGTCCAACATAAATAGGGTTCTTCCTCTCACCGATGCCAACCAACCTATGAAGTTTCATGAACATGGGTCAAACCATTATCAAGTTATCATCCGGAAACCAATTGTTTATGTATTTACTATGTTGAAGGTCACTGTGACCTTGACCTTTCACCTAGCGAGTCCAAAATAAACAGGGTTCTTTCTTTCACTGATGCCAACCTATCTATGAAGTTTCATGAACGTGGGTCGAACCATCGTGGATTGAACCATTATCAAGTTATCATCCGGAAACCAATTGTTTTGATTTACTATGTTAGGGTCACTGTGACCTTCACCTTTGATCTAGCGAGTCCAAAATAAATAGAGTTCTTCCTCTCATGAAGGCCAACCTACATATGAAGTTTCATGAATGTAGATTCAACCATAGTCAAGTTATCATCCGGAAACCAATTGTTTATGATTTAGTATGTTCAAGGTCACTGTGACCTTCGCCATTGACCTAGTGAGTCCAAAATACATAGGGTTCTTCCTCTCACCAAGGCCAACCTACCTATGAAGTTTGATGAATGTGGTTCAAACCATTATCAAGTTATCTTCCGGAAACCAATTGCTTACGGCCACTCCCCTGCCCAACCGCCCACAGGCCATTCATCAAACTATAAGTCTAGTTTCACTTCGTCACAACTTAACTAAAAATATTGTTTCTAAAGATAAAAGGTCAAGAATGTAGATGTTAAACCCCAAGAAGCCGTTAGAGGCCTTTGTCTTTTAGGTACTTTCAAAGCGTTGATGTTCTGAGCTTTTGAACTGCCAGTGTAATAATCAAGACTGGTCGGCAGTTGCGAAGTTCGCAACTGGCAACCAGTCTTGATTATTATGCTGATGGTTCAAAAGTACAGAACATCAAAGCTTAGAATGTACCTAAAAGAGAATCGTCTTCATTGTTTACTTGAGGTTGGTCAACTGACTTGAACTTCATTTTTAACGACTTCAAAGAGAGGGAGATGGGGGGGGCATCTAGGTACAATTAATCAATTATTATTGATTATTTGTGACAAATAATGTTTATTTCCTACAATTTCTAAGTCAAAAAAGGGGGATAACTCTAAAAAGGAGAATGTGAGAAATATCCTTTTTTTTAAAGCCTATACCATAAGCAGTGTTCATAGCAAATTTCATTGCAATAGAACATTTGATATCCGAGCTACAGGCTGAACAGACAAAATTTGGCTCGGACAGACACAATTTCTAAGTGAACAAGTAATAAATGAAAGTGTCAATGACACTGTAGCTCAACTTGACAAACTTGAACTTGGTAAGTTATAAATGAAACAGCAAAATTGAAGATCATTAGTACCAATGTTATCTGATGAAATTTCAACAGAACAGCATTGTGTGCGCACAACGTCAGAGTAATCTATACATTTTTAAAAGTAAACTATAAGACTGGCTAAAGGAAGAATGTTGATACACAAATGCAGTATGTTCAGAGGTTATTGTAAATGGCAACTTTTTTCACAGAAATGAATGCTAATCAATAGCTCTTATCCAAAGGTCTTGGCTAATGAGCACACCAAGTTGAATGTTCAAAAACAATCCTATGATAAATGAGGCCTGTAGGCCATGTCAAAGAATGTTGATGCACAAATGCAATAAATTCCAAGATTGTTGCTAACAGAAACAGTTTTTGATGGAAATGAATTTATTTATTTATTTATTGGTGTTTAAGGTCACATATTCATGCACAATGGCTAATCATGACCGTGACAGTTTTATGGGTGGAGGAAGCCAGAGTACCTGGAGAGAACCACCGAGCAACGGCGAGCAACTGTCAGCTCCCCAACATACTAACTCCACACAAGCAGGGTTAGCACTGGTTGAAGACAAGTACACCATCGCCATGCAGTATGCCTTAGTACACAATGCCACTGTGTCCCCCACGCAGGCAATGGAGATGAAGTGTCTTGCCCAAGGACACAACACGGTTGCCGCAGGTGGGATTCGAACCGTGAGCCTCTCAGCTTGCAGCCTGCACCTCTACCTACTGAGCCACCACCTCTCTGATGGAAATGAAAAGAAAATCAATAGCTCCTATCTTTGTCACCCTGCATAAGCATACAAAGTTTCAAAACAACCTGATAATGAATATGCCCTCTGAGGCATGCCAAAGGAAGATGTTAATGCACAAATGCACTAAGTAGAAGGTCATTGCTTGTGGCAATGGTTTCTGGGTTTTTTTTATGGAAATTGATGAATATGATAAATTTATACCAATTTGTATATTTTTATACTTACCAATGGCTCAGACATAGCTGGTGCTAACTCTAAAATATCTAGGGCCAAACACAAATTTTGCCCCCCAATCCCCAAAATTTGCATGCAAAACCGAAAATTAGAAGTCCTAACTGCTCCTCCATACATTTACTCTCTGTGCATGCGCAAACGTCAGGAAGTGACCGGAATTGGCACCAAAACCATTCTTTGTAAAAGAGAGTATTACATAATAATTCAGCGGGGAGGGATGAGTGCCCACTCATGGGAGGGTCCTTCCCATCTGGGCCATTGGTAAGTATAAAAATATACAAATTGGTATAAATGTTTCATATTTTTACTTAGTATGCCAATGGCCCAGACATAGCTGAATCATAAACAGGTGGAGGGCTTAAGACTTCTGAAATAATTCCAATCCTGCAATCCATAATGAAGGAACTTACATGTAGAACAGTTAGGAATTACATGTATGTCTCTCTATACAGTAATAGAGGAGACATATTCTAAACAAGGTGCCCAATGAAGTAATTCCTTATTGTAAGTATGAAGACAATTTCCTAATTGTCCAATGCTAGCCCAGAATAAGCCCCAAAAATTAGGATGGCGTATCTGAGAATAAGAGAAAATCTCCCACAAACATACACCTTACAATAACATTTCAGCTGTATGCAGGATATAAATATGGATAAAAACAGCATCCTTCAAAGATACATACATTTTAAGCCAGATTATGGGTAACCCCCCCCCCCCCCACCTTTTTGAAGAAACCTTCAAAATAAAAAAGGGGGAGAGCTCTGGAAACAATAAGAGCGTTACCCAACAACAATATAATTAATCGTCGAACACGCACTCAGGAATTAATTCAAGATTAATAAATGGTGCTTAACGTTACTTCAGAAGTTACGGCTATAGTGACGAACCTCGAAATGAATATGCACAGTAAATAGCATACACTGCAGACAACGTATACAGATACGTCGAAAACCGGTGATATAAAATATAACATACACATGTCTAATCAAGCCACACTGAACGATTCCTGAAGAGAAAGCATACTTCCTATGATCCATAGGCGGCCACTGTACAATAAATTCCAGTAACAACACTCTCCAACTTGAATAATCCAATATCTATGATCGTAAAAGCATGTGTAATATGAGTACCAAACAAAATAGAAACTTGGATCTAGAGATGTACAAAGGTGTGATTAACAGGCTCTTAGACGGACCGCCCCCAAAATAAATTATTATTTCAAGGTCCACCGAATACAATAAAGCGTTGGCCTAATAATAATAATGCGCGATCGCATATATATTAGCATGTAATCATCTGAATACCAGTTAACTGGTTATGCAGCCTGCGAGGTACTCAAGAGTAGTAATTTAATTGTGATGATTTATAAATAAACGCTTGTATATAACAAATCAACCAAAATAATAGGGCATTAATTCAGCTAAAAAACAGATGAGCCCCATGAGGTCGCCACAGAACACTACATAAATGCATAAAATGCATGTATTACAATAATTAAGCTTGCGGGAAGAGAACTACGTCTTGCCCGGTAATTGCTTATAACACATAAGGAAGTGTCTGAGTGTGTGTGTGGGGAGGGCGGGAAATTTGAAGTCATAACGAAATCTCCTCATCCGCATTATTCAATTGTACTTGTGTCAGTTAACAGAAAAATATAGGAACCGTAATGGTTCTCTAATGGTAGGGGGGACAGGAGGGGGAGGGGGGAATTCAAAGTCATAACAAAATCCCCTCACCTGTATTATCCCCTCACCCCTCGTACCTGTGTCAGTTAAGATAAAAAATATAGGAACCGAAATGGTTCCCTCACACCTAACCGACTTCATATGCCACTATGGACGGAGGGGAACGTGAAGAATAAAACATCCCCTGAAAGAAGACCCTCTCTGGGAGAAAGCTTCTGGGGAGCATCACATAACCGACACTTGAGAATATTGATCCAAGATTCTTGTGACAACAGAGGCGCTACCAGTAGGATTCACTGTTAAACTTGAACATAAGCTATTGAATCAAATAAATAGGAGGATACGCATATCCAATTATTCCTCCCTATGAATTTGCAGAGCGTCTACTGCCTGCGCTCAATAATCTGGGCATGGCGACACAAATGATGGTAACAACTATTCCGGTGCGTCGCAAACTAAAGAATCATGGAGTGATCCCACTGGTAGCAAAACTATACAAATAAACGCATGTTCAGTGTCCATACATATGAAACAGGCGACCTTTCCGAGGAGCGAGTCTGCTAGTACGTTCAGATGACCCGGTATATGACGGATAGAGAGACATGAAAATGATTCTCCATTAGGTATTATAACAAAAGTGAATGGGTGCCACCCTGTTTCCTGATGTACGCTACCACTATTGAGTTGTTCAACAAACTATGAACAAGCGTGAACGCACTGATATAGCGCTAACAATATTGACATCATTCTTGATGATTATGTGTTTCTACAGGAACCGAGGGTCTCTGACCCCTGCAATTATAGTCTGTATGACTCAGGGCTGTGCCCCTAACTACTGACTCATACCCGTCATAATCGTGAAAGCCGGATCTGGCAGTTGCAGCGGAACTAATGAGTTAACCACTGAAAATCTGCCTCAATATGGACATTTTTGTTTACTATATCCGTTAAAACAATACTGGTCCTGAGCGAATGCGTTGTCACACTCCAGTTCTGTGTAAGAATAACTGGAGGGGGCGTGTGCATAGTTGACCCATCTAAACAAGATGCATAGCCGCTCAGCACATATCCATCAGTCGCATAAAACTAATTCGTTCTGGCAGATGAACCAGATTGTTAAGAGACATTACCAACTTAATATTCGAGTGACAGTGCAGGGCGCTATCTCCAGACCAAAGCTATCCTTAGATCTATGCTTATAGCATAGTCAATCACTCGAACCCTCATTTCAACCGACTAAATGATAACCATAAATAAACTTTTACAGCTTTGAAAAACTTGTTAACAAGCTCCAGTCTATTATCTGTCAGAACGAGCTCTTAGGCTTCGGTATGAGTAACAGGTGGCAACAGAATTCCAGAGAATCTTGATTCTCGACGACCTCTATTAACATCATTGTCAAGAGAACCTTTATCTCCGATTGGAGAGACTCTTATGCAAGGATTAGACAGAAGCATTGTCCATCAGACATTAATTTAGTTGTGGTTCTCTCAGAAAGATAGCCGCTGGACTTCCTAAACCACACTTCTGAACTACTAGTCTCTAACAGTTATCCAGATTGATGCTCATCTTGATAACCATCCATCAACAGCAAAACAACAGAGGTCCTAACTCACACCTGTAGCACCTGTAAACTGAACGGAGCTCCCCGGACAGGAGGCATGGACGTATGCTCTGACTGACGCAAGTTCCAATCCATAACATCTGGCCACAGATGATATAATAAAAGAGAGAGGGGGGGGGGGGGGGCCCTCTTTCGCTCATGGCCCTTCAGACTTCGCCAAGCTTCTTGCTGAACTTGCCGGCTTCTTCCTTTCCGTCGTCGCAGGGTAAGCCTTATATTGATATTATATTATAGTGCTCGCTCTACCCTTTCCATTCTCCTTGGCTGCAAGACACACCCGGCGTCACGGTACCCTCACCGGTCGAGCTAGCTGGCGATAGGGATTTGAAACCACACTCTGGTTTATTGCCCTGTCTAATATTCATGAGCACTTTTGCCGCTAGCTCTGATTGATCAATTAATGCGACGACGGAAGCACACTATCTGATGGCATCACGTAAACATCACCATGTTCTTGTTCCTTTATAAATATAAACTAATAAACTAGAGCGACCTTAGGGCGAGAGGACCGGTGACAGCCTCTCATTACGAGAGGACTGGCAGTGGTCCCTCGCTAACAATGTACCGTGACAGCCGCCAGCAACGTTTGTCATCCCATGCGACACATATGAGCAAGAATTAGTAGAAGTACACCGACTACAAGCAAGGCAACCTACAAGAAAATAAGAGGAATGACTTCCTCACCTTTGTTAACTGGTCGAGTGCTGGAAGCCCACATTTGGGCTTTATTCTAAGTGCAGGTACCTCACTTTAAAGACTTCATATTCAGTGGATGAGCTGTATATCATCTATGAAGAGAAAATATTTAGTCTGTAAGGATTTGCCGTGTTACAATTTATGGGAGAGTGCCTATGGGCACTCTCCCATAAATTGTAACAAGGCAAAGAAACGTGAACAGATTTTGATGACCAAAAATAATTCAGCACTCTACCAGTTAAAGAGCAATATGCTTACATAATGAAGCAGACTAAGTCGATAGTACTCCCACCAATTCCACATTAAATACAAATAAAAAGATACATGACAAAAACATTCAAAATATAAATCGAAAAATAGTTTACGCCCAAAAATTTTTGGAAAAATTTTGAACGAAGTGCCCAAATGTATCCCAAAAGAGCCCAAGTGTGGACAAAATTAATTTTCTCCTCCCAAAAATTAACTGCCACACTATGGGACTGTATAATGTATCTTACAACAGACCTACCATATCAGAAATAGGAACCTACAAATAAATTACGAACGTTGCTAATGTAAACAAAGTACAACTAAAAACCAGAAACGAAACCCCAGGCAACACAACCCAAAGTCAGTAACAGATTTTTTAACTATCCGAAGTAAGGCAAGATCTTCATCAGAAGAAAAAATGATACATTGGAAGTATGGTGCATGACTAAAAACGCCTGAACACCCTAAGGGTGAGGATGTAACCCTGGGGAAATACAGAAAAAACTTTCTGTATAACACGTTAAACTCCCAAGAAATTTTATATAAAAAATTAAAAAAACAAGGCAAAAAGCTTGGGAGTTTAACAGGGGGATCAGGGGAGGTTAGGGAAGGAATACTTAACCAACAGTGGAAAAATCATTATCAACAATGATGACATAAGGCTCATGTCCAGAAATTAGAGAACATGAACTAATTTTTATAAATATTATAAAATTACAGCCCTGAACGTTTTCAAACCACCGTTTCTTCCTTCCTTCATCCAATTGTGTCCTTGGATCCACCAATTTAACCATTGATTTTTGTCTGGCATCATTATTAATTGAGATTTAAAAAGCACAAAAGTCAGTTTGTTGTTATCTGACAAGGGCCAAACAAAGAATGGCGTTTACGCCAATTCCGGTCACTTCCTGATGTCTGTGCATGTGCTGAGGGTAAATGTATGGAGGACCAGTTAGGACTTCTAATTTTCGGTTTTGCATGCAAATTTTGGGGATTGGGGGGCAAAATTTGTGTTTGGCCCTAGATATTTTAGAGTTAGCACCAGCTATGTCTGGGCCATTGGTATACTGTGTAAAAATATACCCTACTGAGAGTTCAAAAGGGATAAGTTGATGCACAAATGCAGTAAGTTCAAAGGCTGGTGATAACGACAATAATTTTTTATGGAAATGAAAAAAAGCAATAGCTCACATCTAGAGGTCACCCCGAAAACACATACCAAGTTTCAAAGTGATCTGATCATAAATGTGCCCTGAAGGGTGTGTTAAAGGGAAATATTGAGGCCTGACTAAATTAAATTCAAAGGTCAGCGGCAACATTTTTTGACAGAAATGGAAGAAAATTGACAGCTCCCATATAGATGTCACCACACACAAGCACACCAAGTTTGCAAGCGATCCAATCATAAATGTGCCCTGCAGGGTGTGTCAAAGGGAAATATTGAGGTTTGACTAAACTAAGTTCTAAGAACATTGGATGCAGCAACATTTTTTGATGGAAATTGAAGACAATCGATAGCTCCCATCTAGAGGTCACCCCAAACAAGCATACCAAGTTTTGAAGCGATCTGATCATAAATGCAACCTCGTTCTTGACTCTTTACGTTAATGCATACCATTGTATTGCGCACTCTGTATGACAATCATGTTGTAGTTTATTATATGTATGCATCATATTTTTTTCATGAATAAATATTGTTTAAACTAAAGGGAAATATTGATGCTTAACTGCACTAAGTTTTTACTAAGTTCATCGAAGGTCATTGCAACATTTTTGGACGGAAATTGAAGAAAATCGATAGCTCCCATCTAGAGGTCACCCCAAACAAGCATAACAAGTTTCAAAGCGATCCAATCATAAATATGTCCTGTAAGGTGTGCCAAAGGGAAATATTGAGGTTTGACTAAACTAAGTTCTAAGAACGTTGGATGCGGCAACATTTTTTAACGGAAATTGAAGACAATCGATAGCTCCCATCTAGAGGTCACCCCAAACAAGCATACCAAGTTTTGAAGCAATCTGATCATAAATGCGAACTGTGAGGTGTGCCAAAGGAAATTGTGGATGTCCGTACTAACATACATACGTACGCTGACGGACGAGAAGTGATGGCAATAGCTCAGCTTGACTTTGTCAAGTTGAGCTAAAAAAGAAATAACTAGTGTGGGCATACCTATGACCAACAAATATAGAAAATAATAATTTACTTAAGTTATGAATAATCTCGGACGGACTCACACACGGAAGCACAGACAGACGGACGGATGGACGGACGTTCTTACACGTTCTTACTTGTGGGGTTTTTCCCATGTTAAACCCTAACCCTACAAGGTCAAAAAATTAACCCCACAGTGCAAAAGATAACCCCACAAGTGACCACTGTACTAACCCAACACCACAACTACCACTGACTCTAAATTGTAAACCCCACAATGTACCTGTGCTAAGCCCGGACAGACAGACGGACGCACTGATGGACACATTTCATCCAGTATTCCCCCATTTTCTTCGAAAGTGAGGGTACAAAAATGAAGTCAACCTAGCAAGAGACAATAAAATCCCTCCATAAATATGACCTATAGACTGCTAAAGGTTTTCGGGTTTTGGGCTCGGGCAGTTGTCATAGCTGACAGATCATGACCAAATGGGGAAGTTCTCATCTAGACATCATATGGAGTCACTGTACCAAGTTACAATAAAATCCCTCCATATCAAATATGACCTGCAGACTGTGCAAAAGTTTTTTGGGGTTTCAGGCTCAGGCAGCCATCACGGTTGACATATCATGACAAAAAGGGGACGTTCCGTTCTAGGCATTATACAGAGGCATCCTACCAAGTTACAATAAAATCCCTTCATAAATACGACCTGTAGACTGTGCTAAAGGTTTCCAGGCTTCAGGCTTGGGAAGCCATCATGGTTTAATGATCGCAACCAAAAGGGGACGTTCTCATCTAGAAATTATTTGGAGTCATTCTACCAAGTTACAATGAAATCCCTTCATAAATATGACCTGTAGACTGTTTTAAAAGTTTTCAGGCTTTGAGCCCCTGTAGCAGTCACAGTTGCCCAATCGCGTTCAAAGGGGGATATTCTCATCTAGGCATTATATGAAGTCAACCTACCAAGTTACAATGAAATCCCTTCATAAATATGACCTATAGACTATGCTAAAGGTTTCCGGGCTTTGGGCTCTGGCAGCCATCATGGTTGAATGATTGCAACCAAAAGGGGACATTCTCATCTCGGCATCATCTGGAGTGATCCTACGAAGTTACAATGAAATCCCTTCATAAATATGACCTGTAGACTGTGCTCGAGGTTTTCGGGCTTTGGGCCCCTGAAGCCATCACAGTCGACCAATCACGACCAAAAGGGGATGTCATCATCTAGGCATTATATGGAGTCAAACTAACAGGTTAAAATGAAATCCTTCCATAAATATGACCTATAGACTATGCTAAAGGTTTTGGGCTCGTGCAGCCATCAAGGCTCGTGTAGCCGTCACAGTTGCCCAATCATGTCCAAAAGGGGACGTTCTCATACAGACATTATATGATGTCAAACCTACCAAGTTACAATGAATTCCCTTCATAAATATGACCTGTAGGCTATGCTATAGGTTTTCGGGCTTCGGGCTCGGGCAGCCATCATGGTTGAATGATCGCAACCAAAATGGGACATTCTCATCTCGGCATCATCTGGAGTGATCCTACGATCCTACGAAGTTACAATGAAAGAGCCCTTCATAAATATGACCTGTAAACTGTGCTCAAGGTTTTTGGGCTTCGGGCACCTGTAGCCGTAACAGTTGATCAATCACGACCAAAAGGAGATGTCATCATCTAGGCATTATATGGAGTCAACCTATCAGGTTACAATGAAATCCTTCCATAAATATGACCTTTTGCCAATGCTAAAGGTTTTTGGGCTCGGGCAGCCATCAAGGCTGAATGATCGCGATCAAATGGGACGTTCTCATCTAGACATTATTTGGAGTCATCCTACCAAGTTACAATGAAATCCCTTCATAAATATGACATGTAGACTGTGCTAAAGGTTTTCGGGCTTTGGGTCCCTGTAACCGTCATTGTTGCCCAATCACGTCCAAACGGGGACTTCTCATCTAGACATTATATGAAGTCAAGCCACCAAGTTACAATGAAATTCCTCAATAAATATGACCTGTAGACTGTGCTAAAGGTTTTTGGGTTTTGGGCTCGGGCAGTCGTCACGTTTGACAGATCATGCCCAAATGGGGAAATTCTCATCTAAACATCATTAGGAGTCATCCTACCAAGTTACAATGAAATCCCTCCACATTAAACATGACCTGCAAACTGTGCTAAAAGTATTTGGGTTTCGGGCTTCGGCAGCCATCACGGCAGACAGATCATGCCCAAAAGGGGACGTTCTTATCTAGGCATTATACAGAGGCATCCTACCAAATTACAATGAAATCCCTTCATAAATACGACCTGTAGACTGTGCTAATTGTTTTCGGGTTTTGGGCTCGGGCAGCTATATGGTTGACTGATCACGACTAAAAGGGGACGTTCTCATATAGGCGTGACCCCAAACCAGCATATGAAATTTTGTGACGATAAGACAAGAACTGCGGGGTGCAGCCCATGCTAAAGGAAAATGTGAACAGACTCACAGACTAACATACTTCTGCATGCGTGATGGCAATAGCTTATCTTGACTTTTGGGGGTAGGGTGTCACAGAGTCAAATTTTGTGGGGGGCATGAAATAACTCCTAACACTTCAAAATGCATTTGGGGAAAAATTGCATAAATGATATGGGGGTGGGGGGTTGTTATAGGAGTTGAATCTTTTCTGCATGCCTGTAATAACTTCCGATTCTTCAAAATGCAGTTTGGGAAAAATTGCCTAAATGACACGGCAGGAGGCAGGTGAGGGGGTTGGGGGGGGGGGGGGGGTGGGGGGGGGGGGGGGGGTATAGGAAACAAATTTCCCTCTGCATGTAATCACTCCAAATCCTTAAATAAACAAGAAGGATGCCAACGCCTTATAGCTCACCAACATTCCTCTTTGATAGTAACTTTGGCAAACATAAGAACTGTATCAAACAGGCTCATAACATGCGACAAAGCTTACCTGAACACAACCTCTTAAAAGTAAAACAAACAAACTGACATAAACACTAAGGTAAACATGAAATTCCGAGCTAAACAGAAAACTAAAAATGTCAAGAAAAATGTTTAAAATGCAGGGTACGAGGGGTTAATCATGGAACAATGATACTGAGGAACATGTATGATGAATATAAGTGCCATGGGAAGAGAAGAAGCACAGCAGCTGACCTAAACACTTAGTTAAATATGAAATTCTGAGCTAAACAGAAAACTAAACGCAACTAAAAATGTCAAGAAAAATGTTTAAAATGCAGGGTATGAGGGGTTAATCATGGAACAATGATACTGAGGAACATGTATAATGAATATAAGTGCCATGGGAAGAGAAGGAGCACAGCAGCTGACCTAAACACTAAGTTAAACATGAAATTCCAAGCTAAACAGAAAACTAAACGCAACTAAAAATGTCAAGAAAAATGTTTAAAATGCAGGGTATGAGGGGTTAATCATGGAACAATGATACTGAGAAACATGTATAATGAATATAAGTGCCATGGGAAGAGAAAGAGCACAGCAGCTGACCTAAACACTAAGTTAAACATGAAATTCCGAGCTAAACAGAAAACTAAACGCAACTAAAAATGTCAAGAAAAATGTTTAAAATGCAGAATATGAGGGGTTAATCATGGAACAATGATACTGAGAAATATGTATGATGAATACAATTGCCATGGGAAGAGAAGGAGCAGAGCAGCTGACCTAAACACTTAGTTAAACATGAAATTCTGAGCTAAACAGAAAACTAAACGCAACTAAAAATGTCAAGAAAAATGTTTAAAATGCAGGGTATGAGGGGTTAATCATGGAACAATGATACTGAGGAACCCGTATGATGAATATAAGTGCCATGGGAAGAGAAGGAGCACAGCAGATGACTTAAACACATAGTTAAACATGAAATTCTGAGCTAAACAGAAAACTAAATGCAATAAAAAATATCAAGAGAAATGTCTAAAATGTAGAGTATGAGGGGTTAAATCATGGCAAAATGATAATAATCATCATATAGCAGCATTAAAAAAGCCATGATATGGAAATAGGGTAAGTGAACTAAACAGAAGCTTTAACATTATTGGACACGTACGCTGACGCCGACACTGGTGCCAACTGATCGAGCCATGCCATAAGCTCACACAACTAAAGTTGGTGAGCTAAAAATGCATTTTGGGGAAAAGGAAAAAAAAAAACTAAATGATTCATGGGGAGTGGAGGGGAGGTGGGCTCAATTTTTTGGCATATAATAACTCCCAATTCTTCAAAATGCAACAGGGCAATACCTCTGACAATTTTCATCAGATAACAGTGGTCATCAAATTAGAGGTAGACATTGTTCCCAAAAAAAATTTGGTATTTGTTTACTGATGTTTAATTTATTCCACAAACAAGCATTACACAATATTTATTAACAATGGTCAATAACTCCCATAATTTAATTTTCAATGGATATGGTTGGTCGTTAACATAAACATTGTTGCTACAGAGACTTTTACCCAAAAGAATTGAAATCCATTAACATTACTAACTGGGTAATACACGTACTGATTTTGGTTGAGATCAAATAATCCAAACTGGAGGTATCAGTCGGAAACCAGAAATGTTAATTGACGGTCAAATTCTAAGTCGAAAATGGGGAAAAACTTATACAAAAATAATTGGACGGAACCCATATTTGAACTTGGCCCGTATTACTATCTGGGTAATACATGTTCTGACTTGGGTTGAGATCAAATAATCCAAACTGGAGTTATCGGTCGGAAACCAGAAATGTTAATAGAAGGTCAAATTCTAAGTCGAAGAAGGGGAATAACTTATACAAAAATAATTGGACGGAACCCATATTGGAACTTGGCCTGTATTACTAGCTGGGAAATATACATACAAACTTTGGTTGAGATCAAATAATCCAAACTGGAGTTACTGGTCGGAAACCAGAAATGTTAATAGAAGGTCAAATTCTAAGTCAAAAAAGGGGAATAACTTTTTGGTTGAGAATCAATAATCCAAACTGAAGTTATAGGCCGGAAAACAAAAATCCTAATAGAGGGTCAAATTCTAAGTTGAAAAATGCCGATAGGATCACCAATCCAACGTCGAGTTGTGACAGCACAAAAGTGGGTTTAATCATTATCAGCTTATCGGCTGGAAACCAACTGTTTACAATTTACTATGTGAAGGGTCACTGTGACCTTGACCTTTGACCTAGTGATTCCGAAATAAATAGGGCTCTTTCTTGCACCAATGCCAACCTACCTATGAAGTTTCAAGAACGTAGGTGGAACCATTGTCAAATTATCATCTGGAAACCAACTGTTTACGTCTTATTATGTTCAAGGTCACTGTGACGTTGGCGTTTGACCTAGTGAGTCCAAAATAAATAGGGATCTTCCACTCACAAAGGCCAACCTACATATGAAGTTTCATGAATGTGGGTTGAACCGTAGTAAAGTAATCATCTGGAAACCAATAGTTTACAATTTACTATGTTTAAGGTCACTGTAACCTTGACCTTTAACCAAGCAAGTCCAAAATTAATAGAGTTCTTCCACTCACCTAGGCCAACCTACCTATGAAGTTTGATGAACGTGGGTCAAACCATTATCAAGTTATCGTCTGGAAACCAATTGTTTACGATGTACTATGTTGAAGGGCACTGTGACATTGACCTTTCACCCAGCAAGTCCAAAATAAATACGGTTCTTCCTCTCACTGATGCCAACCTACCTATGAAGTTTCATGAAGGTGGGTCAAAACATTATCAAGTTATCATCCGGAAACCAATTGTTTACGATTTACTATGTTGATGGTCACTCTGACCTTGACCTTTCACCTGGCGAGACCAAAATAAATAGGGTTCTTCCAACCTAACTATGCCAACCTAACTATTAAGTTTCATGAACATGGTCAAACCATTATCAAGTTATCATCCGGAAACCAATTGTTTTGATGTACTATGTTCTGGGTCACTGTGACCTTGACCTTTGACCTAGTAAGTCCAAAATAAATAGGGTTCTTCCTCTCACAAAGGCCAACCTACATGTGAAGTTTCATGAATGTGGGTTGAACTGTAGTCAAGTTATCATCCGGAAACCAATTGTTTACAATTTACTATGTTCAAGGTTACTGTGACCTTGACCTTTGACCAAGCAAGTCCAAAATTAATAGGATTCTTCCTCTCACTGATACCAACCTATCTATGAAGTTTCATGAACATGAGTTGAACCATTATCAAGTTATCATCTGGAAACCAATTGTTTGCGCCCGCCCGCCATTCATCAAACTTAAGTCGAGTTTGACTTTGTCACAACTCGACTAAAAAGGGCGATAACTCATTAAAAATAAATGAACAAAACCCATATTCGAACTTGGCCTGTATTAATTGTTGGAAAGTACGCATACCAACCTTGGTTGAAATCAAATAATCCAAACTGTAGTTATTGGTCAGAAACCAACTGTTTTCGGACAGATAGACAGACAAATGGATGAACAGACTGATAAGACAGACAGAAAAAACATTTACATAATACAACTGTTTTTACAAACAGGTGTATAAAAATCAACAACAATGTTAATATGATTTTTTATTTAATTGCCTTGTCTTTTTACTTTGCATACTATTACATCACGGCATGACATCAATATTGGGGAGTTTTCAACATTTGGTGAGATAAGTTACACAATAAATGGAAGAAATAATGTAACTGGTTCGTGATTTTAACCTTCTGTAGAGTATTGCATTCAATAGTTGAGTATCTCAAATATATTTAGATGTTATTAATTGGTTAGTTCCATAATGGAGGAGATATCAGCCAGAGTTAACTTCATATCAGCCGGAGACCGAAATTACAGGCAGCCAAGACATGCCTAGAAACAACTGCAAGTCCACCAGATGTACCCTATCAAACTGTGGCAAAAATCTATACAAACCACCAGCCCTTTAAGGGTTAAGAAGCCACAAACACCAAGACTTAAGTAGCGATTCTTTGTGAACCCTAAAAATTGGGAGGACAAATGTTGAATGGTCACATAAAACAGGAGAAAGACCCATCATGTTACACATATCTGTTCGTTTTCCACAACTTTTCCAAAACCCACCCCAATTTTCCATACTTTTCCAGGGCTTGGAAAAGCAATTTACTGTTTTCCAAGACTTTCCAAGACTTTCCCATACCTCTCCATAACCTATATGAACCCTGTTTTTTATAACATGTTCAAGAGAGGCTTATCATAACGATCCCCCATACCAAATTCCTTTGAAATCCATGGGAAAGATACTGTTGCAGATGGACAAACAGATGGATGGATAGACAGATGGATGGATGGTAAGACAAACAAGCAGATGGATGGATGAACAGATGCATTTAATCCAGTATACCCCCAATCTCTTAGAGAGTGGGGGTATAAATATGACCCAGACTTGATTTTTAAATTAACTGGAATCTGCACCCCCCTACCCCCCCCCCCCTCCCCCCCCCCCCCCCCCCACACACACACACACAAGGATGCTGTATATCAAACAGCAAAGTGAATAGTGGATCTGAATAACATAAATCTTTAAAGAATATTCCTCATACAATATTGAGTTTAAATTTGGGCTCCCATAGAGAGCCAACATATAAACCTGAAGCCTTGATTTGAACAAACTTGAATTTGACCACCTGGGAATGCTGTATACCAAATATCAAAATATTTTGACAGTGCAATCTGAAGGCGAGTTTTGGAAAATATTCCTCATATAGCATGAAGTCCAAATTTGGTCTCCCACAAGGAGCTCAAATATAAATCCTGTGTCTGAATTTGAACAAAATTGAATTTGTCCCTCCTAAGGATGCTGTATACCAAATATCAAAGATTCTGATTAATGGCTCCAGAGAAGATTTTTATACTTTTTGACAATATTTTTGGGGGTGCTTGCAGAGTTATGCTCTTTGTGGTGCCCCCTGTGGGCATGGCAACTTTATTGAACAAACCTGAATTGAAATATACTACTCAAAGTTTTGCTGAGCACCAAGTATATCCAATTACCTGTTTACGGTTTAGTTGAAATATTATGAAAAGTGAATATATTTTTTACTTTAATTATATCTTTAATGATTTAAGTATAGAAATTAAGATTTTGTTTGTGTTTGACATTATTTCTTAGCTTTTGAATACGATAACCATGGAAAATGGATATTATTGGTAAAAGAGGAAATTTTTCAAATTTGGCAAAAAGTTGACAGACTGAACGGATATGGGTTCAATATTGAGTATGAGACCCATTATTGTTAATTACAGCTTGACAATGCCTTCTCAGGCTCCCAATCAGGTTCCAGATGGTCTTTTGTGGCATGTTCCATTCTTGGACCAGCCTGGCACCAAGCTCCTGGACACTTCTTGGTTGGACTGGACAGACTGAAATTGCAAGCTGCAACTCATTCCAGACATGTTCGATTGGACTGCGGTCAGGGGATCTTGCGTGGGCATCCAGGATCTCATCAATATACTGCTGTGCAGTCAATGTACCACTGTCAAGGACACAGAGCTCTGTACGTCCATCCCAGCTGATGCCGCCCCAGACCATTATTGACCCTCCACCATAGCGGTCATGCACAGCAATGTTGGATGCATGGAATCGCTCTCCTGGTCTTCTCCATACCCTAGAACGCCTATCTGTGTTGTAAAGGCAGTACCTTGACTCATCTGTAAAAAGGACAGGTCCCAATCTTCTCTGGTCCATCCAACATGATCCATGGCCCATTCATATCGTGCCTGGAGGTGGTTCTGGGACAGCGGAATGTGAATACATGGTCTTCTCGATCAGAGACCACCTTCGTGCAACCTCACAAAAAGTCTGCCTGTCAGGAGAGCTAATGTAAAACACTGGGGACCATCTCAATGCATTCCTCAATCATAACCACCAAATTTGGTTCTATTGGGTCCAGTAGTTCATGAACAGAATTTGATGATGTCAAGTCTGCAATGGATGATGCAATGTGATAACTACATCTCCTCTTCAACTTCACTCACACTTATACTTAAAACTATCTATGCCACGGTATAAGGCCTTTGAAAATTAATTTCTTAATTTAAGGACATTCAAGGATTTCAAAGACACATGGATACCCTGCAAAAGCAATACTTAACCCTTTATCCAAAACAGACGATATCGAAATTTATTATTTTAAATACTGTTTTTTTCAAAGTTTTCAAAAACTTTCAGCAGAACCATATTGTGTGACCCCTCAATGGATTGAGATGGATATGATTTAGTTTAAATTTTTTGAAAAATACATTTTTCAACTGTAGAATTTGTATATTACGCAGACAGATGCGTCAGTTCGTTATGTAAAGGGTTAATGCTTGACTTTTAAACTTTTACCTAACATAGCAGCCAAAAAACAGTCAGAAAATTAAACAAAATAATCCCACAACACCCTAAAATACCTCGGAAGTGTCTCATTAAAACCCTACAAACATGGATATCATTAGAACCAGCTTGTCGCACTGGTTCTAATGATTTCCATATTTATATGGTTTTTACTGAACAATTGTGAAATTTGTTTTCGAGAAACGTGAAATTTAAATTAATTTTTAAAGGGTTAAACTATTACGAGAATACCTTTGTTGATGAATAAACAGCCAAGAGACTCATTGGAACTACACCAGCTACTGATCCTATATTAATGATAACACCTTTCTTCTTCTCTAACATACCAGGTAATACCACAGATGTCATCTGAAATGTCAAGAAGAAATTAAAACTTTCACATTACAAAACAGGTGAATAAAAGAATCAAAACGGTATCCGGACAAAATACCCTCGGACAAAATACCCTTAGGACATAATACCCTAAAAAAAAAATATACCCTTAGGACATAATACCCTCAATGGGTAGGACAAAATACCCTCGGACAAAAATACCCTCAGACCAAATGTATATAAAGTTGGATTTTTGGTGTGTGTGTGTGTGTGTGTGTTGTGTGTGTGTGTGTGTGTGTGTGTGTGTGGGGGGGGGGGGGGGAGGGGGCTTTAATTGCATCTAAGGCACTAGCCTGTGTTTTGTTTGAAATAACATGTACCAATATTTTTTAATTTTTTTTTATTAACCCTTTACCTAACGTAACGGCACCAAAACCGGCCAGCCCTATTCTCGCCAATCATTTTCACTGCTTTTTCATTTTTTGTCTCAAAAGCATAGGTTATGACCCATCGTTGGAACGAGCTCGTCGAGCTCATTCCAACGAGGGGGTCATAACCTATGTTTTTGAGAAAAAAAATTAGTTATTCAAAAATTATTTTTGCAAGTGTCGTCTGCTTTTCAGGTTAGGTAAAGGGTTAAAACTAAATAGATATGAAGCACAATACCGATGGCAGATGGCAATTGAATATGAAGCACAATATAAATGGCTTCAAATGTAGACAAAATTGCAACAATTGTAGATTAAATTAACCCTAAAAAACTGAAAGAGAAAAGATAGAATAAAGTTGTGGAAGAACCGAAACACTGATAGAAGAATGTAGAAAGTAATGGAAAAAATTACAAGAGCCAGCTTGAACCTACCCCCCCCCCCCTCCCCCCCCCCCCCCCCCCCCCCCCCCCCCCCCCCCAAAAAAAAAATCCAACTTTATATACATTTGGTCTGAGGGTATTTTGTCCGAGGGTATTTTGTCCTACCCTTTGAGGGTATTATGTCCTAAGGGTATTTTTTTTTAGGGTATTATGTCCTAAGGGTATTTTGTCCGAGGGTATTTTATCCTACAATCAAGAAAACAGCCCCTGATGAGGGAGGTGTGGAGAGTGGAATTCAAAGTATTACAAACACTGGATTTTTTCTTATTCAGTGAATAAATCTGTGAAAAATTGTTCTTGTCATCCATATACAGGGCTCGAAATTTGGCGTGAACAGATTTTTCGTTCATGCCTCGAAAGTAGTTCCATAAATAAATCTATATAATGCAGCAGAGACAATCACCAACAACAGAATAGGGTAATTATCACTTAGGATAAACACACTGACACTGCACCGAATTGCACTGAACCACAACAGAAAAATTTAAATATTAAAGGTCAAGGCGAGGTAATCATGTGCTGTTAAAGGGTTTCACAAAAATTGAGACATGGACCTGAACATTATCAAAGGGTATTTGACATTTTATTTTATTAGTTTCCTGTAATATGAATTGTGTGTAGGGAGGGTAGGTTTGAAGAAAGAAAATAATTGTAAATATACAAAGAACTCTGGAGCATCTTCTCCATTATTTTATTTTTGCTTGGTATTGGGAAGGGGGCTAAATTTCATGAGGCCTATTCATCTTTATAAATAGTAACAACTGCTTTCCACATATTAGTGTTGTGCGGTTTTATTTTCTTGTTTCGGTTTGGTTTCGGTTCGGTTTTTTAAAAAAAAATCGGTTTATAGGTCGGTTTTCTGTTTTTTATAGTAAGACATCTGCAGTTTCCAACAGAAACTATGTTGTGTCGATATAATGGCCATACTGTCATATTTTCAATGATGATTTAATTGGCATTGACTAGCATTTGTGCTAAGTGTATAAATGGCAGGCATTATCAAAACAAAAAAATATAAAAGAAAATAAAATGTAACAGTGTTCGTAGAATATCACCACTCACCAATTCTAGGCACATGCCCCCCCCCCCCCCACCTCTGGTCTTTAAGTTCAGGCATAGAGAGTCTATGATGAATTGATATTAACACATGGGTGTGAAAAGATCTAATTCACATTGCTCACTCCTGGGGTGGGGCCCTGGGCAGCCTTACAAAATGACCCTACCAGGCATTGCAAATAGTAACAAGCGTTGCCAAGTGGGTCACCTAGACACCCATCCTAACATATTTGACAATGAACTGATGTATGGACTCTTTTCAATACCCCCCCCCCCCCCCCCCCACACACACACAGTGGTGACTAGTGCCACCACCCGCCCTAGTAAAATAATCAGCAATCATTTCATGTCAGCCTGGAATGGGAAAGTCATATTGTTTGTAGCTGGGTGGGCTTCAAAACGAACCACATCACCAAATACCTATTGTCTCCCCCCCCCCCCCCCCCCCCCCCCCCACACACACACCACACACACACATACACCTCGCGCACAGCAATGGTTTTAGCTCAACGGAATTGATTTCACAAATTCACTGGCGTACTGTTATATATTGTAACTTTTTTGCGTTTGCCTCTTGCCATTCAAATTTCTATTTCTACCGCTGATTTGTTCCTTTGGTTGGCCCCCTTAAAGTAAGTTGTGTGGGAATGCAACCGTGGCACGTTGACAGCGATATGACGGAACGCAGCTTTTTCCCGTGGTTATGGACGATTCGGCCTCGGGACGTTTCAGTTCAAGACGTTTTGGCCTTCATATATTGAACTAAATAGAATAAGAACTTGCGGTTTCGTGTTTTTAGTGGGCCGAAGCCTTCAGGACAAATCGTCTCGGGTCGGAATGTCCCAAGACTGATCAAGCACATCAAGGGAGGCAACACACCACATCCGAAACACGTGGTGGGACAACCCGTGACAAATGTTATTTTCGAATACGACAATGAAATGCCAAGACCTTTTTCTGATATGATATTATTCCCTGTCCAACAGATTATAGATAAGTAATTTTAATTAAACTGATTGACTATGTCATACAAACCTGTTAAAAAGTGAAGCCAATTGCGTAAGGTATTTCCTGTAATCAGTGAAATGTAGGCGTGTTGGCTGTCTGTTTTGTCATTCTCACAGAAAACACAACCCATTTTTACGTCAACGATGTGTGATTGACAACTTGCCATACATCATTCTCGAGTGATCTGGACATGCTGCAGTGACCCCTTTACACCCAGAATGTGGCGTGCATTGACGACACTGTTATTTCCTGACACAGCTTGACATTTCAGACATTGTTAGCGCAAACTGAATAAAGAAAACATCTCTTCCCGACATTTTAGGAAAAAAAACGAAACCATACTCATTTACCAGTTACACGGCTTCGGTTTCGGTTTTCAAGCAAAACCAAAACCGACTTATAAAACTGGTTAACCGTACAACACTACCACATATGAATGGTGTGGGGTAGAGGGGCAGTGATAGTTACCACAGGCAAGAAAATAATGACAAATACGAAACAAGAGGCCTCATGGGGCCTGAGGCACTCACCTGACTAAAGTTGTTTAAAGAAGGATTTAATTACTATCCATGGCGAGTTAACACTACAGAGGAATCAAGTTATTCAATTATTTGTAACTCTGTTGTCCATGCCAGATGATTTTTTTTCCAGTATTGGGATGCTAGAACAAACTTGAAGGATGTTGAAGACCAAACATCAAAAGATTCTGACTGGGGTTTCTGGAGAAAATTTCGGAAAACACAGAACACAAATATTAACCCAGGGACTTTTTTTGAACAAATTGAATCTGAACCCTTTGTATACCAAATATTAAAAGATTCTGATTGTATCTCAAGAACCAGATTTTTCAAGATTATTCCTCATATTGGACTAAGTTAAAATTTGGGTTCCAATAGAGAGCCCAAATATTATCTGAGAGACTTAATTTGAACAAACTTAGATCTGACCTCCTTAGCTCTTAACCCGCTGAGTACAGTAGAACCTGTCTTGAGAGACCGCCCTTTGGGCCAAACAAAAGTGGTCTCTCAAGACAGGTGATCTCTCATAACAGGTTTCAGGTTTTCTCAAGTCAGTGAATAACCAACCACAAAATTCAGAAATGGAGAAGAACAGATTTATGTAATTACTTTGTAGTTCTTGTTTGTTCTTGTGAAGTTTTTGTAACAAATTGAAATGGACTGTTATAAAAATAAATTAGTGTTGGAAATCTTCATTGAAGATTTCCAAATCAAATGGTTTTGCGCACCTAAGGCACGCAGAGACGATTTGGGGAGCAAGCCCCTTTCGACCTTCATTAGCTGTAGAATTTGAAAGTGTCAGACCGTGGTAAAGGAGGAGAAGTTGTGGGTTGTTAGCGGCGCTTGTGTCTTTTCAGCTTCTTTTTCAGAGGTGGAGGTTTGGAAGGAGAGACAGTCGTAGTTGGTGTTGTCGGTGGGCTGCCTGATGGTGGTTGCTGAGTTTTGTAGGGTCTGGTCCTAGCCGAGTCTGGAGTGGTTGTGGGTGATTGCTGAGTCTTTTGTTGTTGTAGATTTCTGGCGTCTATTAGTTTTCCTGGCTTCGACTTTTTGGAGGAATACTTGGTATTGCCTGTCCATCTGTTGTCTGTGAAGGTCCCCTTGTATTTCGTGTTCCTGTAAGATGTTCTCTATCCTGTCGTCTGCGTCCTGGCATTCTGGTTTAGAAGGAAGAGGCGAGTGGGGATCAGGAAGAGGCGAGAGGGCAGCTTCCATTTCCACCTCAGTCTCCACAGACTCTTCCACATCCGACAATACTGACTGGGAAGCCGGCATTTGGATGGGGCTGTCTGTGGGAGTGGAAGTGGTGGCCACCTCTGGCTCTTTCTTTTCCTCACCTTTCTCTTTCTTCATCTCCAAGAATGCCTCCAAGCGTCGGGAATCCCTCCGCTTGGTGGACGGGCTCTTCTTTCTTCTCTTTTCAGGGCCTCCTTCCCTCTTCGGGTGAGGACCAGTGCAAGAGGAGATCCTCTCAACAAAGGTACTACCTCTCACCGAGGAGGGCGGTGATATTTTCTCTTCTTCAACTTGGAATTCTATAGACAGGTGGACTCTCGTTCCTATCTCCTGGACAGTCCAGGTGATAGGACGAGAGACCCCTAAGGTTGAAATAGTCTTCAACAATCTATCCGGTATTTCCATGATTGGATGTTCGCTCTCTGAAATCAGAGGTGCGAATGAGACAATCGACGAACGAAGGCAAATGGAAAAAAAAAATCCAAAAAAAATCCGATTTTTGAAGATTTTCAACACAAATTTATTTTTATAATCCTATCTGTCACATTTCAGGTATGTATGAAATTGTTTATTCAGCAATAATCCTAATCTTTTCACAGGGGTCTTATAAAAACATCTCAATCTTTAATGAGTTATGTAACTGAATAGCAATTGAAACCCAGTTAAGAGCTTTTAATACTTTCAGTTATGTTAGTATAACCACAACGAATTTTCCAATTCCAAAACAGGTAAAAAGTATTTGCCATGGTTTCAGTCTTCAAAGGGGCAGTCTCTCAAGACAGGTCCATTATGGCATAAAAATACAGATTGGTACCAGACCATTTTCATTTTGATCATCTTGTGGTCCATTCACACTTCTGATCTCAGAGCGTGAACACCTTATTTACAACAATAGAAAACCTGGAATTGCCAGATCGTCTTAGGAAAGCCATCTCAGCTCTGGGCGTCTCTTGTCCCATCTCTTGGACTATCCAGGAAATGGACAAGAGCATCCATCTGAACCTGGAATTTAGAGTAGAAGAAGAGGACACCAAAACACCACCCTCTTCGGGGAGAGGTAGTACCCTTGGCGAGAGGATCCCCTCTCCTACTGGTCCTCACCGAAGAGGCACGGAGGCCCTGAAAAGAGAAAAAAGAAGAAGAGTCCATCAACCAAGCGAATGGACGCCCGGCGATTGGAGGCATTCCAGAATAGGAAGAAAGAGTTGAGTGAGGGGGTGGAGGCTCTGGAGGCAGCCGCCAGTTCCCCTCCTAGTCCCACTGGTACACCCAATCAACTGCCGGCTCCTGAGCCGGTACAGTTGGATGAGGAACATCCAGTGGAGACTGAGGAGGAACTGGAAGTCGCTTTTTCACTGCCTCCCACCCCTCACTCCCCCCCTTCCTTCACTACCAGAAAGCCCGGGAGCGGTACAGCCACCAGTCTCTCTTGAGACCATAATGAGAGAAATAGAGTTGTCAAGAGCAGAACGGGCAAAAGCAAGAGAGTACCTAAAAGATCATTATGCGCACACTTCATCACCACCATCAGCCCCATCCCCATCACCATGCCAACCTCCACCAAAGAAGAAGAGCCGCAAAAAGGCCAGAAGGGGATAAACCTTTTCCCTCCTTCCTTTTCCTCCTTCAACACGCCTAGACATGTGTCAACCAAAAATTATACTGTCACCGAGGGTCGAAAGGGGCTTGTTCCTCATACTGTCCCGGCGCGCCTTCGGCGCGCAAAACTATTACTTTTGATTTTTGGTCACAGTGGTCTCTCAAGACAGGTGGTCTCCCATAGCAGGTCCATTATAGAGTAAAACCAATCGGTGCCTGGCAGATGTGGTCTCTCAAGACAGGTGGTCTCTCAAGACAGTGGTCTCTCAAGACAGGTTTTATGGTATTTTAAAAATATTTTTCATCAAATCTAGTCGCAGCTTCACAGCAGCCATGACTAGATTTGATGAAAAAATCGTCTAAATTTATCTAAAGAAATCACTGGTCGAAAAGTTCATTCATTCACTAAGGGAGAAATTGAGTTAAAATGTGATCAAATTTTATTTATTTCAGTGGGATTTGTATTCTTGGCAGGAATATCTGCCAGCAGCATGCACGGAGCTAAGGATGCTGTATACTAAATATCAAAAGATTCTGACTGGTAGATCTAAAGAAGATTTTTAAAGATTATTCCTCAAAATGAACTAAGTTAAAATTCAGCCTCCCTTACAGAACCCAATTATTGCCCAATAGACTTAAGTTAAACTGAATTGAATCCAACCCCTGTAAGGTTTCTGTATGCCATATATTAAATGCGTCTGAGTGGTGTTTCTGGAGAAGAAGAGTTTTAAAGATTATTCCTCATATTGGACTAAGTTAAAATTGAGGCTCCATTGAGGTGCCCAAATATTAACCAAGAGATTTCGCTTGAACAAAATGAGATCTATCCTCCCTAAGGCTGCTGTATACCAAATATCAAAAGATTCTGACTGGTGGATCTGAAGAAATTTTTTTTAAAATTATTCCCCATGTACTTAGTTATTTATTGGTGTTTAAGGTCACATATTTTTGCACAATAGCTAATCATGACCACAACAGTTTTATGGGTGGAGAAAGACGGAGTACCTGGAGAGAACCACTGAGCAACGGAAAGCTACTGTCAGCTTCCCATCATACTAACTCTACACATGCAGAGTTAGCATTGGTTGAAGACAAGTGCACCAATGATGTGCAGTATGCCTTAGTACACAATGCCACTGTGCCCCCACGTGGGCTATGGGGGTGAAGTGTCTTGCCCAAGGACACAACGCGGTTGCCGCAGGTGGGAATCAAACCGAGGACCTCTTGGATGCAGTCTGTACCTCAACCTACTGAGCCACCGTGCCCCCAATTATTCCTCATATTGCACAAAGTTTAATGCCTTGCATGCTGCTGACGGGTATTCCTGCCAAGGACAAGGAATAGTTGCCAGCAAAATAAGTATAACTAGGGATCTTTTATCCAAATTCTCCCTTGTATATCGGATTATATATTTGATCAATGATTTCTTGAGTTAAATTTATATGAATTTTTCATCAAATCTCATCATGGCTGCTTCATAGCAGCCATGATATGATGTGATGAAAAATATTTTTAAAATACTCAGTGGGTTAAGAGTTACATTAGGGCCCCCACATGGAGCCCAAATATTAACTGAGGGATTTGTTTTAAACAAACTTGAATCTGATCTCGGTAAGGATACTGTATACTCAATATCAATAGATTCTGAGTAAGGGATTTGAAAAAGAAGATTTTTACAGATATAAAGACAGCCAAGACTTGCTTACAATACAGTCAAGAAGTCTCCAAATTTAAGGCGTGCATAACTCCGTGAAAGTTTTTTTTAACCTGAAAAACCAACACACAAATGCCGTGATGAAATGAAATAGCTTTTGTGTGTTTCAATTTCAAGGAACATTCGGTTGAAGCCTGTGGTTATAATTTGTTTCTTGCACATTGCGTGAAACGCATTGGTAATACTGTGAAGATGTTAAATTAAATACATATATGAATTGGCTGGACGAACATTTTTTTTCATCGCGACTTTAATGCGCTTCTCGCAATTCGCGGTGGATGGAATAAAATGATACTGCTGACTCAATTATAATGAGAGTGCAGATAAAAAAAATTATTCATCACATGTGCTTTGCTTGCTTTATGTCGGAATGTGTTGTTTATTTTTTAAAAAAAAACAAGACTTCGGGCTAACTGGGGCAATACAGAAATTCAAATTGTACATTTTCTTTGGAGTCGGCCATTCTTCACTAAAAATGCACAACAAATTGATAAAGGCTGGCATGGTAGCTGCACATATTGATTGACTATGGAACCTAGCCACGTCTGAAAAGATATTAAACATGTGGTTTCAGAAAAGTACAGAACATAGTTTGTCAGTGTAAAACAAATTGTGGAGAATTCTGAACATAGGTCTCTCTTTTGATTTGTGCTGCAGACACTATTTATGACTGGTGCCCATGATGTCGGTCGATAGATACAAGTTTCTGTGTATTTTTTCGTATACTGTTGTGCGAAATAAACTGGACATTTTCCTACAACATCTATGAAATTGCCTTGTGATGGGTCAGGACAACTCAGCCCATAACAAACTTGGTGCATGGAATGTATATATAAATATATATATGGTGGTTATGGTGTGAGGTACACTGTGGAGGTAGTTGTAGTAACAATCCACGGTATAATCAGGAATCAAAACACATCTATAAACATTACAAAAAACACGTTTATTGTTCTTTTAGTGTTTTACTCTGAGGAAAAATGAAAAATTTATAGTCATTTGTAGATTTTTTATACTTACCACTGGCCCAGACTTAGCTGGTGCAAATTCCTGTTGAACCCCCCCCCCCCCCCCCAACCCCCAAAATTTGCATATAAATCCAGAAATTTAAAGTCCTATACGGTCCTCCATACCTTTATACACTGTGCCTTTGCCGGAAGCAGGAAACAATGCAAACTGCGCCAGTCATCATTCTTACCAGATTATGTGCCTGATCAAGTAGAAAATCCAGCAGGGAGGAGTGAGTGCCCCACTCACGGGAGGGCCATCCCCATCTGGGCCATTGGTAAGTTTGAAAAATATACAAATTACTATAAATTTTTCAACTGCACTAATGGCCCAGGCTTAGCTGAATAGTAAAGAGGCTGGTGGGCCTAGGAATTAAAGGAATAGCAGGCTAAATTTCAGCTCCTAAGCCTGTAGGTGGACTCCCAAAGGTGAACAGGAGATTAAAATATGAGGAATTACATATATCCATCTCTCTACAACAATAGAGAAGGGAATATCACCAATAAAAAGTAAAAGGAGCAATAGCCAAATGAATCCTTATTATTTAGCATAAACGATTACGCTAATTAGTTGTAAAAAGCCCCAATTTTAACCCCCTGCACTCTGATGTCGAGAATACTCGACATCTCCCCCACTCTAAGCCCCACCACACCTCCCTGTCATCCATGGTTATCCCCCCTGTGTTGTCAGAAATTCAGCAATTTTAGATTTTGGTTGACAGAGCTCAATTGGAGCTCTGTCAACCAAAATCTAAACTGCTGAATTTCTGACAACACAGGGGGGATAACCATGGATGACAAATCAGGGTTTCGTCATCAGAGTGCAGGAGGTTAAGGTAGTCCAGAATAAGATGCTTAAAATTAAGAAAAGCGAGTCCGAGAGTTGGAGACTAATTTTCGCAGACACACGCCGTATACAATGTAACACATCAAGCTGTATATAAAAGATCTGTATTATCTATAGACAATAACAGCTTCACCCATAGTTACACTAACACACCCACTATAAGGCCTGAAGAGTTAAGGAGAAACCAACCCCCCCCCCCCTCTTTTTTGAAGGAAATTAGCCTTCAAAAAAATGCTGCTCAGGATCACCGATCCAATGTCGAGTTGTGACAACAGTTCCTCGCAACCAAGACCAACACACCTATGAAGTTCATGACTCTAGGTTGAACCACTATCAAGTTCTCACCCGGAAACCAATTGTTGCGATATACTATGTTCAAGGGTCACTGTGACCTTGACCTTTGACCTGGTGAGTCCAACATCATAGGGTTCTTCCTCGCACAAGGCCAAACACGCCTGTAAAGTTTCATGACTCTAGGTTGAACCACTATCAAGTTATCATCCGGAAAACCAACTGTTGCGATATACTATGTTCAAGGTCACTGTGACCTTGACCTTTGACCTGGTGAGTCCAAGATCAATAGGGTTCTTCCTCGCACCAAGGCCAACACACCTATGAAGTTTCAATGACTCTAGGTTGAACCACTATCAAGTTATCATCCGGAAACCAATTGTTGCGATATACTATGTTAAAGGTCACTGTGACCTTGACCTTTGATCTGGTGAGTCCAAGATCAATAGAGTTCTTCCTCGCACCAAGGCCAACCCACCTATGAAGTTTCATGAATGTAGGTTGAACTACTATCAAGTTATCATCCGGAAAGGAATTGTTGTGATTTACTATGTTCAAGGTCACGTTGACCTTGACCTTTGACGTAGCGAGTCCAAAATCAATAGGGTTCTTCCCCTCACCAAGGCCAATCTACCTATGAAGTTTCATGAATGTGAGTTGAACCATTATCAAGTTATCATCCGGAAACCAATTGTTTAAGATTTACTACGTTCAAGGTCACTGTGACCTTGACCTTCGACGTAGCATGTCCGAAATCAATAGGGTTCTTCCTCCCACCAAGACCAACATACATATGAAGTTTAATGAATGTGAGTTGAACCACTATCAAGTTATCATCCGGAAACCAATTGTTTACGCCCGCCCGCCCGCCATTCACCAAACTATAAGTCGAGTTTGACTTCGTCACAACTCGACTAACAAAGAGGAAAGCAGTCTGGAATCAGTGATAAAGCGGTACTGAAGATTATCAGAAAAGAAACCTAATATAGGATTCCCCTCTGAGCAAGTATATATAAACTGCTTTAAAGGCTCCCAGTTACAAGCAAAATTTAATCTGTTGTGACCAATATGTCGCCTTCCTAAGGCATCTAGAGCTGAACAGAATCAGACATGTTAACTCTCCCAGAATGCTCTGGAATATCCGAAATTTCAGTGTAGATCCCGGCCTCCCGGACAGGAATCAGTTTTGGACCAAAAATCCCGGAAAACAACAGTCGAATATGTCTTTCCCGTTGTAACTTATGTAAAATGTTCAGAGTCAAATCACATGCATTTCAAACTCTGGTAAAAACTCACGAAGCAGTAAAATATGGATTTAAGTTAAATTTATTTAAGAGAAGGATATTTTATGATATATATTTCAACAGTGTTCATGTTTATTTCTGTTTTTTTTCTTTGTAATCGGAGATTCGTGATCAATGTGCGAGTGTCGAAGTGAAAATAGGTGACTTCATTTAAAAAAATTGAAAACTCCACCTTCATTTAAATGCAGTTTTTTGGTAAATAAAATATAAGAAAAGAAATTAAATGATATATATTTATTTATTCATAGCTTTAATTCTCATCCCTTTTCCAAATCAAAATGTAAACAACACCTTGACCTCAACTCTTTAACACAGTTTAAAAATAGGTTAAAGTCACTTAGGATGCCAAAGAATTATGACTACACAATGGACTTATTTTCTAACACTACATTTATTCCGTTGTGCTGACTACAGAACTGTTAACTGTTGGCCGTCTGTACCCAAAAAATTTTGAATGGAAGTGGAAAAAAAAAAAAAAAATGCTTCATTGATGAAAAGAAAAGTTTTGTGCAAGGAACAATCGTCCACACATGCATGAAGGATTTTGATAAAGATACTTTTCCAAGTACTAATCTGCTTGAAGTAACTGAACATTGGGACATCTTTTCTGTTAATATTTCCAGACTTGGGAAATTATTAGCTTAGTAGACCGATAAAAGCAAACCACAGGTGGTGGGGCTCTGTGGGTGGGGGTTCATGAAGCTGAGGATGGGGGAGGGGGGGGGGGGGGGGCTAAATCAACAATTATTTTAGGATTTTTTTTGACATAGCATAAATGCATCAGCATAATTGACAACTAGATCTGGATAAAACCTGGTGTTAATGGTGGTCCATGAGCTGAAAATTTGCAAGTTTTTTTTCTTTTCTTTTTGTCCCAGTGTGAACTTTTCCCTGAAATCCATCACATTTCCCTGAAAATCACCGTCAGGTTCCCTGAAAAATTATTCTGGAGGTTAATTAACATGTCTGAACGGAATCATCTGTTCAAGACTCAAAACGAAGATAAAACTCCAACTTCCTTAGCAGAGATATTATAATAAAATCGAAAGCTTCTAAAATGTGTACCGAATCAAGAATACCTAGGCAGTAAAAACGTTGAAGGAATGACTGGGCAGAACATTGTTAATACGGAGATCGGACGAGAACTGGTTATATTAATAATATGTTACAACATTAAACTTGTCCAATCGAATCCGACAAGAAAGATATCAGAGAACTCAGACACGTCAGAGCCAACCAACAGGTGACCACATCCCAGTGTACAAGTGATTCCCAATAAATTAACTTCCAAACTGTAACTGTTCAAATCTACGAGAATGAGAGAGTAGGATTCCCCTTTGTGTACCGCTTCCGGTTGAAGACTGGATTCAGAACCTGGAATAGGATATGATTACAAGAGGCCCCAAAGGGGCCTGAGGGCACTCACCTGAAATGGTAGCCTAAATATCAACCCAGAGAAGTGATTTCAACAAGTTGCACCTGCTCCTCCTAAGAAAAGCTTATACCAAATATCCAAAGATTCTGATCAGTGGATCTAAAAAAAAAAAGAAGATCTTTAAAGAATGTCCCTCATATTGAACTAAGTTATAATTCGGTCTCCCACAGGGAGCCCATATATGAACCCAGGGACTTGGCTTTAACAAACTTGAATCTCCCCCTCCCCCCTCCCCCCCCCCCCCCCCCCCCCCCCCCCCAAGGATGCTGCACACCAAATATCAAAACATTCCGACTGCTGGATCTAAAGAAGAAGATTTTTAAAGAAAATTCCTCATTTTGAACTATGTTACAATTCAAGCTCCCACAGTGAGTCCAAATATGGACCTAGGGACATGGCTTGAACAAACTTGAATCTCACCACCCAAAGGATGCTGCATCCCCCTAAGGATGCTGCATATCAAATATCAAAACATTCCAACTGCTGGATCTGAAGAAGATTTTTAAAGAAAATTCCTTATTTTGAACTAAGTTATAATTCGGGCTACCACAGTGAACCCAAATATGAACCCAGGAACTTGGCTTGAACAAACTTGAATCTCACCCCCCAAAGCATGGTGCATACCCAATATCAAAAGATTCTGCCTGCTGGATCTTGAGAAGAAGATTTTCAAAGAAATTTGCCTGAAATGCACTAAGTTCAAATTTGGGCTCCTATACCGAGTCCAAATATAAACCCAGGGAGCCGATTTGAACAAACTTGAATTAGATCCACCCCACAATGTTGCATGCCAAATATCAAAAGATTCTGCCTGCTGAATCTGGAGAAGATTTTTGAAGAAATTTGCCTGAAATGCACTAAGTTCGAATTCGGGCTTCTATAGTGAGCCCAAATATGAATCCAGAGGGCCGATTTGAACAAACTTGAATCAGATCCACCCCACAATGTTGCATACCAAATATCAAAAGATTCTGCCTGCTGGATCTGGAGAAGAAGATTTTTTTAAGAAATTTGCCTGAAATGCACTATGTTCGAATTCGAGCTTCTATAGTGAGCCCAAATATGAATCCAGGGGGCCGATTTGAACAAACTTGAATCAGATCCACCCCTCAATGTTGCATACCAAATATCGAAAGATTCTACCTGCTGGATCTGGAGAAGAAGATTTTTTAAGAAATTGGCCTGAAATGCACTAAGTTCGAACTCGAGCTTCTATACTGAGCCCAAATATAAACCCAGGGGGCCAATTTGAACAAACTTGAATCAGATCCACCCCACAATGTTGCATACCAAATATCGAAAGATTCTGCCTGCTGGATCTGGAGAAGAAGATTTTTTAAGAAATTTGCCTGAAATGCACTAAGTTCGAATTCAGGCTTCTATAGTGAGCCCAAATATGAATCCAGGGGGCCGATTTGAACAAATTTGAATCAGATCCACCCCACAATGTTGCATACCAAATATCAAAAGATTCTGCCTGCTGGATCTGGAGAAGATTTTTCAAGAAATTTGCCTGAAATGCACTATGTTCGAATTCGAGCTTCTATACTGAGCCCAAATATAAACCCAGGGGGCCGATTTGAACAAACTTGAATCAGATCCACCCCACAATGTTGCATACCAAATATCAAAAGATTCTGCCAGCTCGATCTGGAGAAGAAGATTTTTTAAGAAATTTGCCTGAAATGCACTAAGTTCGAATTCAAGCTTCCATACTGAGACCAAATATAAATCCAGGGGGCCGATTTGAACAAACTTGAATCAGATCCACCCCACAATGTTGCATACCAAATATCAAAAGATTCTGCCTGCTGGATCTGGAGAAGAAGATTTTTTAAGAAATTTGCCTGAAATGCATTAAGTTCGAATTCAGGCTTCTAGGGGGCCGATTTGAACAAACTTGAATCAGATCCACCCCACAATGTTGCATACCAAATATCAAAAGATTCTGCCTGCTGGATCTGGAGAAGAAGATTTTTGAAGAAATTTGCTTGAAATGCACTAAGTTCGAATTCGAGCTTCTATACTGAGCCCAAATATAAGCCCAGGGGGCCGATTTGAACAAACTTGAATCAGATCCACCCCACAATGTTGCATGCTAAATATCAAAAGATTCTGCCTGCTCGATCTGGAAAAGATTTTTTAAGAAATTTGCCTGAAATGCACTAAGTTCGAATTCAGGCTTCTACAGTGAGCCCAAATATGAATCCAGGGAGCCGATTTGAACAAACTTGAATCAGATCCACCCGACAATGTTGCATACCAAATATCAAAAGATTCTGCCTGCTGGATCTGGAGAAGAAGATTTTTGAAGAAATTTGCCCGAAATGCACTAAGTTCGAAATCAGGCTCCTATACTGAGCCCCCAATATGAACCCAGGGGGCCGATTTGAACAAACTTGAATCAGATCCACCCTACAATGTTGCATACCAAATATCAAAAGATTCTGCCTGCTGGATCTGGAGAAGAAGATTTTTTAATCGTTTTCCCATTGCCTACAGTGTTAAAAAGTGCTGACTCAGCACTTTTTCAAGTCCTGAAAAAAGTGCCTTGTGATCAAACCGATTGGAATTTTTTTTAACCATTCTATTCTACTGGATAAAAGTAAGCTTTATACAAAATAAGAATTCTCTGTGCCGTGTAGTTTTGGAGATATGGCAGTTTTAAGGTTTTTCCTATTTTTAGCTCCCAAGGTTCCCATGGGGCAATGAGAAAATTTTTTTTTGCATTAATCAACTACTTATGACCCATTATCATCTCATATCAAATTTGGTTCAAATCGACCCGACAGTTCTGAAAGTTAAAAAATTTATAGTAATTTATATATTTTTTATACTTACCAATGACCCAGACATAGCTGGTGCTAACTCTTAAAATATAGGGCCAAACACAAATTTTGCCCCCCAATCCCCAAAATTTGCATCTAAAACTAAAGAAAACATGTCCTGAAAGGCCCTCCACACTTCGCCCCTACTGCGCATGCGCAGTGTCAAGGACGTTCCGAAATTGGCGCCATTAATCATTCTAATAACCAGTGCCTGGTAAGCGCTATGTACTCAGCGGGGAGGCAAGAGTTCCCAACTCCTGGGAGGGCCATCCCCGTCTGGGTCATTGGTAAGTATAAAAAATATATAAATTACTATAAATTTTTTAACATTTTTATACTGTACCAATGACCCAGACATAGCTGAATAGTAAAAAGGCTGGAGGGCCAAGGACATAGAGCAAAATGGAATACGCTCAATAAAATAAAATAGAGTCATCCCCTGTAGGGAAAAGAAGTAATAGGCCTTACATGTATCTTTCTTATTTATGATAAATTAGAAAGATACAACACCTTCCAAAAATTGAGCTTCATACATCCATGTACTCTATTAATATCCAATAATCCTTATACTAATAATTTTTAAAGTAAGCCAATAATAAAGTAAGTCTAGAGAATAGAGACTCTTATACTTCTAAAAGTGTGTGAGAATTGCATAATCATGTCCGTTGACATATGCAATATTCAAAGGCTATACTTTAAAAACTAAGACTTGAATGAATTTTATAAACTTAAACTTCTCACTAAACAACCATCCCAATAACAGCTCAGAATTACTAACTCCGGAGGAGGTATCCCCTTGTTTTCATAGTAAAAACAGGTGACCCAAGGGAACACCCTCCCCCCCCCCCCTTTTTCTTGCCCTGGGTCAAATAGCCCAGAGCGAAGAGGGCAGCCGAACGGAGACACTGCCGAAACAGACAGCCTACCTAGCTATAGTAGCAACTGTTAAGAGAATGACATTCTGAGCAGTAGATAATAGACCTAACAATAGAGGCCTCCAGAAATGGACTCGATATTTCTGAGATAAAATTCATGAATGGATGGCTGAGCGCAATGAGCAGCCTTCAAAAATCTATAATAGCAACACTATTAATGTAAGCCCAAGAAGTAGAAGAACTCTTACTTCATGAGCCGAAATCTTAAGCACAACTGCTAAGCTAATGATATACCATAAGCAGTACGCTAGTTAATAGAATCCATTAACAATAAAATGGAGCGTAACGTCCTTCTACTAGACATCAAAGACAGAAGAAGCTTACGCCCTTGTAATAAACAGATATTTGTTTATAAATACATAAACTGTACCCGGAAAGAGTAAAGGCCTATGCCCATACGAAGACGGAAGGACCTTAAAATAATAGGTTCCGGATAATAGGAGCCTAACTCTTATGCAACAATCCAACCTAAATAGTAACGGAAGTATTGATTCCGAAACTATGAAAGTGAAAATCATCCATCGATAGTGCATGAAACTCACTGACTCTACAGTAAAAGAGAAACCAACAGAATTACTGTCTAAAAGGTCAGAATTTGAAAACTACTGTTTCCAGAGGCTCAAATGATTACTTAGCTAAATAAGAACCGAAGTTAAAATCCATATAGGAATTTAATCTAAAGATTCTAAGTCTATTTATCAAAAAAGTTACTAACTGACTTAGATAAAGAGACAAAAGACTCAATTGTAAACTATAGTAGAGTGCATAGGTATGAGGTAACATAAACCTATAACCTAAATAACACAGGCTGCAGTAGATCTTGTGAAACAAGTATACTAAAAAAATAGCAATGAGTAGTATGGAGGGATCAACCATATGAACATAATGATCCCTACACCACGACGGAAGAGCCTCCACTTTAGTCGCATAGAATAGCGAAGAAGAGGATCTCCTATAGTAAGAAATCGCGTCCAAAGCTCGTCCAGTACAGTGCATACAATGCAATACGGACCACACAACGGAATACATGAAGGTTGCGACCTTGCTGGTTGTGATAAAGATGACACGATTTACCCAGTGAAAAAAGATCCTCACATAGAGGAAGATTTCACGTTAAGATCCACAGTAGACAAGAGAGTAAATTACTCATGATCTCTGTGAAGATAGAGATGCTATCAACAGAAATGTATAGTGGTTGTTTATCTTAGCAATACCTGCTAAAACAACAGCGCCGGAGGATACGCGTATCCTATCATTCCGTCCTATAGATCAATAGAGCGTTAACAGTATTAGCTCAGAGATCTGGACAAGCCAACACATACGTCTGCAATTGATTAGCAAGCTGTGTCATAAATAAAACATCATTGGGCGCTCCCATAGATAGCAAATCTGATTAAATACTTGTTTGTTGAGAGTCCATTCTGACAGCAACAAGCGACCCGTAAGAGAACGGGAGTGCGATAAAACAATCAGACGACCCAGAATATGACGGACCAAAACTGAACTTGGTGTACTATAACCAACAGACGGATTCTTTCCATTAAATTGAATAACGGAAACGAAAGAGTGCCTCCCTGGTTCCGGAGATACGCCACTACTGTCGAATTAAAGGACAGGAATTTGGGCATGCGTTTCTGAATAATGTTCATGCAATGACATAAAGCAAGCCTAAAAAACATTATTCCGCGGAAGTTAAACTGATAGCTAAAAGACTGCGGAACCCAAAGACCCTGGCACTTCGAATCCGTAGGGATCAGTATATATCCCAATCTGTTTGACTGGCAACCGTCATAACAGCCACACTCGGGTCCGGCAACTGCGGCGGCACTCTGAGTCAACCACCGAATGTTTGCCCCAGTCTGAATCTCTTGTAACACTAGATAGACAAGAGAATGTATAATTCAAGCAATTCATGGATTGCCGGAAAGTTGCCGTCGAAGAGAAGCTCCTCCGAGAACGAAGCGACTCTGAGAGAGTTCTTAACCTACTATACTATCCACGCGTGGATGTAGCTAGGGCTGCATCACGTCTAACCAACTCCAATCAGCCACTGAAGGGCGGAGTTATACGTGAACAAACTACTGCCCTCAAAAGAAATTACATTGAGAATAATATCCCGTAAATCTTTTCTTGAAGACGTAATGATAACGCCTCAGTAAGGCGGATTACGTATAATAAAGCGTCTAAGTTAAGTCTACTATACATAATGTCGTTCCCAACATTGAAATTGGAAAAGACATAAACGGCGAAAAAGAATATATGCAGTCTTTAATCACCGTCTAGACGCATATGAACTCTCGGTATGCCCTGCTCTGCCAAAATAAACTATATGTAAAAAAGATAAAATGGCAGAAATGAGCCACGCGGACAAGAAACTAAACTATCATGCTTAGTAGCAGGCTTGTATATATATAAATATATAGCGTCGAAAAATAAAACACATGTTGTAATGACAATATTGGACTGCGTCGGTAAGTCAGGGACAAAGTCCCTGTACCGATCGAAAAATCCGAGTCCAATGACGCTATAAGTCTCTTATCCAAGATCGCAGCAATGAAGTCCGAAAAATAATCACTGGAAGAAATGCCAGAAGATAAGAAAGGCATCTTCCGATACTACTAAAGGGAAAACTCGAAATCTTTCGAATCCCTTTCGCCATCCTGTCGGACCCTATAAAGCGTTCGGTCGTCCGTAGCTTGATGCAACCGCGGACCGCACCGACCCAGTGCCGTCGGATAATTCCTGATTCGACCGAGAAACCGTCAATTGCTGGGATGCTGCGAAACAACTGTGCTAACTCGGATAGCACGTCCGTCACTGAGGCCTGAGGAGCAGCGGTCTTACGATGCATTGCCGCAGAAAGCTCCGAGATCGTTACCCCGTGCATACTTCCAATATGCGAGCGAACGGAGTGTATAGGCCTCGTGTCCCTTGGCTACCGGATGGCGCGACCTATTCGCTGTGGAATCACTGAATGCCGAAACTGATCGGATACTCGAGGTCACGTAGCCAATGTGCGGTCGTGTGCCCTGCTGTGAGGATGAGGAAGCATTAAAGACAGTCTCTCGGACTGTCAATATAACGGAGCGTCCCGAGCAACGGACATATGCTCCGAATGTAAAATATCTGAACCACAACATGCGGTCCCCTATGTTGTTGGCTTCCTCCGATCTGTCCTCAATCTGCCGTCACTGGGTGAGTACTAAAGTAATTAAAGTGCTCGCATCACCCAAATCTCCTTCCTAGACCGCAACGGATGAACCCGGCAGCCGAACCATTCGATGAATGTACGCTACACCGGGTGAGCTAGCGAATGTCACTCCGTAAGCGATAGACATATTCCATGAGCACATATTGCCGCTAACTCTTCATTAACTATGACGACAGAGGCACACTTTTGAAAGACATCTCCATAACTCTTCGAACAAGAAACCAGAAATGCTTGGATAGCAAGCATAAAATAATAATATATATAGCGTCGTTCAATAATTCGATAGTTTGCGTGACATTATTGGACTAAGTCGGAACTGAGGGACGATGTCCCTGAACCGAACCAAAAATTTCTAAGTCCACCGACGCTATCAGTTTCTTATCCGGCATCGCAGCATATGTTGTTCCGAAAGGGAAAGCTTGAAATCCACCGAATCCCTTTCGGTATCCCGTCGGACCGGATGAAAATTTTCGGACGTCCGTACCCGCTTCCGCGGAGCGTCCCGACCCAGCATCGTCGGATAAAATATATGCGACAGATTCAGTTGATGCTGGGATGCTGCGATAAACTGTGCTATTAAGGAAAGCACGTCCGTTCCCGAGGCCTGTGCCGTAGCGGACTTACGATGCATTGCCGCTGGAAGCTCCGTGTACGTTGACTCCCGCACACTTCCTATGCGAACGTCCGGAGTCTGCAGTCCTCGAGTCCCCGGCTACCGACCCAGCGCTGTCGGATAATTCTCGATCCGACACCGTTTCTGTCGGCTGCTGGGATGCTGCGATAAGCTGTGCTATGTGCACAAGAATGTCCGGCGTCGAGACCTGCGGAGGCGCAGACTATCGCTGCTTCGCCGAGGGTAGCTCCGCATCAGATGGCTCCCGCATACTTCCTATGCGAACGTCCGGAGTCCATCGGTCTCGAATCCCTGGCTGTCGGATGGTGTGACCTGGTCGCCGAAGAATCCTTGATCGGCGAAGCTGGTAATATATCGGCGGTCACGCAGCCAAGGTGCGGTCGTGTGCGCTGACGAGAAGAGGAAGCCTTAGCAGTCTCAGCGGACTGCCTATACAACGGAGCGTCCCGAGCGACGGACGTATGCTCCGCTAACGACACATTTGTACCACAACATCTGGGGCCAGATGTTGTTGAACGAGAGAGGGGCCTCTCTCGCTTGCCGTCCGGATGGACCGGAACGAGCTATGAACCGGACTAAAAGGCTTCCTCCGTTCTCCCTCCGATCCGCCGTCACTGGGTGTGCATTAAGTTAATTTTATAGTGCTCGCATCACCCCAAAATTCCTTCTAGACCGCAACGGACGAACCCGGCTGCCGAACCATTCGGTGAATGGACGCTACACCGGGCGAGCTAGCGGACGTCAAAGGCCGTCGAACCTACTAGGGTCCTCTTAGGCAATTGGCGTATCACATGAGCACTTTTCCGCTAGCCCTTCATTAATTGTGACGACGGAGGCACACTGTTGGAAGACATCACAGATACATCACCCTAATCTTGATCGTCTGAAATAGAAATTGATAAAGTAGAGTGACCCTGCGGGGAAAGGACCGGAGTGTCCAAATCCCCAACAACATACCGTGACATACGCTTCCCATATTGTCATCGAAATCATACGATACAGAACAGGAGTTAATGCGAGTACACTGACCACATATAGAATGATAATAAAGTCAGAGGAAGACTTCCTCTTAAAACAATTGATCAAAATCCTTTCAATGTGAAAAGAAAACAAGTCCTGGTACTCGCACTAACCCCTGGCAATCAAAATACATAATAATAATATGATCCATTAATATAGAAAAAATAATTGAAATCAAAATATTTTGAAAAAATATTTTTTCAGAACAGCCCAAGTTTCTGAAAAGTAACGTTGAGCCCCAATGGATCCCAAGCCTAAGTGTGGACAAAAATTTTAAAAATATTTTAAACAATTTATTCAACACTTACGAACAATAATAATGTATCTATTTATGATTAAAATAACATAAAGATATTATTATTTAGAAATCCCCCCCTCACACAGAGGGCTGTTGTAAATGTAAACAATGAGTGTAAAAACACTAAAATAAGACTCCAGGCACCCAGGCCCGAAATCAGTTACCAAAAATACACCATCTGATGCAAAACAGAGACTTCCAGGGAAGAAACTGCAGAACATCAGATGGTAGATGCAGAACACAATGCCTAACCACCCGTAGGTGAAGACGTAAACATGCGGAAAGAACAGAATTCATTCTGTTATTCAGCTAAAACTCCCAAGAAATTTTAGTAATAATAATTACAGAAACTATGCCAAAAGCATGGGAGAATAGCAAGGGGGAACTTAAAGGACAGGGAGAGAGGAAAAACACTTGAAAAAACAGTGTAACTAAATAATCAGAATGACAACAAAATGGCTGCTGCCTTGAAAATAGGTAACTTAACATAATTTCATTAAAAAATTTTAAGTTACAGCCCTGATAATATTCTGTCACACATTCTTTTCCTCTCCTCCTTTTCTATCCTCCTTAGAATCACCATTTCACTAATATTTATGTGTCTGGCATCATTTAAACTGAGATTTAAAAGCACAAAGATCAGTCAGATGTTAACTGATGAAGGGCCAAACTTAGAATGATTAATGGCGCCAATTTCGGAACGTCCTTGACACTGCGCATGCGCAGTAGGGGCGAAGTGTGGAGGGCCTTTCAGGACATGTTTTCTTTAGTTTTAGATGCAAATTTTGGGGATTGGGGGGCAAAATTTGTGTTTGGCCCTATATTTTAAGAGTTAGCACCAGCTATGTCTGGGTCATTGGTACAGTATAAAAATATAGAAATTTTAGGCGTGGCCAAAATTTTGCCCCTCCCATGACGAAGCCAAATAATGCCCGACAAACTTCTTTTGAACAAACATGAGTCTAAACCTCAAAAGGACTTTGTATACCACATATCAAGTCTCTGCTACTGGTGGTTCATTAAAAGAAGATTTTCAAAAGATTTGGCCATTTTTTCCCCACACCTCTGCTCAATATGAGCCGAAACCTATTTTGGATAAAAATCAAAATGTCCCTATATAACCACTACTTACATGAAATTTAATTAAAATGTGGCCAGTGGTTTAGGAGAAAGAGGCTCAAACACCACCCTCACACAGGACGACGGACGAAGAGTGATAAGAAAAGCTCACCTTGACTTTCAGTCAGGTGAGCTAAAAAACCCATAAAAGACCATCCCAATTTGAATCATTGTTCCGTAGGGCTGTTAAAACCAATGTTTCGGAGAATGAATATATACAACTCCGAATAATGAAGAAAAATAGAGAGGGCATATGCTTCGATGGCCTGTAGGGATATCCATTACTGATCCAAATAGTACATAAATCTCATAAACTGTTATACTGACACTGAGAAAGAATTTAAGAAAATCTATTCAAGAGATGAGTCTGCCTAAAGATTAACACATATTAAGCCATGCAACTAACAGAATCCCGCATCTGCCCTCGCCTGAATGCAGCATGTATCATTGGCATAATCAGAGTGATTAAAAATATACCAGGAAACTGAAGGAATAAAACAACGTTAATGCGATTTTATAACATGATGAATAAACTCATATACCATAACAGGAGCAGCTGACACTGAACAAACTTCTCAAGAGTGGACTAATTGCCATATTCGGAGAATGTCGCCCAGAAAAGCCGACATGCCTGCAGCACAGATTACCCGAAGGCTAGCAATACCAACCAAATGTATCCCATGAGAAAATTCGGAATCCAAAAACAGTTACTTATCTAATGAAAGTGTCAATGACACTGTAGCTTAACTTGTGTGTTGTGTTTGATGAAAAGGATAATGTTCAATATTTATGAAAGGATTATGAAATAAGACAAGAATTGTGATAATTGGGAATATGTTCATTTCTGTTCCCTGTATGCAATGTTTTTGATAAAAAATAATATGAGGTGTACATTGTACTAAAGAGCTGAGGGGTGGGTTAATATGACCTCACAGTTAATGTATGTGGCCCTCACAGTTAACGTATATCAACAAAAGTTACCAAGTTACAGTGAAATTATTCCAAGACGAGTCATCCTTTCAAGTTACATTGAAATCCCTTCATAAATATGGCCTGTAGACTGTGTTTTGGGCTTCGGGCCCCTGTAGCCGTCAGTTTCCCAGTTGCGTCCAAAGGGGACGTTCTCATCTAGACATTATATGAAGTCAACCTACCAAGTTACAAGGAAATCCCTTCATAAATATGACCTGTAGACTGTGCTCAAGGTTTTCAGGCTTCGGGCCCCTGAAGCCGTCACAGTTGACCAATCACGACCAAAAGGGGATGTCATCATCTAGGCATTATATGGAGTCAAACTAACAGGGTACAATGAAATCCTTCCATAAATATGACCTGTGGACTATGCTAAAGGTTTTGGGATCGGGCAGCCATCAAGACTGAATGATCGCGACCAAAAGGGGACGTTCTCATCTAGACATTATTTGGAGTCATCCTACCAAGATACAATGAAATCCCTTCATAAATATCACCTGTAGACTGTGCTAAAGATTTTCGGGCTTCAGGCCCCTGTAGTCGTCACAGTTGCCTAATGGTGTCCAAAAGGGGCTGTTCTCAACTAGACATTATATGAAGTCAACCTACCAAGTTACAATGAAATCCCTTCATAAATATGGCCTGTAGACTGTGCTAAAGGTTCTCGGGCTTCGGGCCACTGTAGACATCAGTTTCCCAATTGCGTCCAAAGGGGACGTTCTCATCTAGATATTATATGAAGTCAACCTACCAAGTTACAATGAAATCCTTTCATAAATATGACCTGTAGACTGTGCTAAAGGTTTCTGGGCATTGCGCTCAGGCAGACATCATGGTTGAATGATCGCAACCAAAAGGGGACATTCTCATCTGGCATCATCTAGAGTGATCCTACGAAGTTACAATGAAATCCCTTCATAAATATGACCTGTTGACTGTGCTCAAGATTTTCGGGTTTTGGACACCTGTAGCCATCACAGTTGACCAATCACGACCAAAAGGGGATGTCATCATCTAGGCATTATATGGAGTCAACCTAACAAGTTACAATGAAATCCTTCCATAAATACGACCTATAGACTATGCTAATGGTCTTTGGGCTTGGGCAGCCATAAAGGCTGAATGATCGCAACCAAAAGGGGATGTTCTCATCTAGACATTATTTGGAGTCATCCTACCAAGCTACAATGAAATCCCTTCCAAATTATGACCTGTAGACTGTTCTAAAGGTTTTCGGGCTTCGGGCCCCTGTAGCCGTCACAGTTGCCCAATCGTGTCCAAAAGGGCATGTTCTCATCTAGACATTATATGAAGTCAACTTACAATGAAATCCCTTCATAAATATGACCTGTAGACTGTGCTAAAGGTTTTCGGGCTTTGGGCTCAGGCAGCCATCACGGTTGAATGATCGCAGCCAAAGGGGACAATCTCATCTGGGCATCATCTGGAGTGATCCTACGAAGTTACAATGAAATCCCTTCATAAATATGACATGTAGAATGTGCTCAAGGTTTTCGGGCTTTGGGCACCTGTAGCCATCACAGTTGACCAATCACGAACAAAAGTGGATGTCATTATCTAGGCATTATATGGAGTCAGCCTAACAGGTTACAATGAAATCCTTAAAATAAATATGAGCTTTTGCCTATACTAAAGGTTTTTGGGCTCGGGCACCCATCAAAGGCTGAATGATCGCGATAAAAATGGGACATTCTCATCTAGACATTATTTGGAGTCATCCTACCAAGTTACAATGAAATCCCTTCATAAATATGACCTGTAGACTGTGCTAAAGGTTTTAGGGCTTCGGGCCCCTGTAGCCGTCACAGTCGCCCAATCACGTCCAAATGGGAACTTTCTCATTTAGACATTATATGAAGTCAACCCACCAAGTTACAATAAAATTCCTCAATAAATATGACCTGTAGACTGTGCTAAAGGTTTTTGGGTTTCGGGCTCTGGCAGTCGTCACAGTTGGCAGATCACACCCAAATGGGGAAATTCTTATCTAGACATCATAAGGAGTCATCCTACCAAGTTACAATGAAATCCCTCCATATTAAACATGACCTGCAGACTGTGCTAAAAGTTTTTGGGTTTCGGGCTTGGGCAGACATCACGGTTGACAGATCATGCCCAAAAGGGGACGTTCTCATCTAGACATTATACAGAGGCATCCTACCAAGTTACAATGAAACCCCTTCAAAAATACGACCTGTAGACTGTGCTAATGGTTTTGGGGTTTTTGGGCTCAGGCAGCCATACCGGTTGACCGATCGTGACCAAAAGGGAATGTTTCATCTAGACATGACCCCAAACCTGCATATGAAATTTCATGACGATCAGACAAGAACTGCGGGGTGTAGTCCGTGCTAAAGGAAAATGTGAACAGACTCACAGATTCACAGACTAACAGACTTCCACACGCATGATGGCAATAGCTTATCTTGACTTTGTCAAGTTAAGCTAAAAATCATATGCTTGGATATGAAGTATGATCAAACGACTGCAGATTGCAAATCAACTAATGAATGGTTATGCCCCTGAAGTCGCCATTAGAACAATAACCTTCCACCAATCGGAGAGCAATGGAAGACTTGAATATAATTGAAGGAATACGAACCTTACAGGGAAGAGAACTACGTCCTGCCCTGTAATTGCCTCTTAACATATGGGTGTTGGGGTGGGGGGGGGGGGGGGGGCAGGGGGGTGGTCAACGTAATATCATATATCAAATCCCACACCCATATTACTTGATTCACTAGATAAGTATGGCCGGTGAAATAATACTAAAGCTTGGAACTGTGAAAAATCCCTTTTATCAACTATAGGAAAAAGGAAATCTCACGCTACATTCCCGAAGTTATTCTCAATAAAAGAGCATCAACAGAGAATAGAAGCTTATCATAACAGAATAACTGGTCAAATAACCAAGCATGACATTTTTTTTGAGCCGGCGTGACTCCTAAAGCTCTCGTCCGAGTCATCTTGAATAGTATAAGACAGTAGGGCTCCATCACGTCTGACCAACACTATGTTGCCACGAAAGGAAAGAGAGGAACGTGATGAACATGGCGCTATTGCACGGAATACACCCGATGATATAGTGTTGCCATATCCCTTGAAATCAACCAGGGCCCTAAAGAATACACCATACAGATATAATATCCATAATCCTCTGAGTGGAATCATAATTCACGCCGATAGATTGGACATAAAATGAAGCGGGCAATGAAAAACAAAGTTCCGGCACCCGATCAAAGAAACCTAGATGAACTCCTTGTGCCTCATCCCGATTGTTTGCAGGAAACATATTCCAGAAAAAAGGAACTGACAACAGGCACAAGAAAGAACGCTCATAATTTCTCACAAGACTAATATGGCATCACCAATAGGGCTAAATGCCTCTGACAACTAAAACAAAAAACACTGTTAAGGAAATAACAACCTCTTTCCTTATAACGGCACCTTGTTCAAGAGGACGGTAGTCTCAGCCTAGCTGATGTAACTTAAGGTCTTCCTATCCACGAAGACAAATATCTGGGTGTAAACTGGGGCCTCGGAAGCTCACTTAATGGAGACTTACAATGTTAGCAGCTAATGATAAGAGAAAAAACACCGCTCATAATTCTCACTAGGAAACTATGGCATCAACAATAGGACTAAATGTCTGTGACACCTAAGAATACAACAACGAGAAGGAAGAAACATACTCTTTTCTTCTAACGGCCCTCATTCCAAAAAGACAGCGGTCTCAGCCTAGCTAGCCCAGCTTAGAAGTCTTCATATCCGTGAAGACAGATATCTGGGTGTAACCTGCAGCCTTGGAAAGCTCACTAACGGAGACTTATGACGTCATAGAAAAAGACCGCTCTTAATTCACATAAGGCTACTTTGGCATCAATAATAGGACTAAATGCCTCTGTCGCCTAAGAACACAGAGAAGGAAAAAACATACTTTTTCCTTCTAACAGCCCTATTCCAAAAAAGACAGCGGTCTCAGCCTAGCTAACGCAGCTAGCGATCTTCCTATTCGTGAAGACTGAATCTGAGTGTAATCTGCGCCCTTGGAAAGCTCACGCAACAGAGACTTACGTTGGAACTGCAAAAATTCCGCTACGGCTGATATGAAGACGCAATAAGACATACAATTAATTTTGGTACAAAATAACCACTGGCAGCCATCTTTAATTTTGGACCGCGCCCAGAAACACTCGTTCTCGTCCCAAGGTGATAACAAAGGTACCCAAGAAGTTTCGTGAAGATCGGTTAATAAATACAGCCCCTAACCCGAGCCGTATTGACATGTGTGCTTACTGTGTGAAAGTAGCACTGAAAAAATCAAAGTTCATCTAATTTGCAGAATTTCTGCACGAGAAAAACATCTGTATTATATGTGATGTATTCCATGTTACTAAACATTCAGACAAAAGTTTATTCGATTCAGAACTTTCATACAGAAGTTCTGAATAAAAAACTGATTGCACTAACCAAGGTACAAAATGGCTGGTGGTGGCCATCTTGAATTTCGGAACGCACCCAAAAACACTCATTCCCGTCCCATGGTGATAACAAAGGTCCTCAAGAAGTTTTGTGAAGATCGGTTCATAAATACTACCTCTAGCCTGAGCCGTATTGAATTGTTGGACAGACAGATTGACGGATGGACGCATGCACAGATACATGGACGGAGGCACAGAGTCGCAATCCAGTATGTGCGGTTTTAAAACAAACCACATACTTATTTATCTACAAGAGTTTAACTTTAAGGGCCCAGTTCCTAGTTTGCTGAATTTTCTTGTCTTAAACGTAGAACGTGCAGGCTCTTATTGGATGGTTGTGTTGATCAGGGATGGGGTATTCGTATTCGGTATTCAGTCGTATTCAATACATTTTTTCAAGTATTCGAATGTATTCAGTATTCATGCAATTTTAAAGTATTTGTATTCGAATACAGTCAAATTTGAGGTGTATTCATGAATACTTTTTGAATACTTTTCTTGTTTTTATTACACAAGTATACAGTATTTGTAAAAAAAATATTGTGATTATCTCTATTAGAAAGTAGTAAAGAATTAAACTAATACTTTTGAAGTACCTTTTAACAGCAACAGGCTAATTCACTTTAATGGCTGTTTCAAATAGCTTGTTTGTCTTGACCTTCAAAGAAATGTTTCTTAGCAGATGGCCAGGAATGATATGGATTCATGATCAAGACAATGGTTAGATAAAAGACTAATTGTTCAAAGCTCCATTATCCATTGCTTAATTGATTTTTGTGAAAAACACTGGCCATTTTTTTTTTCTCACCAGCAATGTATGTTTAAATATTAATAAAAGACATGAAGCAAAGAAGCCACAATTAACAGACATTATTGTAGGTCATAAAATGCAGTTTAGAAGAAAAAAACTTGAAAAAAATACTCCAAAAATTGTGTTAATTTCTCACAGTTCCCTATTTAATGATTTTATTTTTCCATTTTTTTTTTAAATTGAAAAACATGTTTACTGTGTATTGACTAAACAACAAAATATTGGATGAGTACCTGTGTACATTTTGCTAATTGCTTTGTAAATAAATTGATATTTGATTTTATTTCTTTTGTTTGTCATTAATACCAACTTATGTCAATTGATTGGATTCTAAAGGATTAAGAGATCCATCCTCTGAAAAACTAATTCTTCACCTATAATCCCTTATACCCTTAATCCCAATAAGAATGATCAAATTATCATCCATTTACAAGAAATAATTTTGAAAAGTATTCAAGTATTCATATTTGTATTCATGAATACATTGTAAAGTATTCGTATTCAAATACATTTGAAATTTGTGTATTCGTATTTGTATTCATAAAATTTCAAAGTATTCGTATTCGTATTCAATACATTTACAATGTATTCGCCCCAACCCTGGTGTTGATGGAAAATACAGCACCTTGGCAGTGGTTTGTTGTGAGGTCATGTCTAGACATTATTGCTATGTCATAGTGTTGCCTTATTATGAGGGTGCAAAAAATAAGTAGAATTCTCCAGGACTTTAACCTTTTGAACCCTGATTTCCTGGAATGGTATCACCTTTACGTACACTTACAGTGAGATGGGAAAGTCCAATATAAATATACAGGGAGGATAAAACCATAACTGCAGTCTGCAGCCAGATGGCTGCAGACTGCAGTTATTATTTTATCCCATAAATGGCCGTTTATTCGAACAATAAAGGCCTTTGATAAATTTTTGCTTTAATTACCTAGTAGGGCGATAAATTTTCCCCATAGGTTTAACACACGAAAAATTTATCAGCCTAGTAGGGAGTTGGAAACAGACTATACTATGTTGACCTCTGGCATTCCATTTAAAAGGTCGGGATATCTTGACCTGATTTACGCGTATCAGAAATCTGCGGAAACGAAGCGATAATCATCACTTAAACGTAATTAAATGAGTTGTACCGACATAAGAATATATGCCGCATGTAAGACATCCATTGCGAGCAAACAATAAAGAACACTCATACTTAATTAACAAAAGATTTAAAAATAAAACTTGATTTAATGCCAGTACTGAATGGTGTAAAGTTAATTTTGGGATGTATGGGGGCGGTACGATTTACCAAATAAGGGAAGTACACGTAAATTCGAAATGAACCAATGTTTTTCAAACGCTGACCATAGCTTAAATGTTTAGTTGTAGAATATATGACACATTTCAACACTGCCTAACAATAAAACGAACAACAAGCAACGAAGAAAACACAAATTATATCAATCGAAACCCTGCGTTGAAAAGCATACAATATGATGATTGATGTTTCATTTGACATTTCCCCAAATTAGGAACTGCCAAATTAGGAAAATGTAAATAAACAAATGCATGTGCCGTCTGCTCTGTTTGTAAAAGTGAAGTTGAATCGATCACGAAAAAACAAAAATAAACAAGAAAAATAAGAAAGATAAAAATGTATTGAGATTTCACAGTGACCAGTGACTTTTTTGAGGAGGAAATGGACTCTAATTCCGAAGTTATAACACAAAATGAATTGGATTGCAGTACTGGATATGGCAATAATTTAGACAATATTAGCAAGCCTACCAGTACCACCAGTACCGGCACCAATCATAACAATATCAATGACAAAAGTGGCACTGGCAACCCTATTGACCTTCTTTTGTTGTCCATCAACCCAGATGATTTTTTGTCTGACTTTGAATGCGAGGTAGAAAATGAAAATACACAGCAGAATACTGAAACAATTGAAGTTGAAAATAATTTAATGATGCAGCCTGTTATTGTTGATGCAGAAACTGAAAATGTCCCCACATTAACACCTCACAAGTCTGAAGAGACAAATGACACTGTACATGTAGTTGAGACTGATACAAGTGATGAAATATCCAGATTCTTAAAATTTAACAATGAAACTGTAAATGATTTTATATCAAACCAAGACAATAAAAATACAGTGAGAAAATCAATGATTGATATAAAATTATTCAAGCAATTTCTTCAGATAAATGGGGAAAAGCATGAAATACATTAAATTCCACCAACCGAACTGGACCCTTTAATTGCTAACTTCATTCTCAGTCTAAGAAAAAAAGATGGTGGGGATTTTGAGCCAAGCTCCCTTGGAGGGCTAATTTCAAGCACTGATAGGTACTTAAGGCGACACAAGTATGGCACTTCTGTGATGAACAGAAATGACGATTTTTTTGATACTGCTCGACGTGCACTTGATGCAAAGCAGAAACAACTTAAGAAGTGTGGGAAGGGAAATAAACCATTTAAAGCTGAAGCAATAGCTGATAGTGAGCTCCAAATTTTGTATGAAAAGAGAATTGTCAGCTTAGAAACTCCCGAAGCAATTTTGAACGCTCTGTGGTATAATAACACTGTACATTTTGGACTGCGTGGTGTGACTGAACATTACGATTTGCAGTGGGGTGACATTTCTTTAAAAACAACAGCTGATAATAAAAAAAATCCTTGAACTCAATGAACGTCAAACTAAAACAAGGACTGGTGGTGATGTCCGAAATATCCGTGAAATACCTCCCAGGATGTACAGCACGTTTGTTGGGGAATTATTTTTCAACAGAAATGTACCACTGCGCCTTGTTTATTTTTTGCAATGTTGTCTTGTCGATCGAAATGGACCAATGTTCTCTTCACTTCGAGTTATGTTTTGTAGCGAATAACAGCACTATTTTGCCGCCACTGCTTTGTAAACGATTTACGGGATAAACAAAATAAAGGTATAGTGTTTTCAAGTAAAAAATTTATTCTACTGGTAGGATTAAGAATTAAACAGACTCGCCAGAGGCTCGTTGGTTTCGTTCTTAATCCTACTCGTAGAATAAATTTTTTACTTGAAAACACTATACCTTTATTCTATATTTATCATCAATGCTCTGTGTATTGCAAAAAATAAGTAGAATTCAATGACACTTTCAGAATCTATGAAAAGAATTAAAACACTTTTTCATTATTTCCATTTCAAGAAAATCATTTGAGAGAATCGATTCGTTCCCATGAATTTTAAGCCCTGAACTGACGAAGGTCGGAAATAGGCATTTAGGGATAGCCATTCCATATCTTATCCCAGCCCAGCAAGGTAATGTTATATACATATATGTGCATGTGTGGTATTGAATATAAATGTTTACTCACCATCGTACATGATGTGATGTTTATATTAATCATATCCATGAAAAACTGAAATGAAATATTAAACACATATATATCACTGTGATGTATATTATAAAAATGTTAATAATGAATGCATAAGGCCTACAAAAGTTAAAAATCTGCTTCTCAGGTCCTCCCGCATGTTCAATTTGACTGCCACATACTCTTTTTTATACCAATTTAAACTTTAAATACAAAGTTAATATGCATTTGTTTATGCCAGATAAATTACCCCAGTTGATAAAATGGATAAAACACAGCACTACCCATGCTTTTTTAAAACATGAAACAAACCAAATACAATACAGTCACCGTGGACTGGCCACTTTCCACGGGTGGGCAATATTTCCATGGTCGCAATAACATTAGATTCAAAACACTAATTACAGGAATAATCATGCAAAATTTAATTAATGAAGCACCGGGTACAACACGGTGCTTCATTAATGAAAATTTTGCTGATAATGATTTTAATTACTTGGTAAACGCATGCGTGGACATCACTGCCCACGTGTGGATTAAGACCAATCCACGGCGAGTGTACTGTATATGAATTTCTGAGGGTAAAGAAATAATAAATATAAAACCAGAGGTCTAAAATGAACCTAAAGCTCTCACCTGGAACAAGTTGTCTACAAGGAATAAGGGTATTAGTGTTGAGGGATCAGAAAGACTGAGGCAAAAAGGAAGTGTCACCTTGTATATGTGTGCAAGCGGCTATGACTGACACCACAAAAGCTCTGAAAAGTTAAGTCAGTTTTTCAACCCCACTCCCAGCATGCATCCTACATTAGGCTTGAGATTATGCTGAAAAATGACAAAAGGGCTTCACTCCGAAAAGGATGGTTAAAATGTTGGATTGAAATTCGCAGAAAAATTCCTAGAAGCCATCAGTTGTGTGAAGAAATGGAGTCAAATGGCAGTCGACAAGGATATCATTGAGATAGGGTTTTTGACAAAAACTAGAACTTTCTGGTTGTGTAGCCTTACACTCTCATAAACAGATGCAATCATTAATGAAAACAGAATATTCGAATGAGATAAAATCTGTTTTCTTACCAAATATCAAAAGATTATGACTGGTGGGCTGAAAGAAGATATTTTAGGCCTATATTCCTCATATTTCATTAAGGTTAGAGCTGGGGGTTAACCGTAACCACGGGTCAGGAACGGTTGTGCAAGACTACCAAAAATCACAACCGCACGCGCTCTAATAAACACAACCGCAAATTCGGTTTTAAAATTCCAGTGCGTTCCGACAGAAATAAAATGAATATCGAATTACCAAAATGACCACATAATTCACTTCAATTTAATAAATATGCATTTGCTCAATACAATTTAATTAATATTCATGACCTGTCTACACCAACAGTAGAGTATTTTCAAATGTTAATCAGTTTATCAAATGCATTTTCCTTTGTTGAACTAGAACTTGCTACTTTTTCTTCATTTATACTGTCCGATATAAATTTATTTCTACTCGTAATTTTGAAAGCTTGAACTCCAAAATCAGTTTAAAATTCACAGTTGAAGTTGAATGGAAATTTAGGGTTACAATGGCCTAAATGAGTGACTTTTACTCAATAAAATGTTTAGAGTCGGTATAATTTTTTTTTTTTTAGGGTCAGTCGAGTTCACAAACGTCATCCCACACACCTGTGCTATTGGGCCAAGGAGAGGCATTAATATAATTTGCACAACTTGCTCACCAATCCTTGGTAAAACAAATGAGCTCGATATTTACATCATATAAATATAAGGCTAAATACCTAAAAACATTTCTAAAGGATAGGCTAAAAGATAGTACAGAGGAGCCCACTCAATTGGATATCTCTTAACTGAATAACCCTGTTAATTGAATATAATTTCTCAATACAAAACCATTTACTATACCTCCAGTACAAATTTGTCCTGTTAATTGAATATAGGTTACAGAGTAAACTCCTGTTAATTGAATAAAAAATTTTGTAACCTGTCGAGACATTACCCTGATTTGCCCCAGTTTTCCTTTGTTTACAGACTTATTTAGCCTGAGTACAAGCATTTAATCTATTATATCTTGTTTGACAGAGCTCATGGAGCTCTGTCAAACAAGATATAATAGAATAAATGCTAAGTTTATATCTAGAAAACAGGAAAGTGAAACAATCCCTGTTAATTGAATACCCCTGTTAATTGAATAATTTTCAATGGCAAAGTGGCTCAGGGTATTTGATGACTGGATTCGCATCGCAAAATGCTAGTCAAAAATGGCCAAATGCTAACCATTTTTCTTTCATATTGGCCTTATATTCACTATTTATCATTACTTTTTGAAACCAAGATGGAAACTGCTAATCAAATTTTTAAAAACAAAAAATACCCTGTGGCTATTCAATTAACAGGGTTCCACTGTAATAGCATTTCCACGAGAAAAGGTCTCGTTTTATAAGCATAGGCTCAAAATGTACAAGACAAAGTCCACCATCGATGTTACAGAATATTTAAAAAAAAATGGAAGAAATACAAAGCCTAAGTAAATGTACCAAACGGGACAAGTACATTTAACCCTTTGAACCCTGGTCGTATCTTCCATATTAGTTCAATGACAGCAACTGGAAGAGTCCATGTTCATTATTAAGGGGTAGACCAATCCAGACATGTTAACTCTCCCGGAATGCCTGGGAAAATCCAGAAATTTCAGTGTAGTTCCCGGCCTCCCTAACAGGATCAGTTTTGGTCCAAAAATCCTGGAATACAACAGTCGAATATTTCTTTCCCGTTGTAACTTATGTAAAATGTTCGGAGACAAATCACATGCATTTCAAACTCTGTTAAAAACCCACCAAGCAGGAAAATATGGATTTAAGTTAAATTTATTTAAGAAAAGGGTATTTTATGATATATATTTGAACTGTGTTCATGTTTATTTCTGTTTTTTTTTTGTAATCAGAGATTCGTGAGTGCGAGTGTCGAAGTGAAAATAGGTGACTTACTTTCAAAAAATTGAAAACTCCACCTTCATTTAAATGCAGTTTTTCAGTAAATAAAATATATGAAAAGGAATTAAATAATATATATTTATTTAATCATAGAATAGCTTTAATTCTCATCCCTTTTCCAAATCAAAACGTAAACAACATCTTGACCTCAACTATTTAACACAGTTTAAAAATAGGTTAAAGTTGCTATGGACGCCAAAAAATAATGACTGCATATTTATACACAATGGGTCTTATTTTCTAACACTACATTATTCCGTTGTGCTGACTACAGGACTGTTAACTGTTGGCCGTCTGCACCCAGAAAATTTCAAATGGAATTAAAAAAAACAAAAAAAAAACAAAAAAAAAAATGCTTCAATGGTGAAAAGAAAAGTTTTGGGCAGAGTACAAACGACCACACATGCATGAAGGATTTTGATAAAGATACTTTCCAAGTACTAATCTTCTTGAAGTAACTGAACATTAGGACATCTTTTCCTGTTAACATTTCCAGACTTGGGAAATTATAAGCTTAGTAGACTTTGATAAAAGCAAACCACAGGTGGTGGTGCTCTGTGGGTGTGGGGTCATGAAGAGGATGGGGGGGGGGGGGGGGGTAAAATCAACAATTATTTTATGATTTTTAACATAGCATAAATGCATCAGCATAACTGACAAATAGATCTGGATAAAACCTGGTGTTAATGGTGGCACATGAGCTGAAAATTCACAAGTTTTTTCTTTTGTTTTGTCTCTGCATGAACTTTTCCCTGAAATCCATCTCATTCCCCTGAAAATCGCCCTCAGGTTCCCTGAAAAATTATTCTGGAGTTTAACATGTCTGGACCAATCAATATTTTCAATGTGCAGCCTTGGGGCTGCACATTGAAAATATTGATTGGTCTACCACACACATGCACTTAGCATCTATCCTATTTAATGAAATTATAACATATAATGTTCATGGCCAGAAAAACGGCCGCTAAGGTTCAAAGGGTTAAGAAACCTGTATAAATATATATAAACAAACTTAAGGCAAACCTAAACAAAGGCAAACAGCGGGCCTTTAAATTCATTTATTTTGGGCACACCATTTTGCATAATTTGGGCACATTAAAACCAAAAATAAGGCCCAACAAAGTAGATCTTCTCTTTCTTAGGCCATTTTTTGTAAAATTGCATGCGGGCGGGCGTTTTTTTATTTTTGTAATTATTTCTTTGCCATAAAAAATTCATGTTCTTGGTTTATTTATGTTTTAGGCCTCATAATCTACAGAATAGCATGGGTATTGGTGTATTTCATCCTTTGAGTGCAAGAAGGCTTTGCAATGCTTTAGCATTGCAAAGCCTTGTTGCAATCGTGGGACAAATTTATCAGTTTTATTAACTTGGGTAAAATATCAGACATAAACCATTTAGTTTTTACTTTTTTAAGTTTGCATTGGTTACAAAAACAGAGCATCTGACAGCCAAAAGGACTGCATGGGAGGGCCTGAGAAACAGATTTTTAACTTTTTTAGGCCCAACAACCATATCCTGTTATATTTTATTGAAATGCCTTAGTTTGTGTTTCTATGGTCATATTATGATGGAAGTTATTCTCAAATGAAGAAGCGGCACAAAGAATTTATATATTTTTCTTGATGTCTATACACACCTTCTCTAAAAGGTGTGAAGTTGAGGTAATCTGAAGGCCTGAAACAGATTGTGGTTGCTTGAAAATGTGAGATAAAAAATGAAAACGTAAACATTGTTGATGCATAATTTACAAAAGTCACTTCTCTGAAGAGACTAGGTGATGAAAATGACTTCACAGTGACTATAACATATCCAACATTTCCATACTGTTTCCGGCTTTGAGTTGCTCAAAACTGGAAATTAAATCCATGATGATGGTTGAAAATAGGAAATTGAAGCTTTGTGCGCATGTCTGTTAGAGAGAAATGATGGGACAGTGGGCTATGGGTCATGCACTTTTGTCCAATTTGGGTGATTTTTTAGTCTTTAACTTTTTTGATTTTTTCATGTTTTATTCTTGAATAGTGCTCAAAATTGCCTTTTCCAAGAAGAGAGGTTAATAAGGAGCAATTTATTTATTTATTACTGTTTCAGGTTACATATTTCTACACAATGATGCACAAGGAGTAAAGCATATCAGATACTCTTTTGGGTATTTACAGGAGCAGTTTATGGGACCCTTTCCCAATGACATTTGGGCATGATTCTTCCCATTCCTTAACCCTTTACCCAACGCAGACGATATCAAAATTTATTATTTTAAATATCCTTTTTTAATTTTTTTCAAAAAATTTCAACAAAACCATATCATGTGACCCCTCGTTGGAACGAGCTCAACGAGCTCGTTCCAACGAGGGGTCACATGATATGGTTTTGTTGAAATTTTTTGAAAAATAATATTTTTTCAACTGCTGAATTTGCATATTACGCGGGCGGATGCGGGCGATTCGTTGGGTAAAGGGTTAACCTCAAATTTCCCAATCTTAGTTCCCACTGAAACAAAAATTTAATGCACAACTGGTGCCCTGAACCATTGTTTTTCTGAGACCTTCTGATCACCCATTTCATATAATCGGATCCTCTTTACTAGTTTCTTGTGTAACTTTGCTCATTCTAGTGAGTGTCCCATTACTTGTGGTTGTTCACATCATTATTTCCCCCACAAGATTCAAATATATGAGCTGAAGTGCCTTTTATCCCCGCAATCTATAGTTGGAATAGTGTCACTTTGGCAAGATGTCATGTTCTGAATGTTGATCAGTTTCAGATATATGCACTACATTAATTGAAAATAGAATATGTTTTCATTTATGGAATCCACTTAAAAAATTCCACAATCTGGTGAACAAGAGTGTTTCCATTAATTACTTGAATCCTGCACCCTACCAACTAACCCTATGCATTTTTACAACCTTACTGGATGTACATTTTCATGTAGTGTGTGATAAGGCAGTTACAGTGGAACCCTGTTAATTGAATAGCCACATTGTCAATGAAAATTATTCAATTAACAGGGATTGTGTCACTTTCCTGTTTTCTAGAGATAAACTTAGCATTTATTCTATTATATCTTGTTTGACAGAGCTCCAGGAGCTCTGTCAAACAAGATATAATAGATTAAATGCCTGTAATGAATGCACTGAGGCCAAATTGGTCTTTAAACAAAGGAAAACTGGGGTGTGTATGGTAATTTCTTGGCAGGTTACAAGATTTTTTATTCAATTAACAGGCGTTTACTCTATAACCTATATTCAATTAACAGGTCAAATCTGTACTGGAGGTATCGTAAATGGTTTTGTGTTTGAAAATTATATTCAATTAACAGGGTTATTCAGTTAAGAGATATCCAATTAAGTGGGCTCCACTGTACCAATATTTTATAACCAGAAAATGCTTATGAGTTAGTCATACATTCTGGTTATAAAAAAATTCCATTATTAACTCTCTGCACACTGATGCTGAAATGTCAAAATTTCAAGCGGCAAATTTTTCCTATAATGCAACTGCAAATTTAACTAAGTAAGTCTCGTTTGACAGAGCTCTGAGCACTGTCAGACTGGACTGAATTGGTTAAATTCCTAGTTGTATTACAGGAAAAATATACGGCTTGAAATTTTGTTATTTTGACATCAGTATGCAGAGAGTTAATTGAGCAGCTAACCATGTGCACTGCCTTAGTGTAAATCTCATCTATAACAACTCTTTATCCAACCAAATGGAAAAAACACCCCATAATATTCTCAAAAAGCATTTAACCCTTTACCTAACGAATCAGCCACATCCACCTGCGTAATATGCAAATTCAGCAGTTGAAAAAATATTATTTTTCAACAAATTTCAACAAAACCATATCATGTGATCCCTCATTGGAACGAACTCGTCGAGCTTCTTCCAATGAAGGGTCACATGATATGGTTTTGTTGAAAGTTTTGAAGAAATTTAAAAAATGATATTTGAAAATAATACATTTTGATATCGTCTGTTTTGGGTAAAGGGTTAAAAACATCTTATGAATAGATTGTGGAAAGGTTTTTTGAATTCCAAAAATGAAAACATATTCCATTTTCAATTAATAGCTTGTTTAAAGTTAATCCGCGATATCTACTGCTAAAGTTTCATTGTTGGCTTCAGATTTATGAGCTGAAGTAGGCGATATGGTATATCCACTGTAATGTACATACAGTTAAAACTAGAAGTCCTGTCATGAAATGCGCACAAATAGCACGTTGATTTTCACGTTAATCTGCACGTTAGGGCCCAAGTAAAACTATCAAATTCTGTACATATGGCCTGTGCACAAGCAATGTTTCAGCCAATGGACCTCTGGGTAACCCAGAGGTCCATTGGCTGAAACATTGCATGTGTTTGCTATGAGTAACCAGGAGAACCTGCTGTGCTTTGGATGCCATTCGATATGGCAATTGCGCGCAATTACAACGCGCAATTAAGCCTGCATAAGTGCACTATTCGTGACAGGACTTCTAGTTTTAACTGTATTTGCATTCAGATATAGGAGCTGAAGGAGCTTATAATTATATCTACATTTCATATAATTCCATCTGTCATAGACAGGCTGGTCGATTTCTTACCTATTTGTGTTGGTAAATAAATCTGGTCATGGATGCAATGATGTACTTGCATGTTCATGGTCAATTTCAAATATCATTATGTGTTGTCATCTTGCCAAAATACTTTTCCACGAGAGCAGGATTGTGTCATTTGAACATCAGTGATCCAAAATAAATAAATATGAATGGACATTGATTCAGGGAATAACCAGACTATGGACACATGATTCTAATATACATAAAATTATTTACAAGCACAGTACTGAACAAATCCATATCTTTTGCCTGTACATAAAATTATTATTTAGAAACACAGTCCTGAACAAATCCATATATTTTGCCTATACATAAAATTATTTACAAGCACAGTCCTGAACAAATCCATATCTTTTGCCAATACATAAAATTATTTAGAAACACAGTCCTGAACAAATCCATATCTTTTGCCAATACACAAAATTATTTACAAGCACAGTCCTGAACAAATCCATATCTTTTGCCAATACATAAAATTATTTAGAAACACAGTTGTGAACAAATCCATATCTTTTGCCTATACCCTAAATGATTTAGAAGCACAGTACTGATTAAATCCATATCTTTTGCCTTTTCATAAAATTATTTAGAAACAGTCCTGAACAAATCTATATCTTTTGCCTATACATAAAATTATGTAGAAACACAGTCCTGAACAAATCCATATCTTTTGCCAATACACAATATTATTTAGAAACACAGTCCTGAACAAATCCATATCTTTTGCCTTTTCACAAGATTATTTAGAAACACTGTCCTGAAGAAATCCATATCTTTTGCCTATACACAAAATTATTTACAAGCACAGTCCTGAACAAATCCATATCTTTTGCCTATACATAAAATTATTTAGAAACACAGTCCTGAACAAATCCATATCTTTTGCCTATACACAAAATTATTTAGAAAGCACAGTCCTGAACAAATCTATATCTTTTGCCAAAACACAAAATTATTTAGAAACACAGTCCTGAACAAATCTATATCTTTTGCCTATACATCAAATTATTTAGAAACACAGTCCTGAACAAATCCATATATTCTGCCTATACACAAAATTATTTAGAAAGACAGTCCTGAACAAATCTATATCTTTTGCCTATACATAAAATTATTTACAAGCACAGTCCTGAACAAATCCATATATTTTGCCTATACACAAAATTATTTAGAAACACAGTCCTGAACAAATCCATATCTTTTGCCTATACATAAAATTATTTAGAAACACAGTCCTGAACAAATCCATATCTTTTGCCTATACACAAAATTATTTACAAGCACAGTCCTGAACAAATCCATATCTTTTGCCTATACACAAAATTATTTAGAAACACTGTCCTGAACAAATCCATATCTTTTGCCTATACACAAAATTATTTACAAGCACAGTCCTGAACAAATCCATATCTTTTGCCTATACATAAAATTATTTAGAAACACAGTCCTGAACAAATCCATATCTTTTGCCTATACACAAAATTATTTACAAGCACAGTCCTGAACGAATTCATATCTTTTGCCTATACACAAAATTATTTAGAAACACAGTCCTGAACAAATCCATATCTTTTGCCTATACACAAAATTATTTACAAGCACAGTCCTGAACAAATCCATATCTTTTGCCTATACATAAAATTATTTAGAAACACAGTCCTGAACAAATCCATATCTTTTGCCTATACACAAAATTATTTAGAAACACAGTCCTGAACAAATCTATATCTTTTGCCTATACATCAAATTATTTAGAAACACAGTCCTGAACAAATCTATATCTTTTGCCTATACACAAAATTATTTAGAAACACAGTCCTGAACAAATCCATATCTTTTGCCTATACATAAAATTATTTAGCAACACAGTCCTGAACAAATACTTATCTTTTGCCAAAACACAAAATTATTTAGAAAGCACAGTCCTGAACAAATCCATATCTTTTGCCTATACACAAAATTATTTAGAAACACAGTCCTGAACAAATCTATATATATTTTGCCTATACATCAAATTATTTAGAAACACAGTTCTGAACAAATCTATATCTTATGCCTATACGCAAAATTATTTAGAAACACAGTCCTGAACAAATCTATATATCTCTGCCTATACATCAAATTATTTAGAAACACAATTCTGAACAAATCTATATCTTTTGCCTATACGCAAAATTATTTAGAAACACAGTCCTGAACAAATCCATATATTTTGCCTATACATAAAATTATTTAGAAACACAGTCCTGAACAAATCCATATCTTTTGCCTATACACAAAATTATTTAGAAACACAGTCCTGAACAAATCCATATCTTTTGCCTATACATAAAATTATTTAGCAACACAGTCCTGAACAAATACATATATTTTGCCAAAACACAAAATTATTTAGAAAGCACAGTCCTGAACAAATCCATATCTTTCGCCTATACATCAAATTATTTAGAAAGTACAGTCTTGAACAAATTCATATCTATCTGCCATCCTTCTTCATTGTGTCTAATTGCATGTCTTTTCTCCTTGATCCTTGTGAAGTGATCAAAACTGTCAAATTTTGGACCAAACTGGTTACAAGAGGGCCAAACAAAAGAATGGTTATTGATGGGAATGGAGGATACCTCCTTGGCTTTGCATATGCACAGATGCCATGTATGGAGACCCATACAGAACTCTAGTTTTTCTGTTACTTTTTCTTCATTTTTGAGGTGTGTAGGAGAGGAGGGGGGGGGGGGGGGGGTTCTAAATTAAATGTTTGGCCTGAATTTTGTTAACCCTTTACCTAACAGGAAAAGCAGATGACACTTGCAAAAAAAATTCTTGAACTAATTTTTTTCATTTTTTGTCTCAAAAACATGACCCCTCATTGGAATGAGCTTGACAAACTCATTCCAACAAGAGGACATAACCTATGTTTTTGAGACAAATAATGAAAATAAATTGGCGATTTTTTAGAATAGCGCTGGCCGGTTTTGGCCATTACTTTCAGTAAAGGGTTAAATACAGTGCCTGCATGTCTGGGTCAGTGGTAAAGGTGGGTTTCATGAAGTATGTTATACTCACCTTTTCTCTGTCAGACACCTCTAAAAAATATTCTGGATGACCATAAGCACTTCCAACATTATTAACTGAAAAATACACAAAAAGCTTGAAAATACAGTGTGAGAAAAGGAATTCTCTAAAAAATCTAACCAGTACATGTCGGTAGGGCCCTGCGAATCACACATTTGCGATTTGAATCGAATCTTGAATCAAATCACATCTATTATTTGAAATCGAAGCTTAAATCAAATCAGTAGGGTTTTGAAGATGACCAATGGGGGTTGGGGTACAGTGGAACCCTGTTAATTGAACAGCCACTCAGCCAATGAAAAGTATTCAATTAACAGGAGTTTTCAATTAACAGGGATTGTGTCACTTTTCTGTATTCTAGAGATAAACATAGCATTTATTCTATTATATCTTGTTTGACAGAGCTCCATGAACTGTCAAACAAGATACAATAGATTAAATGTCTGAAGTGGATGTACTGAGGCCGAATAGGTCTATAAACAAATGAAGACTGGGGAGAGTCAGGGTAATTTCTCGACAGGTCACAAGATTTTTTATTCAATTAACAGGAGTTTACTCTATAACCTATATTCAATTAACAGGTCAAATTTGTACTGGAGGTATGGTAAATGGTTTTGTGTTGGGAAATTATATTCAATTAACAGTGTTTTTCAGTTAAAAGATATCCAATTCACTGTACTATAAATGTGATTTGTTCAGACTGTGACGGCTCAAGTCCAGACTGATAAAATAATTCAACTGCATCAAGGCATGCCTTCATCGAAGGCATGGCTTGATGATGTAGTTGGAATTTTACCCTAAGGATTATACTTCATTACCGACATACCTTGGAAACCATCAATTTGTATTTAACAGTGGTAGGGACTGGTTATATTGGAATTAGTATGGCTGGTGGCATGAGGGAAGATGTTATTTATGTTAATGTATCGGAAGTTACACTGAGTCTTTTATTTCAATATTATTCATGAATGATCTTCATCAGACTGTTTTGTAAGACAATGAATATGATTGATACCAAGCTATATTCCTATGAAAACGATTCGAGAGAAATGAAAAGGGCATCTGATTTTGAATCAAACCGAATATCTACCGTATTTCATCTAAGTTTTCGGACACCCAAAAAATAATTAAATTTTAGAGTATACGAAAACTTCGAAAACAGAAAAAATACATGCAAATAGCAGAAGTGGGGTCCAAATTTGAAATGAGTGTAGTGAAATATGGGACGCCGGTAATTTACAATGCACACAATTTACCTTGGAAATGGGAAAGATGAAATATTCGAAACGGCTGCCCAAAACTGTGATTTGTCATCAGTATTCCCAACGAAAGAATAATACATATGAACATACCTAATGTTAGTTGCAATTATTTAATTTCTCCAAAAGATCATTGAGAACAAATCACTTTTGATCTACCGGTACATGAAAGTTAATTATGTTGAACAGTTATCAAGCCATGTGCTTGTGTTGTTACTGTCAGATAAAAAAGCCAACTTGCTTTGGTCTTTTCAAAACGGACCAATATCAGCATTGCCCTTTAAAGGCACTGCAATGTAAACAGTTATTGAATGTGGTCCGTTTTTAGGTTGGTTGTTTATTTTCTGAAAACTGTTCACTGTCGATTGATTGTGTAGCAGTGGACTTGAAAGAAGCGGTAGTATATTCTTGAGGTGCCGGTTAAATATAAATACTGGGTTCAGTACAGCATTCATTCATTAACCTTTGATATCTCAACAACTGAAGATGGACAAATTTCTAGTAAAATACAAGACAGCAGAAGAAGCGAGACCGAAAGTGGAATTGACACACTGCAAGCCATCACCAAAGAGACCAGTTGAACGACCAGTGAAGAGAGAAATAACATTGTGATTAAACAACTGCCCCCTCACCGCCAGCAAAGAAACAGATCACAGAGAAGAACCTGAATATGTCCATTGAATCAGATGCACTCAAAGACAGCTTTGACCCTCCAACTGTCGTAAGGGGTCACTACAAGAACTTTCAGCAAGAAAGAGAAGAAAGAAGCAGTAGAAATTACAAAGCTTACTGGTCTAAGACAAGCCGCCTTGAGACTAAAAATACCCAGATCAACACTCAGTGACTGGAAGAAGATAAATTTTGATGAAGAAGGAAGAGATGCATCAACGGGCCATTTATCCAAGAGTGGGCGACCTGTCACCTACGGTGAAGACCTGGACGAGAAAATATCAGAATGGGTATTGGTTCAGCGAGACCTCCAGCTACCTGTATCAGTCGAATCCCTGTGTACTTATGCAAGGGAAATGGTGAAGACAGAGAACACTGAAACCGATTCAAAGCCAGTTTAGGCTGGGCTGAGAAATTCATGACTCGTCATAATTTCTCTCTGCGAACAAAGACATCTTTAGCTCAAAGATTACCACAAGACCTGGAAGAGAAGATTACCAGCTTCAGAGATTTTGTAAAAGAGAAAAGAGCTGAAGATGAATTTGAAGACAAATACATAATCAATATGGACGAAACTCCAGTGTACTTTGACCTGATACCAAACAAAACAGTCAACTTGATTGGAGAAAAGTCTGTAAGAATAAGAACCACCAGATCTGAAAAACGCCACCTCACTTTGGTATTACCACCAATGATTATTTTTTAAGGGGAAAAGAGCACTGAAGTTGGAAGTACCAAAGCATTGGATTATCCAGGTACAAGAGAAGGGCTGGATGGATGAGAACCTAATGACAGAATGGGTGAAGAAGATATATTGTAAGCACACTAAAAAAGAGAGATCACTTCTTATAATGGACAGCTTCGGGGGTCACTTAACAGAAAAGGTTAAAAAAGAAATCCGTAAAAGCAATGCCATTCCCGCTGTAATCCCAGGGGGCTGCACGTCAAAATTACAGCCACTTGATGTCAGCATCAATAAACTGTTCAAAGGGGATCTGAGAAGAAAATGGACAGAATTCATACAGTCTGGTACCAAGAAAATAATCAACAATGAACAAGAGCGTATAAAACCTGCCTCCAAACAGGATATTGTCGACTGGATATCATATGCCATCACCAAACTTGAAAAACAAACTGAGATGATAAGAAGGTCCTTCAAAGTTTGTGGCATAAGCAACCATCTGAATGGTGCGGAAGACAAGGTTATTAACCAGGCTGACTACCTAGAGGAAATAACGCCATTCGACAACCAAGATGAGCTGGATAGTGCCTGTGAGATGTTTACTGACCCCAAGAAAATAATGACTATAGAGGCTGCACAGAATGATATATTCCATTAAGATTAAAAATCGAATTGAATCTCTAAATTTTGCAGGGCCCTACATGCCTGCCACAAAAAATTGACATCCTATGATATCTTTGTGTTAATAAATTGGAAATTTAACATAATTTCTATATTTATTACATGTACCGCTAGCCCAGACACAGCAGTGCTCTAATTAGAATAATTCATGTCATATAATTCATTCTGATCCCCCTCCCCCCAAACCAAATCATCCCAAAATTAAGATAAGTAACAATAAGAGGCTCTAAAGAGCCTGTAATCACTCACCTGGCAGAACTACATATAAAAATGTGATTTCCCCATAGGGCTTCTATAGTAATTATAAGCCGCAGTTGAGGCCATGTTTGCAACTCGATCAACATTAAATGAGGATCATTGGTAGAGGGTGTCTCAGTCATCAATCCATGTGAAGTTTGAAAACATTTGGCCTTGTAGTTTCAGATAAGAAGATTTTTCAAAATTGACCAATCAGAATCAAAGAATGCCTCTGGCAGCCATGTTGTTCATCCAACAGGAATAAAATGAGCAGCAGTTGTCGAGGACCACCCACAGACCATTTCTACAAAGTTTGGTTAACATCAGCTCAGTAGTTCCAGAGAAGATGAAAATGTGATTTCCCATAGGGTTTCTATAGTAACTATAAGCTGCAACCTGCGGCCATGTTTGCAACTTGATCAACATTAAATGAGGATCATTGGTAGAGGGTGTCCCAGTCATCAATCATGTGAAGTTTCAAACATTTGGACTTGTGGTTTCAGAGAAGATTTTTGAAAATCGACCAATCAGAATCAAAGAATGCTTCTGGTAGCCATGTTTTCAACGGACTGGAACAAAATGAGGATCGTTTGTAGAGGATCTCCCATAGACCATTCCTGCCAAGTTTGGTTCACATCGGCTCTGTAGTTCCAGAGCAGAAGAGGAAAATGTGATTTCCCATACGGTTTCTATGGTAACTATGAGCCGCAATTGCAGCCATGTTTGTACCAGATCAACATTAAATGAGGATTGTTGGTAGAGAGGGTCCCAGTCATCATTTATGCGAAATTTCAAAACATTTGGCCTTGTGATCTCAGAGAAGATTTTTAAAATCAACCAACCAGAATCAAAGAATGCCTCTGTTGGCAATGTTTTTCAACTGACTGGAACAAAATGAGGATCATTTGTAAAGGACGACCTCTCATAGACCACATTAGATGATGAAAAGATTAAAAGTTTAAGGACTACAACGGTCGCCATGTGATGGCAATAGCACACATGGCCCTTCGGGCCGGGTGAGCTAAAAATAAAAGTATTGTATGGTACTTCATAGATGATGTCTGAGCATACCCAGAACATTAGGAAGTGCCTAGCTTCCATTCCTGCTAGTAACCATTCTTTTGCGGTACCTTCTAAGAATAAATAGTTCTATGCAGGGAAGTGTCAGTGAACAGCTCACGGGAGGGCACTTCCTGTCCAGACAAGTGGTAGGTATGATAACAAAAGAAATTTTAAAAATCCAATATTTATCCGCCATTACCAAGTGCCCAGATATGTCAAATAAATAACAAAAAGAAAGAACGGTACAGGATTAAGAATGGTATATAACGCAGGTTGTATAATTAATTCCAGAAACTTTTGATCTCTAAAAAGAGAATTAACAAGAGCAACGCGAAGCGTGGCATATGCCCCCTCCTGCAATACCATGGATAGCATTATGCCATCAAAAGCATGACATGTGCATGCAGCAATCTGTACTAATATAAACAAGCATGGCAAAAATTATTTCAATCCAACGTATGATGACAGAGCTAGAGCAGCAAATATGTTGGACGGACACAATTTTCAATCATCCCCTAAGTTAAACAAGGGCAAATAACACTGTAAATGCTCATGCAAAGATATTAATTGTACTGTAGGATCCATTCCCCCATGCTGAGGAACAAGCATGGTAAAAATTATTTGAATTCAACATATGTTGACAGAGCTAGAACAGCAAATATGTTGGACGGACACATTTTTCAATAACAATCCCCTAAGTTAAACAAGGGAAAATAACTCTGTAAATGTTTACGCAAAGATGTTAATTCTGCTATAGGATCCGTTCCCCCATGTTGGTGGACAAGCATGGCAAAAATTATTTGAATCTGACAAATAATGACCGTGCTAGAGCAGCAAATATGTTGGACAGACACATTTGCGTTATGCACGAATGTATGCAGCTCTCCACTAGATATCCCCTCCGACCAAGTCGGGACATAACAAAATAGTCTACACTTAGAAGTACTAACTAACAAACTACTACAAGATTAAATGAAAGTGTCAATGACACTGCAGCTCTACTTGTCTAAGAAGGGACTAAACTATATAGAAAGAAACAGTAATGCCAATTCATTCACTCAAGTTTCTGCACACACCTAAGTTACAATGAAATCGGAAAAAAGATCGGGTGAGGGATGCAACCTGTTTGGGGTTCTAATGGAATTGTTGACAATTCATATGCCAAATCCAAGATGGCCACTGGCAATCATGTTTTTCAATGAAATTCAGAAAAAATTGTTAATTCCCATCTAGACATCATAGCAAAAGCTACATATAAAATACCAAGAAGATCAGGTAAGAGGTGTGGCCTGTTGGGTGTGCTAAAGGAATTGTCGCCAATTTATATGCCAAATCCAAGATGGCCACTGGCGGCCATGTTTTTCAAAGGAATTCAGAAAAATTTGATAGTTCTCATCTAGATATCAAATCTAAGCAAGACATGAAATTCAAAAAAGATCGAGTGGGAGTTGTGGCCAATAGGGTGTGCCAATGGAATTGTTGACAATTCAGATGCCAAATCCAAGATGGCCACTAGCGGTCATGATTTTCGATGGAATTCAGAAAAATTCAAAAGCTTCTATCTGAACATCACACTAAAGCTACATATGAAATTGAAAAAGATCGGGTGAGAGAAGCAGCCTGTAGGGTGTGCTAATGGAATTGTTGACAAATCCAAGATGGTCACTGATGGCCATGTTTTTCAACGAAATTCAGAAAAACTTGATAGCTCCTATCTAGACATGATGATTTGTGGACAATTTATATCCAAATCCTGGATGGCTGCTGGCAGCTATGTTTTTCAACAAAATTTGATAGCTCCCATCTAGACATCACACCAAAGCTATATATGAAATTTCAAAAAGATCGGATGAGAGGTGTGGCCTGTAGGCTGTGCTAATGGAATTGTTGACAATTCATATGCGAAATCAAAGATGGCCACAGGTGGCCATGTTTTCAAATTAAGAATTTCATAGCTCCCATCTAGTCATCACACCAAAGCTATATATGAAATTTGAAAATGATCGAGTGAGAGATGTGGCCTGTTACAGGCATGCAGATTTCACAGAAAAGCTCGTTCCATTTCCGTGCAGATTCCATCAGATCAAAATCCCGGAAATGAAAAACACTGAGGTTCCCACAATTTTTTATCATTACGCTTTTTCATCAAGAGGCACATAAAACACAAAGTTTTCTGCCAATACTAAAATTGTATCATTTATTATCGATGAAACAATGATCATAAGAGTAAGAACATTGCACTCATTTTGACAATCCCAGGCAATCCAGAATGTGCATCATGTATGTTTCCAACAGTTTCTGATTCTTAACTGGTAGAGTGCTGGAAGCCCATTTTTGGGCTTTATCCTGAAGTGCAGGTACCACGGCTTAAAGGCTTGATATTCTGTGGATGTGCTTCAATTAATTCTTGATGTGATATTATTTAGTCTGGATGGAATTGCCCTGCTACAATTTATGGGAGAGTGCCTGTAGGCACTCTCCCATAAATTGTAGCAAGGCAATAACATGTGAACAAAATTTTAACACCTCAAAAAAATTAGCACTCTACCAGTTAATTACTAACATTGAATACACCCAATTTCAGCGTATTTGACAACAAAACCATGTGAAGCCAAACACACGAAACTGTATCATTGAAAACAAACTCACTTATCACCGAAACTGACGATCAGGAGAAAATATCTTTGCTAATGATAATTCCAATTTTACAGTGCTCTACGCAGAACCAAGGAGAAGAGGTGTATTCACAGTTTATTTATAGTAAAGGTTTGCAGATATTTCGTCCCAATCAATTCAATATCATTATTTTCCTGAATGGGATGTTTATTTGGACTTTTCGCTCCTCTCAAATCAGAATACATGAAAAAATGTTATTTAATTATTTGTTTTTATCATATGACTCATCTGTTTTGTTCACTTTAAAACATTTGTTATTTTGTTTTCATATTAATCAGTGATAAATAAAGCCTTCTGTCAATTTCATTGGTCAATTTCAAAACTAGACAATTTGATTGGCTGAACAAAATACAACTGGGCTACATTTTCACAATTTGCATAATTAGAGTTGGGAGCTTTCATTGGTCAATTTCAAAACTGGACAATTTGATTGGCTAAACAAAATACAATTGGGTCACATTTGCATAATTTCAGTAGGGAGAATTTACGTTATGATCTGTCCTATTTAGGGTTTGTATTAATCTTTTACCAACAAGAAAAACACCATTGATTTTTATTTATATTTTCACTTTTTGCTTCCAAAACATAGGTTATGACCCCCTCAATGGAACGAGCTCAACAAGCTCGTTCCAATGAGGGGTCATAACCTATGTTTTGGAAGCAAAAAATGAAAATTTTTAGTTATACGAGGATGTTTTTCCCAAGTGCCGTCTGTAACTCAAGTTAGATGATGGGTTAAAAAGTCATACTAAGTGGCTAATTTGTGCATGTGTGTGTCATATGATAAATAGAATATGAAATGAGTGTTTTTCTCATATAATATTTATGAAACTCGTCCAAATTTTCCGTTTGGGCTCGCCAGAGGTTCGTCAAAACGGAAAATACTTAGACTCGTTTCATAAATATTATATGAGAAAAACACTCATTCCACATCCTCTATTTATTTGTTAACTTTGAAGTAAAAACAGAAATAATTATTTTTTTGTCCTACAGTTAAGATTGTGGGTTTTTTTTGTTATCTTTTTCACTTGCAAGTAATGATGTATCCACTCATCTGAGTCATCATTGTTTCAGTTCATCTGTCAAATTAAAAGGAGTGTTCAAGGGCACAAAAGACACAAATGAAAACACGATAAATTGTTTCACTTTTTTATTTTGTATTTCATCAAATGTATTCACCCTCTCACCAATAACAATACACTGCATATTCTAGGTCCTTCTTAAACATTTGCAAATCTTAAACTGGAAATCAGGATAAGAAAATGGTAGTCCAAACAAAGCCTGTAAGGCAGTATATTAATTTTTTTGGTTTGGGACATACTGTCTTTCAGGCCATGTTTGGACTCAGAAAATAGGTACAGAATCAGTACAAAATACAAGAGGCCCCGGGGGACTGAGGGCGCTCACCTGATATGGTAGTCTAAATATCAAACCAGGGACTTGACTTGAATAAGCTGCATACGCTCCTCCTAAGAAAAGCATATACCAACTATTTATTTATTTATTTACTGGTGTTTAAGGTCACATATTTATGCACAATGGCTAATCATGACCGTATATACCAACTAAATGAAGCGATTGTGCCCACACAATACACAGGATTTTCCTTTCTGTTTCAATTCCTGCACTTTTACATTCCAAAATTGAGATAAACGCATAAAAAACAGAATTTTTTTTTATTTTTGTTTGGAAATTTTGGAAGTCCCAAACAAAATACTTTCAGACTAAAATTTTTTTTCTTCTTCGTAAAATTTACCAAAACGCATTAAAAAACAAAAAACTTATTTCCAGATTTTGGTCAAAAATTTTTCAAGTCCCACCCGGACCCCAAATTTTCAGTGTAAAAAAAAAAATTTTTTTTGTCTTAAAATTGACCAAAATGCATAAAAACAAAAAAACTAATTTCCAGATTTTGGTCAAAAATTTCAAAGTCCCACCCAGACCCCACATTTTCAGTGTAAAAACAATAAAAAATTTTTGACTTAAAATTGACCGAAATGCATAAAAAAACAAACTCATTTCCGGATTTTGGAAAAGAATTTCTGAGTCCAGACCGGGACCCCAAATTTTCAGACTAAATATGAATCCAGGGACTTGGCTTGAACAAACTTGAATCTTACCCCCCTAAGGATGTTGCATACCAAATATCAAAAGATTCTTATTGGTAGATCTGAAAAAAGAAGATTTTTAAAGAATATTCCTCATACTGCACTAATTTAAACATTTGGGCTTGCATAGAGAGCCCAAATATGGACCCAGGGAAGTGATTTCAACAAACATGTGAAACAATCTTCCAAAGATGTTATATGTGGAATTTGAAAGCTTTTGGAGCAGTGGTTTGGGAGAAAAGTAGTGTTAAATGTTTTCCCCATTACCCACAGTGTTAAAAAATACTGACTCAGCACTTTTTCAAAGTCCCAATAAAGTACCCCATGATAAAACCGATAGCAATTTTTTTTTACCACTCCATTCTGTTGGTTCTAAGGAAGCTTCACACCAAATAAGAATTCTCAGTGCTGTGTAGTTTTGGAGATATGGGCGTTTTAATTTTTTTCTATTTTTAGCCCCTGCGGTTCCCATGGGGGCGACAGGAAAATTTTTTTTGGCATAAATTAACTACTGATGTCCCAATAAAACCTCATGTCAAATTTGGTTCAAATCAGTCTCTCGATTTGGAAAATAGAAATTCCTCATATTTCATGAACTCAGTTATAATTTGGGCCCCCATGGGGAGCCCAAAATATGAACCCAGGGACTTGGCTTTAACAAACTTGAATCCCCCCCCCCTCCCCCTCCCCTCCCCCCAAGGATGCTGCACACCAAATATCGAAACATTCCGACTGCTGGATCTGAAGAAGATGATTTTTTAAGAAAATTCCTTATTTTGAACTAAGTTACAATTCAAGCTCCAACAGTGAGCCCAAATATGGACCTTGGGACATGGCTTGAACAAACTTGAAGCATCTCACCCCACTAAGGATCTGCATACCAAATATCAAAACATTCCGACTGCTGGATCTGAAGAAGAAGATTTTTAAAGAAAATTCCTCGTTTTGAACTAAGTTATAATCCAGGCTCCCACAGTGAGCCCAAATATGAACCCAGGGACTTGGCTTGAACAAACCTGAATCTCATCCCCCCCACCCCCCCCCCCCCACCCCCACCCCCAACCCCCTTAAGCATGCTGCATACCCAATATCAAAAGATTCTGCATGCTCGTTCTTGAGAAGATTTTTAAAGAAATTTGCCTGAAATGCAATAAGTTCAAATTCAGGCTCCCATACTGAGCCCAAATATGAACCATGGGGGCAGATTTAAACAAACTTGAATCAGATCCACCCCACAATGTTGCATACAAAATATCAAAGGATTCTGCCTGCTGGATCTGGAGAAGAAGATTTTTTAAGACATTTGCCTGAAATGCAATAAGTTCGAATTCGAGCTTCCATAGTGAGCCCAAATATGAATCCAGGGGGCCGATTTGAACAAACTTGAATCAGATCCACCCCATAATGCTGTATACCAAACATCAAATGATTCTGCCCACATGTGCTAGAGAAGAAGATTTTTTAGTAATTTCTCTAATATACATAGGGTGCTATGGGAGTTATGCCTCCTATGGAGCCCCAAGTGGGCATGTCCATTTCATTTGAACAAACTTGAATTGACATATGGTAATGAACATCCATACCAAGTTTTGAGCAAACAGACCTAGCGGTTTCAGGGGAGAAGTCGTTTGAAAAATGTTCACGATGCCGGACGGACGACAGACGACGACGGATGGCAAGTGACAAGTTTAGCTAAAAAATAGGTTCCCAATAGCTTGTGATGGAACCCAAAATAAGGTTCTGTGTGGTTCCCAGACATCAAATACACGGAACCTGTTTTGAGATTCTGTGAATTTCTGAAATCTGCATGCCAAAGTTGGGTGAGCTAATGGAATTGTTGAGAATTTATATCCAAATCCAAGATGGCTGCTGGAGGCCATGTTTTTCAACAAAATTCATAATTTGATAACTCCCATCTAGACACTGCCCCAAAGCCATGTATTAAATTTGGAACTGATCGGGTGAGAGCTGTGGCTAGTAAGGTGTGATAAAGGATTTGTGGACAGACAGAGGAACATACGAATGGACGTTCTTACACGTTCTTACTTGTGGGTTTTTTCCCACGTTAAACCCTAACCCCACAAGGTCGAAAAATTAACCCCACAGTGCAAACAATAACCTCACAAGTGGCCACAGTACTAACCCAACCCCACAACTACCACTGACCCTAAATAGTAAACCCCACAATGTACCTCTGCTAAGTCTGGACAGACATACGGATGGATGGACAGATGGATGGATGGACAGACGGCCGATGAATCAGAACCCATCCCAATAGCTTATACTTGATGTTGTCAAGATGGGCTAAAAAATCAAGAATGGATAACAGAATCCTATTCTGGGATTGCCCTGATATCTACCCTATAAAGATAATTCTATCACAGGGTTCCTGCAGCCAAGGTTTGATAAAATTCAAAGCCATTTAAGATTGTTTCTCGATATATTTCCGCATTGTTTTTTCAAGGCCCTAGCTATCATAGCCAAATTCAAGGATTTTCAAGGCCCTGCCTTCACTATTCTGAACTGGGACCTCCAGCCATTACACCCCCCCCCCCCCCCCTCCCCCACAGACAAGAGGGTAAAGACAGGAGAATGCCAGTTAGGACTATCCCATCACAAACTCGAAATATAAAACTATATCCTTATGATTACATGCTTAGTCAGCATTTTTATTTCTGGAATATTCAAGGATTTTCAAGGCCTCCTGACACATTTTCCAAGATTTCAAGGTCTTGGATTTCCCTTAAGTCAAATTCAAGGCTGTTCCTTGAATCCAAGGCTCTGTGGGAACCCTGTATTAAGATTACCATGAATGTGATAAATGATAAATATAGCAATAATAAAACTAGAAAGACTGTGAGCACTGCTCACTAAATGATACCACCCACTCCCAACAAGAAACATTTTACAACAGTAAAAGTGTGTTTAATGTAGAGAGCACAAACACTGACACCAATGTTTGAAGGTTTCAATGAAATCCATTCATTAGTTTAAAAGAGGTTGTGGATAGCAAATGTCAGCAACCCCCCCCCCCCCTCCCCATGCAAGCTTGAATTGACAAGCCCATTTTTAAATATGGAAAATCCTAAAAATGAAAATATCTGAAAACAAAACAGGAGGTGCACATCTTCAATATATGTAAAAGAATGTTTGAAAGTTTCAATGAAATCTGTTCAACGGTTTAAGAGGAGTTACAGAATGTCAATTGAATTTGACAAAGTTCATTTTTCAATATGGGAAACTGTAAAAAAGAAAATATCTGAAAACAAAATAGGAGGTGCACATCTTCAATGTATGTAGAAGAATGTCTGAGAGTTTCAATGAAATCCGTTCACTGGTTTAAGAGGAGTTGCGGATAGCAGATGTGTAATCCCCCCCCCCCCCCCAAAAAAAAAACAACGTAACACCACTATAGCATAACGGACGGACAGATTATGTGGGAATATGAAAATATCTGAAAGAAAAATAGGAGGTACACATCTTCAGTGTATGTAAAAGAATGTCTGAGAGTTCCAATAGAGTTTGTTCAATGGTTTTAGAGGAGCAGCGGATAGCAGATCTATACCCCTCCCTACTAAAACCTGAATTGACAAAGACCATTTTTGAATATGGGGAACTATAAATATGAAAATATCTGAAAAGAAAATAGGAGGTGCACATCTTCAATGTATGTAAAAAAATGTCTGAGAGTTTCAATGGAATCCGTTTACTGGTTTAAGAGGAGTTGCGGATAGCAGATGTGTACATCCCTAAAGCGTAACGGATGGATGGACGGATGGATGGATAGATGGACAGACATCAAAATATGAAAACATCTGAAAGAAAAATAGGAGGTGCACATCTTCAATGTATGTAAAAGAAGGTCTGTGAGTTCCAATGGAGTTTGTTCAATGGTTTAAGAGGAGTAGCGGATAGCAGATCTATACCCCTCCCTACTAAAACCTGAATTGACAAAGACCATTTTTGAATATGGGGAACTGTAAATATGAAAATATTTGAAAAGAAAATAGGAGGTGCACATCGGCAATGTATGTAAAAGAATGTCTGAAAGTTTCAATGAAATCTGTTCAATGGTTTAAGAGGAGTTGCGGATAGCAGATCTGTACAGAATGTCAATTGAATTTGACAAAGTTCATTTTTCAATATGGGAAACTGTAAAAATAGAAAATATCTGAAAAGAAAATAGGAGGTGCACATCTTCAATGCATGTAAAAGAATGTCTGAGAGTTTCAATGAAATCCGTTCACTGGTTTAGGAGGAGTTGCTGATAGCAGATGTGTACCCCCCCCCACCCCCACCCCCCTAAAGCATAATGGATGGATGGATGGATGGATGGATGGATGGATGGATGGATGGATGGATGGATGGATGGATGGATGGATGGATGGATGGACAGATAGATGTACGGACGGACCAAGTAAACACTATACACCTCCCACTTTTCAAGTGGGTTGTATAACAAACAAGAGAGATGCTCGTAAAACTTTCTAATCCAGAGAAAGTAAACCTCCCCCTCTTCCACACCCTGTTTTGGGATATACAGTACTGACCTGGGAATAAGCCAGGGGCTGGGGGGTGGGGGCAGGATGTGATGTAAGAGAGGGCAAAAGTATATGTGGGCTTATTTTGGAGAGGTCAAGCCTGCAGGAGAATTTGAAAATAACACAAATACAAATACAATACACAAAGTTAGTATTAATATAATACTCTGGTAGTATAATATTACTGGGTGCTTCATTAATTAAATTTAATATAATTATCTTTGATGAATTAATTATCACTATAGTAGAATAATATCACAATACTCTGGTAGTGTAACATAATTATCTTTGATGAATTAATTATCACCCTGGTAGTATCAATATCCCAAAGCCTACCACAGAAAGCCTTGGACACGACATGGAATCTCCTGGATCCCCAAGAATCGGAGCATAGAATGTCAGAACAATGTACAAAATCTCTAAAACCGCCCAGGTCATAAGGGAGATGGAAAGATACAAGCTTGGAATACCTGGCATAAGTGAGTGCAGATGGGCATGATCTGGAAAGCTAACAATCAAAGACAAATACAGTATTATTTACCCTGGCAGAAATGATGATTTATACACAAGTGGAGTGGCAATTATTATGAACAAGACCACTTTATTGCCTACCTGCAAACACAGATCAGCAAAACACCACAACATGACCTACTTCTCATCACTGGAGACCAGAATGCCAAAGTTGGCAGTGATAATACAGGCCACAAGAGAAGTATGGGAAAAGAGGGCTATGGAGCCATGAATGAAAATGGCATGAAACTTGCAAACCTGTGCTCAACTCATGGTCCAGTAATTGGTGTATGGAACAATCTTTAAACGTAGAAGCATTCACAAAATAACATGGCAGTCCCCAAACGACAGAGATGAAAACCAAATCGACCACATCATTATCAATGGCAAATGGCGACGCTCATTATTGGACACCAGAGCATACAGAGGAGCAGGTGTAAACAGTGATCACCGTCTCATAGTGGCGAGGATACGATTGAAGCTAAAGAAAATACAAAAGGAAAATACAACTAGAAAATGCATCAACATCAACTGCCTGAAGGAACATCAAGTTAGGGAGAATTCATCATCGAACTGAGAAATAGGTTCAAAGTAATAGAAGACCCTGAATCAGAAAACCTCAAAGAACAGAAATGGCAAAACATCACAAAGACATGTAGCGAGACAAGCGAAAAAGTCATTGGATACCGCAACAGAAACAACAGACAATGGATAACAGAGAGCACATGGAAAGCACTTGAAGAAAGGGCTAAGTTCAAAGAAAAGGTTCTGAACACAAAATCACACAGGCTGATAGAACAGTTTCAGAAAGAGTACCACAATAAGGACGAAGAGGTCAAAAAGAGTGCAAGAAAGGACAAAAGATCATACCTTGAAGAAAAGGCACAGGAAGCTGAAACTGCAGCAGCTCATACTAACCTGAGCATAGTGTACAAAATCACAAAAGAGCTTAGAGGTCAACGAAAACAACCACCTCCAGTGAAAGAAATGGCTGGAAAAATAATTGCTACAGAAAAGGAACAAGCAACCCGCTGGGTAGAGCACTTCAGATCAGTGCTAAACAGACCAGACTCTAAAGTCCAACTGAAAGAAACACCTAAAGGTGATAAGCTTAACCTCAACGTAATTCCACCAACAAAGACAGAAGTGATTAAGGCTATCAAGTCCATGAAGTCAAGAAAAGCTCCCGGTATTGATGGTATCCATGCAGAACTACTTCTCACAGATATTGAAACTGCAGCAGACACGCTTACCAACCTCTTTTGACAACATTTGGATGGACGAAATGATCCCAAGGAATGGTGAAAGGGCCTTATGGTCAAAATTGCAAAGAAAGGCGACCTTGCGGATGGCGACAATTGGAGGGGTATTACATTGCTGTCCCTACCGAGCAAGATTTTCTGCAGGATGCTCTTTAACAGGATTGATAGCACTCCGGCCCCCATGATCAGACCTGAACAAGCTGGCTTCAGAAAAGGAAGAGGATGTATTGACCAGATATTCACTCTGAGGAACATCATCGAGCAGAGCCTTGAATGGAAGGCACCACTGTTCATCAATTTCATTGATTTCAAGAAAGCCTTCGACAGCATACATAGAGACCGCTTGTGGAAGATCCTCAAGTCCTAGGGAATACCAACAAAGATTGTGACTCTTATCAGCTGCTTTTACACAGAGTTTGAATGTGCTGTGATCCTTAACAATAACCTCACAAAATGGTTTGCTGTCGAGTCTGGAGTACAACAAGGCTGCATCATGTCACCAATGCTTTTCCTTATTGCTATTGACCGGGTAATGAAAAACACCACAAATGATCAAGCCACAGGCATCAAGTGAACCCTATTCTCATCTTCAGAAGATGAGGATTTTGCCGACAACATTGCCCTACTATTCCCCAAATATGACCAAATGCAAGCCAAGTCAAACAGGCTGAATCATTATGCTAGTCAGATTGGGCTAAATATTAACACAGCCAAGACCCAAGAGATGCGTATAAATACCACCAACAATGTCAACATCAAAATTGAAGGGACTAATATCTACTTGGGATCAGTCATTATGACAGAAGATGCTGCCAAAAAGGACATCAGGAACAGATTGGCAAAGGCAAGAAGAGCATATCAGCAGCTCAAGTTCATATGGAAATCCAAGTAATACAGCTGCAAGACCAAGATCTGCATCCATAATAGTAACGGGAAGGCCATCCTTCTCTATGGAAGTGAGTGCTGAAGGGACACCAAGACTGATATGGAAACAATGTCTAGTTTCCACCATGAGTGCCTTAGGAAGATCAATAGAATATTCTGGCCAAACAAGATTTCAAACAAAGACTTCCTTGAGCTCAGCCAAGCCACCTGGAAATATAAGAAAAAAATCAAAAGTAATATGAATATAATATGTTACTTTTGAAAGTAATAGACCCCAGCCCTGTCTGTTGTCTCAGCTGGAGACGAAAAAATGTTAAAATACAATCATTTTGTTACCATTTATTGATGAGTGCAAATAGGCACTCTCCAATAAATTGAAACAAAATGATTATGAACAAAATGCTGGTGAACTAAGGCTTTCCTTGCTAATAGCATGATATAGTTATAAAAAGTACTAATGTTTCAAATCACCCTAGGTTGTTAATTAACTCAGCACTCTACTAGTTACTGTCATATTATTCTGTAAAATCCAGTAAAGTGTTCACAAAAGCAGAGAGAGGATTTCCGCTCGCTTTGTGACAGGGTCGTGATCTGCTCAAACTTTCCTGTTTCTTATCTCCAACAGAATAATAGAATCTCATCCGTCAATAAAGAAATACATGCACATCGAATCTGAGATGTTCTTTTCCTTTGTTATTTGTTGATGTGGTCTTGATTTTATAGTATTTTATATGAGAAATGTCAAACCACTGCTGAAAGAGTGCTGTAATCAAAACGTGATCAATTCACAAAAAAGAGCGTGTCTGTGATCATTGTACTGTAATTATACATGAGGAATTAACACTCTTGTAATATAATTAAGTTTCCAATGTTAGACAAAGAGCTCTGTCAAAGAAGATATGTGGTTGAATCGGGAGCATGGTGGCTCAGTGGTAGACTGTTGGACTTCTATGCTAGCAGTCTCGAGTTCAATACCTGTCGGGGACGACCCACGTTGTGTCCTTGGGCAAGACACTTTACCTCGGTGGCCTACATGGGGGCATGATGATGCCGTGTACTAAGGCGTACTGCATGTCGACGGTGCACATATCTTCAACTGCTGTAACCTTGCTGAGCGGAGCTTGAGCAGAGTAAGAATGTTGAGGAGCTGACAGTTGCTCGTCGACACTTGGTGGTTCTCTCTAGGTACTTCGGCTTCCTCCACCCGTAAAATTGTCATGGTCATGATTAGCCATTGTGCATAAGTATGTGGCCTTAAACACCAATAAAGAAATAGTGGTTAAATCTCCAAATGAATATGATGGGGACAACCTTCAAGAAGAAAAGTGATAAAGTTGTTGTGATGAACTGATGAGCTTATGTTCAAACAAAATATGAAGAGTTGAAGTTGAGCATATGTTCCGAGCCATAAAGCTCAGACTATGTTACTGTCAATTTAACGGAATAACATATATGTTCCAATAAGACTCTACCCAAAGACTAAAACCCACATCGTGAAATGAACAAGGCAACTTGAATGAAGAAGGCAACTTCAGCAATAAAAAATTTAGTGTACTACCCAAAGCTTGCTAAGCACCAAGTATATCCAACTACCTGTTTTACGTTTTAGTTGAAATATTGTAATGAAAAGTGTATATATTTTTTACTTAATTATATCTTTAATGATTTAAGTACATAAATTAATATTTTATTTGTGTTTGACATTATTTTTTAGCTTTTGAATACGATAACCATGGAAAATGGATATTATTGGTAAAAGAGTAAATTTTTGAATATGCCAAAAAGTTGACAGAACGAACTGGTATGGGTTCAATATCGAGTTTGAGACTCATTACTGTTAATTACAGCTTGACAACGCATTCTCATGCTCCCAATCAGGCTCCTGGTGGTCCTTTATGGGATGTTGTTCCATTCTTGGACCAGCTTGGCACCAAGCTCCTGGACACTTCTTGGCTGGACTGGACGGGCTGAAATTGCAAGCTGCAACTCAGTCCAGACATGTTCGATTGGATTGAGGTCAGGGGATCTTGCTGGCCAGTCCATACGCTCAATCCTCTCCCTCTGTCAGTACTCCCCGACAGCATGGGCAATATGAGGACGGGCATTATCGTCCATCAGAATGAATCTATCACCCACTGCACCTGCATACAATCTGATGTGGACATCCAGGATCTCATCAATATACTGCTGTGCAGTCAATGTACCACGTTCAAGGTCACAGAGCTCTGTACGTCCATCCCTGCTGATGCCTCCCCAGACCATGATTGACCCTCCACCATAGCGGTCATGCTCAGCAATGTTGGCTACATGGAATCGCTCTCCTGGTCTTCTCCATACCCTAGAACACCTATCTGTGTCTTCTAGGCAATACCTTGACTCATCTGTAAAAAGGACAGGTCGCCAATGTTCTCAGGTCCATCCAACGTGGTCCATGGCCCATTCATATCGTGCCTGGCAGTGGTTCTGGGACAGCGGAATGCAAATACATGGTCTTCTCGGTCGGAGACCACCTTCGTGCAACCTTGCACGGATAGTGTGCATTCGTTTGTGTGTGTCATGTGATAAAAAGAATCTGAAATTCGTTTCTCTTTGACATAAGATTTATGAAACTCGTTTCGCCAATTTTATTTTAGCTCGCTAAAATAAAATTGTCTACACTCGTTTCATAAATCTTATATCAAAGAGAAACTCATTACAGATCCTCTATTTATCATATGACTCGTCCGTTTTGTTCACTTTAAAACATTTGATATTTTGTTTTCATATTAATCAGTGATAAAGCCTTCCATCAATTTCATGGGTCAATTTCAAAACTAGACAATTTGATTGGCTGAACAAAATACAACTGGGCCACATTTTCATAATTTGCATAATTGGAGTTGGGAGCTTTCATTAGTCAGTATCAAAACTGGACAATTTGATTGGCTAAACAAAATACAACTGGGTCACATTTGCATAATTTCAGTAGGGAGAATTTACGTTATCTGTCCTATTTTGGGTGGGTTATATTGTATTCATCTTTTACCTACAAGAAAAATGCCATTCATTTTTGTTTATATTTTCACTTTTTGCTTCCAAAACATAGGTTATGACCTCTTACTGGAACAAGCTCAACGAGCTCGTTCCAATGAGGGGTCATAACCTACGTTTGGGAAGCAAAAAATGAAAATTTTTAGTTATACGAGGATGTTTTTTCCAAGTGCCGTCTGCAACTCAAGTTAGGTGATGGGTTAAAAAGTTCCACCCCAGGTAACTTTGTCCTATTTTCACAGTAAAACAGAGCTTGTTTACCACAGTAAACAAGCACTACTTCACTTCCTTGGATTCCCTTGAAGAATTAATATAACTATTTATGGAATTGCATAACCATTTCAGTACACATGGGATGGAACAACACAGGGATTCAGTACACATGTGAACAGGAGTTATTTTTCTTACCCAGAACTCCAATGTCCAATCCAGTAAGACGAGATCTGATAACATCATAAATCTCTCTTCCTCCAGTAAAGTCAATGGCAATCTTTAATGTCTTTACCGAAAAGGTTTGCTCTGAAATAAAAATGAGATTGCACTCAGTTGTTCTGAAAATAATACCAAAAATCATTCTGTCAATACTGTTTGAAGGAATGACAAAGAAAAATAATACCAAGCTGAATAATAGTTTATATTTTTCAGAAATTAGATCCAGCACCAGAAAAAAGTAGGATATTTAAAATTATTTCTATCAGAGAATAGTGTAGTGTTCAACTGATTGTTGCCAGCCATTTTGTGATGATTCAAAAACTTAATTTTATTATCTTTTACAATTGTTCAATTGTTAATGTAAAATGATGTACCATTCAATAAAGTTGAAAAACCACCAAAATGTGTATTCTTATTCTCTCTAGATGCAACTTTATGGGATAGACAAGTTAAACAACATGTAAAGCTTACAACTGAGCATACTTGCGGCAATCACCAGTTCATACTGGAAAAGTGAAGGTTGCACTCCATTGACTCAGGTCACAGTAAAATTACCAGTTGTGTTCACTTGGGTCGCGATTGGTAATTTTACTGGACTGAGTCAACAGAGTTTAACACTATGAAATATGTTCAATTTAATGTAGTTCTTTGCGAGCCTCGACTTGTCTAGTAGTGCACGGTATTACAATCATAATCTGCATTGGAATCGGCCGATTGTGAGCTCAAATAACCTATAATCGGCCATTTTTGGTTATAGGTTGAACACTGGAAGTGATATCGTGTCTGCCAGGTGTACGAGAAAGGAAGACTCTTTTCCTTCACTTTCTTATAAAACCAGACCTTCTTACATGTTTTGAGAGCCCTAACTGGCCATACTAGAGGTCTAACATTATTTACCAGAGGTAACACACTGATAATGAGGCTATTAAAAAAAATTTCTTATTTCTCCGGCAGCTCCCTTGTCATAGAAAATCAACCTCATCACCATATTTTTACTTGAAAATCTCTTCTATAACACTATTTTGCACTTGTAGGACTAATAGTTAACAACTATATCTTGTCTGACAGAGCTCACAGAGCTCTGTCAAACAAGATATAGTTGGTCAAAATTTTAACTCCATTATGGGAAGTTTTCACTGTTGAAAACATTAGTTTGCCACATAATAGTGTAAGTTGTAAAATTCCCCGATTCCATCTCTTTTCAGAACTGTTTTGTGAATAAACAAAAAAAGCCTTCCTCCCTCATCATAAAATTGAAGAAAATTTGCCTGAGAAACAAGAAATATTTTTTTATAGGTCTAAATGCAGGTAGGTTTTCTGGTGTCTGATTCTTGTCTAAGAAACAAAATTTCATTGATAAGACCATTAAGATAAATAACCCAGTTTTTAGGAACCACCAGCATCACTAAGCCTAAGAAACCTGGCGCAAAAAATTTTTTTTCGGCCCTTCAAAAGGCTTCATTCCGTTCCTGGTCATTTCTTCATGCTGGAACATATTTTTGGAGTAGAGCTTCACACTAATTCCCTTTCCCGGAACAAATTAGAAGCACCAGTTTGTACTGATAAATGTGATCTTCCAACCATTGCTAATTTTCTTGATACCACTTAAGCCATTAAACAATGGGACATGTGAAAAATTGTCACTTTTTTATGATAAAAGTCCCATAACACCAGAATGATAAACTGAAAATCGTAAAAACTGAAAGGGGTATTGCCTTTACTGCTTGTAACTTTGATACAAAATTTCAAGAGATTTTGGTGAAAGCATTTTTGAGTCATCATACCACATGTGAAAAAATTGCCAATTTTTTTAAGATTCAAGTCCCATAACCCTGGAAAGAAAAAACAGAAAACTGTCAAAAACAAGAGAGCTTCGTTTGATCAATTTCAATATTGTGTATAAATATTATGAGAATTGGTCAAAGGGAACTTGAGTTATCGTATGACATAGGAATATGCTGACAGACAGATGGACGGACAGGACAGATGGAAAGAGTGATAACTATAGGGCCAAAAGTCAGCGGGGCCCTAACAAAATCATTACAGATAAACTTATGTGAACTAAACTGTCATATAAATCAACTATTTATGATTGTTGATATGCCTTTCATCAGACAAAATGAATGGAAAGAAATGCAGTAAATATAATAAGGCCCCAAAAAGTGGGTGGGTGTTTTTTTTTTTATTTTATTTTCTATTTCTGTAATTATTTCTTTGCCATCAAAAGTTCATGCTCATGGTTTGTTTCGTGTTTAGGCCTCATAATCTACAGAATAGCATGGGTGGTGGTGTATTTCATCCCTTGAGTACAAGTAGGCTTTGCAATGTTAAAGCCTTGTTGGACTCAAGGGACAAATTTATCAATTTTATTAACTTGGGTAAAATATCAGCCATAAACCATTTAATTTTAATTTTTTTTCAAGTTTGCATTGATTATACAAAGAGAGTATGTGGCATCCAAAAGGACCATGCAGGAGGGCCTGAGAAACAGATTTTTAACGTTTTTAGGGCTTAAGTATGTTGAATACTTGAATGCCAGTGCTGATTGTCTTCGAGAGAAAGCTTCAAAAGTGGACAGAAATAGTTCTGAAGCAGAATTCAAGATTGGAAAGTGACAGTTTTAACATACTAGTTCCTAAATTTGGATGCCATACAAAAAATGATCAGTATATTTTTCTCAATGACAAAATTAAAAACACTGACTGACTCATCTCGATGAGATTACACCCACAGATGTGACGCAACAAAGATATCTTCTTGATTGTTTGCCTGATAATGTGGAATCAAAATGTGTTCATTTCTATGTTTCTTTCCACAACATTAGAAAATTTCACTTTCTATGAAAGATTCCAGCTAATGACACAGAAAGTAGAAAGTGCAGTGATGACTAAATCTTCCGATTTGGCTCGAAGACTTAAGAAAACATGAGCCCCAAGGGGCCTGACCTGACACTGGCAACTATCAACCAAGGGTCCTAATTGGAACAAACTTGCATCTGCTCCATTAAGGAAACTATATACCAAATATCAAACCATTCTGACCAGTGGATCTGAAATTTTTTTTTTTTTTTAAATATTCCTCATATTGAACTAAGTTATAATTCGGGCCCAAATATGAACCAAGGGACTTGGCTTTAACAATTTTGAATCTCACCTCCCTAACGATACAGTATACCAAATATCAAAAGATTTATACTGGTGGATGTGTAGAAGATTTTTAAAGAATGTTCCTCATATTGAACTAAGTTACAATTCGGTCTCCCACAGGGAGCCCAAATATGAACCCAGAGACTTGGCTTGAACAAACATGACTCAGCATTTTTTCAAAGACCCCAAAAAGTACCCTATGATAAAACCAATAGCAATTTTTTTAGACCACTCCATTCTGTTGGTCCTAAGGAAGCTTCACACCAAATAAGAATTCTCAGAGATATGTGTAGTATTGGAAATGTGGGCCTTTGAAATTTTTTCTATTTTTAGCTCCCGTGGTTCCCATGGGGCATTTTGAAAAAAACATTTGCCATGAATCAAGTACTTATCACCCATTAATACTTCACATCAAATCAGTTTGGAAAAGAGAAATTTTGGGTGGGGCAAAAATTCTTGTCCCTCCCATAATGACGACAAATATCGTCCCTTGAACTTCTCTTAACAAACTTGAGTCTACACCTCGAAAGGAAGCTGTATACCAAATATCAAGTTTCTGCTGAAGCTGGTTCATAAGAAGTTTTTTTTTAAAAATTGAGGCATTTTGGCCCCACCCCCTCCTCAATATAAGCAGAAACCCAATTTGAAGAAAAAACCAAATGCTCCTATATAACCACTACTCATGTGAAATTTCATTAAAATTTGGCCAGTGGTTTTGGAGAAAAAGATCCAAACACCACCTTCACGACAGACGATGGACGACAGACGGACGACAGACAAAAAGTGATCAGAATAGCTCACCCTGACTTTCAGTCAGGTGAGCTAAAAAGCTATTAATTGAAAATAGAATGTGTTTTCATTTTTGGAATTGACTTTAAAACAAGTGCAATGCCAAGGGTGGCTATACCACCCACCTGCCAAGCATGAGTTTCTGAGTTTCTAGTTATTAATCTTTGTTGATATTGAATTAATAAATATCTTATTTCCATTCAACCATAGCCAGGGTTACCGCTAGACCGGCTGCAGGTCCGTCGACCGGACCCATTCCCCCCGCCGATCATACTATGATCAGTCAGAAAAGCTGGTGGTTAAAATGTCAAGTACAATGCTGTATCGTAACGACACACAGGATCCTTTGTTTCCATGTAACATAGGCATAATTATGTTGTATACTATGCCTACTATTACTGGCGACAACCTGATACTTTATAACCCCCAGATGTGAGGGGAAAACAAAGTTCAAATCCTAAACATTGCCTATAAAATTTCGGACTCAAATTGTCGTGTTTGGTCCGAAATCACTGGCTTTTATTTCGAGCGATAAATGATGTAATTGCATGTGCATGATGTCACATGTCATGGTTCTTTTCGAATATCGGGTTGTATAAAAAAAATTGAGGTCAAGCGTAACAGTCACTGTCAGGATTTGTGGATTTTGTGTTGTTCTGGGTTTGTATTTTTATGAAACCTCCGACCAGATGTAGAATTGTGTGTCCCGTGGGAATTTAGAGAATTGTAGGAGGAAAAAATACATATTTTCCACTTGCAACCAGAATGCCCCAGAGGCCACCAGAGAGCACCTAAAAGTCAATATTTTCCTGGGGGAAAACCCAGACCCCCCTCTATACGCCTGTGCCTTCTGCAAGTGCAGCAGATGCCTTTGCCATCTGAGTTTCACTTTCTTTAAACTATCGAACCCACAAATTTTCCCCTAGCGGAAACCCTGCCATAGCACCAATACAGTAGGCCACCAAATGTGTCCATGACACTAATGCCCCTGCTTTATGAACCAATATCAACATGTCTTCTAAGTCGGAAAAGGGCAAAACTCTGCCAAAAAATATGATACAAAGCCCTCTATCAATCCAAACCTGTATTAATATGTGGTTATAAACTTACATGTAAAATTTTGTTTTACTTCATTCAGTCAAACTAGTTATCGTCTAGAAACCATATTCAGGACAGATGTACAGATATCCATATGGGCGGATGGACAGACAAGGCTAACATTTAATGTCCCTTTGCCAAATTGGCCGAGGCATAAAAATTTCTTCAATCCTGAAAAAGTATTTTCATTATTTCCTTAACCCTTTACCCAACGAATTGGCCGCATCCGCCTGTGTAATACATGTATGCAAATTTAGCAGTTGAAAAAATATTATTTTTCAAGAAATTTCAACAAAACCATATCATGTGACCCCTCATTGGAATGAGCACGTCGGGCTCATTCCAACGAGGGGTCACATGATATGGTTTTGTTAAATTTTTTTGAAAAATTAAAAAAAATGATATTTAAAATAATAAATTTTGATATCGTCTGCATTGGGTAAAGGGTTAAATCCTGCACCCTATACCAACTAACCCTGTATATTTTTACAGCCTTAGTCAGTGTATATTTTCATGTAGTGTGTGATATGGCAGTTACAAATTTTCAATAACCAGAAAATGTGACAAACCCTGTGTACTGCACAGGGTTAGTCACACTTTTTGGTTATAAACAAATTTCAATTTTAACTGAGTAACTAACCCTGAACACATTCCAGTCTTGGTGTTAAATCTCATCTAAATCAACTCTTTACTCAACATAATGGCCAAAATTAACCGGTATTATTCAAACTCAGCTTGAGACCTCTCATTGATGTTTTTAGTGAATTCCAACATTGAAAACGTATTCCAGTTTCAATTAATGGCTTGTTGAAGGACCCTGAATATCATTCCACTGTTCAGAAGCAAAAGTTTAAGCACATCAGGGGTCAGCCTGGCAGCTGATTTTAGTTCACTTCTTCCTCCAGAGAATTTAGGGAGAAGTCGGAGACCAGGAGGGAGAAGTCAATGGACATGAGGGAGAAGTCCATAAAAAACATGAAACGTATATGACATTGTGACAAAATAAATGTACAAAGAGGATGCAATAGCTAACATGATGAATTGTGGAGAAAAAAACAAAAGGCCACAGGGGGCCTGAGGGTGCTCACCTGACATAGTAGTCTAAATATCAAACCAGGGACTTGACTTGAATAAGCTGCATACGCTCCCTCCTAAGAAAAGCATATACCAACTAGATGAAGCGATTGTGACCACACAATACACAGGATTTTCCTTCTATTTTCAGTTCCTGCACTTTTACGTCCCAAAATTGAGATAAACGCAAAAAAAAATTTCCAGTGTTTAGTCCAAAATTTTCCAAGTCCCACCTGGACCCCAAATTTTCAGTGTAAAAAAAAAATAAAATTTTTTGGTCTTAAAATTGACCGAAATGCATAAAAAACAAAAAACAATTTCCGCATTTTGGTCCAAAATTTTCCAAGTCCCACCAGGCCCCCAAATTTTCAGTGTAAAAAAAAAAAATTCAAGATTCTAAGTCCGCAACGCATAAAAAAAAACAAATTTTCAGCCTAAATATGAACCCAGGGACTTGGCTTGAACAAACTTGAATCTCACCCCCCTAAGGATGCTACAGATCAAATATCAAAAGATTCTTATTGGTAGATCTGAAGAAGAAGATTTTTAAAGAATATTCCTCATACTGCACTAATTTAAACATTTGGGCTCACATAGAGAGCCCAAATATGGACACAGGGAATTGCTTTCAATAAACCTGTGAAGCAATCTTCCAAAGATGTTATATGTGAAATTTGAAAGATTTTGGAGCAGTGGTTTGGAAGAAAAGTAGTCTTATATGTTTTTCCCATTACCCACAATGTTAAAAAATGCTGACTCAGCACTTTTTCAAAGTCCCAGAAAAGTACCCCATGATAAAACTGATAGCAATTTTTTTTGATCATTTCATTCTGTTGGTCTTAAGGAAGCTTCACACCAAATAAGAATTCTCAGTGCCGTGTAGCTTTGGAGATATGGGTGTTTTAATTTTTTTCTATTTTTAGCTCCTACTGTTCCCATGGGGTGACAGAAAAAATTTTTTTGCATAAATTAAGTACTATAGACTCAATAAGCCCTCATATCAAATTTGGTCCAAATCTGCCTCTTGGTTTGGAAAATAGAAATTTTGGGAGGGGCAAATATTCTTGTCCCTCTCATAACGACGGTAAATATAACCCCACAACCTTCTCTTGAACAAATCTGAGTCTACACCTCAAAAGGAAGCTGTACACCAAATATCAAGTCTCTGCTACTGCTGGTTCATGAGAAGATTTTTTAAGATTTCAGCACACTTTTTGGGTGTGGCCCTACCAATGGGCAAGGCAACTTGATTTGAACAAAATCAAATTGCAATGTCATAACAAACTATTATCTCAAATATCAATTAAACTGGTTCAGCGGTTTGGGAGGAAAAGATGCAACACCATGTTCACGGATGACGGACGACAGATGGCTATGGTAACCATGCAGTTGATTTTCTATGGTGATGGCTATGGTAACCATGCAGTTGATTTTCTATTTGCCTCAAAGCAATGGATTTGAAATTTAGTATTACCTATTGTGAGAGTATTGTTCTCCAGAAAAGAAGGTATATTCTTTTAAAAAAAAAATATTGAACATATTTAAAATAAATTTAAAGTTCACAAAAGAGGCTGGGATTATCCATGGTTTCTGAATACCCTAATGGAATTGAAAAGCGTATTTAAAAAAGTTTTCAATATCCTTCTTTAATTAAGCGTTATTAACAATTTGAGTTAATTTATTTGTTAGGTAAACGACAAAATATTTCAGTTATCTCCCTTCCCTTCTGAGCTGGGTAATAATACCAATACTTTGTGAAGAAAAATTAAAATTTCTGCTGAACATCTAACACTGACACGTGCGATAGGTGCTGTGAAGGGCTGCCATTCTTACCCTTCCCAATATGTGTGATTTCTATCGTAGCCTTATTACATTTAAGCCCCTCTCCAACACAACTGTCATAAGTTTTCAAAGAAAAACTTTCAATGCAAATTGCAGTGCAAATTTCAATGGAACCAATTTTTCAATTGAAAAGAGTGCAACCGTAAGCAATTTTGACTTTTTATGGAAGAACTGTCTCCTACACAGTTTAGTTTTGAAACGGTGGTTAATTTTAATAAATTCTAATTGACATGATGCGTGTCTTGTTAAATTCGTTGTTTTTGCTGGCACTTTGTTTTTAAATAGCCATTTTGTGCTGGTTGCTGTCAGTTGGGGCAAACTTTTCGAATGACTAACCCATTACAACTCTTTTCAGAAATATAAAATTGGGGAAGGTTAGGCTATTTTCAAAGCCATGTGATGGATTTTAACAGCAGCCATGTTTACTTTGTTATGACTTATGAATGCCTAAGGGTTTTTTTTTTTTTTTTTTGGGGGGGGGGGGGGGGAATAAAACAAAATAAAATGCATAAAACTGCCATGTCTCCCAAGGAAGTTTGGTAGGGCGACTTGAGGAATGAGAAGGTGACTTCTTCACCCAAGTCACCTACTCAGCTGACCCCCTGATGTACATGTAAGACTGTTGGCTAATTCTTGACATGAAACCAATGTACTTGCACTGTGTTTTCCAAAACCTGACAGGAGACTGTTCAGCTGCCAATGGTTTGGATCTGATTTGTCCCGAGTTTGATGGTTCAAGTCCCAACTGAGTAATATTCCAATTACATAATCATGGCATGCCTTAGGTGATGTAGTTGGAGTATTACTTGGGCAATCAATTAAGAACATATAGTAGTTGTGACACAACGTCTTATTTAATTAACAGGTACCATACTATACTCCAAATTGGTCCTGTACTACAACCTCCATTCATATGACCGACTGTGTTTGTTACACAAGTCCAAGTATCAAATCTTGTCTTTCAACCCTTTACCCAATGAATCGGCCACATCTGCCCGCATAATATGCAAATTCAGCAGTTGAAAAAGTTAAAAAATTTATAGTAATTTATATACTTTTTATACTTACCAATGACCCAGACATAGCTGGTGCTAACTCTTAAAAATCTAGGGCCAAACACAAATTTTGCCCCCCAATCCTCAAAATTTGCATCTAAAACCAAAGAAATCATGTCCTGAATGGCCCTCCATACTTCGCCTCTACTGCGCATGCACAGTGTCAAGGAGGTCCTGAAATTGGCGCCATTTATCATTCTTACAATCAGTGCCTGGTCAGCGCTATGTACTCAGCGGGGAGGTATGAGTTCCCAACTCCTCGGAGGGCCATCCCCGTCTGGGTCATTGGTAAGTATAAAAAATATATAAATTACTATAAATTTTTTAACATTTTTATACTGTACCAATGACCCAGACATAGCTGAATAGTAAAAAGGCTGGAGGGCCTAGGACATAGAGGAAAATCCAATAAGCTCAACTATATAAAATAGATTCATCCCCTAGAGGAGAAAAGGAGTATTAGGCTTTACATGTATCTTTCTTATTTATGATAAATTAGAAAGACACAACACCCTCCATAATTGAGCATCATAACATTCATGTTCTCTCTTAACATCCAGTATAATCCTTATACTAATTATTTTAAAGTAAGCCAATAAATAAAGTTAGTCCAGAGAATTGAGACTCTTTATACTCTTTTAAAAGTGTCCGAGGATTGTATATTAATGCCCGTTAGACACGTGACATATTCAATGCTACACTTTAAAAATATGACATGAATGAATTTTTTAAACATTAACTTTTCACTTTAAAACCATCCCGGTAACAACTCAGAATTACTGACGCCGGAGGAGGTATCCCCTTGTTTTCACTATAAAACAGGTGACCCAAGGGAACACCCTCCCCCCCTTCCCCTTGCCCTGGGTCAAATAGCCCAGAGCGAAGAGGGCAACAGGACGGAGTCACTGCCTGAACAGAAAGCCTACATAACTATAGTTACAACTGTTTAGTGAACGACATTCTGAGCAGCAGAAAATGGACCTAAACAATGCAGGTCTCCAGAAATGGACTCAATATTTCTGAGATAAAAATTCGTAAATGTGGATGGCTGAGACCAATATGCAGCCTTCATTAAATCTGTAATAGCAACACTATTTGCATAAGCCCAAGATTTTGAAAGAGCTGTTACTTCATGAGCCGAAATCTTAAGCACAGACTGCTGAGTTGAAGATAGATTATCATAAGCAGTACAGATAGTTAATTGAACCCATCTAGCAATAGAATGGACCGTAATGTCCTTTCTATTAGGCATCAGAGACAGAAGAAGCGTTTACGTCCCTTTCTGATAAACTGAGATCTTATTTATAAATACATAAAGCTCTAACCGGACAGAGTAAAGGCCAATGCCCGTCTGAAGACGGAAGGGCCTTAATAACAATAGGTTCCGGATATTTATTAGGAGCCTGATTCTTAGCCAAAAATCCAACATTAGTAGTAAAGGTAATAGTGTTCCCGACACTACGATAGTGAGAATCGTCCACCGATAGTGCATGAAGCTCACTGACTCTTCAGCAGAAGAGAAAGCTAAGAGAAATGCTGTCTTATAAGACCAGAATTTGAAATCTACTGTCTCAAGAGGCTCAAATGGTTCTCTTTTAGTTTAAGAAGAACCCAAGCTAAATTCCATTTAGAAATTAATCTAAGGGTTCTAGGTCTATTTATCGAAAAGTTTCTACCTAATTTAGATAAAGAGACATTAGATCCAATTGTAAACTATCATGGTGTGCATAGGTATCAGATAACATAGACCTATAACCTTTAATAGTAACAGGCTGCAGTTGATCTCGTCAAACAAGTATACTAGAAAGTTTGCAATGTCTGGTATGGAGGGATCAAAAATATCAACATAATGATCCCTACACCAACGACGAAAGACCTTCCACTTTAGCCGCATAGTATAGTGAAGAGGAGGTCCTCCTTCAGTTAGAAATCGCGTCCACTGCTCGTCCTGTACAGTGCTTGCCGTGCAAGAAGGACCGCACAATGGAATACGTGAAGGTTGAGACCTTGCGGGTTGTCATGAAGTTGACACGATTTCCCCAGCGAAAGAAAATCCTCTCGTGGAGGAAGTTTTCGTGGTAAGTCCCACAGCAGACACCTGAGTAGATTTATCCACTGTCTCTGTGGAGACAGAGATGCTACCAACAGAATTGTATTGTGATTGTTTATCTTTAGCAATATTTGCTGAATCAACGGCGCTGGAGGATACGCATATCCTATCATTCCGTCCCACGAGATCGATAGAGCGTCTACTGCATATGCTCGGGGATTCGGACATGGTGACACATACGTCTGCAATTGATTGTTGAGTTGTGTCGCAAATAAGTCTATCATTGGCCGCTCCCATTGGTAGCAAATCTGACTGAATACCTGTTTGTTGAGAGTCCATTCTGACGGCAACAAGCGACCCTTCCGTGGAAGGGAGTCTGCTAATACATTCAGACGACCCGGAATATGACGGACCGAAGCAGAACTTGGTGTTCTAGAACAAACAGAAGGATTCTTTCCGTTAAATTGAATAACGGAACGGAATGAATGCCTCCCTGGTTCCGGATATATGCAACTACTGTCGTATTGTCGGACATGATTTGGACATGCGCTTTCTGAATAATGTTCATCCAATGACGTAGTGCAAGCCAAATTAACATCATTTCTTGGATGTTTATGTGCTTGCCTAGAAACTGCGGAACCCAAATACCCTGGCAGTTCGAATCTGTTGGGATCAATGTTGTACCCCACCCTGTTTGACTGGCATCCGTCATAATCGTAAAACTCGGATCCGGAAACTGCAGTGGAACTCCCTGAGTCAACCACTGAATGTTTGCCCAAGTCTGAATCTCTTGTTACACTTGATTGACAAGAGAACATCTATATCGAGCAATTCATAGATTGCTGAAAGGTTGCCGTCGAAGAGAAGCTTCTCCGAGACCGAAGCGACTCTGAGAGAGTTCTTCACCTTACTATCCACGCGCGTGGATGTAGCTAGGGCTGCGTCACGTCTGACCAACTCCAGGTTTGCCACTGAAGGGCAGAGTTATACGTGGAAAAGCTACTGCCCTTGATAGAAATCTCATTGAGGATCATATCCTGGAATTCTTTCCCTTGAAGACGTAATGATAATGCCTTAGTAAGGTAGTATGATAAAGCGTCTAAGTTAAGTCTGTTAGACATTATTGTCGTTTCCAACATCGTGGTTGGAATTGACATACGATATAGACAATTCCAAGTCTTCAGCCTTGTCATCTAGACGCAGAGGAACTCTCGGTATGCCCTATCCTGCCGTTTCAAATTTATTCCTTGAATTGATGAAAGGCAGATTTAGAGCATTTGCGGACAAGAAACTAGACTTGCCTGTTTTGGTAGCAAGCTTATATATAGCGTCGTTCAATAATTCGAATGTTCTTGTGACATTATTGGACTGTGTCGGCAACTCAGGGACGATGTCCCTGAACCGATCAAAAATTCTGTGTCCAATGACGCTATTAGTCTCTTATCCAGCATCGCAGCATTCCAGTCCGACGGAACAACCTCTGGAAGATAATGCCGGAAGAAATCTATGGCAGCTTCTGTTGTTCCGAAAGGGAAAGCTCGAAATCCTCCGAATCCCTTTCGCCATCCTGTTGGACCCTATGAAGTGCTCGGTCGTCCGTACCTGATGCTTCAGCGGAGCGAACCGACTCAGCGTCGTCGGATTATTCCTGATCCGACAGAGATTCTGTCGTTTGCTGGGATGCTGCGATAAGTTGTGCTATTTTGGATAGCACGTCCGTCACTGAGGCCTGTGGAGAAGCGGTCTTATGTTGCTTTGCCGCTGGAAGCTCCGTGTACGTTGACCCGTGCATACTTCTATTATGCGAGCATCCGGAGTCTACAGGCCTCGTGTCCCTTGGCTACCTGATGGCGTGATCTGTTCGCCGTGGAATCTCTGATTGGCGAAGCTGGCTGGATATTCGTGGTCACGTAGCCAAGGTGCGGTCGTGTGCGCTGCCGTGAGGATGAGGAAGCCTTATTGACAGTCTCTCGGACTGTCTATATAACGGAGCGTCCCGAGCGGCGGACATATGCTCCGAATGCGAAATGTTTGTAACCACAACATCTGGTCCCAGATGTTGTTATACGAGAGAGGGACCTCTCTCGCTCACAGCCCGGATGGACCTGGACGAGCTAGGAACCGGACTAATAGGCTTCCTCCGATCTCTCCTCTGATCCGTCGTCACTGGGTGTGTACTTTTGTCTTATTATAGTGCTCGCATCACCCAAATCTCCTTCCTGGACCGCAACGGACGAACCCAGCCACCGAACCATTCGATGAATGGACGCTACACCGGGCGAGCTAGCGGATGTCAACGCCGTCGATCCTTCTAGGGACCTCTTAGGCGATTGACGTATTTCCATGAGCACTTATTGCCGCTAGCTCTTCATTTAACTATGACGACAGAGGCACACTTTAGGAAGACATTACGGTAACTTTTGTGAACAAGAAACCAGACTTGCTTGTTTAATAGCAAGCATATATATAGCGTCGATCAATAATTCGAAAGTTCCTGTGACATTATTGGACTGTGTCGGAAACTCAGGGACGATGTCCCTGAACCGATCAAAAAATTCTTGTGTCCAAAGACGCTATCAGTCTCTTATCCGGCATCGCATCATTCTGTTCCGACAAAACAACCTCTGGAAGATAATGCCGGATGAAATGTACGGCTACTTATGTTGTTCCGAAAGGGAAGGCTCGAAATCCTCCGAATCCCTTTCGCCATCCTGTCGGACCCTATGAAGTTTTTGGACGTCCTACAGAGATTCTGTCGTTGCTGGGATGCTGCGATAAGTTGTGCTATTTGGGATAGCACATCCATCACTGAGGCCTGTGGAGTAGCGGTCTTACGATGCTTTGCCGCTGGAAGCTCCGTGTACATTGACTCCTGCATACTTTTCTTATGCAAACGTCCGGAGTCTACAGGCCTCGTGTCCCTGGCTACCGGATGGCGTGACCTGGTCGCCGTGGATTCTCTGATTGGTGAAGCTGGCTGGATATCCGAGGTCATGTAGCCAAGGTGTGGTCGTGTGCACTGCCGTGAGGATGAGGAAGCCTTATTGACAGTCTCTCCAGACTGTCTATATAACGGAGCATCCCGAGCGGCGGACGTATGCTCCGAATGCGAAACGTTTTGTACCACAACATCTGGTCTCAGATGTTGTTGTACGAGAGAGGGGCCTCTCTCGCTCGCAGCCCGGATGGACCTGGACGAGCTAGGAACCGGACTAATAGGCTTCCTCTGTTCTCTCCTCTGATCCGCCGTCACTGGGTGTGCACTTAGTTGATTTATAGTGCTCGCATCACCCAAAACTCCTTTGTGGACCGCAACGGACGAACCCGGCTGCCGAACCATTCGATGAATGGACGCTACACCGGGCGAGCTAGCGGACGTCAACGCCGTCGATCCTACTAGGGACCTCTTAGGCAATTGACATATTTCCATGAGCACTTTGCCGCTAGCTCTTCATTTAATTGTGACGACGGAGGCACACTTTTGGAAGACATCACGGATACATCACCCTGTTCTTGTTCGTCTGAAATAGAGATTGATAAACTAGAGTGACCCTGCGGAGAAAGGACCGGTATGGCCATTTCCCCACTAACATACCGTGACACACGCTTCCCATGTTTGTCATCCCAATTGACACATACTGAACAGGAGTTAGTGCGAGTACACTGACTACAATTAATACAATGATTATGAAAGTCAGAGGAAGATTTCCTCTTATTAAAATAGAACAATATCCTTTCATGGTGAAAAGAATACAAAAAGTCCTAGTACTCGCACCAACCCCTGAAAACAAAGATACATAATAACATGATCCATTAACATAGAAAAAATAATTGAAATCAAAAAAAAAATTTTTTGAACAAATATTTTTTCAGAAAAGCCCAAGTTTCTGAAAAGTAACATTGAGCCCCAATGGATCCCAAGCCTAAGTGTGGACAAAAATTTTAAAAATATTTTAAAAAATTAATGCAACACTTACGAATAATAATAATGTATCCTGTTATGATTAAACTAACACAAAGACAAGAAATCCCCCCTCCACAGAGATTGTTGTCAATGTAAACAGTAAGTGTAAAAACACCAGAAACATGACTCCAGGCACTGATAACTATGGCCCGAAATCAGTTACCAATAATACACCATCTGATGCAAAACAGAGACTTCCAGGGAAGAAACTGCAGAACATCAGATGGTAGATGCAGAACACTACGCCTTAACATCCATGGGTGAGGACGTAAACATGGGGAAAAGAACAGAATTCATTCTGTTATCCAGCTACAACTCCCAAGAAATTTTAGTAATAATATTACAGAAAAATGCCAAAAGCATGGGAGAATAGCAAGGGGGGACTTGAAGGAAAGGGAGAGAGGAAACACTGAACAAGCAGTGTAACTTTATAACAAGAATGACAACAACAGGCCCATGCCTCGAAAATAGGTAAGTTAACATAATTTCATAAAAAAATATTAAGTTACAGCCCTGATTATTTTCTGTCACTCATTTTTCCTCTCCTCCTTCTATTTCCTCTTTAGATCCACCATTTCTCTAATATTTATGTGTTTGGCATCATTTAAACTGAGATTTACAAGCACAAAGATCAGTCAGATGTGAAGTGATGAAGGGCCAAACAAAGAATGATGAATGGCGCCAATTTCGGGACCTCCTTGACACTGCGCATGCGCAGTAGAGGCGAAGTACGGAGGGCCATTCAGGACATGATTTCTTTGGTTTTAGATGCAAATTTTGGGGATTGGGGGGCAAAATTTGTGTTTGGCCCTAGATTTTTGAGAGTTAGCACCAGCTATGTCTGGGTCATTGGTACAGTATAAAAATATAATAAATTTTGATATCATCTGCGTTGGTTAAAGTGCATGAAATCAATCAATACCTTAAGACACAAATCCCGGCAAAAAAGTGTTGACTAGAACAAATTTGGGGGAGCATGAGGGAGGATCAATGCCAGTCTTGTTTGATTGGCACTTTATTTTAAAACATTTATTTCTGTAAAAGCTCCAAATATGACCACCACTAAATCTCTCCCAAAGTGCTGCCTCATATCACGTGAAGACCTTCAGTCTCATATTGTCAGAAATATTTCTGGGTAGAACCCTTCAAGAAAACCACTTTTACACAAGAACGGACTATCAGTACTGGTCCATATCACACTCTGATACAAACCTATCTCTTTTGCGACATCATCTAACTTGGTCTGAGAGCGACTGATTAAAACAATATTGATTCCTTGGGCAGCTAACTGAAACGACAAAAATACAGTGTAAAGGTTGGTAGAAAAGGTTGCAGTCACCGTCAATCAAAATATAAAACAGAGATATACCACCCTTCACCCTCACCCTTTGGGGTGGAGCAAGTTTCAGTCAGATGATCTTATCATGGTGTAGACACTATTATTTATCAGGCAGGTGAGAGTATAGCAAGTTTCGTAAAAAAGCGATTACTATTTATTATTATTGAGCCGACAAATACCGAATTTCACACAAAAAAGGGGATACCTCCTTCAAAAGCTGAGGAAACTGGGGGAATATCGAACTTGACCAACAGATTCTTACAATGTACATGTATGCCTATTGCAAGTTTCATGAAAATCTTACTGCAATTATTCAAGTTGCCACGTCCACCGTCATTGACTGGTGGAGGGCTAGATTATTTTTGGTGATCTGAATTTGCCATCTAATGTTTGTTTTATTGCAAATTATTGGAGAGTGTCCACAGGCACTCTCCAATAAACTGTAATAAAACATATTCATATAAAAATATTATTTGGGTTTGACTGAATATGAAGCGTGAGCAAGGAAAATGTTGGCTTTCCTCTGATATCCCTTTTTTAATGAAAGCCCTGATAGTGGCTCTTAGTACTTAACCTATTAACCCTTTACCTAACATGAAAAGCAGACGACACTTGCAAAAAAAATTCTTGAATAAGTAATTTTTTTCATTTTTTGTCTCAAAAACATAGGTTATGACCCCTCATTGGAACGAGCTCGTTCCAATGAGGGGTCATAACCTATGTTTTTGAGACAAAAAATGAAAAAAATAATGAAAATTAATTGGCGATTTTTGTGAATAGCGCTGGCCGGTTTTGGCCGTTACGTTGGGTAAAGGGTTAAACACCAAATTTTAGACAAACTTGAGGTGCACAAGCCCGACAAAAGCTGAAGAAATGTGGGGAACATTGAAACTTCACCAAGATCTTCTCACAATATATGCCTATTGTAAGTTTGATGAAAATCTGATTACATTTAATTTTATTCAAGTTATCACATTTGTAAAACCATTATCAAGCAAATACCAAATTTCCAACAAAAAGGGGCATAACTCCCACAAAAGACGAGGAAATTTGGTGAATTTCGAACCTGATCAAGATCATCTCACAATATATGTCTCTTGCAAGTTTCATGAAAATTTGATTACATTTGTTCAAATATAATCAACTTAATTAAAAGTCCTTTCTGCTGAGGCCAAATGGTTGTAGCGTTTTGAGGGTGAAGATCCAATGGACTTCACTCAGGCGGCGCTGCTCTGTGGTGGTAGGTAATTCCGGATCGGAGTATAGTACCTGTATAATACGGTAGCGAATGTTGGATATCAAGTGATTGTTGCCATTGAAATCGAAACTTCGAGACAATGGGAACAATGAGATTACGTCACTAAACAGATACATTCAGTTCCATAAAACTATACCATGCATCCGCCAAAATTACATCATCACTCTGCATCCGCCACTTACATTTGAGATAGTATATAAAGCTCAGTCACAAGTAGCCACTTTGCCTCTGATGAAGTTTATCATCATATAACGAAACCAGTCAGGCACACTACACCGTCTATTACGGTATAATTATTCACAGGTCCCCTTGAACTCTGTCGAGTTGGTTATTATATTGTACATTTGTTCAACTTATTAAGTTCACAAAATATTCAGATGAACATGCTGAAAGATGGGTCCCATTTCTATATCCCGGAGAAATTTGTTTCAGCAGGAGATAATAAATTAAAACAAAGACGCAACAAAAGTTAAAAATAATAATTCTAAGATGCAAGTACCTGTTCAGCATAGGCTTTCCCAATTCCATCTGTAGAACCAGTCACAACTGTAATTATAATAAAATGTCAAAGAATCAATTCTACAGTTGAAACTAGAAGTCATGTAACTGTCTTGTGCACTATTTTGAAGTACTAGCGCCACAAAAGTAAGTGTCCTTTCGTCCCTGTTAAACTGCAACATTAGCATAACTCTTTTCAAGTAGAAAAGCAGTGTGCCTAACTCTGTACAATTCTCTACTAGTACTAAGTAAGTGTACTTTTGTCCCTGTTAAACTGCAACATTAGCATAACTCTTTTGAAGTAGAAAAACAGTGTGCCTAACTCTGTACAATTCTATACTAGTAAACAGAGATCAGTTACATCATTCCTAATCTCTTCTGGTATACATTGTACATGTACATGTAATGACGTTGATATTAAAATTTGACTACATATACAGAATGAAGAGGGTGGATTACTACTGAACTGCCGCGCCATTTCTTCTCCACTCAAAAAGTATTTATAATTGTTCATAAAAGCACAAGAAACACTTGCAAACTTTCATCACATGGACCACCAGGTGCAACCTAGTGGTCGATCTGATGGACGTTTGCAAGAGTTTCTTGTGTTTTGTTCTCAGAAATTGTAAATACATGTAACTACTGAGAGAAAAATCCATCCCCCAGCGATTTAGTAGTAATCCAAATGTGGCATGACAACCCGATTGAGAATGCCCCAGATGTACTGATGATGATTGAGATCCCCACGTACAGTCACCATATCAAGCTTACAATCATGAGAGAGGCATCCCCAAATCATTGCTGATCCTCCGCCAAAAGGAACAGTAGGTCTGATGTTCCTGGGCATGTAACGGTAAACAGTATTTCTATGCCTCAACTGTCTCATGAGACCATCTGTGACGTGAAGCAGGAACCTACTCTCATTTGACCAATGGACTTTCCTCCATGTGTGAGATTCCAATGTTGTCGTGCCATACTCCACTCCAAGAGTCACATTTGATGCTGATCGAACAGAGCTGGACACTTGATGACCCTTCTGGACCTCATACCCAGCGCTTTGAGGTGGTTTCGGACAGTTGTGTTGTACAAATGCCTGTTCGGGAGCCAAAGGCATTTCAAAACCCCACTTGAAGCAAAGGGTTCACAACTAAGGAGGTGTGCCAGACTCTGATCTTTCTGAGGAAAGGTCTTTTGGGGTTGTCCAGGCCTTGGTCAGTCCTTAACATAGCTGGTTTGTTGATTTTTTCAGACAAGTCTGCTGATGACAGGATGACTATAGCCAAGCTGCCTTCCAATAGCTTAGAACGACATGCCTGTTGCATTCATGCTAACAATTTGCCATCTTAATGCCTCTGACAGTCTCCTCCTTGCCATGCCAACATTTACTGATAAAAGATGTGACAAATTTTCTTGTTTTATACCCAGATATTGCATCTGGATGATAAGTGTTTTTTGTGACATTGTGGGTAGCATGCTTCATGTGGACAAAGGGATGTGTTTGGGGTATGCTATCAACCAGAAACATCATCTTTCATGAGATGAAATGTACTGCAAGACATAGTAATCATTAAAACATAATAATCAATAATAGCAACTTCACTGTCATGAAACATTTCAGTGTTTAATGAAGTTCCAGGTGTATAGTAAAACAGTCATTTCACTTTAACTCTGATGAGAAGAAACCCTGTACCATGGGTAATTCTCTAAGTTATTTATTTATTGGGGTTTAATGAAATTTTCAACAGCCAGGATGACCTTCGGTCGGATATTTTTATAGCTGGAAGAAGCCAGACTGCCCAGAGACAACCACAAAACAGCAGTGAGCAGCTCTCAGACTTCCCAATGTGCTAGCTCACACAGGCAGGGTTAGCACTGGTTCAAAGCAAGTACACCATTAACATCCAATACACCTCAGTGCAGAGATCTACCATGCCTCCATGTGGGTAAGTGAGATTCAGTGCCCTGCCCAAGGACACAATGCAGTTATCCTTGGCCAGGATCGAACAATGCATCTCTCGACTTGAAGTCTGAATACTCTAACGACTGAGTCAACACACTCGATCCCTATTATTTAATACCACCCATTGGGAGCCATTTACTGCCAATGGTCTCTCTCTGATTTTGACAAACTTTGTGGTCTCAGAATGAATTTGTACACGTAATGGTATATTGTACATTCTACTTAACAGGGATTCTTTTTGGTGTCTACAGGGGCTGATTATGGGACCCTTCCCCAATGGCATTTGGGCAAGATTTATCTCAATTCAAACAAAAAATTTGTCAATCTCAGTCCCCATTCAATCAAAAAACATATTTTACGATTGGTGTCCTGAAATGAGCGGTCATAATCCCCCAGAATACAAATATTTCTCAACCTACATGTAAAGAAGAATAACGGAGAATAAAGAGTCTGAATTCAAGGACAACAGGTGTGTTCCTCTTTAACCCTTCACCTAACGAATTGCCCCCATCTGCCCACGTAATCTGCAAAAATAAGCAGTTGAAAAAAATTAATTTTTTAAAATATTTCAACAAAACCATATCACATGACCCCTTATTGGAATGAGCTCGGTGAGTTCATTCCAATGAGGGGGTCACATGATATGGTTTTGTTGAAATGTTTTGAAAAATTTTAAAAAATAGTAGTTAAAATAAAAATTTTTGATATTCTCTGCATTGAGTAAAGGGTTAACCCATAAAGACCTAATTGTGATTTGATTACTTTTTAGGGCAATTCCATGAAAATGCAACATAAAACCACCAAAAATAATTTCATTCTTCGCTTTATCCTTTGTATTATTTTGGTAGCTAGTACAGTGGAACCCTGTTAATTTAATAGACACTTTGCCAATGAAAATTATTCAATTAACAGGAGTATTCAATTAACAGGGATTGTGTCACTTTCCTGTATTCTAGAGATAAACTTAGCATTTATTCTATTAGAATAGATGAAATGCATGTATTGGATGTACTGAGGCCAAATAGGTCTATAAACAAATGAAAACTGGGAAGAGTCAGGGTAATTTCTTAACAGGTTGCAAGATTTTTTATTCAATTAACAGGCATTTACTCTTTAACATATATTCAATTAACAGGTCAAATTTGTACTGGAGGTATGGGAAATGTTTTGTGTTGAATAATTATAATCAATTAACAGGGTTATTTAGTTAAGAGATATCCAATTAAGTGGGCTCCTAGCCTCCACTATAATACAATGTGCACTGTCATTTTCCATATTTGTAGAAATTAGCTCTTTCAGAAGGATAAGGTGGGGTTAGTCTCATTTTGCCGGTCGACTGAAAGTAATTAACAGCTAGAAGGCAAAAAGAAAACAAACTATTATTTGTTTCATGCAAGTTTGTCTGTGTTTGTCTGTTTTGATGGTTGATCACGGGTGTTGTGATTTTGCATTGACACTCATCACACCAACTCCTTTTACGTAGGCCGAGTTTATATTACTAACTCCTTTTACAATGACCAAGGTTTTTTTAACCAACTATTTTTACAAAGACCGAGGTTTATTTTACTAACTTCTTTTTATAAGGACCGATGTTATTTTAAAATGAGTTCTTTTTTGTACTCGATGAATTTTCAGTGTATAAATATACAGCATTATTTAGCACCCTCACTTCAACATGGCTAACGCTCAAGTGAATGTTAATTTTATTCCCAACAACAGTCATTCCAGGAATCAACAATACTGCAACTGAGCGCAGGAGGAAAATTGGCACCCAGAAAAAGAAACTGCAGGAAAATTGACAATTCACTTGGACATTTTAAAAGAGTATTTCAAGCTGGTGAAATCGGATTACTCCAGTACTTAGACTCTGTTTCGCACAGTACTGCATTTTAATCTGTTTGTGTATTGCAAATAAATTCAGTATATGTGTTTGTAAATTTTAGTACTTGGCACAAGCTGAAATCTTAAAAAAAAATGACATTTGATAACTATTTTCTGACTGATCCTCGAATTTAAAATCATTATCAAATGTAACTTTTCCGAGATTCCATCCTATGTCAAGTACCTGTTGGTTAATTATAACTGATGATAACTATTTTAAGATCGACCCTCTTTGCCCCCTCAAAAAATATATTCATTTATATTTTTTGAGGGGGCGAAAATGGTCGATCATAAAATAGTTATTAAAAGTCCTCATTTTGAGTTTTTAGCACCTGTGTGGCCTCATCTCCCCGGTTGGCTGTCAGTCATAAAGTCAACATGCGTTAAATGAACAAACTTACTGGAAAGCGACTATAATCCTTATCCCTTTGATCTGCCTAATCTTCACACATCTTCCTGAAACAATAGCGACCGGCAAAGTGAGACGGCCTCTACAAATGTCCCATACAACACTGTTTGGTACTAAAGTTTACATACCAAAAGGACAAGTTGTAGAAAATAGCATCTGCCATAGAATTTCTTACTACATTGTAGGTGATAGAGCCTTAGAAATGCCATTATTACCACTTTAGCGGGCATTCTCTAGTACATTAACAAAGTTTAATAAGGCAATCGAATAATTAGGGTCCACATTTAAACGTCTTTATTATTGGTCTACAGTACAAGCTGAAATAATGGATCTCTAAAACTTTCCTTTAATTCCAACAATCAATATCAAGGAGAGCAAGAGAGCATTGCAAGAAATTGTTAGGCTTTCTTTATTTTTTTTCTGCCATCAATTCTGTCTGTTGTACTGTTCAAAAGGTGTCTTCCCACTAGACCAATTCCCTTTAGGCCAATTCCCAAAAGACCAATTCCCCTTAAACCAACTACATAGTGTTATTGATTAAGGGTTGATTAAGGATAAATAGGAAAACATTTATTTATAAAAATCTGCCCAACATCTATAAAATATCTACAAGCAGAAAATGAGCAGACTATCGTCTGAAAAATGAGGTCCCCAGAGGGTGAATTTAGTGATGCAAGCCTGCACAGCAGGGTAGCATCACTAAATTTACCCTCTGTGAACCTCAACCTAAATCAAGGTCTCAAACATAAACAGAAAGAGGTACCCAGACGATAAACTGACACACTGTGTGGGATAGCATCAGCAAATTCACCCTCTGGGGACCTCATTCTGCAAATGACAGACGGCTCATTTTCAGGCTTGAATATCAATAACATTAAATACATTTATAAATATTTATAAGCAGAATTATTTTTAAAGTAGAATACAGCAGTTGGTCTAAGGGGAATTGGCCTCGTGGGAGTTGGTCTAAAGGGAATTGGTCTAAAGGGAATTGGTCTAGTCGGAATGAACCGTTCAAAAACAAGCAGTACATTTTCAACCAAATTTGGCATACTTGTGTAATGTCGTAAAATCTAGTGAAATGAGGTATCATCATATCTGTGAACGCTTATTTTCAAAATATTCTGCCAAAACCTCCAAATTTTCACCATTTTTACAGGTCTCAAAATTGTTTACAGTTATTTAGCTCTAATTTTCCAAACATTTAGAGCATATGATACACCAAAATCACTTCACAAATATTTCAAAATTAACCCCTATTGGTAAAAATGACGTGAATATAGCAATTGTTTCAAAATTGACCAACTTTAAGGGCAAATTTCTCTAATTGTAAGGATGTTTTAACAATTTTTTTGGTATGGATAATCATAGATGCAACAATGATTGGTGTAGAAAGTTACTGTTTACATTTCAATCTCAGATTTAACCCTCAAGCTCAAAAAGGGTGAGAATAAGAGCACTGTTTGAAAATGCCAAAATCTGCCAACTTTGGTGTCTTTTTTACTATCATTTTGGAAAGGGTTAATTTCAAACACTCTGTGTGTAGTATTCACAACTGACTACCGAGCATATTTGCTGCTCTAAATTTGGTAGTAAAGTTTAATCCTATGCCCATTCTGGTTGCATAAAAGTAGGTGCCGTCCAAAACAAACTCCCATTTGTTCAGAATTTGGTAAGTTTAGGGGAGAATTTACTACATTTCTGACTGATTGAGCGCTGAATGATTTATATTTCTGCATGCAGCAGTAAAAGTATTACAATTTGTTTTATATGTTATTATTATCACTTTATAGGGCACTCCCTGGCAAATATTTTCATTTTCGGGGGCTGCATAAAACTCATATGTTTCCGTTCACATCCGGCTTCCTGGGCAATAATGAAAAATTTGTTTCAATATGGCCCGACGGCCCGCACATCCCCAGATGTAGGGGAGGTAACACTGCTTTGAGTTTGAATATTTGGAGAAGAGAAATGTGATGGCAGAATTTTGTGTTCTTTGGCGTGAAAGAATTAAGATATACATTCGCATTTAAGGCATGAGTTAGTTGCTGACAATGATTGTGTGGGAATTTCACACATCTACTACATTGAAAAATGATAATAATGCGCAATCAGAAGTGCTAGGCATTCAATTTATCAGCGTGGGAAGCAACCAGGTGAAAACCGCAAATGCACGACACACCGAGGTAAGTAAAATTTTCAAGTTTTAAACAGATTATTCACAGGTGAACCAGGGCCTTAAATACTGTGAAAATATTTGTAATACTTCCGGAAAAAATTCCGATTTATGATTTTATAAGGTTTGGTATGGAAAAGTTGATAGTTTTGACATGAAAAATTGCTGAGTTTAAAATTTCCTAATCTCGTGTACAACAAATGACTTTCGGTGCTTGTTTGCATTGGAAGTCAACTGATTAATCACGTGACAATACTTACATGTGTAGCTAAAAATACCGTGTTGATAAACAGACGACATGCGTCAATTTTCAATAAATTTCAGCGTTCATTTTTTCAAAATGTCACAATCGAGTGAGTTAGGGGAAGACGATTTGGAAAACAAGGAGAAAAGTTCAGTGCCTCACAACACAGCACTGGCTACAAAGTATGGAGTAAAAAAGTTTCAAGACTGGTTGGAAAAAAAGAAAAAAAAACTTGTGACTTTTGTGATAATAATACAAATAACATTATTTTTTACGGGCGTTATGGTTCATTAACAGCCATACGAAAATGATTAACAGCCCTTGGGCCTATTAGTGACCCTCGACTTCGTCTCGGGCCACTAATGGACCCTTGGGCTGTTAATCATTTTCGTAGGGCCGTTAATGAACCATAACGCCCTCAAAAATAATGTTATTGTATAATTAAAAGTTTAACCCTTAGCAGATTTGAAACTTCCCATAAGGGTAATATCAGAATAATTGTTATTTTTACCAACTTTTACATGCGATTTATCAGCACTGGAGCCATATTTTCTCAAAATGTTTCCAATGAGAATAAAGGGCATTCATCCAAGAACAATTTTGCTGTTATATGTTTTATTCAAAGTTTTAACCCTCACCCAGCTGTCGAGACTTGCATTGGAGTACACGTAAATTGTACATGTTCATTCAAATACCAAGATTCCTCCATGTCTCTTATCAGAAACTCAAACTGCAATTGATGACAGTTCTCTGGAAAGTGAAATGAGGTATCGTCATATTCGGGAAAATGCTTTTTTTCAAAATATTTTGCCAAAACTATAAAAATTTCACCATTTTTCCAACGTCTCGAAATTGTTTACAGTTATTTAGCTCAAACTTTCCAAACATTTACAGCATGATATGATCGATACACCAAAATCACCATACAAATATTTCAAAATTAACCCCTACTGACCAAAAATGATATGACTGTAGCATTTTTTCTTCAAAATTAACCAACTTCAAGGGCAAATTTCTCTAATTACAAGGTTGTTATAACAATTTTTTTTTGTACGGATAGGTGCAACAATGATTGCTGTAGAAAGTTACTGTTTACTTTTTAATCCCAGACTTAACCTTCAAGCACAATGAGGGTGATAATAAGAGTGCCATTTGAAAATGCCAAAATTAGCCATCTTTAATGGCTTTTTTGTATTATTTTGAAACGGATTAATTTCAAACACTTTCCATGTCCATATTCACAATTGACTAACGAGCATATTTGCTATTGTAAGTTTGGTTGTAAAGTTTATGCCTTTGCCCCTTCTGGTTGCATAAAAGTGGGTACCATCCAAAAAACTCCCATTTTTTTAGAATTTATTAAGTTTAAGGGACATTTTATTCCATTTCTAATTGATTGAGTGCTGAATGTTTTCTATGGCTGCATGCAGCAGTCAATGTATGAAAACTTTTGTTTTATATGTTATTATTAAAAGTTTAACCCTTGGCAGATTTGTGACTTCCCATAAGGGTACTGTCGGAATAACTGTTATTTTCGCAAACTTTAACATGCGATTTGTTAGCACAGGAGCCACATTTTCTCAAAATGTTTCCCATTAGAGAGGGCATTCATCCAAGAACAATTTTGCTGTTATATGATTTCTTCAGTTTTAACACTCACGCTATTGTCGAGCCTTGAATTGGAGTACCCTAAAATTGTACATGTTCATTCAAATACCAAGATTGAAGATTCCTCCATGTCTTTTATCAGAAACTGAAACTGAGATGCCTTATTTTTTTACACTATCATTATAGCTGACTGGTATTCATTCTCCAGTCCATTATTGCCTACCTGCCTGGCTGCCCGCTTTGACTTCGACATTAACCATACACCATTCACAGCAATGTGGGAGTATTATCAGAAGAGATGCAAGATATACAGCCTGCCTGCCTGCCTGCCTGCCTGCCGGAGCTCATTCTGCTTTCCTTAACTGCATTCGAAAAACAATGGGGAACAAATTTTGTGTAGTATGTTTTGGTGTCCCACTTTATCCAATACCAGTTTTGGCCACACAAATATGAGTATGACATGAATATAGCAATTTTTCTTCAAAATTTACCAGCTTCGAGGGCAAATTTGTTGAATTCCAACAATTATGTTGGTATGTAGAGATGCAACAATGATTGCAGAAGAAAGTTACTGTTTACTGTTTAATGTCAAATTTAACCCACAAGCACAATGAGGGTGAAAATAAGAGTACCGTTTTAAAATGCAAAAGTTAGCCAACACTGTTTGCTTTTTTCTATCATTTTGTAAAGGGTTAATTTCAAACACTTTGCTTTGCTATATGCAGAGATACAGATGCTGACATTATGTACACCATACATGGTATGGGTACATATAAAAATGGATTGGAGGAGTGTCTAATTTGATGGATAAAGGGTTAATATTTCCGGATCTAATTATCAGATTAACATAAAAAACTATACAGAACAGCACATCAGTAACCCAAATACATATATAAAGTAACATGACAATTGGATTGATATTTTTTTGAGTTACCTCATGCCAAAGGGATTGGAGGAATTTTCAATTTGAAGGATAAAAGGTTAATATATCAGGATCAAATTATCAGATTTACACTAAAAACAATACAGCTCGGCACATCAGTAACCTGAACACAAATATAAAGTAACTTGACAATCCAAGCAATATTTTTCAAATTATTGAAAATCCAAAGAGATTGGAAGAATTTTCAATTTGAAGGATAAAGGGTTAATATCTCAGGATCAAAATAACAGATTTACACCAAAACCTATACAGCTCGGTACATCAGTAACCTGAACACAAATATAAAGTAACTTGACAATCCAAGCAACATTTTTCAAGTTATCGAATGCCAAAGGGATTGGAGGAATTTTCAATTTGAAGGATAAAGGATTAATATCTCAGGATCAAAATAACAGATTTACACCAAAAACTATACAGCTCGGTACATCAGTAACCTGAATACAAATATAAAGTAACTTGACAATACAAGTAATATTTTGCAAGTTATCGAATGCCAAAGGGATTGGAGGAATTTTCAATTTGAAGGATAAAGGGTTAATACCTCAGGATCAAATTATCAGATTTACGCCAAAAACTATACAGCTCGGTACATCAGTAACCTGAACACAAATATAAAGTAACTTGACAATCCAAGCAACATTTTTCAAGTTATCGAATGCCAACGGGATTGGAGAAATTTTCAATTTGAAGGATAAAGGGTTAATATCTCAGGATCAAAATAACAGATTTACTCTAAAAACTATACAGCTTGGAACATCAGTAACCTGAAGATATATATAAAGTAACATGACAATTGGATTGATATTTGAGTTATCTCATGCCAAAGGGATTGGAAGAATTCTCAATTTGAAGGATAAAGAGTTAATATCTCAGGATCAAATTATCAGATTTACACCAAAAACTATACAGCTCGGCACATCAGTAACCTGAACACAAATATAAAGTAACTTGACAATCCAAGCAATATTTTTCAAGTTATCGAATGCCAAAGAAATGAATACGGACGCTGGATGGACAGACGGACAGACAAAGGATGGACGAACAATGGATAGCCACCCCGGATGCCGGTATTATGTGTACCATACATAGTATGGTATAGGGTGCACATAAAAATGAACGAGCTCACTGTGCTTTCCATAACTGCATTTAAAAATCAATGTGGAACACATTTTGTGTTATAAGTTTTGGTGTCCCACTTTATACCATAACAGTTGTGGCCATACAAATATGAATACCGTCAGACAAAATTCATTTTCTGATAAATTTTGTACTTTTCAGTACTCAGTTTTCGTGGTCAGGATTGGTATAGTCTATTTTTCTTTGATTGTCTTTATTATGTATTATAGGGAAACAAATTTTCTGTGATAAGTTTTGGTGTCACACAAAATCAAAGATGTTTTGACAGCATTATTCAGAAAAAAACCTTTAATTTTCGTGAATTTTGCTGCATTCAATACTAATTTTTCTTTGTCATTAAATCCAAACCCAAACAAATTGATTCCTTTGAAATGGCTATTAAAGTAACTACGGTTTGCCGGAAAATGTTTTGCACATGTGGAGGAACGTTGCTGCTCACGCTGTAGTCTCACATTTAACTCTCCAAGACACAGACTGCTATTAAAAGAGTATCATCTGAAAATGACAAAACTGGCCTTCTTTGGTTGCTACTTTCTATCAATTTGGAAAGGGTTAATTTCAAACACAATGTGCTTTGCTACTATTAGAGATGCTTGCTGAACAAATCTTCTGTTGTAAGCTTTTCTCTATGGCTTAACTCAGCGTAACTTGGCTTTGGCCACTAAGAATAGTACAGTTTGAAATTATTGTGATTTTCAGTGAATTATGCTGTTTTCTGCACTGAATTTCTCCCAAAACAAAAGTGCATAGCTCCATGTTCTTTCTATACAATACAGTCTGGCTTTTCATGTTAAAACTTGGAAATGACCGTAATTTGTCCAACAAATTACAATTCTCTAGTTAAATGCTTGAATTAGCAACAGAAGGTAAAATTAACAGTGCCTTGTGGTTACTCTGCAACTTATTTCCACTTTTTCTGATATTTAACAAGGTGACAGTGAATGTCCCATAAAACACCTATCTTTGTCCTGTAAAACACTAGAGCTGCTAAATTACTCAGAATTTCTATTTCAGCCAATAGTTTTAGACAAATTTAGGCAAAAACTCTCTTGTACATTTAAATACTAGTGTTTGATATAAACTTCGGTGTGTCCTTAGACAGAAAGTACACAGCTTCAAATTGGCGACAAAACTGTCCCATACAACACTTTTTATCATGTCCCATACTTCAACTGCATATTTACGATTTCACTAGTTATACCTCTAGTTATCATCAAATGTTCTATACATTTAAAACTAGATGTCCTGTCATGAAATGCGTACAAATAGCACGTCGATCTGCACATTATCTACATGTACGCGTTATGACCACAGTAAGGCTATCAAATTCTGTACATGTGGCCTGTGCACAAGCAATGTTTTTAGCCAATGGACCTCCGGGTCATTGGCAGAAACATTGCCTGTGTTTTCTATGTGTAACCAGGAGAACCTGCCATGCTTTGGATGTCATTCAATATGGCAATTGCGTTATGACCACAGTAAGGCTATCAAATTCTGTACATATAGCCTGTGCACAAGCAATGTTTTAGCCACAGAAACATTGCCTGTGTTTTCTATGTGTAACCAGGAGAACCTGCCATGCTTTGGATGCCGTTCGATATAGCAATTGCGTGCACAAGCCATTAAGCCTAGATAAGCGCACAGTTCATGACAGGACTTCTAGTTTTAACTGTAACTCATTTAAAGCTCATTATATTCATTTCCTTTTGATGTTACAGTCATGATATTTCGGCAGCCATCTAACAGAATTATTTCTTTTTATAGGACTACCCACTGTATCATGTCGCAAAATTATCCTGTATACCACCATACCATTTTGGGATTTTTATTCTGCTGCTTATGAAAATCAACAATTGACAGCTGTGTTTGGTTCCCTAGCATAGATTGCTAGAACATGCAATAAAAAAATACACCGGCTCTCATTTTACTTTAGATATCAAGAAACAAAAATATCTTGAAATGTCCCATACAACACCATAAGGAATCACCCGTTAATGCAAAAAAAATCCCCAGGTGCCACAGCAGGTAGGTTGTAGATAAACCTACAAGTTATATTCTAAGAATCCTCTGAGTTGTTTCTACAGTTAAAACTAGAAGTCCTGTAACAAACTGTGCATTTATCTAGGCTTAATTGAGCGTAGGAATTGATGCAATTGCCATATCAAATGGCATCTAAAGCACGGCAGGTTTTCCTGGCTACTCGTAGCAAACACAGGCAATGTTTCTGCCAACAGACCTCCGGGTTACCCGGAGGTCCATTGGCTGAAAAATTGCTTGCACACAGGCCACATGTACAGAATTTGATAGCTTACCATGGTCATAATGTGTAGATTAACGTGCAGATCGACGGGCTATTTGTGCGCATTTCATGACAGGACTTCTAGTTTTAACTGTATATAGGCAGCCAAGACTTGCCTACACACAACTGCAAAGTCATCAAATGCATCCTGTGGGTTTTCTCAGTTCAACATGAAGGTAATATTTTTAAATCTTTGTGTGCTTCACTCCTCCAAAACAAATTCCCTATTGAAAAATTCATGGTCCGAATTCCCAAAATGCATGGGCCCAGACCCTTTCCCAAAGAGGACAAAAGAATGCCTGCTTAACCCCTTGCACAGCACATAATAACATATTAACACTTTGGCCGGCCACTGATTTGTCACGGTTCTCGGATGAGAAGGCCTTGGTTACCCCTGTACTCCCAACTGCCTCCCAGGAGTATTCCCATGCTTCTTCTCTTCTCCCAACACTCGAAAACGAACTGCTTGATGACATCCCTTGCCCCATTCTTCCCAATCTCTCTGATTAGCATATTAACCCTCTCCTTTGAGTCTCTCACTAACCACATGTCCTTCTTTATCCCATCCCACTTCCCCATTATACTCCCAGTGAATCTTATTCTGTTAGACTGGTATTTTCTAGAAGAAATTAATTGCGTTACAATTACAAGTAATTGACAAATTCCTCAATTACCAATTACAGCCAATTACTTTGAAAAAAGTAATTAATTACAGGTAATTACAATTACCAATTACAATTACCCCAGCTCTGGTGGTTTCTAGTAAAGTCTTGGCTGCATGTGGAGGCAGCGAAGACATGGCAAGAAATCATTGCTGCATGGAAGCTGGTGAACTCGTGCAGTATGTTGTAGTAGAAAGTCTGGAAAATTATCCATAGCCGGCCCGTAGGAGTTAAAACTTTTAAACAGAAACTTTATTTCCATTTGATTTATTGTGTAAATTGAACACACATTGTGGGAGTGTGGTGGCTCAGTGTTTACTGCATTGGACTTCAAACTGAAAGGTACACAGTATGATCCATGCCAGGGGTAAATGCATTGTGTCCTTGGGCAAAGCATTTCATCCCGATTGCCCATGTGGGGACATGGCCACAATGCGTAAGAAGGCTTACTGCATGTCAATGGTGCACATGTGTTCAACCAATGCTAACCCTGCTTGTGTGGAGTTAGTACGTTAGGGAGTCCGACAGTTGCTCGTTGCTGCTCCGTAGTTTTCTCGGAGTAGTCCGGCTTCCTCCATCTGTAAAACTGTCTGACACATAGGTGACCCTGGATGTTCAAAGTGTCATTAAACCTCAAAAAATACATAAATACATATTGTACAAGTAGAATCCTTAGTTTATCAAGAATTTCTTGGTGGCATTTGTTGACCTTCTTAATTCAAATCAAGTGAGGCGAGATAAAAAAATACTTAGTTTAAACAATATTTATTCAATAGTTGATAAGCAAATACATTTCACAATAACAGTTGAGTAACAAAAATCAGAACAACACAAGATACAGTACTAGTATTATACACGAAACAAGTAAAGGCAAGGAAATTAATTACTCTGTAAAAGAGGGATTCAACAGGAAGCTTAAAGCTTATATGTAAGTCGTCTCCCTAACAATTTTAAAAATTACCCCTGTACAGTACATGGAGAGTGGATTGTAACTAAATCACCCGCAGAGTGGAGTTATCACCCAATCTATAACTTTCAAATTTTCTACATATCGTCAAAAAAACACAAGCAATGTTTCAGCCAATGGACCTCTGGGTTTAACCCAGAGATCTATTGGCTGAAACTTTGCTGGTGCTGGTTGTGCTTTGCAACAAATTTGCAATTATTGCTCAGGTGGAATTTCCACTCTGCAGGTGATTTAATGATAATACACTCTCCACACACTGCAGGTGGTACAAATCTGTGGAGCAGCTCGCATATCGTCACCTGGAGGCCGAGACAATCCCCCACTGTATATAAGTTAAACTTAGTTGCTGCGATTGAACATCAGGTGGCCGATAAGTTACATGTAAACATCACATTAGTTACACAATACACATACACAATCACACTCAAGTGCAAGGACGCAGCCCCCAGATCTGGTGCAACACAAATAGAAGGGAGACTTTAATGGCATTCAAATACGGAGTACAGGAAGACAGCTGCGACCGCCAGGCAACAATAAGCAAGATTGATTAAACTTCAAATAGAATTAACAAGTAAAGGAAAGAGAAGGAAGAACTGCAGCACTGATACATAGAAAAAAAAGAATACTTGTGTTTATGGTAGCCCTACATACCCTAAAAATTTTATTGAGATAAAATCAGAACATTTGTTAAAAATGTGTAAATCTATAAAAAGAAACTGAGTCATGTTCAGCTGCGTATCCTTTCAAACATCAATACACACCATGAAATATATCCATCCAATATTCATTAGCAAACTTTTTTTTCTTTTTCAATCTTGCAGAACACTTTTGAAAAAAAAGATTCAATAAAATTTGTTTTAAATTCCTCCCTACCAACCCTAGTTTTCTTTCCGGGTCACTGTACATATAAACAGTTTTGGGGGGGCCCGAGCTACAGAGGTAGAGGATGATCGGAACATCAAAATGACACAAAACAATTTATGCAGTCAGCATACATGTAGGACAAACACCCCAGTGGAAAAAATGAAAGTGTCAATGACACTGTAGCTTAACTTGTGTGTTGTGTTTGATGAAAAGGATAATGTTCAATGTTTATGAAAGGATTATGAAATAAGACAAGAATTGTGATACATGTAATTGGGAATATGTTCATTTCTGTTCCCTGTATGCTATGTTTTTGATAAAAATGATATGAGGTGTACACTGTACTAAAGAGCTGAGGGGTAGGTTAATATGACCTCACAGTTAATCTATGTGGCCCTCACAGTTAACATATATCAACGAAAGTTACCAAGTTACAGTGAAATTATTCCAAAACAAGTCATCTTATCAAGTTATATTGAAATCCCTTCATAAATATGGCCTGTAGACTGTGCTAAAGGTTTTCGGGCTTCGGGCCCCTATAGCCGTCGGTTTCTCAATTGTGTCCAAAGGGGACATTCTCATCTAGACATTATATGAAGTCAACCTACCAAGTTACAATGAAATCCCTTCATAAATATGGCCTGTAGACTGTGCTTAAGGTTTTTGGGCTCTGGCAGCCATCATGGTTGAATGATCACAACCAGAAGGGGACATTCTCATCTGGGCATCATCTAGAGTGATCCTACGAAGTTACAATGAAATCCCTTCATAAATATGATCTGTAGACTGTGCTCAAGGTTTTGGGGCTTTGGGCCCCTGAACCCGTCACAGTTGACCAATCATGACCAAAAGGGGATGTCATCATCTAGGCATTCTATGGAGTCAAACTTGCAGGTTACAATGAAATCATTCCATAAATATGACCAATAGTCTATGCTAAAGGTTTTGGGGTTTTGGGCTCGGGCAGACATCAAAGCTGAATGATCGCGACCAAATGGGGGACATTCTCATCTAGACATTATTTGGAGTCATCCTACCAAGCTACAATGAAATCCCTTCATAAATATCACCTGTAGACTGTGCTAAAGGTTTTTGGGCTTCCGGCCCCTGTAGCCGTCACAGTTGCCTAATGGTGTCCAAAAGGGGCTTTTCTCATCTAGACATTATATGAAGTCAACCTACCAAGTTACAATGAAATCCCTTCATAAATATGACCTGTAGACTGTGCTAAAGGTTTTCGGGCTTTAGGCTCAGGCAGCCATCATGGTTGAACGATCGCAACCAAAAGGGGGACATTCTCATCTGGACATCATCTGGAGTGATCCTACAAAGTTACAATGAAATCTCTTCATAAATATGACCTGTAGACTGTGCTCAAGATTTTCGGGCTTCGGGCACCTGTAGCCATCACAGTTGACCAATCACGACCAAAAGGGGACGTTCTCATCTAGACATTATATGAAGTCAATCTACCAAGTTACAATGAAATCCCTTCATAAATATGAACTGTAGACTGTGCTAAAGGTTTTTGGGCTTCGGGCTCAGGCAGCCATCATGGTTGAATGATCGCAACTAAAGGGGACAATCTCATTTGGCCATCACCTGAAGTTACAATGAAATCCCTTCATAAATATGACCTGTAGACTGTGCTCAAGCTTTTCGGGCTTGGGCACCTGTAGCCATCACAGTTGACCAATCACGACCAAAAGGGGATGTCATCATCAAGGCATTATATGGAGTCAACCTAACAAGTTGCACTGAAATCCTTCCATAAATACGACCTATAGACTATGCTAAAGGTCTTTGGGCTCGGGCAGCCATAAAGGCTGAATGATCACGACCAAAAGAGGATGGTCTCATCTAGACATTATTTGGAGTCATCCTACCAAGCTACAATGAAATCCCTTCATAATTATGACCTGTAGACTGTTCTAAAGGTTTTCGGGCTTTGGGCCCCTGTAGCCGTCACAGTTGCCCAATCATGTCCAAAAAGGGGATGTTCTCATCTGGACATTATATGAAGTCAACCTACCAAGTTACAATGAAATCCCTTCATAAATATGACCTGTAGACTGTGCTAAAGGTTTTTGGGCTTCAGGTTCGGGCAGCCATCATGGATGAATGATCGCAATCAAAGGAGACAATCTCATCTGGAGTGATCCTACGAAGTTACAATGAAATCCCTTAATAAATATGACCTGTAGACTGTGCTCAAGGTTTTTGTGCTTCGGGCACTTGTAGCCATCACAGCTGACCAACCACGACCAAAAGGGGATGTCATCATCTAGGCATTATATGGAGTCAACCTAACAGGTTACATTGAAATCCTTCTATAAATATGACCTTTTGCCTAGGCTAAAGGTTTTTGGGCTTGGGCACTCATCAAGGCTGAATGATCACAACCAAAACGGGACATACTCATCTAGACATTATTTGGAGTCATCCTACCAAGTTACAATGAAATCCCTTCATAAATATGACCTGTTGACTGTGCTAAAGGTTTTGGGGCTTCGGGCCCCTTTAGCCGTCACAGTTGCCCAATCATGTCCAAAAAGAAGATGTTCTCATCTAGACATTATATGAAGTCAACCTACCAAGTTACAATGAAATCCCTTCAAAAATATGACCTGTAGACTGTGCTAAAGGTTTTTGGGCTTCAGGTTCGGGCAGCCATCATGGATAAATGATCGCAATCAAAGGGGACAATCTCATCTGGAGTGATCCTACGAAGTTACAATGAAATCCCTTAATAAATATGACCTGTAGACTGTGCTCAAGGTTTTTGTGCTTCGGGCACTTGAAGCCATCACAGCTGACCAACCACGACCAAAAGGGGATGTCATCATCTAGGCATTATATGGAGTCAACCTAACAGGTTACAATGAAATCCTTCTATAAATATGACCTTTTGCCTAGGCTAAAGGTTTTTGGGCTTGGGCACTCATCAAGGCTGAATGATCACGACCAAAATGGGACGTTCTCATCTAGACATTATTTGGAGTCATCCTATCAAGTTACAATGAAATCCCTTCATAAATATGACCTGTAGACTGTGCTAAAGGTTTTCGGGCTTTGGGCCCCTTTAGCCGTCACAGTTGCCCAATCATGTCCAAAAGGGGACATTCTCATCTAGACATTATATGAAGTCAACCTACCAAGTTACAATGAAATCCCTTTATAAATATGACCTGTAGACTGTGCTAAAGGTTTTCAGGCTTTGGGCTCGGGCAGCCATCATGGTTGAATGATCGCAACCAAAGGGGACAATCTCATCTGGGCATCATCTGGAGTGATCCTACAAAGTTACAATGAAATTCCTTCATAAATATGACCTCTAGACTGTGCTAAATGTTTTCGGGCTTTGGGCCCCTGTAGCCGTCACAGTTGCCCAATCACATCCAAAAGGGGACTTTCTCATCTAGACATTATATGAAGTCAACCCACCAAGTTACAATGAAATTCCTCAATAAATATGACCTGTAGACTGTGCTAAAGGTTTTTGGGTTCTGGGCTCGGGCAGTCGTCACAGTTGGCAGATCACGCCCAAATGGGGAAATTCTCATCTAGACATCATAAGGAGTCATCCTACCAAGTTACAATGAAATCCCTCCATATTAAACATGACCTGCAGACTGTGCTAAAAGTTTTTGGGTTTCGGGCTTGGGCAGCATCATGGTTGATAGATTATGCCCAAAAGGGGATGTTCTCATCTAGGCATCATACAGAGGCATCCTACCAAGTTACAATGAAATCCCTTCACAAATACGACCTGTAGACTGTGCTAATGGTTTGCGGGTTTTGGGCTTGGGCAGCCATACCGCTTGTCCGATCGCGACCAAAAGGGGACGTTCTCATCTAGACATGACTCCAGACCTGTATATGAAATTTTGTGACGATCAGACAAGAACTGCGGGGTGTAGCCCGTGGTAAAGGAAAATGTGAACAGACTCACAGACTTCCACACGCGTGATGGCAATAGCTTATCTTGTCTATGTCAAGTTAAGCTAAAAATGAAAATACATTCACGGTTCATAGAACAAGGTACATGTATATGTAAAGCAAGACTTTAGATAAAGAATTAAGGGATACAGCTGTTCAGAGATTGTCAAGACATAACCTGTTTATGCACATCTTCTCGGCTTACTGTTAACTCTTTGCATGCTGCTCGTAGATATTCCTGCCAAGGATGGGATTTCTCATGCCAATAAAATATGTATAATTTAGGCCTATTTAATCCAATTTCCACCCTGTAAACTGAATGGATTTTTTCCCAAATGATATCTTTATTTAAATTTAGATGAATTTTTCATCAGATCTAATCTTCTAGATGAAAAATATCTTAAAAATACTCAGCGGGTTATCATAGAGTTATCATACATGTATTTCATTTGAGATTCGAGATAAAAAGATTCTCCTTAATACTTAATATTTCATTTACACACAAAACAAATTCGTAATCAGAGAAGATTAGAAATCTTTCAATAAATAATTCATAATTTAAATCAATGATTTCGTGGATTATCTGCGTAAGTAAAGTTGAAATACTATACATACATGTATTAAGTTTTCAAACATTACAATAAATACAATAAAAAGATTTAATTTCCAATTTACATGTAGAACTGGGGATGTGGTGGCTCACTTGGTAGAGGTGCAGGCTGCAAGCCGAGAGGTCCTCGGTTCGAATCCCACCTGCGGCAACCGCGTTGTGTCCTTGGGCAAGACACTTCACCCCCAATTGCCCACGTGACGCTGTGTACTAAGGTGTACTGCACGTCGATGGTGCACCTGTCTTCAACCAATGCTAACCCTGCTTGTGTGGAGTTGGTATGTTGCGGACAGTTGCTCGTCATTGCGCGGTGGTTCTCTCCGGGTACTCCGGCTTCCTCCACCCATAAAACTGTCACGGTCATGGTTAGCCATTGTGCAGAAATATGTGACCTTAAACACCAATAAATAAATAAATAAATAAATAATAAATAAATAAATAATACATGTAGAACTGGGAGGTTTTAATTTTTCAGATTCAGTTTCAGGAAAAACCTTGGTTTCAATTCAGTTTTTCTGTGGGTTGAGAACATACATGTACAGTAAACAATATTTCAGGCTCCTTCAGGCTCCTTATCTTGGAAAAACCCACATTAAGTTCTGTATGACACTACTCGCCATAAAAAGCCCTGTCTTTAAGTATCTTCATTGAGTTCAGCCTAACTTCCCTTTGATTATTCTTAGGGGTTATAGGGAATCAGTTGCCAAACCTACTATTCAGAAAAAAACATGAATTAGACCAACAAATGAATAGGGCTGAAACGGTTGGCTCATTTACACAACCGACTAACCGAGAGCTACAGTTAAAACTAGAAGTCCTGTCACGAACTGTGCACTTATCTAGGCTTAATTGCGCTTAGGAATTGCGCGCAGTTGCCATATCGAATGGCATCCAAAGCACGGCAGTTTCTCCTGGTTACTCATAGCAAACACAGGCAATGTTTCTGCCAATGGACCTCCAGGTTACCCGGAGGTCCATTGACTGAAACATTGCTTGTGAAGAGGCCATATGATCAGAATTTGATGGCCTTACTATGGTTATAACGCATATATTAACATGCAGATCGACATGCTATTTGTGCGCATTTCATGACAGGACTTCTAGTTTTAACTGTACATATCCTGTGAATAATGACACATTGTATGCAACACAACACCATGAAAATGATCACAATGCTTTTTTATCTAGATAAACTGCAATGCACACTTTACTTTAACTCTTAAGTTCTCAGATTAAGTTTACGTTAATAACTGCCATATATACCTGCAGATGATTTAACTGACAGTGGTTTAACATCACAGTTGACTGCCTGCATGACTGCCTGCACAGGCAGCCAACAATAATCTAAAAACACTGTCAGGATAAATGCATCCTACCATTAGTTTTCAAGGAAGAATATACTTGGGACAACTTTTTCAGAGCAATATAAAATGGGCAGTTTGTGGCTGTATGGGGGACTTAAGTATTACATCACTGGTGGCACTGTGACATCAAAGCATGACAGATTGAATCTTTAACTGGTAGAGTGCTAAATTATTTTTGGTCATCCGAATTAGTCCACGTCCCTTTGCCTTGTTACAGTTTATGGGAGAGTGCCATTAGGCACTCTCCCATAAATTGTAACAAGGCAAATCCTCTCAGACTAAATTATTTTAATTCAAAATTAATATGAAGCACATTCACAGAATATGAGGCCGTTATGCTGCAGCACCTGCACTTCAGAATAAAGCCCAAATATGGGCTTCCAGCACTCTACCAGTTAAGGAAAATGAAACCTGTTTTTGAGTGCTCAGTTCTGCTAACTGTCCATTCTACAAATGTTTTCTACATTGGAAAAGGTGCTGCGAGACAGGCTTTGGAAATTTCCAGTACACACGTCTACCATCATATGTTCTCATCGAAGTGTATGATTATTCTATAGTGCACAGTTGTTTAAACTACCTGAAAATCTAAATTTGCATTTGCTGAGAATCGAGGCCTCACAGTCCTTAACTAGTAGAGACCTGAAAGCCCATATTTTGGCTTTATTTTGAAGTGCAGGTACTCCTCTTATAGGCTTCATATTCTGTGGATGTGCTTCATATTATCTTTGAAGTGAAATTATTTAACCCTTTACCTAACAAATCGGAAGCCTCCGCCCGCGTAATTTACAAATTAATTGAGTAGTTTAAAAAAATATATATTTCAAAAAACTTCAACGAAACCATATCATGTGACCCCTCATTGGAACGAGCTCGATGAGTTCCAATGAGGGGTCACATGATATGGTTTGAAAAAACAAATATTAAAATCATAAATTTTGATATCGTCTGCATAGGGTAAAGGGTTAATATGCAGGGATTTATCTTAAAATTGTTACAATTTATGGGAGAGTGTCTATATATATATACTACAGGGTGAAGATATCTTAGGAAATTTTGAGGACCAAAAAAATGTTGCACTCCACGTTTAATGGAAATGAGAATCCCTATGGTCTTGTAAAGCACTGCTTGTGTAATGAAGAAAAGAGAAACATGTTGAGATTTGCTCTAAATGTACAGAAATAGGTTAAACTTAATTAATGTATACCAAATTTGATTCAAATCAGCCATGGTGTTCCAAAAATGGAAAATTTAGGCAGAGCTAAAAATCTTGCCATCACCATTATAAAGGCAAATACTGCCTACAAACTTTGTTTGAACAATTTTATTCTCCTTCACGTCAAAAGGGAGCTCAGTACCATATGTCCAGTCAATGCATCCATCAATTCATGGAAGGAGATTTTCTGAAAACAGGAATGGTGTCTCCCTCACTCCTTCCCATAGAGGGCATTATATTGCATTAAATGAAACTGAAATGTGCCACCCCATCCAGGGACCGACCTGGGCATGCGCCAGTGCATATTTGGTTCTGAAACATCAGGACCTGGCTCTTAAATCTCAGAAATAGGCTTCTCAGTAGGCACGTAACTTCTCAGATCATATTTTGATATTCTTTCGATGGATAATCGAGAGAGACACTCTTACATGTATTATATATATAATTATTATTTATCATTGTTGTAGAGTGCTTAAGTTAATACTTCAAGTCTTAATTACCAAGCATTAATCTTCACTGTGGTTTCTGATCAAGTCTTGACTTGATCGGAAACCACAGTGAAGATTAATGTTTGATATAGTGTACTAAATGAAACACTATATATATATATGTGAAGACATCTTAAGAAATTTTTGAGGACCAAAAAAATGTTGCACTCCACGATTTAATGGAAATGAGAATCCCAATGGTCTTGTAAAGCACTGCTTGTGTAATGAAGAAAAGAAAAACCTGTTGAGATTTGCTCTAAATGTACAGAAATAGGTTAAACTTAATTAATGTATACCAAATCAGATTCAAATAAGCCATGGGGTTCCAAAAATGGAAAATTTAGGCAGAGCTAAAAATCTTGCCATCACCATTATAAAGGCAAATATTGCCTACAAACTTTGTTTGAACAATTTTATTCTCCACCTCAAAAGGGAAATCAGTACCATATGTCCAGTCAATGCATCCATCAATTCATGGAAGGAGATTTTCTGAAAACAGGAATGGTGTCTCCCTCACCCATTTCCCATAGAGGGCATTATATTGCATTAAATGAAACTGAAATGTGCCACCCCATCATTAGTCACATGAAATTTTATTGGAATTGGGCAGGCAGTTTTGGAAACAGAATATCACCTTTAAGATGGATAACAGAATTAAGAGTGATTAGTATTGTTCACCCTGATGTTCAGTCGATGGTTCACCTGTCTTCAACCAATGCTAACCATGCATGTGTGGAGTTACATGCAGAACACTGGGGACTCGGGACAGTTGCTTGTCACTGCTCGGTGGTTCACTCCAGCTTCCTCCAGCCATAAAGAAAGAACTAAAAACATTTCAGCTCTTGGACCACCACTGGCACGAGGTTGCACCCACTGGTTCATAGGTTAATAATTTGCTGATGCCCTTTACGCCATGTTTAATGAAAGTGTCAATGACACTATTGCTCAACTTGTTTAAGACATGTACATGTATAGTATGTGACACAGCAATGACAAACATCTAGGTAATGACTTGATAACAAAGGTACATGTAAAGTATTGTAACAATTGGTACATAAATTCTGACCGTAGCCTGTAACAAATATATAGGAAAGTATTGTAAAGGTGGTGTGACAGTTAGATGCTGAACTAGTAAAGAAGTCTTTGGGTCCCAGAGTGGGTCTGACTGAACCCAAAAATATTTATTCTCATAGCACAGTGATTACAAAGGCACCCAAAAACACTCGTTCCTGTCACAAGGTGATAACAAAGGTACCCCAAGAATTTTCGTGAAGATCGATTCATAAATACAGACTCTAGCCCGAGCCGTATTGACATGTGCACTTACTGTGTATAAGTAGCACTGAATAAATCAAAGTTCATCTAATTTGCATAATTTCTGCACAAGAAAAAAACCCGTATTATATGTGATGTATACCATGTTACTAAACATTCATACAAAAATTTATTCAAATCAGAACTTTAATACAGAAGTTCTGTACAAACTTAGATGTGAGTCTTCCATGGAAGAGTGTGTCGTCTGGCGTTTCAGACAGAATTCTAAGTGGAAAAGGGGCATAACTCTGGAAAAAATACAGCGGATCAAAAAATAAAATAGGAGGTGCACAATGCCATGATGTGATAAAGAATCATTGAAAGTTTCATCAAAATCCATTCATAGGTCAAAGAGGAGTGGCGGAAAAGAGAAAGTGTGACACGGACGATGCGGACAATGCAAGACGACAAAAGTAATCCCTATATGTCGCTCCCCACTTCATGGGGCGGCGACACAAAAACTGAATTGCACTAATTTTGGTACAAAATGGCTGCTGGCGGCCATCTTGAAATTCGGACTGCACCGAATCCACTGTATTATTTAAGCCAACAACATATACAGTTATACCAACTCAATATAAAAATCACTCTTAGTGAGCCCTTCAGTCGTATCAATGCTGGATGTGTAGAACTGTGTTTCTTCTTATTCCTCTGTTTTGCAACATGTCTAAAGTATTACATGCATCTGACATGCTCAACAGAATGTGGATAAACTCTTGGTGGATTCAAAGTTAATTGCAGAAATTGTTTTTAAATTGCTTGAGTCACCAAATAAATCCTTTACTTTACTTTGAAAAGTCCACAATTTAAAAACCATTGACATAAAAATGTTGAAAATAGGCCGATGAAATCGTCAGATGTGTACCCATACGCGCAACTAGTAGAAAGCTGTATGACGTAGGGCCACCCAGGATGCCGACATTATGTACACCGTACATAGTATGGGTACATATAGAAATGGATTGGAGGAGTCCCTAATTTGATGGATAAAGGGTTAATATCTCCGAATCAAATTATTAGATTTACATAAAAAACTATACAACACAGCACATCAGTAACCTGAATACATATATAAAGTAACCTGATAATCGGATTAATATTTATTGAGTTATCGCATGCCGAAGAAATGGATTGGAGGAGTTCTCAATTTGAAGGATAAAGGGTTAATATCACAGGATCACATTATCAGATTTACACCAAAAACTATACAGCTCAGCACATCAGTAATCTGAACACATATATGAAGTAACATGACAATCGGATTGATATTTTTTGAGTTATCTCATGCCAAAGGGATTGTAGGAATTTTCAATTTGAAGGATAAAGGGTTAATATCTCAGGATCAAATTATCAGATTTACACCAAAAACTATACAGCTCGGCACATCAGTAACCTGAACACAAATTTAAAGTAACTTGACAATCCAAGCAATATTATTCAAGTCATCGAATGCCAAAGGGATTGGAAGAATTTTCAATTTGAAGGATAAAGGGTTAATATCACAGGATTAAATTATCAGATTTGCACCAAAAACTATACAGCTCGGCACATCAGTAACCTGAACACAAATATAAAGTAACTTGACAATCCAAGCAATATTTTTCAAGTTATTGAATGCCAAAGGGATTGGAGGAATTTTCAAAAGGGTTAATATCTCAGGATCAAATCATCAGATTTACACCAAAAACTATACAGCTCGGGACATCAGTAACCTGAACACAAATATAAAGTAACTTGACAAACCAAGCAATATTTCTCAAGTTATCAAATGCCAAAGAAATGGATACGGCTCAGTGAGCTCGTTCCAATAAGGGGTCACATGATATGGTTTTGTTGAAATATGTTGAAAAATTAATTTTTTCTTTTCAACTGCTCAATTTGCATATTACGCGGGCGATTCGTTAGGTAAAGAGTTAACTATTTACATTAGCCGATTGAAAAATTCACCCAACAGACAAGAGCCCCATAAGGAAAACTTCTGACTGAATATTAAACGTCGGTCACATGGCAAGTCGATTTATTCTGAAATTTTCATGTAAACCATAATGAGACTGAACTGGTTTCTATATACCAAACATCAATTGAGTCACTTGATTTTTGTTCCAATTATTATGCTCAAGAGCTCAAATTCATCAAATTTAAGTAATTAAGATCCATAACTCTGCTAAGAAAAATCAGACCACACTGGTTTTCAAGATAATTATAAAATACTACCAACTAAAAATTTTTTGAAGTCAACTCCAGCTGATCATTTATACATACATGTACAGTTAAAACTAGAAGTCCTGTCATGAAATGCGCACAAATAGCACGTCGATCTGCGCGTTAATCTACGCGTTAGGACCATAATAGGGCTATCAAATTCTGTACATATGGCCTGTGCACAAGCAATGTTTCAGCCAATGGACCTCCGGGTAACCCGGAGGTCCATTGGCAGAAACATTGCCAGTATTTGCTATGAGTAACCAGGAGAACCTGCCGTGCTTTGGATGCCATTCGATATGGAAATTGCGCGCAATTCCTATGCGCAAATTAAGTCTAGATAAGCGCACAGTTCATGACAGGACTTCTAGTTTTAACTGTATGCTGCCCATTTTAGGTGATTCACAGTAATCAGGCACTGTACCACTTCCTAGGGTCCAAATGTGGAGCCCTACCTTAGCTAGAGAGTAAATAAACAAGGGACTGAAAGGGTGTTCCTATTCAGACAAATTTTTCTCAAGTTTCCCTTCGTACCTCCACTTACCTTCTTCATGTGCAACAGATCAAACGAGAGATGGATAAATAGAAAAATGAAATTATTTCATTGCAGTACGGTTTTGAAAGAAATGGGCTCAATAAGAGCCTCAAACAAAGCAGTGTATAAACACTGCCAGTGGTTGTAGCTCACTGCATCTATAATTAGCTACAATAGGGGTTATGATTTATTGAAATTTTATATTTACCAAGATTGCAATTGTTCAGAAAAATAGAAGAGATTTTATTGCAGCACATTGAGTGTTTCAAGTACATGTAAGGGTGCAAAATTTTGTCGTTTAAATACAACTGCTGCTTCTAAATTACATCTATATTTTTACCTCTGCAATGAGGTAGAGAGGACTATTTTCTTTTAAGTCACAGTTTCCCTTTTACTTTGGAGAAAAAGAATTACTTTGGCACTCTCCAATAAACTGTAACAAAATAAATCTATGTGAACAAAATAGCACTTACTTCAAAGTCCAGACTTGACATGAGGCACCTAAGCAAAGAGTGTCTACAACAAAAAGTGCATCTGTTTTCCCAGTGACAGCCAATGGACCTGAAGCCTGCCTTCGAATTTTATAAGTGCAAATTCTTTTTTTCTGTTTATCTCAACCAGAGGCATTCAGCAATGACCTTTCAGAGTACACAGACAATTATACCCTGGCAATTTTGTCACTTCAGAGGTAGTCAACAACCTGAAATACCTGATAGAACTAGAGATGGTATGTCGCTCGGTACACCCCCACTGTGGTATACCGCCTAGTGTGGGTAACTGAAAAGGGGCATTCAATTTTTCTTAGTAAAAACAAAATCCAATATGGCCACCATTCAGCCATCTTGAATTTGATTGGAAAAACAATTACGTCATGCACTGCTCCTCAATGTGTTGATCATTTATATTGAGTTTCATGAAAATCCAGCAAAAACTGCAGAAGTAGTTTGCTCCACAAGTATTCAGCAAAATCCAATATGGCCACCAGTCGGTCATCTTGAATCCGATCTGGAAAGAAATTATGTCACGCACTTCCGCTCATCATGTTGATAATTTTTTGTGAAGTTTCATGAAAATGCGACTAAAACTGTGGAAGTAGTTCGCTCCACAAGTATTTCGTAAAATCCAATATGGACGCCAGTCGGCCATCCTGAATCCGATCGGGAAAAAGATTATGTCACGCACTGCTCCTCATCATGTTGATCATTTCTGTGAAGTTTCATGAAAATGTGGCCAAAACTGTGGAAGTAGTTCGCTCCACAAGTATACATGTGCAACAGACCAATGACGAAGGCAGACCGACCGACCAATGGACAAGTTGACTCCCTATATGTATACCAGGTTACCCCCCTAAACTTCATTTTGTGGGGGTATAACAATGGACCAAGTGTTCAAGTGACTTCACTTGAATACCTCTCATGTATTATAATGAGTACCAAATGGTACCTCTCAGCGTACTATAACACCTCGCAGCTACATGTACATGTATGTGTCCTGGTCACTCACCGCACGCAGTCATGTTGTTCAAATCCATAAATACCTCCAGCTACATGTAGGTTGGTGACTAGGTTGCAAATAACTTAAAATGCCTTGTAGAACAGCTAGGTAGCAAATAACTTGAAATACCTTGTAGAACAATAGATGAGGTGTTCAAGTTACATGAATACATCTGGTCCACTGAGTACACCTGAGTCTGTGCATTTTGTTGATTGAACAAAGGACATGGTTTTAGTTTGTTACCAACCTTGCTGTCGGTATTTTCATGAATTGAATAACTAGTCCAGTGCTCTAACTCCCGACAGCTGTGCATCTTGGTGTCACTCAACTCATTGGGACTGGTTGTTCAAATTCATGAAATACCTCCACCTCAATTGATAACTATTACGAATTATGAAATTCTAAAAACATCTCATTTCCAAACCTATTTAACAGCAATATCTTAGGTCATGTGAGAAATGAAAAATCTTTAACCCTTTCCCAACGTAGACGATATCAAAATTTATTATTTTAAATATCATTTTTTTAAATTTTTCAAAAAATTTCAACAAAACCATATCATGTGGCCCCCTCTTTGGAATGAGCTCAACGAGCTCGTTCCAAAGAGGGGTCACATGATTTGGTTTTGTTGAAATTTTTCAAAAAATAATATTTTTTCAGTTGCTGAATTTGCATATTACATGTACGTAGGCGGATGCGGGCGATTCGTTGGGTAAAGGGTTAAACTGGTTGAGCGCTGGAAGACCATATTTGGACTCTACGTCATATTCTGTTGTTTCATTTCTAATTAAAACAGGGTTCATACACTCAAACTTGGTTGAAATTCCAGTACTTTTCCAGTGCCTGTTGAGAATTTTCTACGACTGTATTCAATGTTCTTGACTATACAATTCCTTAAACTTGTGATAACAAAAGCATATACATGTATCATATTTCAGAAGATGCAGAAGCAATGAAGTTGAAGCCACCTGTTTGACTAGTACCAAGCATTATTTCTGCCAAACTTCAATTTATCATATTGGCAAGAGTTTGTTTTGGGTGGTAAATTAAGGGTAGCAACAATTACAATTCAAGTAAATTGCCAGATTCAGATTCATTCACAGTGAACACAGATGGTTACAAATACATGTACAAGAGGACTGTGTCCATCCCCATTAGCTCACCAACACATGGCATGCAATAAATCTAGGCTTATTACAAATCTGCAAAAAAATGTCCGGTCATGTACATGCATAGCAAAACAGGTCAGAAATTTTCTAAGTACACAGTGACAAAAAAGTCTAACATTGCATTAACAAATTCCAAAATCTCCAAAAAATGTCCAGGCAAGGGTTAATGTCAACTTATATTGATGCACTTAACAAATATATGAAATATAAAAGCCACAATATACCGGTGGTAGCCTCCACTCATGTACAGCAAAACAGGTAAGAAATTTACTAAGTCCACACAGACAAAAAAGTCTTACATTGCAAAACAGGTCAGAAATTTTCAAAGTCTACAGTGTCAAAAAAGTCTAACATTGCATTAAAAAAAAGTCCAAAATCTCCCAAAAATGTCTGGCCAGGGGTTAATGTCATCTTATATTGATGCATTTAATACATATATGAAATATGAAAGCCACAGCATACCGGTGGTAGCCTCCACTCATATCAGCAGAACAGGTCAGAAATTTTCAAAGTCTACAATGTACAGTTAAAACTAGAAGTCCTGTCATGAAATGCGCACAAATAGCACGTTGATATGCGCGTTAATATGCGCGTTATGGCCCAAGTAAAGCTATCAAATTCTGTATATATGGCCTGTGCACAAGCAATGTTTCAGCCAATGGACCTCCGGGTAACCCGGAGGTCCATTGGCAGAAACATTGCATGTGTTTGCTATGGGTAACCAGGAGAATCTGCCGTGGTTTGGATGCCATTCGATATGGCAATTGCGCGCAATTCCAACGCGCAATTAAGCCTAGATAAGCGCACTATTCGTGACAGGACTTCTAGTTTTAACTGTACAGTGTCAAAAAAGTCTAACATTGCATTAAAAAAAGTCCAAAATCTCCGAAAAAAGTCCGGCCAAGGGTTAATGTCATCTTATATTGATGCATTTAATACATATATGAAATATGAAAGCCACAGCATACCGGTGGAAGCCTCCACTAATATCACCAAAACAGGTAAGAAATTTACTAAGTCCACACTGACAAAAAGGTCTAACATTGCAAAAACACTAAAAATCAATAAAATATCACTGGTTAAGAGTCTGTGGGTAATTGTAAGACATAGAAACACAGTATGAGGTGCATAGTAACAGGGCTGAAAGTCAAAGAGGACTGGCACAGTAAGTTAACGCAAGTGTTGACGACGACGTGCCTCAGGTCATGGCATAAGCTCACACAACTTGATTGGTGAGCTGATAATAGTTACAAATACATATAATTATTTATTTATTTATTGGTGTTTAAGGTCACATACTTATGCACAATGGCCAATTGTGACCATGACAGTTTTACGGGTGGAGGAAGCCGGAGTACCCGGAGAGAACCACTGAGCATCGACAAGCAACTGTCAGCTCCTCAACATTCTAACTCTGTTCAAGCAGTGTTACAACAGTTGAAGACATGAGCACCATCGCCTTAGAACATCGCGTCATCGTGCCCCCATGTAGGCAACTGGGATAAAGTGCCTTGCCCAAGGACACAACGTGGGTCCTCCCCGATGGGGATCGAACTCGGGACCTGCAGCATAGAAGTCCAACAGTCTCCCACTGAGCCACTGCGCTCCCAAATACATATAATTCATAGGGTAGTATACTGTAGAGGTCGCATAGCCAGATTGGCTGTCTACCTGTCACCCCCTGGAAAGGTGTATAGTAACTGCAAACAGACTGTGACCAAATGGGTTCTCACTCAAAAAATTCAATTGCAAACATACTGTGACCAAATGGGTTCTCACTCAGAAAATTTTAAAAAGTGAAAAAAAAAGGGTGTGACACTAAATTGGGGTGGTGCTCGAATGATTTCATTGTCAAGATGTATTTGCAGGATGATTTCGAGGACAAACAAGCCAAGACCAATACCAGGTCTGGACCTGCGTCGCTGCATGCAATTGAATCGGCAAACAGGAAGTGGCTAAACGGCAGATCTGAACAATGCATACACAATACAACTGATCATTATCAGGCTCCAGATGAAATATAAAATCAATCCCTTGCATAGAAGCCAAGAAAACGTTGACGGAAAATTTCAATGTTCAGTGGATACCATAAAATTTCAAAGTATCGGCAATCAGGAAGTGACTGCACGGCAGATCTGAAAATTGCTTACACGATACAACTCATCATTATGAAGCAGCAGACCAAATATAAAATCAATCCCTTGCATAGAAGCCAAGAAAACCTTGACGGAAAATTTCCATTTTCAGTGGGTACAGTAAAATTTCAAAGTATCGGCAAACAGGAAGTAGCTGCACGGCAGATCTGAAAATTGCTTACACGCTACAACTCATCATTATGAAGCAGTAGGCCAAATATACAATCAATCCTTTGCATAGAAGCCGAGAAAACCTTGACAGAAAATTTCAATGTTCAGTGGGTACAGTAAAATTTCAAAGTATCGGCAAACAGGAAGTGGCTGCACGGTAGATCTGAAAATTGCTTACATGATACAACTCATCATTATGAAGCAGCAGACCAAATATAAAATCATTCCCTTTCATAGAAGCCAAGAAAAAGTGTTTCGGATGGAGTGACGGACGGACGGACTGACAGACTGACGGACGGAGTCGAGCGGTTTCTGGACCTGCTCCACCGCTGGCGACGCAGGTAAAAAGCCAGAGGGAGATTGGTGGTTAGGGACTGATAGATTGGTATGAAACAAGCTGCTCTGGTGGCCACTCCATTGCTCGAAGTGAAGTCCCTTCAAGCACTCCATGGCACTCTGGGAGCGATAGAGGGATAAGTCTGCATTCATTAGGAGTTCATGTCGGCCGGCACATTCTGAGGGCATCATGTAGTGGCTGTTCAACGAATGCACCTGCAGACAAATCTTGCATCTTTCTTGTGCTTGAATAACTTACTGGGCACTAGCAGTACTGTATTTCATTATTCTCTTTGGACTTAGCCCCTTTGACATACATGTATACATGTAGCTACTAGGAGCTTAGTATTCTTCGGATTAGCAGTATCATTATGTCAATATTACTGACAACAGACTCCTATTGGGGTACTGAACATATTCTTTGGGGTACTTGTTGGACAGTTGGAGTGAGCAAGTTTGACGAGGGTTTCAGATTTTTAAAAGCAGAGTAGAGGGAACATCTGTTCTGTCGTGTAAACACGTATAAAGGTTATTCCTGATCACAAATTTACTCAGCACAGTCCGGACAGGATGGATTATAACAACTGACAAAAGTGGAATATGATGAAAGAAACTTAGAAGTGAAGTTTTTCTTAATCTTGTTTCTATTACTGGTACTTAGAGTGGCATCGTCAAGAGTGTTCCAAAGTTTCGGTTTGTATTTCTCTATATGTAGGAGGCCAAATTGTCTAGTAGTCCTACCAAATTGATCGTTTACTACACAAAATATATCATTAAATGATGCTGGTAATCTCCCATGTTTCCAGTTAAAGACGAACAGCAAAGCATGTAGTTTAAACAAGAGGCCTGTCACGCCTAGAGAGCTCCGCTGAGGGCCACTGATCGCATGGGCATGTTTTCTAATACTAATATTGTTACAAACTTTAGCCGAAAAATTTTCAGTTGTCACGAAAATTATGGCTTGGATCGATTACACACCGCCTATTGACATTACATGACGTTATAAAGTTTGGTCCAAAAATATTCAGTAGTTTGGAAATTATGGCTTGGACAAACAAAATATTTTTTTCTTGCTCATGTGGCCTGTGACCTTGACCCTGTGGAGTTACAGACTTTATAATGGTTGATGACACACCATCCATTGATAATACATATTGTTATGAAGTTTGGTGTAAAAATATTCAGGGGTTCAGAAATTATGACTTGGACAAACAAATATCAAAAATATCTTAAGATTTTCTTGATCCTGTGACCTGTGACCTTGACCCTGTGGATTTACAGACCGCAGAATAATTGATGACACACCGTCTATTGATAATACATATTGTTATGAAGTTTGGTGGAAAAATATTCAGCGGTTTAGAAATTATGGCTCGGACAAATAAAATGTTGACGACGGACGGAGGGACGGACAGACGGACGACGGACGAATCAGTATAAGAAAAGCTCTGCTGACTTTGTCAGCGGAGCTAACAAGTAATCAACCTTAAGTAATCTGTCTTTCTTGAATAAGGGGTCTGTATGGGCATTGTATTTTTTGTTTTTAACCCTTTACCCAACGCAGATGATATCAAATTTTATTAAAAATATGTGCATTCTATTGAACCCAAATGAAACAAAACCATAGCATGTGACCCCTCGTTGGAATGAGCTCGACGTGCTCGTTCCAACGAAGGATTACATGATATGGTTTTGTTGAAATTTTTTGAAAAATGAATATTTTTTCAACAGTTGAACTTGCATATCACGCGGGCGGATGCGGGCGATTCTTTGGGTAAAGGGTTAATTATTTGTAGTGATCGCTTTTGCATGTTCACAAGTTTCTTAGTCGCCCTGGAGCTACTCCATACCTGGATTCCACATAGTAGTTGGCTGTGTATTAAAACTAGAAGTCCTGTCATGAACTGTGTGCTTATCTACATGTATGCTTAATTACGCATAGGAATTGCACACAATTGCCATATCGAATGGCATCCAAAAAATGGCAGGTTCTCCTGCTTAATCATAGCAAACACAGGCAATGTTTCTGCCAATGGACCTCCGGGTTACCCAGAGGTCCATTGGCTGAAACATTGCTTGTGCACAGGCCATATGTACAGAATTTGATAGCCTTACTATGGTCATAACGCGTAGATTAACACGCAGGTCGACGTGCTATTTGTGCGCATTTCATGACAGGACTTCTAGTTTTAACTGTAATATAGTGTTTTCATGGCTCCATGGGGGAGAATTCTCTTAACTTTGTTACAAGGTTGGGCGGTTAAAACCGCCCCCGGTTTTAACCGGCGGTTTTAACCGCCCCGGTCAATACTCCCTCAAGTGGTCAATACTGGTCAATACTGGTCAATTGAAATTTTGTAAAAGACAATCAAGTAGTTTTAGTAAAAGAATGTCATATAATATTTGAAAAAACATTTTTTTTATTTATCTCAGTGGTATTTTTATATTAAAGTTGCTATTTATATGAAATATGAAAGAAATTGTATTGTATGTAAATCCTAATAAGGCTGAAAACTTAGTGGTCAATACTTGATACTGGTCTATTTAAATATTTTAAAATATTAAAAAGGTGGATAAAATTTTTAAAGTTTATGGAATAGTATTTGTGCATGTATCACAAATGTCATTTTTACAGGTAAATTACAGGTATCACACAGGTACATGTAAGTACATGACAATTAATTAAACACCTGGATGACAGATGGTCAATTAGAGATTTGATTGTTAAAACAACACCCCTTCAGTACAAGGAAAAGGGGTAATAAAAAAGTGGCTTTAATCCATTGTAATGTGATAATTTATAATTAAGGTAATAAAAACTTTTATAAGTTCTTTCATGTACTAGGTTGTCTAGACAAATTTTAGTCCAAATGCAGGAAATGGATTGTCCTCATGGATATACTCTTCATGGCTTCTTATATGTAGGGTTTCTTTATTTTTCTTTTATAATGAAGTCCAAAACCAACACTTTCATTCTCAGTTTTACACTGCTATTGAAAACGTCACTCAAAGAAAATTCACTGTTCACCAAGATGAAACCTAAAGATCCCATTTGGAACTTTTACAACTTAGGTGATTCCAGTAAAACAACTGCAACATGTAAAGACTGTAATGCTGTAGTCAGTGCCAAAGTACTCAGACTGAGGGCCCACAGAGAGAAATGTCCAGCATCAGCTAGACCTGTCAAGAGACCATTTGCAGATGTTGAGCAACATGATCCAGCACCAACCAGTACACCAGAGCCTGTAGCTAAGAAGCCTAAGCAGTCAAGCATGACCACATACAGTTTTAGCACAGACCAAACCATGTCTCGACAACTCCCTCTACAATAATAGATTTATGATTTATAAAGTTCAATTGGTCAATAATCCAATCGACCAGTATTGACCGGTTAAAACCAGTATTGACCACTGGTCTGGTCAATACTAGTATTGACCGGTTTTTTGCCAACCTTGCTTTGTTAAGACTACAATTCGCAAGTGCTATTTTGGAGAATAATTGAGATATGTGAGCCTTGTACGTAACGTAGGTCAAATGTTCATCAATGTTTATTCCAAGAAACTTCAGGGATTTTTCAGCTTCTGTGGCCCCAACCTTGTTCATTATTTGATTATTTATTATTATTCCTTCTTTCATTTGGTTTCAATAAAATGCACGTTTTTTTTCGCATTCAACATTAGCTGGTTAGCAGAACATCATTCAAATAGTTTTTGTTTTTTTTGAGAATACAGGTGGTATACTGATCAGTCTGTAATTAGTAAAACTGTGCTCGTCACCTGCTTTAAAAATAGGTATCGCGTCACAATTTTCATCCCGTCCAGCAATATGCCAGTAATGAAGGAAGTATCAATAATGTGTGCAAGTGGGATAAACTACTTCTTTTCCTGTTTGTTTTAGAAGACGTGAGGTGATGTTGTTACAATCTTTTAACAATTTGGGATTCATTTTCTTTATCATGTGTCAAATTTCTATTGGGTAAGGAGGAGTTATATAAAAATTATTTGCAATGTCGCTGTTCCTGTAGTCCAAGTATGACTTATTTCATTTCGGAATTTTTTTGGATCTTGTTTTTCTGATGTTCATGAAGAAAGTACTGAATTATTTTGCTATGTTAAGGGCCTCGTTTATTTCTGTATCATCGTGAACGACAAACAAGGGTAATTTAGCTTCACGTCTTCCCTCATTGATGGTTTCGTTTAAAATTTGCCATGTTTTTCGTGGGTTAGTTTTGTTTTCGTTTAGGATATACCTGTAATAAATTGATTTGCATTGTTTTTTAACCTTATTGAAAATCCTGATGTAGTTTTTATAGTTTTGAATATTCTGTTCATTTGGCACTTTCAAGTCCCCTGGTCATCCAAGGTTGTTTTTTGACAAATTTTCTGTTCTGGCAGACACATTTGAAGGGGAATGCTTTTTCATAGGCTTCTAAGTAGATGGATAGGAAGGTTTCATAAGATGTACATGTAGGACAATTTGTTTGCAATACTGGAGAAAAATCACTTTGTGATAGCAGTGTTTTGAATTCTGCAATACTCTCGGGATCTATAGTTCTTTTCAAAATAAAGCTTGGCGAACCACTCAACTTAGGTGCCACTTCAATATAAATCAAGAGGCCCCACAGGGCCTGAAGCACCCATCTTGAACAGAACACAATTTAAACAAAGTCCAAGAATGAGTCTACATTAAGCAAGCCATCTCCATAGGCTACACTGTAAATCCTTGAGTCTCTCAGGAGTGACAAAAATAATCTGGGCATCATGCCATTTCTTCAGTTGATCATAAAGTAAAATGTAGAGCTCCCCTATGAAGGCCCTTGATACAACCTATGTGGATTAATCTTAGTTACACACCTCTAGAGGGTACTGAATACAAAATTGTTTAATTCTTCAGCAAAATGGCCAATTCCGGCTCCCATTGAGAGCCCAAATATTAACCCAGGCTCTTGATTTGAACACAGTTGAATCTGACTTCCCTAGAGATGTTGTGTACCGAATATGAAACCATTCTGACTGTTGGATCTGAAGAAGAGAAATTGTAAAGAAATTTCTTCGAATTGCACTACATGTAAATTCAGATTTGGGCTACCATAGCGAGCCCAAATATTAACCGAATTAAACAAACTTGAATCTGCCCCCACCAAATGTGAAGGCATTCTGACGAGTGGATCTGAAGAAGATTTTTGAAGAAATTCCCTCATATTGTACTAAGTTAAATTTTGTGTTCCCATATGGAGCCTAAATATTAACCTAGGCACTCGAATTGAACAACCTGGAATCTGATATGTTGTATACCAAATATAAAAGCATTCCGACTGGTGGATCTGAAGAAGATTTTTAAAGAAATTTCCGCATATAGCACCAAGTAAAAATTTGGGCTACCATAGTGAGCCCAAATATATATCTAGGGATCTGATTTGAACAAACTTGAATCTGACCCCCTTAGAGATGTTGCATACCAAATATCAAAACATTCTGAATGGTGGATCCGAAGAAGAAGATTTTTTTAAATTACCCTCCATATTGAACAAAGATCAAATTTGGGCTTCCGTAGGAAGCCCAAATATTAACCTAGGGACTTGGTTTGAACAATCTTGAATCTGACCCTCATAACATTGATGTACACCAAACATTAAAAGATTCTGACTGGTGGTTCTGAAGAAGAAGATTTTTAAAGAATATTCCCCATATTACCCTATGTTAAAACTTCGGGCTCCTGTAAAGAGCCCAAATATGAACCAATGAGCTTTATTTCAACAAACTTTTATCTGACTCCCCTATGAATGCTGGATACCAAATATCAAAAGATTCTGATGATTGGTTCTGGAGAAAAGATTTTTTTAAATTTTTGCAAATATGCTGACTCAGCATTTTTTTTCGATGCCCATTACAGAACACCCTAACATAACCGATGGCAATTTTTTTTTACCATTCAATTCTACTGGTCCTAAGGATATTTCATACCAAGTAACAGCTCTCTGTTCCGTTTATGACAAAATAATACCACAAACCAAATTTGGTTCATACCGGACCATCGGTTCAGAAAATATAATTTTTGGGCGGGGCCAAAAATCTTACCCCTCCTATTACAAAGCCAAATATTACTTCACAAACTTCATTTGAACAAACTTGATTCTACACCTCATATGGAAGCTCCATAGCAAATATCAAGTCATTGTACACACTGGTTCTTGAGAAGAAGATTTAAAAAAATATTTTGGAGCATTTTCCCCCACTCCCTCCCTATAGGGCTGGGCAGGTTGAGTTGAACAAAAATGAAATACCCCTTTGGGACCATCGCTCACACAAACTTTCACTTGAATTGGCCCTATGGCTTTGGAGAAGACCAAAACATGGCACTGACGGACGAGAGACAACGGACAGAGCGAGGAGATTAGCTCAGCTTGACTTTGTCAAGATGAGCTAAAAAGTGATTGGACCTACATGTACATGTAATTTCGGTACAAAATGGCCACTGGCATCCATCTCGAATTTTGGACCGCATTCAGAATCACTTGTTCTCGTCCCAAGGTGATAACAAAGGTACCCAAGACGTTTCGTGAAGATCGGTTTATACAGTACATGTACGTGGAGAGTGTATATTATCACTAAATCACCCGCAGAGTGGAGATTCCGCCCAAGCAATAATTGCCAATTTGTTGCAAAGAATAACCAGCACAAGCAAAGTTTCAGCCAATGGATCTCTGGGTTAGACCCAGAGGTCCATTGGCTGAAACATTGCTTGTGTTTTTTGTCGATAGGTACAAAATATGAAAGTTATAGCTTGGGTGATAACTCCACTCTGCGGGTGAATTAGTTATAATCCACTCTCCATGTACTGTAAATACAGACTCGAGCCCGAGCCGTATTGACATGTGCACTTTCTGTGCATACGTAGCACTGAATAAATCAAAGTTACATGTAGTCTAATTGGCATAATTTATGCATGAGAAAAAAAACCCTGTAATACATGTACGTCGATCTGCGCGTTAATCTACTCGTTATGACCACAGTAAGGCTATCAACTTCTGTACATATGACCCGTACACAAGCAATGTTTCAGCCAATGGACCTGGAGGGCCATTGGCAGAAACATTGCCTGTGTTTGCTATGAGTAACCGGAAGAACTTGCCGTGCTTTGGATGCATTCGAAATGGCAATTGCACGCATTTCCTACATGCAATTACGCCTAGATAAGCACATAGTTCGTGACAGGACTTCTAGTTTTAACTGTATGGGCATTTGAATTTTTTTTATTTTTTGCTCCTGGAGTGGAGGACCCACAGGGTGGCTGAAAAACATTTTTCGGATATAAATCAAGTACATGTACTTATGACCTAATTATACCTCATGACCAATTTGGTTAAAAAAAATCAGCCCATCGGATCTGGAAATAGAAAATTGGGGAGGGGGGTGGGGGGGGGGGGGGGGCACTAAAAAGGGCATTCTCCCACAGGGAACAAACTTAAATCTGCATCACTAAATGAAGTTCCACATCAGAAATCTAATCATAAGTACAAGTGGTTTATGATGACAAGATGATTACTGAAGAATTTTAGGCTCTTTTGGGACATTAGGCTCTGCTCCAAGCAGAGTACATCACATGTACATGTAACAACTTTTGGAGGAAAAAAAAATCAGAAGAGTCTGCTCCACCAAGATGCTTTTGTACCAAATTAGTTCAGATTTGGTTCAAAGGTTCTGATGTAGAATAATTAACTGATGGAGTATACAGGGCTTATATTTCGACGAGAATCCGAGAATCGATTTGCACAAAGATTCGCACAATAAAACTGCCGAGAATTCATGTAGATTCTCGCTGCACCTCTGCTAGGATTCGCGTGAAAAAAATTGAGTCAGTTTAACCCTTTAACTAACGCAGCGGCAACAAATTAACCAATAGAAGGCTAACATGACCTGAAATATCCTGACACTTTGTCAATAAAACCTTACAAATATGGCTGTCATTGGAACCGGCTCATCGAGCCGGTTCCAACGACAGCCATATTTGTAAGATTTTATTGGTAAATATTGTTCATTTAATTATTTTATCATTTATTTATTATTTATTGTTTAAAAATTATCAAACTTAGTTTTAAAAATTAAAAAAGTGTGTTGGGTAAAAGGTTAACATGTGTTATCAGTATACAACAGTGGTTCAACCATGGTGGCGTCATGGGAACCTGGGACACTCGTAGTAGGTATGGATTCTCGCAACCATTTTCACGAGAATCCAAATGGATTCTCACAAATTTAGACCAAATATAAGCCCTGGTATAAGAAAGATACACATGTGGAGTATAAGAAAGATACACATGTAATGACCCGGCATTTTGCCATTACCAAAAGTGTTAAAATGGGAATCCCCATACTTGATACTGTATGCCATGACAAAAACGATAACAATTTTTTTTTAGTCCATCTGATTCTTCTGTTCTTAAGGAAGCTGCACACCAAAAAAAAAACAATATTCAGGTCTGTAAAGTTTTGTACATGTAAATATGGACATTTGAATTTTTTCTATTTTTAGCTCCTTGGGTTCCCAGGGTGGCTGAAAAACATTTTTCAAATATAAATCAAGTACTTATGACCTAATTATACCACTTGGCCAATTTGGTTATAAAAAATCAGCCCATCGGTTCCGAAAATAGAAAATTGGGGGGGTGGGGGGGGGGGGGGGGGGGGGGTGGTGAATCAGAAGAGTGTACTCCACAAGATGCTTTTGTACCAAATTAGTTTAGATTTGGTTCAAGGTTCTGAAGTACAATAATTAATTGATGGAGTATTCAAGTAAGATAAGACTCAGCATTTTCCCATTGCCACTAGTTTTACTTAAAAAATGGGCATCCCTATACATGATACAGTATGATACAGTATGATATCCCATGACAAAAACGATAGTATTAGCAATTAGTCCATCTAATTCTACTGGTCCCGAGGAAGCTGCACACCCCAAAAACCCAATATTCTGGTCTGTTTAGTTTTTTAAATACGGACATTAGAATTTATTCTATTTTTTGCTCCTGGGGTTCCCATCTACGACCCATTCAAAATTGCAATTTTGCATATCACAATGGGTAGCCCTAAACCCCGGAATCCCCCAAATCTCCCTAAAATACCCGGAATCCTCATTTAATTTGTCAATTTCGAGAAGGTTTTAAACCTTTTACGAGCAACCGAAGGTATGGTGTTTAATTACAATCATGCATTCTGAATTACTTTTCTTACTGTATTGAGATTGTTGCAGTGCCAGAGTGAGTTGATGGAAATATAGTACGCAAAAGCAAGTCAGAATATCTAACATACATTCCCAACCTTGAATCTGAGAGAGCTGTGAAGAAGGTATCAGAGCAAACATTCCATAACAGTGTCCATGGTCCAGTCGTCCCATAACTAGCCCGGGCAACTACAAATCTGTCTGTGGTCTGTCTGTGGTCAGGGTAACAGCTCGGGGTGGTTAGACAAACATGGGTACAGTTAAAACTAGAAGTTCTGTCATTAAATGCGCACAAATAGCACGTTGATATGCGCGTTAATGTGCGCGTTGTGGCCCAAGTAAAACTATCAAATTCTGTACATATGGCCTGTGCACAAGCAATGTTTTAGCCAATGGACCTCCGGGTAACCCGGAGGTCCATTGGTAGAAATATTGCATGTGCTTTGGATGCCATTCGATATGGCAATTGTGCACAAGTCCAACGCGCAATTAAGCCTACATAAGCACACTATTCGTGACAGGACTTCTAGCTTTTACTGTATGCTGAGTAGTCCAACAATTGCGAACTCGGCCCCGGGCAAGTCAGTTTTAACCTTTCAACAAACGTAGTGGAAAACATCAGCCATTTAAATTGTTATTTTTCCGTTTGTCTAAAAAACATACATGTAGCTAATGACACCCTCATTGGAACGAGTTCGTAGAGCTCGTTTCAATGAGGGGCCATAAGCTATGTTTTTGAGACAAAAATTGATATTTTTTAGTCATTTGAGAATTTAAGCCAGTGCACAAATTCTGCAGGGATATTTGGCAGGTTTTGGACGATAAAGTGTTTTTGAATACATGTTGCATCTCAATGAAACGTATTGAAAGTGATGATCCGGTAAAAAATCAGTTATGTTTTATGTAAAAGTCATGTTTATCCTGTAATAACAGTCGAAACAAAAAGAAGTCACTGGACTTTTGATCAACAGATATTAGGAACCATATGTGCAGTATGTGGAGAGTGTATTATCACTAAATCACCCGCAGACTGGGGATTCCACCCAAGAAATATTTGCAAATTTGTTGCAAAGCATAACAAGCACAAGCAAAGTTTCAGCCAATGGACTTCCAGGTTAAACCCGGAGGTCCATTGGTTGAAACATTGCTCGTGTTTTTTCTCAATATGTACAAAATTTCAAAATTATAGTTTGGGTGACAACTCCACTCCGTGGGTGATTTAGTTACAATACACTCTCCACATACATGTACTGTAATTGGTGTTATGATAACACTTTACACCAACAAACTCCATTTAAATTCCCTGGATGTCAGATGTTAAGCCTGTGAAAGCTTGATGAAGCCAGTGGTGAAGTTATAAAATTGACAGTTATTTTGTCTTTTAACGGCCAAATAAACACACGGATTAAGATTTAGAGAACACTAATCAAAAAAAAAAAATACTATTCCGTTCATATCTGTGATGAAGACATTTTGTCTCGGCGACAGCTTACCGCTATTTTCTTTTATCTCACAATCAGGGCGTTTTTGCACTGTTAGGCAACTAAATTAATGTATCTGGGCCCTTGTTCCGTATCCGTATCAAGGGCCCCTGATACAAGCACGTGAGTCTGCTGTTGCCAAAACCACGGCATTAACATCATTTTTTTTCCCTTCAGAGAAAACAATACACATTTATTAGGTGAGGTGAAGCCGTTCAAGCCGAACCTAATATTGTTTTCTCTGAGCTGCATATGAAAAAATGTCCCTGGGGAAGTTAACTCAACAAAAAGTTAAATTATGCGCACTTTTCGGCATCTTGGGCTGGTTTGTAGCCTATTATTGAGATTTTCCTGAACGCTCGAGTTGAGGCTTCTCTCTTGAAGTTAAGGATTAGCTTTCGCTATTAAATGTGGAAAACTCCACCTCAATAAACGATGAATGGCATATTTTAAAATATAATAAACCTTTACACTAAGAGGGATATTTAATTCACCCGTAGGCAAAAGTAACAACCAAATCCATGTTGACGAAACACACAGTTGCTCCACTCCGCAAGACAGTAAAGTGAATCCCAGTGACGTAATTTTGTCTGAAGTGTAACGCCATCACTGACCTCAATATGGAGATCAATGGACGCTATTTAATTTTCAATTTGCGTCTTTCCATCAATAAGGCAAATGAAAAAGTTCCTCTTAAAATAGTTTTATAACACATTTTGTGGTCAATATTCTGAGATAAATTTATCATCACCACAGTGTGTGTCTCCGGAAATTCAGATCAAGTCTCGTTGTAGGCACAGAATCGCATTTCGACTCGCCCAAATGGGCTCGTCGAAATACTGTTCTGTTCCTACAACTCGACTTGATCTGAATTCCCGGAGACACACACTGTGGTGATAATCTGTATTTATCTGTTATTATGTGTGTAATTACTGTGATAATACTGTTCTGTGTATGACCCCATCCCCACAAACCGATAAGCGTTTTTGTTGTAGAGAGAAGTCTGCAAAGCTAATGCCATGGTTCACAAGGGTAACGAAATCCTACAGAATGACGCGTACTAATTTCGAAAGTTCGGAACGAATCGCCATACCCGTTTTTCATTTTTAGTGATTCCATTCGTCAGCTGCAAACATCACTTTAAGGGGACGTCCAACCGAACTTTGGTCAAATTTCATACAATGTTCTTTCAAGTCTAAAAAAGGCCCAAAATGAATAACCCCAATAAATTATATACCAAAATGCTTGGAATGAAACATAGAACATGTGGAAACTGCAATTTGCCATGGAACTGCTGCCATGTGTAAATAGCACCACCTGAAAGTCTGCTATGGCATAAGTAAGAGAACAAAATTTTTACAATAAAATACCTCAAAATAAAATAACAGCTGTATTCTATAAACATTGAAGTACATACTCGAAGAAATCTTTTCCTAATTCATGAAAGTAATAAAGATTGAGACCAAATGTTATAAGTAGAGTGTTCACTGATTGAAGACAGACATTTTCTTTTGTTTATGTTTTGATTTGGGGAGTTCAACAAAGGTCAACTTGAAGGAGTCCAGCAGAAGAAGTATGGAAGGACAAAAGAGTGTCTCCCAGTATAAAGATGTATGTGTCACTGTGGTGGTTTGGAAAGAAACCATGATATTCTCCTATGTAGAATGCACTGTGCACAATGTCATACATTGTAGTTGAATAAATATATTTACAAACCCCTTGCACTGTAACCCCTTTTATCCCCTGCATCAATTTGAAAGTGATTAAATTGTTAAATTTGTCTGGTTTATCAATTAGTATAATGCTTTGTTTACTCTTGGACACCAATACACTCATGATATCTGTTTGAGAAGAAATAAGGGTAACTGTAACCTGTCACTGCAATAAACCATCTAATGTACTTACAAGTACATTGTTATTCAAAACACATCAAATCAACCTTACATAACCATTATTGCATGTACTTTCCCCAAGGAAGCTTATTGGCATATTGAGATCAGAAGGGCACATCCAGAGGGTCTCACATATTTTTTTCAAGAATGCAGTACACAAAGCAATCACCAAAAGGTGACAAGTGAGCTCCATATGACACAAAAAAATTACCGGGGAGGGGCTCTCTAACTTGTACGACTCTACCTCTGGCACTCAAGGCAAATGCCTTTTTCTCAAAGTTTAACGCTTCTTTTCTTTTTGAAGATCCTGGCCACACATGTTCCAAACACTATCAGACAGGTAACCCTCCAAATAATAAGTGTATCTGCAAAAATCATGTTACATTGCAAAACATTCTTTTTAGACTTTTAGTTCTGGACCTTTCATGCTTCTTACTTCCAACTATAACACTTAATTTATTGATTTATGGGTGAATAGAAAAGTCCTGCCATAATCAACATTTTGAGATGCATACAGTACGTGGAGAGTGTATTATCATTAAATCACCCGCAGAGTGGAGATTCCATCCGAGCAATAATTGCAAATTTGTTGCAATGCATAACCATCACAAGCTAAGTTCCAGCCAATGGACCTCCGGGTTAAACCCAGGGGTCTATTGGCTGAAACTTTGCTTGTGTTTTTTGTCCATATGTACAGAAATTGAAAGCGATACTTTGGGTGATATTCCACTCTATGGGTGTTTTAGTTACAATCCACTCTCCATGTACTGTAAGCCTTCAAAACCGCTCTGATAAAAGTGTCAAACATCAGATTGGTGGCTTTACAAGTATACAGAATATTCATTAGGTTGTTGCTTGATAATAGGAACAAACTCTTCACCAGCAATATTTTGCAGCAATACATTTGAGGGTATCAGCAGGCACTTTGCAACAAATTGTAACAAATCAATTAGTTATAAACAAAATTTTCTAACTCAAAAGAGTGAAAAAGTACCACAACTCTGAAAAAATGTGGGAAGAAACACATGCTACAGCAGCTGCACAGGCATTGTTTCCCCATGATGCTCAATCACAACACCAAATATCCTTCAAATTGGAGTAGCAATGGTTGAGATACAAGGGAGAATGTTGGTACATGTAATGATGAATGGGTAAGAGGACAGAGGTCACCACTGGCACTATTAATTACCACAAACAATATCAGTTTGATGCCGTCAAACGAAACTGAATGCATGTGGTCTGGTTCACAAGTTACTCGGCATGGATAATGAAGAAATTGCGAATATTTCGTGTATTTCATTTGTTTAAAAGCCAATTGCAGCTAATTTTGGCCGTGGATTCGATAATTCGTTTCGGTTTTGACTACACGGCCATGCTGACAGTGGTAATATGTATGTTTATTGTGATATGCAAATTGGGAGATAAGTTTCCTGTGAAGGAGATTTGTCACATTTGCCAGTGTAAAACGATGACAAAAGACACTGATCGACACTTGTGTTAGTTTGGTTGGTTGCAAGAAAAAACTAAATTCTCAGCATCGTCCAAGCGCACCTTATTTAAAAGCACGAATGCATCATTTACACCCCATCTTCAATCGGTCTTTTGCAGACATCAAACATACCCGCCTGAAATTCCATGATTACTAGGAAGTAAATAACTTCACACGATCGGGGGGAAATCAACACTTTCAATATAGTTCCAGGTCACTTGGAATATACTTCGTGAAAAAGTGATTTCTGAAGCATTCTGCTTACTTTGTTATAAATATTGCCTTATTTTATGTGTATCGTCCCAATTTTATACACTCGGTTATTTTTTTTACAAGTGGTTCATGTTGTCTTTCTAGTGCGCAATAATTCAGATTTTTTGTCAACAAAAATGTTCAGACGGCCTGTAAACACGATAGGGAATTTCGAACCATATTTTGCAGTTATGACATTAACAGCTCAAGTACTTGCTGTCACCTGTTTGCAAATCCGCTCATACATTCTCTCGAACAAATAAAGGGCGTGATCACGTCCTTGCATTCTTACGATTACCCAAATTGAGTATTTCTGCAAGAACCACATCGTAATCACATGACCGGAATAAACATCATTGAAACATGGCCACATCCGGAACATCCAAAATTTGTGTTGGTGTTATTACATTCAAATGTCAAAACCCACCAGAGTGTGTGTCAAAAAAATGCTTTCTCCGAGTCTGCAGTATGTTATCATTATATTGAGGACAAGGCTTTCGAATTACCGATTATGTTGTGGCTTTACCGGTTCGTTACTTATGCCACTTGCTAATTAATTTTCTTCAAAATCATAAAATTCACTTTTTTTCCTGAAAAAAGTTATATGTACCTTTTCTATGCACTTTACTCATTATTTTGATATATAATTTGCCTTTCCTTACTTCTCTTATCTGTTTCTGAGGCATTGGGAAAAATATCAAAAAACTGACCAAAGTTGGGTTGGACGACCCCTTAAACAGGTCGGGCAAAAGCGCCAATCGATCTATAATAGATCAATTGGTCATAAAGAGATCAATTGGGCTATAAGATTTGTACGGTAATCGTTTTGAGGATCAATATTTGTTGCTGCGCTAAAAATCGCACTCGAAAATAGGGTACAGTGAACGCGACTCGATATCGGCTTCATATATCAGGGCCGAAATATTCTGTTGATCGATGTATAGGTATTGAAAAACGTATAATTTGAAGTTAAAACTATGTTATTTCAGAAAACCCTCTATTCAACTCCAAATATCAAAATATTTCCAGCAAGTTTCTGAAACCTTTTTCACAGTAGTTGCTTTGCGCAATTCTCGGCAGGAAATGAACAGTCGATGACGATTTAAACCTGTTGAAAGGGTACGATCTCGAGTAAACTGGTAAGTATAACCTATACATCGGATTTGTAAGGTGACCTGAATCTGCAATAACATAGAATTTTCGTGTTGCACGGGACATTGCAGTCATCCCATACTTTTACCAAAGGAATCGTGTTTTCTCAAGTTGTTCATGCACAGGGATCTCGTGTTCCTAACTTTTGGCATGACAGATCACTTCTGAAAGGTATTTAAGTGGGAGAAAGAAACTTGTATACCATGAATTACCTGTCAAGAAGACAAGAAGGAAGCTTTATAATATATACAATCAAGATGGTATGTATTATTCTTGATAATTAAATGTCCATGCTATCCTCTCCTTCCATTTCCCCTCTTTCATCAACAGAACTCTGCATGCCTGCAAAATAAACGACCAGTATATATATATAAAATATAAACAATTAATTTTGCACTCCAGCATTTCAAAAATAAATGTCGTATTATTACACAGTGGGTGTTCGGCCATGCTTCTGACAACAACACATCCCATTGTGACCTGGGCAGCACTATCAACTTGCAGTTGGCGGCGGGTGTGGGTGGGGTATCAACAAGGGTAAAAATATTGTATTATAACAAGTTAGGGGCCACCAGGGTTATTACAAATCATCGAAGAGTGCCTACAGGCACTCTCCGATAATTTGTAATAAAGCAAATAATCTGTTTACACGCATTTCTATTTTCTTGTAACTGAATATGAAACACAGGCAAAGAATATGAATACATTAGCAGCGAACCTTCAATTTTCATTAGAGCCATGGTAGTGACTTCCAGAGGTAATACTTTTTGCCGGTAAAAAGGACGGTATCCGGTAAAAAGGACGGTAAGTGTATAAAACTGTGTTTTAAAGTACTAAATGTACAGCTAAATGTGTGAAAAGTGACAATTTAATGAAGCGTACGCAATAATAAGTATATAGAAGGAAGATTAAGTATTGTTTGTTTTATTGTAGACTATTTTCAAATTATAAATGGTTTCTCTCCCAACACCTTTCTGTTAAATCCCCTCGTAGTGAACAGAAACATCTAAATGTTACACACACACGAATTAGTTACACTTAATTACACCTCCATCGAGCGAGTATGATAATATTCACCCCGTCGTGCACCTCAGCGAAATCGTTGTTTTCCTTGCACAAAATGGCGTGTCGAGCAGTGTCGATAGAAAAATGATCTATTTTATCTTGAAAATAGTCTACAATAAAACAAACAATACTTAATCTTCCTTCTATATACTTATTATTGCGTACGCTTCATTAAATTGTCACTTTTCACACATTCAGCTGTACATTTAGTACTTTAAAACACAGTTTTATACACTTACCGTCCTTTTTACCGGCAAAAAGTATTACCCCTGGAAGTCACTACCATGGCTCTAATGAAAATTGAAGGTTCGCTGCTAATGTATTCATATTCTTTGCCTGTGTTTCATATTCAGTTACAAGAAAATAGAAATGCGTGTAAACAGATTATTTGCTTTATTACAAATTATCGGAGAGTGCCTGTAGGCACTCTTCGATGATTTGTAATAACCCTGGTGGCCCATAACTTGTTATAATACAATATTTTTACCCTTGTTGATACCCCACCCACACCCGCCGCCAACGGCAAGTTGATAGTGCTGCCCAGGTCACAATGGGAAGTGTTGTAGTCAGAAGCATGGCCGAACACCCACTGTGTAATAATACGACATTTATTTTTGAAATGCTGGAGTGCAAAATTAATTGTTTATATTATATATATATATACTGGTCGTTTATTTTGCAGGCATGCAGAGTTCTGTTGATGAAAGAGGGAAAATGGAAGGAGAGGATAGCATGGACATTTAATTATCAAGAATAATACATACCATCTTGATTGTGTATATTATAAAGCTTCCTTCTTGTCTTCTTGACAGGTAATTCATGTTATACAAGTTTCTTTCTCCCACTTAAATACTGTTGTATTTTCAGTGTTGATAAGCATTCAATGAATCTGGATAAAATTTAAGGGCGTTATCAATTAAGGAAGACATGGAAATCATAACAGTCTTACCGCACACAGCAGTAAATACCGCACATATCAGTATGAAAGATAGCATACCGCACACAGCAGTATAGCAGACGGAATACCGCACACAGCAGTATTATAGATGTCATACCACACCTAGCAGTATAACAGACGGAATACCGCACACAGCAGTATTATAGAAAGCATACCACACACAGCAGTATAACAAACGGAATACCGCACACAGCAGTATCAATAAACAGAGGTTGACACACAGTCGAAATAAAGGTCCGAACAGTTTAACATCCGAAGTCACACTCAAATTGCTCCCAAACTAACATCTCAATCACACTAAGAAACCAACCGAGCATTACTGTGAACACTGTTCACTGGCTGGATCTTGGCAACTGATCTTCACTAAATCAATTAACCCCAATTATACAACATTCTCTCCATGAATATTTATGGTTTGAATCCTGTCTGATCAGATACCTGCATGTGAAAGGTAATGTGGGCCCTGAGCTTAAAGGAAATTGACACGAGTTTGTGCAATCCATCTGGAGATAAAACATCATATTTACAAATGAAAATATTCAATGAAGCAAATAACCTCATCAAATACGTGATCTTCGTTGGGCGTTTAAACTGATATACGTACAAAACGGCATGTTCGCTGATCAAACAGGCGGCAGATATCTCAAATTGCTGAACAATTCAGTTCAGGAACACAACATATTGAGAAGAGACCTAGGCAGAATTAATAATAATTCACTGCATCGGCTGTGCTGTGATAAATTAAGAGTTGACACGAAGAACAGAAGTTTTGTTAAAAGTAAGTGCTTGAAGTGAGGCCGCATTTAAGAATTGAAAGGCTGTGTAAAATGGAACTAGTTATCCATGTGTCTTGCAGAAGTGCGAATTAACAATTTGCAGAATTTTTACAAGCAAACAAGAGAACATTGTTGCAGAAAACTACAATGTAGTTGTAGAATCATGCGAAGAACCATAAAATATGTCCTATGAGCAGCTCAACAGTGAAGCGAATTACCTCACTGTCGAACTCATAAATTCCCAGAAAAGACAATAATTTAATCAAAAACATAATTACTCGCAATCAGTGAAGTCAATAACCTCATCAATTATTATTATGTTCTCTTGTTTTGGCAGTTATTTTTACAGCCGATTCCTTTTAAAAACATAAGTGCAGTTTCAGGTTTACTTCATTTAGCATCAGGATGCCCAAGTTCACCCCGAGAAGATGGAGTGATGTATCAGGAAATATTCTGGTATGATTAAAGTAATCATTGCCCTTCCGTCCATTGATCCGGCATTGCTATTTGGTGCTGGCTTCTGTTTGTGAAAACGGGATTAACTGCACTATGTGGCCACAAACGTGTAGTTTACTCAGAAGGCAGCTCAACACTATCACAACCATTATTTTAAATAACCCAACCATTACTGGGTTTGCTCAAGACTTTAGTTTCGCATACACTTTAATGGACTATTTCATCATCTATAACAGATGCAGTAAATGACCGCATGTCTGGTGAAGATGAAATGTGTTGAAGTTGCTGGCGTTTAGGTAACTTATTGTTACTGACATAATTATTGCATTCTCCCCCAAACCAAATGCAGCAAATGGCCGCATAAATGTTGTAGGTGAGATGCTTTGAACATTCTCGTGCTCAATTTGCTGGAATTGGCAGCATAGAATCCATAGGTGAATGTGATACATGCGAAACGGAAGAATAAACTAGTTGAGGCTTTTGCTGTGAATGTTTAACATCACTTGGCTGAGTCGACATGGTTGAAGAAAACTGTGTTGACACAGACAGTGTCAATTCGGTGCTGAGAACTGTTTGCTGGTTAGTATCTGTGTATGGTGCAGAAAAGAATATAGTTTCAGCATCCTTTCGTGTCATTATGAGATTGGCCAATTTCTCATAGCGTCTGTAAGTTGGACTTGCACCAGTTTAATTTCCTGATCAGTTCTCCTGGTCCGACTGGACACGTTGTCGTCGACATACTGATATTCAACTCGAATCGGCTTCGTCCAATTGTTGCCAAGCTATTCCTCTATTCCCTGCCGTTGAAATTGGGAGGTCTCCATACTTTACAATTTCATTCAGTTGACATCGTACTTGGACGGTGTTAAAAGACGTTCGGCCGACCCGATTAAAACCAATGCACTGTCTTCTCTCAGTGGCCAGTCCGATTGCACCATTCTTTCGCCCCTCCATGTTTGCATGTCTGGCTAAAATGTCTCGGATGCATATATATCTTGTGACATGCAAAAATCACCAACATCAGTCTGCTTAAAAATAGAGTGATTGGTTACAATTTTAAAAACTAGTAAAAAATATTTAAAAATTCAACAGCTAACAAAATGATATAACCCGTGAAAGCAATTACCTTCAATCGAGTACTAAAAATTAACAGATTTTTTATTGTGAATAAAAGCTAATAACCTTCAAATCACAAATCTATGAATGGACATTTTCATAAAATGTTAACCAAAGGAAAAAAATAATAAAACTGAAGGAACTATTTTCAATCGCCTAATTTCTTAGGTTTTAGTCGGCGACGCCAATGTTGTATTTTCAGTGTTGATAAGCATTCAATGAATTTGGATAAAATTTAAGGGCGTTATCAATTAAGGAAGACATGGAAATCATAACAGTCTTACCGCACACAGCAGTAAATACCGCACATATCAGTATGAAAGATAGCATACCGCACACAGCAGTATAGCAGACGGAATACCGCACACAGCAGTATTATAGAAAGCATACCACACACAGCAGTATAACAAACGGAATACCACACACAGCAGTATCAATAAACAGAGGTTGACACACAGTCGAAATAAAGGTCCGAACAGTTTAACATCCGAAGTCACACTCAAATTGCTCCCAAACTAACATCTCAATCACACTAAGAAACCAACCGAGCATTACTGTGAACACTGTTCACTGGCTGGATCTTGGCAACTGATCTTCACTAAATCAATTAACCCCAATTATACAACAATACCTTTCAGAAGTGATCTGTCATGCCAAAAGTTAGGAACACGAGATCCCTGTGCATGAGCAACTTGAGAAAACACGATTCCTTTGGTAAAAGTATGGGATGACTGCAATGTCCCGTGCAACACGAAAATTCTATGTTATTGCAGATTCAGGTCACCTTACAAATCTGATGTATAGGTTATACTTACCAGTTTACTCGAGATCGTACCCTTTCAACAGGTTTAAATCGTCATCGACTGTTCATTTCCTGCCGAGAATTGCGCAAAGCAACTACTGTGGAAAAAGGTTTCAGAAACTTGCTGGAAATATTTTGATATTTGGAGTTGAATAGAGGGTTTTCTGAAATAACATAGTTTTAACTTCAAATTATACGTTTTTCAATACCTATACATCGATCAACAGAATATTTCGGCCCTGATATATGAAGCAGATATCGAGTCGCGTTCACTGTACCCTATTTTCGAGTGCGATTTTTAGCGCAGCAACAAATATTGATCCTCAAAACGATTACCGTACAAATCTTATAGCCCAATTGATCTCTTTATGACCAATTGATCTATTATAGATCGATTGGCGCTTTTGCCCGACCTGTTAAAAGGTGAACATACTTGAAAATATATTTTAAAGTCTTCTATTGTGCTTTAAAAAACATTCCCATGGATAATCTGGGATATTTCGAGGGTATTCCGGCTGTTCTGGGGGATTCCGGGAGATTTGGGGCATTCTGTTGGATTCCAGTGTTTAGGTCGACCGATCACAACCGGCATTCCAATAAACTGCCCAGCAACATCGACATTATACGCGATTTTCTCACCTGCCCATGATCCATACTTTTTTAGATCTCGATGAGCTGTTAAGACGTATGCTTGCACTGCCCTCACCAACCACAGAGCACATTTTATTGAACAATACGAAACTGCCAACACCCCAGCGAGGGACAACACATCGCACGAGCTTCCAAACACCATTTTGTCGTATCTAAGACAGCGCACACTTTCGACTGCACAAATCGGGACACACTAAAATGTGTACCCCGGCCCCGGCGAATTACAGACAACCAGAACCAAAGACAACTCGGACCAAGACAACTCGGACCACTTTTGAAGACAACTCGGACCAACTTTGAAGACGGTATACGGCTTTTTCGACACATGGCTCATTCGACCTACGGCTGATTCGACACATGGCTCATTCGACCTACGGCTCATTCGACCCACGATCGCGGCTCATTCGACCCGATTTACAAATAATAATAATTTCAATATTTTCAATCCAAAAACTTTTATAGATATTTATATTAGTATGTTTTTGGTATAATTGTATAATTGTAAATACATTATGAACATTTTTCATTGATAGGTTAAGCGATTGATTTTCGACTTCTGAAGAAATTGGTCACGTTAATTACAATGAATATTATGGGCGAGAGTGCAGGGTATATACCTTAATACCCTGTCTAGTTGAAGTCTTAAAAAAAAAAAATTGGGGTTTTATCTAGCAACGTTATCAGGTTTCATGTCAGATTTTAAAAGAGGTAATAATAATGAAAGTGGGCTTTACGTTTTAAATAACATACTAATTTTTTTTGTTATTTGTTTTAGGCGCTGAAAAAAATCCGTGAGCTCCTGCCAGAAGAAATTAAGGTATCCTCCTTCGTAGTGGACTTTGAAGCTGCTATGTGGCAAGCACTGAGGTCTATATTTGAGAACCCAACAATTCACGGTTGTGCTTTCCACTTTGGACAAGCGTTATGGAGAAACGTACAACAGAAGGGTCTCCAGTGTTCCTATAACAAGAAAGACAGGATATATAAGATTCTCCGACAACTCTTTGCTTTACCATTTTTGCCTTCAGCTGATATTGAGCCAGCGTTTGAAAAACTGAAAGAAAAAGCTTTGGGTGAAGTTAGGCAATCAACAACAGCAGTCGGCAGTGCACTTCGAGATTTTATTGAGTATTTGGAGTCAACATGGATCAATGGTACAACATGGTCAGTCGATTCGTGGACGGTTTTTGGAAGAAGTATCAGAACAAACAACGATTGTGAAGGATGGCATAACAGGATAAACCAGAGAGCAAAAAAGGGGAACTTACCATTCTATTTATGTTTGGGGCTGCTACATCAAGAAGCAAAGAAGATAGCAACTTCGGTTAAGATGGTTTCAGAAGGGAAGTTACGACGAAGACAGTTGTCTCGAACTTCAGAGACAACAGGTAGGTTGATGGCGCTGTGGGAGGACTACACCAGAAAAGAAATCTCAGCGAGTCGTCTATTGAAGGAATCCGCCAAGCTGTATGCTCCAATATGAATTGTGTTGAGGTTAGGTGCTTTTTGTTAATTTGCTAACATTGTTATTCATTGATTGAACTATTGATTGTGTGCTGTACGATGTCAAAATGTGCTATCTGTAACTCATGTGCTAAGGTGATTTTTATGTTAAAAATATAATTATGTGCAAGTATATTTTGTGATTGATGGGAATTTATCTTGGTAATAGTGTTCATGCTAACGAGATATTATAATGTGATGTTATTTTTTGTTTTATGTTATATACTTTTATTTAATTTAATAAACAGTTTTTTTCTGAAACTGCGCGTTATTGTCTATCACCCAAATTTTTACCGAGATGCGTAAAACCTTAGCCCCTGGATCCATGGCTTATCCGACGTATGGCCAGTGCTTTTCCGACCCAGTTCAGTATAACTACAATAGTATTGCTATTGAAATACTTAACAGGGGCGAAAAATATTAGTCATGGGTCGAATAAGCCGTAGGTCGAATGAGCCATGGGTCGAAAAAGCCGTAGGTCGAATGAGCCATGTGTCGAATAAGCCGTAGGTCGAATGAGCCATGTGTCGAAAAAGCCGACATTCTTGAAGACAACTCGGACCACTTTTGAAGACAACTCTGACCAACTTTGAAGACAACTCAGACCAACTTTGAAGACAACTCGGACCAACTTGAAAGACAACTCGGACCACTTTTGAAGAATACTGAAAAGACAGTTCGCCGGAACTTAAAATTTTAAAAAAGACAGTTCGCCGAATTTTTTTTCTGTCCAACAAAAAAGACAGTTCGCCGGAACATAAAATTTTTAAAGAGACAATTCGCCGATTTTTTTTTTCTAATAAAAAAGACAGTTCGCCGAAACAAAACATTTTTAAAACAGACAATTCGCCGAATTTTTTTTTCAATGAAGATGATAAAAAGTAACCAATGAAACCTTTTTCCGTCGTCCACCAACTTATCAATCGGTAATAATTCTTTACAGACCATTCAGTTCCAGATACTTCCACAATATGTTTTATTTTTTCTTCAATCCATAGTAAAGAAAGAAGGTATTGTTCACAGTTTACACCCCTCGTAAGTGATTTCAACGATTTATGTTTCCAGCTTACCATTCGTATGGCTTTTCCCAGCCGAAGTCCCTCGTGGCTTGTTCAACATGAGATAAACAATTCTCGGCGCCGTCCATCTAAAAGAAGATTTTTTTCAACATGCTTTGATTACCCATGTCGGCCGATGCTATTGAAGTGCAACATTGTTTACTCCAAACTTGAGGAGAATGTTATTTATACCGTGCAATTTTGATTTTCTTCATCACTACGAGACTTCGCAGCTATCTCGAATCAATCAACCTTTTTAACAAATGGCAAAAAGCGTATAGGATTCAGAAAGAGGGAATCGAACACGTATATAGACTGGTCGATTATATGAAAACAGCATTTAGTCAAAACGAATCGGAACCGCGTTTTTCTTGGATGTAGAAAAAGCGTTCCACTCAGTATGGCACAATGGCGTGAGATATAAACTAGCGAAAATGGAATTACCCACTAAAATTCTAAGGATCATATCATCATTTCTAACTGACCGAAAAATCAAGGTGAGGGTAAATCGCGAGGTGTCAGAGGAAGTAATACTCGAAGCGGGAACACCACAAGGGTCGGTTCTAAGTCCGCTTCTTTTCATAATATATGTGAATGATATAGAAAAAGTAGGGAAAAACTTTGTTGAACTATCGCATTTCTCAGACGACAAAGGCATTTGGACATCCAGCAAGTCCAGAAACATAATTAAAAATCGTCTACAGGATACCATTCGCGATCTTGAGAGCTGGTGCGCCCTGTGGCGCATCAAACTCAATGCCGCCAAAACTCAAAAAGTTACGTTCTTCAAAAAGCAAAGGAAAAAAACAGTCCCGAGTATCGATCTCCAGTTATACGATCACAAACTAGAAGCAAACAAAGAGGCCAAATTTTTGGAATTTATCCTAGATAGCAATCTCAGTCTAAACAGTCACGTAAACGCCATTACGGTTACAGCTACTAAATGTATCAATTTTCTGAAGATGATCAGAGGTAGAAATTGGGGAGCAAACAAAGATGTGCTTCTCAAGCTCTGCAAAACATTTATACGTCCGGTACTGGAATACGGTGCCATAATAACAGGCGACCTGAGCAAAACCAACATTCAGAAGCTACAGAGGGTTCAAAATTATGCCCTGCGAGTGGCACTTTGCAAACCGAAATGGACACTGATAAAGGAACTTCACGAGCTAGCCAAAATAGAAACTATTAATACGCGATTAAAAGACCTACAAAACAAAACCCTCAACAGACTCCAAGATAGTGAATTAATGGTTGAGCTGAACGAACACCGATCCCTTAACAGACAAACAAAATAAGTTTCCAGAAAATAAAAAAAAAATAATAAAATAAAATAAAATAAAAATTATACAATATAAGTAAATCGCGTGGAGTCAGTGAGGATTGCCTCGCTACTCATTGGGAACTTTGGGATAGAGTCTGTGAGGACTGCCTCGCAACTCTGCTGAAGCGCGATTGAAATGCGTTTAATAAGATCTATATAACAAAACCCTCCACATACTTCAGGATAGTGAATCAATGGTGAAGCTGAACGAACACCGAACCCTAAACAGAAAAACAAAATAATCCACAGTAAATTAAAATTACTCAATAGAATTAAACTGCGTGGAGTCAGTGAGGATTGCCTCGCTACTCATTGGGATCTTTAGGATTTAGTCTATGAGGATTGCCTCGCAACTCTGCGTGTGGGGAGTGGGCTCCGAAGAAACACACCCCTTACCCCATCCATAGCAACAATCACACAGCAGGCACAATATACAATAGCTGATACCTATCTTTCTCTCTACCTATAAATTTTCTAATTGAACATTCTCAAATTTTCTTGCAACACTCTTCTCAAGAAGACGCATGGAAATGGTAGACAAAGCGTAGGAGGAATTAGTGCAACCTACCTTTCTGCAACATATACAAGAATCCACCAAACACTAGGCAAGGATTGAAACTAGCTTGTCTGGCTGGGGACGAATGTACATTTTATATAAATAAACATTTGAATAAAGATTTAACAGCCCTTTTAAGGGCTTGAGGGTGTGTGTCAGTGAGAGGGTGTTTTTTGGGGGGTGGGGGTGGAGGGGGGGTAGAGGAGGTCATTTGGAATTCCCGAAGGATAACCAGATACCTCAAAATCACATACGGCATCTTATCTCCCAGAAGGCTTGATGGATGACTCCCGGTTTTTCAAAACTAAGCTGTTGGAGCTTTCTCCACTTCTTTTTTGTAACCGCTATGGTCATATACCGGGGCCGCTACCAAACCGGCGTTGCTGTTTGGTTTTCTTTTCTCTTCTTCCCTTAAAACTTGCCATCGCACAACATTACATTCTGGCTCGCCACCATGGTGGGACTCAAACCTCTACCATCGCCGAACTGGAACCGAATAGAGCCCACTCTCTAATAGTTTTAAAGGCGTTGAGGGATTGAGTATTGACCATCTAATACTCCAACGTAAACTGCCGGGCATTCTAACCACGTGCATACCCCCCTCAGACTCCATTTTGGGCAATGGGAAAGCTAGGCCTGTGTGATCCAAGTGAAATAAAATAAGGTTAACCGGGTCGCAAGATTTTTGTAAATCCCACATCGTCCCTGCGCGCCTTCGGCGCGCTAAAACCTTTCATTCATTCATTCTTCATCAGTTGAAAAAATGGATACCACTACTGGTACTGTGTTTTGTATTACATGCTTAAAGAAAGTTAATCCACGAAATAATGCAATAACCTGTGATAAATGTCAGAAATGGAATCACTTGAGATGTGGTACTGGTACATGGATATCGCCCCCCCCCCCCCCTAAATGTCTAAACGTATTCATCTAATTTTGTTTCTTTTACTGTTATTTCACAATACTTGATTACATTTCATATTAAACAGCAAAATCCATGGATAAAATTACTCCGGAACACAACAACATATGGAATAAAATAGGGTAATACTTTTTGCCGGTAAAAATGACGGTATCCGGTAAAAAGGACGGTAAGTGTATAAAAACTACGTTTTAAAGTACTAAATGTACCTCTGAATGTGTGAAAAGTGATTATTTAAGGAAGCTTACGCAACAATATATATATATATATATATATATATATATATATATATATATATATATATATATATATATATATATATATATATATATACACTTCATCAAATATTTTATATAACTTCGTCAAATTGCCGTCATGCTCGGAAGTTTACTTCCTTCTAAGCGGCTTTCATTTTTGACTAATACTTATTCCGTTACGTTAAGTACCGTACCAATGTGTATCGCGTCATAGGAACGTAAAATTTAGCGTCACGCTGATCCTAATTGTTGAATGGGAATTATAAAATCAAGAACCCGTCTATAAAATCGCCGATGCATGTCTTCCTTGGGTGGCAACAAGTAAAGATATGTTCCGCATTACACGTTGTTCACTGTTTTTAATTGGAAATTATGGACAAACAAGACCGTATCATATCTTCCTTAGGTGGTAACGAGTGGAGATATATTCCGCGTTATTGCGCGCATTTTTTGTTCTCAGCCTTAGAATTAGAAGCATTCAATCATTTATCTCAACCTCGCCCTGGTAACAGAGGCAGAAGCGAGTTCGCATGCAGTATTCACACATTCAACCATTCCTTGACCCGAATTGTTCAAACGCGTTGTTCTCCATATTCAAGTGTATTGCTTGTAAAACCACCGTATCATATCTCCCTTGGGTGGTAAAGATATGTTCCCCGTTTCATGTTGTTCCCCGTATCCGAGTCTATTACGCGCAAAATAACTGTATCATATCTTCCTTGGGTGGCAACAAGTAAAGATATGTTCCGCGCTTCACTTTGCTTTTTGTATTCAAGTGTAAATTATGAAAAAATACCGTATAATATCTTCCTTGGGTGGCAACAAGTAAAGATATGTTCCGCGTTATTACGTAAAAAACAAATATGAATTAGACACTATTTCTAAAACCTCGCCCTGGTAACAGAGGCAGAGGCAAGTAAGTTCGTATACCGTATTCACACATCCAACCACTCCTTGGCCCGAATCATTCAATCATTTAAAAGCGCGCCTCCATATCTCCGCCCCAGTACCCAACCCGCGTCAATCAGACATCAATACCGCTGATGGAAAATATAATTTTTTTATACCCTCCTTGCGTAGTAATAACCCCCCCCCCCCCCCCCCGGACGATCCTTCCAGGATGTGTAAATGTCTTGTCCCCACCCACTATTGCAGCATATATATGCCCTCCACCACTGATCTAAGGGAAATCCCTCCTATGTCTACACCGACAATCGTAGGCTAGGGTACCATACTCCCCCCCACCCCCCCCCCCCCCCCCCCACCACACACACACAACATACACATGATGTACGCACTGACATATACCAAATGATCATAATCTCACAACATACACACGCTATGTTCAACACCAATGCGTGTTTAGGTGTAATTGCTCTGTACACTAATTTATATCCCCCCGCCCTCCCCCCCCCCCCTCCCGTTCAGCAAGTTTATAAATGAGAATATTTGGAATTATTCTTGTCTATTGAGCCCATTGGGTTTTAGTGTTTGAAGTTTGTTAATCCAAAATGCTTCACGACCCCTCCTGTAAGCTGTATTTTGTTTAATTTGTTCAATCCCAATAATCCTAAAATTGTTTATACTATGGTTTTTCGTCAGAAAATGATGTGGTATCGGTTCATCCATAACCTCAAGTTTTATTCTACTCAGGTGGTTTTGCATTCTCTCATACAATTTTGTCCCCGTCTCTCCCACGTACACAACTTCATTGCACTTGTCGCAGAAAATCCCATATATCACATTCCTGGACATGCAGGTGATTTTTTTTCCTATGTGGTAGGCCGTCCCGTTCTTGTCTGCGAATTGTTTTGTTTGGAGCATAAACCCACAGATTGCACATTTTCTCTCGCATCTATCAGATCCCGTCCCTTGATTGTTGAACATTTTATTATGCTTGCTGTGGACTATGATATCTCCCAAATTTTTCAGTCTTTTGTACGAAATCAGGGGAGGTTTTTCGAATGCCAACTTCATGCGTTTTGAGCGGTGTAAAATGGGCATTCGCTCCCGCGTTATTTTCCCGATGTCGGGGAGACGCCGCGAGTGGGTGACCACAAACGGGACTCTTTCGCCGGTTGATTTGTTGGATCGTTTTTCAAGTAACTGTTTGCGCTGGATTTGATCGACCTTTTCTAGTTGTTCGCTTACAAACTTTTCATCGTAACCTCTGGCATGCAGGTGTTGTTTTATATCATTTTTGTGGCATTCATATTCAGCATTATCGGAACAAATTCTTTTTACTCTTGAAGCTATTCCATATGGTATCGCTCTTTTAGTGTTGATTGGGTGATCTGACTTTGCGTGTAGGTATTGATGCGTGTCCGTGGGTTTTGTATATAAACCGGTTTTAAGAAATCCGTCTTCAATTTTGACTATCGTGTCTAAGAATTCTATCTCATTTTCAGACCACCTTAAATCAACCTGTATTCTTGGATGTATCGTATTTGCCAAAGAATGATATTGTTTCAGAGACTCCAACCCATGCGTCCATACTCCCCAGATATCATCAACGTACCGTACCTGTTCAAGGGGGTGTAACTTCGATGCTTTTGACAGTTTCTCTTCCCATTCACCCATATATGTGCACGCATAATTCATCCCTAATCGCGAGCCTATTGCAACGCCGTCGGTTTGTAAATAATGTCTTCCTTTAAATGAAAAATTGTTGTTGTCCAAAACAGTTTCTATTAGTTTAAGACCTATCTCTGTTGGGAATAATTTTCCTTTAGAGTTTTCTAGTGCTTTTTTACATGCTAATATACCTTCATTACGTGGGACGCTTGGATATAGTTTCTTGACGTCCATACAGTACATTATGCTGTTTTCAGGGAGTGGTTGGGGTATACTGTCCAGTCTGTTCAAGAAATGTGTGGTGTCGCGTATGTAGGATGGTAATGACTCAACGTGTTGTTTTAATTCAGACTCCATCACTTCTGCTATTTTCTCTGTTGGGTGGTTTATTCCCGAAATTATTGTTCTTAAAGGGGCTTCATTTTTATGCATTTTGGGGTTACCTTTTACTTTACCAGCCTGTGGCTGCTTAGGTATCATGTACGCAAGCACTTTTTTGTCTATCAGTTTGTTTTTTTCTAGTTTTTTGAGTTGGCTTTTAATCCTGTTTGTTATTTTCTCTGTCAGATTTACAGGTACTTCTTTGTATGTTGTTTGGTCCCCCAATTCCATCAAGATCTCATTTTCATATTTACTTGCATCCAAAACGGTTATTCCAGACCCTTTATCGGCTGGTCGCACGACTATTGTATTATCATTTAACAACTCCTTCAGAGCCTTCTCTTCCATTTTTGTTATGTTGTTTCGCACGCGTTTTTTTATGCCCTTCAAAATATCTTCCCGTACTATCTCTAAATAAAGGTCAAGGTGCTTATCTCTACCTTCTTTAGGGGTCCACGGGTTACTCTCTTTAAATTTATCATTAATATATTGCTGTTTATTGTCTAGGAAATACTCACATAGTCGCATTCTTCGCTCCCATTCTTTTATCTCAACGATAAGGTTCGCTATATCCAAAGTTCTTTCCGTTGGGACAAACTTGAGACCCCTTTTAAGTAATGTTCTTTGGTGTTTTGTTAGTTTCTTACCGGATAAATTAAACACGTTATTTTGCTGATTTATTTTAGTTTCGTAGTGCAGAATTTTACTCTTTATATCTACATACATGTTATTTTGATCATAGCTCATATTCTTAACTTCTACAGATTCATCCTTTACGGAGGGTTTCTCAGACTTTTTGTCGGTAATTTGTTTTGTATAACCCCGGGGATTCACAGATTCGTCCTTCTTGGAGGGTTTCTCAGACTTTTTGTCGGTAATTTTTTTGAATAACCCCGGGGATTCAGTTTTGGTTCATCCCTACGGAACGCGGAAATATTTTGTGACTGCAAGTATTTGTATTTGATTGTTTTAGGCCCATTTGTCTTTTTCATACTTCCAATCATTTGTGCAACCTGAAAATGAGAATCATTCAAAAAGATATAGAAATTTAATTCATTTGTACTCACCGGTTTTTCAGGTTCGAATCGCACCCACCTGTAATTTTGACCATACTTACAATATACATGAATCCCTATTCCCAGCATATTCACCAAACCTATTATATCCTCATCTGTTGCCCAGCTCTCAATACTACCATTCGTTTTTGATCTGTTTCTAATGAATCCTGATACTGGCCCATCTATATATTTAGACATTATTTTCGCGTGATGTTCCACATACTCCATTACTCGTTTCCGTATTACATGATGATATTCCTCATCGCCTGTACTCGATACGGTATACGAATACGGTATACGAACTTACTTGCCTCTGCCTCTGTTACCAGGGCGAGGTTTTAGAAATAGTGTCTAATTCATATTTGTTTTTTACGTAATAACGCGGAACATATCTTTACTTGTTGCCACCCAAGGAAGATATTATACGGTATATTTTCATAATTTACACTTGAATACAAAAAGCAAAGTGAAGCGCGGAACATATCTTTACTTGTTGCCACCCAAGGAAGATATGATACAGTTATTTTGCGCGTAATAGACTCGGATACGGGGAACAACATGAAACGGGGAACATATCTTTACCACCCAAGGGAGATATGATACGGTGGTTTTACAAGCAATACACTTGAATATGGAGAACAACGCGTTTGAACAATTCGGGTCAAGGAATGGTTGAATGTGTGAATACTGCATGCGAACTCGCTTCTGCCTCTGTTACCAGGGCGAGGTTGAGATAAATGATTGAATGCTTCTAATTCTAAGGCTGAGAACAACAAAAAATGCGCGCAATAACGCGGAATATATCTCCACTCGTTACCACCTAAGGAAGATATGATACGGTCTTGTTTGTCCATAATTTACAATTAAAAACAGTGAACAACGTGTAATGCGGAACATCTCTTTACTTGTTGCCACCCAAGGAAGACATGCATCGGCGATTTTATAGACGGGTTCTTGATTTTATAATTCCCATTCAACAATTAGGATCAGCGTGACGCTAAATTTTACGTTCCTATGACGCGATACACATTGGTACGGTACTTAACGTAACGGAATAAGTATTAGTCAAAAATGAAAGCCGCTTAGAAGGAAGTAAACTTCCGAGCATGACGGCAATTTGACGAAGTTATATATATATATATATATATTATCGCCTCGGCTTATGTTTGGCGAAACGCTAACTGAAAATAAAATATGAACCCCCGTTTAAAAAAAAAGCTTCAACACAACTTTTTGCCGGTAAAACGGACGGAAAACGTATATAAAAACTGTTTTAAAGTGCTAAATGTACCTCTGAAAGTGTGAAGTGACAATTTAATGAAGCGTGCACAATATAAAACGAAGATTGAGTATTGTTTGTTTTATCGTAGACTATTTTCAAATTATAAATGGTTTCTCTCCAAAAAAAAATTTCTGTTAAATCCCCTCGTAATAACAGAAACATCTAAAATTACCTACACCACCATCGAACAAGTATGATAATATTCACCCCGTCGTGCACCTCAGCGAAATCGTTGATTTCCTTGCACAAAATGGCGTGTCGATGGCGAAATGATCTATTTTGTCTTGAAAATAGTCTACATTAAAACAAACAATACTTAATCTTCCTTCTATATATTTATTATTGCGTAAGCTTCCTTAAATAATCACTTTTCACACATTCAGAGGTACATTTAGTACTTTAAAACGTAGTTTTTATACACTTACCGTCCTTTTTACCGGCAAAAAGTATTACCTCCAAAATTCGATTATTCGGTAATTTTTTTTATATGTGCGCGGCAATGGCTAAATTGTTTGTTAAACTAAAGGGTAATTTTTGGACTATCATTTCTTCAGTGTATTGCCTTAAAACATAGCTCATGCTCCCCCACTGAAACGAACTCAATTGATGTCGTTGCAATGATGAATTATGGGCAATGTATGGCGGCAATTCAAGAATCAAAAGTAGAATTTTCGTTAATTTTTTGAATTTTTTATATGTGGACTATTATTTCTTCGGTGTAGTGCACAGGTACACGACACAAGCTGGGAAATCGAAAGAAAAATTATATTTGATACCATTTTTGAATCTATGCTGACGTGCCCCTGTAATGGTATATAAATATTAATGAGGTAAACAACTCGCTTTTCGAAAACAATAGCACTCATCTTCGTTATACCCCCCTCAAATTTGATTCACACAACGTATCCAACAATACCCAGTATCAATGGAAAGGAGAATGAATAAGCTTTACAGTGGTCTATTACATGACTGTTGGGTGTTCTTGGGTTGTTCATGATAACTGGGAGAAGTCGCAGAAAAGGCCGAAAAACATTTAGTCGGACAAAATAGTGCACAGTGGAATGAGGTTTACGAGCGACTGTTATCCGATTTATTATAAATAATTCGAGGCCCCATTGTCGATGGAGGGCAGATTCAAATATAAACCGTTTTCCTTTATCAATTACTAATCTCGGATCCACATTTATTCAATTCTGGAGTTCACATCGCCCGATAATAAGATCAGCGTAAAGAAGAGCGTAAGTAAGACGACGATAGAAGCAGAGAGTGTCCCATCGGATACCCTGTCCATCACCGAGACAACTGTATTGACAATTACTTTATCAATCCCAGCCAGTGCAGACTTCGTGTTAGTGTCCCTGGGCGAACCTTGATATAGGGTTTTACTAAACGGGTTAATAAAGAACACAAACATGTATGGCCGTGAGGCTTTCAATAAGGTTAACTCCCTTTGAACGCATTTGCAGATAATATAATAGACACAGTGTTTGATGATTATCAAGCTTGTACTTGCACAAACCAATCCGAGCACGATATAGTGCAATGTTATACATTTATGTGATCGAAAAGTACACCAGAAGGGGAATAACTCGGACTGTTTGTATCTCTTCAGCTTAACGGCACCGCAGGTTTGAGTACAGGTTGGCATGAGAAATGGGTTTAGCAAAAGGTTGTACAAAGTGGAAACATGAGGTAGGAAATTTCTGTACTGAAAGGAACATATTTACAATTTTATAACAATTAAAGAATTAACTGTTTTGTTGAAGAAATATGTGAGCTATTGAGTCGACCTTTGCATCACCGATCTAGATTATTAAACACTTACAGCGAGAGAGAGACACCCATACATATCACACACACACACACACACTTATATATATACTTCATGATCAGGATGTTACATAAGCGTAATTGGACAAGTTTTAATTTTTTGACTGTTCCTTTCTAGGTATCACCCTCAAAATTATGATGAATTCTAAGAGACGCATAACTTGAAAAGCTCCGTAACTTACCTCTTTTAGAAAAACAATCTTGTACGATTTACTCATTGTTTGGTTGATACGTGCTATAGCCGAGCGTAGAAATGCCAAATTTGGCCCATATTCCTCATTGGTGTACCTTACATTGAGAGGTATCTCACCCTATACCTACATGCCGAGGTTTGTCCCTTCCATCGTATCTAGCGACATTCTGAGGTATTCAACATGTATTGGATGCCGACTATTTGTCTGGAAACACAACCATATATTGGCAGCAACGTCCCATGGCGTTTGAATAAATGACCTACTCTTTGCCAACATGCCGAGGTATATTTCGTCAATACCGTATATGGTATGACACAGAGAGGTACTCCCATATAAGGTTATGCGAACAGGGGTACAGTCACACAGGATGTACTAAACGTGATCGGACCGAGGTAAATACGTGTACAACTATAACACGCTGATAACAAACGGGGGTAGTCTTCAACTACAGACACTGTTTTTAGTCACCAGTCAACGTACAGGGGTAAAATGGGACGCACATCAAATGTAGTTAAAACATAATTGGTATTGGAAAAGGCACCGCGCGATGTAGTTGATAAATGTAAAGCTCATAATCTCGAGAGGTTCACATTGGTATAACTCATCAACTATTGCACACAGTGATTAAATTGTGAAAATTTAATGTTGTGAAACATGAGTTGCGCTGTCGCCTGCATGGACGAAACCGTGGATATCCGTTCCCCCACATATGCCGTCTATCACCAAACCGATGACATGCAAATTCAACCACGGATTCCCAAGTTTTAATGTAAAATATTCATTAAACATTTTTGAACCAAACAAACAACGGCCATAATTTAGGTATGCATGAACGAAACCTTAGAAATGTGAATGTCCATTCCCCATGCATGCTGGTCCATCACCATACCATTACCAAAGGCCAACAAAATCCGACAACCGTTGACAGAGTAATAATAGCCCAGGTCGCAGTTGCAGGAAGGTGTAACCCGAGCCGTGAATTTATGGGACCAACATATTTTGTAGCAAAATTATGACAGTTTCATGATCCGGATGTTGCATAAGCGTAATAGGACGAGTATTAATTTTTTGACCGTTCCTTTTTAGGTACCACCCCCAAAATTATAGTTAATTCTAAGAGGCGCATAACTCGAAAAGCTCCGTAACTTACTTCTTTTAGAAAAACAATATTGTTCCATTTACTCATTTTTTGGTCTATACGTACTGTAAAGGATGTATACTTGTTATGTTATATTTCATGTGATAATTGTGTCAAACAATGGATAAACAAAGTCAAGCTCTGGTAAACAGTTCTGACAGAGTAAGCAATGTTCAGTGGAAATTCCACTAACACTGACATGGCATCGATGATGTCGATCATGTCTGGCTTCCAGAAAGAAATTGCCAGATTGAATGACATAATAGAGGATTTGCGGCCAGAGCTTCAAGCCCAGAAGCGACAGGCGGATAAAGAAAAGGCTAAATTGAGAAGGGAATTGGAAAAGGCAATTCTGAGAGCCAAACCAGGTAAGGAGGACCATGCTCATCCTGCTCCTGCTTCACCATATATTGACGCCGTTACAGAAATGAGACGTGTGTCCACCGGCTCACTAGCGGGGATATCTGAAATAGATTCATATCTAATTACCCCCAGCCAGGATAACTGGCTGCGTTCCATAGTAGAAGAAGCCACAAACACGGCCGCAGAGTCCCCCGCTGAGGCGGTTGAAATTCAATTAGATAAAAATTCGGCTCAAATCCCCAAATCGCAGCGACAGAAACAAGAGGCCCCACGTGGCCTTAATCGCTCACCTGACAAAGTGACTCTAAGAAGTATTTTAGGTCACCTTCACCATGTCATGCCTCATCAACATTAACTGGTTGAGTGATAGATTTTGTTTGAAGTTCAACATTTGTTACCTAAAATTAGTTTTATTTAAAATCATTGGTGTGTGGCCAATCTCCAATGATTTTTAATAAAGCAAATTTATCTCTGCAGACAAACTGGTTTAGCATGAAGCACAAACAAGGAATGTGAAGAGATAGCCTTGGACATCTCTCCCCACTGTGGATATCTTCCATGTGCTACATGTATATATTTGCATGCAAGAAAACAAAAATTTTCACAAATTTTATTTTTTTTTATCATCATTGGAACAAGCTCAAACAGCTTATTCCAATAGGGGTATGGGAAGATCAGGTATATTTTTGAGACAGAAATGTGAATATATAAATAATGGTGTTTTTTTGTGAATGATGCTGGAGAATTTTGCGTAAAGATATGGTAAATGGTTTGTTCTAGATACAGAATGATGCAAAAGTATTTAAATTTGATTAGGCAAGTTGTTCCTATAATGCATTTAAAAACTGAAGTAACTGTTTTTTTGCTGACGAACTTTTAGATGTGTGTGTCTGTGTTTGTGTGTGTGTGTGTGTGTGTGTGTGTTTGTGTGTGTGTGTTTGTGGGGGGGGGGGGGGGGGGGGGGGGTAAGAGTGTTCTTGCAAACAAAATTCCTGAATAAATGGAAAATTTTATTTTTTGTGTGAAAGACATAGTGCGTGAATGTTGATTGGAACAAGCTTAGAGAGCTCATTTTAATGTGAAGTCATAAAGCTGTGTTTTACGTACGAAATTCTGGAATAACTAAAAAAATTGCTTTTTTGACTCAAAAAGCATGGTGTGCGACCTCTCATTGGAATGAGCTCAAAAAGCTCATTCCAATGGGGTATTTACAAGCGATAAGTACATGTATGTTTAAGAGACAAAAATTAAAATTTGAATAGCGATTTTTGCGAAGAATGCTGACAAGTTTTGGCAGTTATGCTGGTAAAAAGGTAAGATATGCAAAGTGGTTGTTTTTTAGAGGCGACATTTAATTAAGGGGAATTAACCCTTGATTACTGAGGTAACTTCTAAAAGTACTGAAATTTCATGAAGCAATGTGAATAACAGACAACAGTTGCCTAAAAATTTCATGAATAACTAAAATTTTTATTCCTTTGTCTCGAAAACATGGCATATGACCTTTGTTGGAATGAGCTGAATGCGTGTGTTCCAATGAGGGGTCATAAAATTTGAACGAAGATTTGTGTGAATAATGCATTAGTACTGCTAGATTTGGGTAAACGGTTCACCCTGGATACCACCCCTTCTATAGTAGATCTTTTCTGCAAATTTTGTCTAAGATTCTATCAACTTTACAAATAAATACGTTCATGAATCACAATCAGATCCACCCTACAATGTTGCATACCAAATATCAAAAGATTCTGCCTGCTGGATCTGGAGAAGAAGATTTTTTAAGAAATATGCCTGAAACGCACTAAGTTAAAATTTGGGCTCCTATACGGAGCCCAAATATAAACCCAGGGGGCCGATTTGAACAAACTTGAATCAGATCCACCCCACAATGTTGCTTACCAAATATGAAAAGATTCTGAAGCTGGATCTGGAGAAGAAGATTTTTTAAGAAATTTGCCTGAAATGCACTAAGTTCGAATTCGAGCTTCTATAGTGAGCCCAAATATGAAACTAGGAAGCCGATTTGAACAAACTTGAATCAGATCCACCCCACAATGTTGCATACCAAATATCAAAAGATTCTGCCTGCTGGATCTGGAGAAGAAGATTTTTTAATAAATTTGCCCGAAATGCACTAAGTGCGAATTCGGGCTTCTATATTAAGCCCAAATATGAATCCAGGGGGCCGATTTGAACAAACTTGAATCAGATCCACCCCGCAATGTTGCATACCAAATATCAAAAGATTCTGCCTGCTGGATCTGGAGAAGAAGATTTTTGAAGAAATTTGCCTGAAATGCACTAAGTGCGAATTCGGGCTTCTATATTAAGCCCAAATATGAATCCAGGGGGCCGATTTGAACAAACTTGAATCAGATCCACCCCGCAATGTTGCATACCAAATATCAAAAGATTTTGCCTGCTGGATCTGGAGAAGAAGATTTTTGAAGAAATTTGCCCGAAATGCACTAAGTTTGAATTCGAGCTTCTATAGTGAGCCCAAATATGAATCCAGGGGGCTGATTTGAACAAACTTGAATCAGATCCACCCCGCAATGTTGCATACCAAATATCAAAAGATTCTGCCTGCTGGATCTGGAGAAGATGATTTTTTAAGAAATTTGCCTGAAATGCACTAAGTTCGAATTCGAGCTTCTATAGTGAGCCCAAATATGAATCTAGGAAGCCGATTTGAACAAACTTGAATCAGATCCACCCCACAATGTTGCATACCAAATATCAAAAGATTCTGCCTGCTGGATCTGGAGAAGAAGATTTTTTAATAAATTTGCTTGAAATGCACTAAGTTCAAATTTGGGCTCCTATACTGAGCCCAAATATAAACCCAGGGGGCCGATTTGAACAAACTTGAATCAGATCCACCCCACAATGTTGCTTACCAAATATGAAAAGATTCTGCCTGCTGGATCTGGAGAAGAAGATTTTTTAAGAAATTTGCATGAAATGCACTAAGTTCAAATTCGAGCTTCTATAGTGAGCCCAAATATGAATCTAGGAAGCCGATTTGAACAAACTTGAATCAGATCCACCCCACAATGTTGCATACCAAATATCAAAAGATTCTGCCTTCTGGATCTGGAGAAGAAGATTTTTTAAGAAATTTGCCTAAATGCACTAAGTTCGAAATCGGGCTCCTATACTGAGCCCAAATATGAACCCAGGGGGCCGATTTGAACAAACTTGAATCAGATCCACCCTACAATGTTGCATACCAAATATCAAAAGATTCTGCCTGCTGGATCTGGAGAAGAAGATTTTTTAAGAAATTTGCCTGAAATGCACTAAGTTCGAAATCGGGCTCCTATACTGAGCCCAAATATTAACCCAGGGGACGATTTGAACAATCTTGAATCAGATCCACCCCACAATGTTGCTTACCAAATATGAAAAGATTCTGCCTGCTGGATCTGGAGAAGAAGATTTTTTAAGAAATTTGCCTGAAATGCACTAAGTTCGAATTCGGGCTTCTATAGTAAGCCCAAATATGTATCCAGGGGGCCGATTTGAACAAACTTGAATCAGATCTACCCTGCAACATTGCATACCAAATATCAAAAGATTCTGCCTGCTGGATCTGGAGAAGAAGATTTTTGAAGAAATTTGCCTGAAATGCACTAAATTCGAATTCGAGCTCCTATAGTGAGCCCAAATATGAATCTAGGGAGCCGATTTGAACAAACTTGAATCAGATCCACCCTACAATGTTGCAAACCAAATATCAAAAGATTCTGCCTGCTGGATCTGGAGAAGAAGATTTTCAAAGAAATTTGCCTGAAATGCAGTATGTTCAAATTTGGGCTCCTATACTGAACCCAAATATAAACCCAGGGGGCCGATTTGAACAAACTTGAATCAGATCCACCCCACAATGTTGCATACCAAATATCAAAAGATTCTGCCTGCTGGATCTGGAGAAGAAGATTTTTTAAGAAATTTGCCTGAAATGCACTAAGTTCGAAATCGGGCTCCTATACTGAGCCCAAATATGAACCCAGGGGGCCGATTTGAACAAACTTGAATCAGATCCACCCTACAATGTTGCATACCAAATATCAAAAGATTCTGCCTGCTGGATCTGGAGAAGAAGATTTTTTAATGTTTTTCCCATTGCCTACAGTGTTAAAAAGTGCTGACTCAGCACTTTTTCAAAGTCCCGAAACTGTACCCTATGATAAAACCGATGGCAATTTTTTTTTACCAATCCTTTCTGTTGGTCCTAAGGAAGCTGCACACCAAATAAAAATTCTCAGTGCCGTGCAGTTTTGGAGATATGGGCGTTTTAAATTTTTTCTATTTTTAGCTCCTGCGGTTCCCACGGGGCTGCGGGAAAATTTTTTTTTGCATAAATCAAGTACTCATGACCCAGTAAGCCCTCACATAAAATTTGGTTCAAATCAGCCTCTCGGTTTGGAAAATAGAAATTTTGGGCGGGGCAAAAAATTTTGCCCCTCTCATAACAACGTCAAGTATAGCCCCACAAACTTCTCTTGAACAAATCTGAGTCTACACCTCAAAAGGAAGCTGCACACCAAATATCAAGTCTCTGCTACTGCTGGTTCATGAGAAGAAGATTTACAAAGATTTTGGTGCCCCTTGGGGGTGTGGCACCACCCAGGAGGAGGGGTAACTTCATTTGAACAAATCTGAATTGGCATTAGGTAATAAACATTTAGCCAACATTTGAATAAAATTGGGCTAGTGGTTTAGGAGGAGAAGTCGATAATGTAAAGTTAACGCCGGACGGACGACGACGGACGACGGACGCCGGACGACGGACAGAAAGTGATTAGTTAAGCTCCCCTTGAGCTTCGCTCAGGTGAGCTAAAAACCACCAAACCAAAATAGGTTGAAAAGGAAACTCCCCAATGAGTTCCATGAAAATGATGAAACCGTGGACGTCGAAGACGAAAATGGTTTCTGTACGACTATTGATCGGCATGTCAAGAAGACAAAAACTATCAAGCAAAATTCACCGAGTACCGCTACTGAAAAGGACTCGGTGGTCACACCAAGAAATGGGGCTCAGTTAACGCAACAGAGCCTACATCATCGGAAATAGTGAATGCGACAGCGTCAGTGACAGCTAGCCCAATCGAAAGCGCGACGTACGCCGACAAAGTAAAAGCCAAAATGCCCCCTAAGGTGACTATAAAACCAAACAAAACACAGAGCCATCCGCAACCAAACCCCAGTGTCGTAATCACACGCGTCCACCCCAAAACAGAAAAAAAACTCGATTGATAAAGCCCTTCCAGGATGCTCGTGGGAGAGACTAATCTCCAAAGCGACGGGCAACCATACTTGGAAGATAAAAGTAAAATGCCCTAACAGAGCAACGAAATTAAATCTCATAAGGGGTAATTATCAACGTCAAGAAATACGAAACCGAAAAATATCGTGTTCTTCCGCAACCCGTTCAGTGTCACAAGTGTCGGAAATTTGGGCACTTGTCACATAAATGCAATGGGGAGCAACGATGTATGAAATGCAGTGACAAACACACATCGCGAAGGCATGTAGTGCTACAACTCTGAAATGCCCCAATTGCGGTGGTCAACACCCCAGCAACTACCGGGGGTGTAGCCACTTCAAAAAAGTTAAAACAAACATCCAGCTTAAAACTCTAAATTAAGTAATGTCGAGAACTCATCCTCCCCTTTTTCCACATGTACTCTAATGGCTGGCTCCATTTTCAGCATAATGAAGAAACACATGGACACTGGTCAGTCCTTCGGATGTTTGCAAAGAGATCAGTAAAACAGCCTCTTAGTTATATAAAACTCCAATATGTCACACGCTATTAGAAGCGGCCGTCAACAAAATATAATTATGTAACAATATGACAAATAGTAATTAATTTTAAACAAACTTACTACAGTTATTCCTAAACCATCCATGTATACACTAATAGTCCAGTGGAACGCTCGAAGCGTTAATCCAAAAAACTTGCAAATGTCACATTATTTCAAAAATAACGCCAGACCTAATTGGAATTAGTGAAACATAGCTTAAACCAAACAAAAAATTCTCATTATGTGGTTTTGATATTATTAGAAGAGATCGCCACATCCCAAAAGATGGCGGTGTTGCTCTGCTAATAAGGCAGGGGATTAAATACAGAACAATACCATGCGACCACCTCAATGCTGAAGTGATTGCGGCTGAAATTGAAATTGACCACAAACACGTGGCCATCATATCATATTATAACAAGCCACAAGCAACAGTAGACAGTGAAGTATTTTAATTCTTTACCAAACAATACAAGCACTGCATATTCTTGGGTGATTTCAATTCCATCCACCAGGTAATCGGTTGTCATAAGGCTGAGCCAAATGATGACACCCTTTTCAACATCATTGAAGAACTCGATCTATTCGTGGTAAATAGCGACCAAGACGTAACATACATAAGCAACAAACCACTCCATCAATCAGATATCCTGGACTTGATAATCACCAGCAAATCACTAACCAGCTAAATGCAAGACATATTTGTGGGGGATGATGAGGTAGGCAGTGATCACCTGCCGGTTCACGCCACTTTGAAATGTAATACTGGTCCCGCAAGGTATCATCGCGTGAATAGGAGAAATCTATCACAAATTGACTGGAACCTCTTCAGAAACATTATCGAAGTAAAAATGAAGACAAATGATCCCCTTAAATGCTCATGAACTAGAAAAAGCCTGCCCCCATCTTAAGTAACGAGGTTATCAACAGTACACTTGATGAAATTTGTCCCAAGCAAACAGTAAAGACGCGGATGAACAGAATAACCCAAACAACTCTTCAAATAATCAAACAAAAAAGAAAGGCCTTCCGGACTTACCAATCAGAGAATGATCAAATGGAAAGAGCAGAACTTAAAACCGCGTATAATCGCCCACATGGAGAAGTAAAACAGGCCATAGCTAACGACAATCGCGTAAGATGGGAAAAAGCAACAGAAAACCTATATTGGCTAAGAGAACATAGGAGGTTCTAGGATACATTTAAAACGCTTACTGGCCAAAAAGAGCAAAAGTGCCAATAATAAAGCGTGGAATACTAGCGACGGAACTATGGCCATGGACGACAAGACAAAGGCCAGCGCTTTTCAAGTTGCCGAACTTCTAAAGAAAGCGCATCGTCCACAAGAAGGGAACAGAAATGACAACGATTTTAAGGTAAAAGTAAATAAATTTGTCCAAGATAACAACTCATCAATGAACCGAACTTCGACCAAAGGCATGAAGACGGGGACGGCCATGAATTAACCGAACCAGTAAGCGTAGAAGAGGTCATGGGTATAATCAGAAAATGCAAATCATCTTCGTCCCCAGGAGAAGACAAAGTCTCTTACAAAATAATGAAACAGTGCCCCAACATCTGCTACTGTAGACTTACCAAACTCCTAAACTGCTGTCTCTCCTGTGGGTACTTCCCAAAATGCTGGAAAGTGGCCACAGGAGTAATGATACCTAAGCCCGACAAAGACCTTACCAACCCTTCTAACTACCGGCCAATTAGCTTGCTTAGCTGTGTTGGAAAATATTTGAGCGGATTCTCACTACGAGACTTTGCAGCTATCTCCATTCCCAAATGGCAAAGAGCGTATAGGAGTCAGAAAGCGGGAATCGAACACGTATTTTGACTGGTCGATTATATGAAAACAGAATTTAGTCAAAACGAAATCGGAACAGCGTTTTTCTTGGATGTAGAAAAAGCGTTCGACTCGGTGTGGCACAATGGCGTGAGATATAAACTAGCGAAAATGGGATTACCCACTAAAATTCTGAGGATCATATCATTTCTAACTGACCGAAAAATCAAGGTGAGGGTTAATCGCGAGGTGTCCGAGGAAGTTATACTCGAAGCAGGAACACCACAAGGGTCGCTTTTTAGCCCGTTTCGTTTCATAATATATGTAAATGACATAGAAAAAGTAAAGAAAAACTGTGTTGAACTATCGCAGTTCTCAGACGACAAAGGCATTTGGACGGCCAGCAAGTCCCGAAACATAATTAAAAACCGTCTACAGGATACCATTCGCGATCTTGAGAGCTGGTGCGCCCTGTGGCGCATCAAACTCAATGCCGTCAAAACTCAACAAATTACGTCCTTCAAGAAGCAAAGGAAAAAACCAGTCCCCAGTATCGATCTCCAGTTATACGATCACAAATCAGAAGCAAGCAAAGAGGATTTATCCTAGACAGCAATCTCAGTCTAAACAGTCACGTAAACTCCATTACGGTTAGTGCTACTAAACATATCAATTTTCTGAAGATGATCGGAGGTAGAAATTGGTGAGTAAACAAAGATGAGCTTCTCAAGCTCTACAAAACATTTATACGCCTGGTACTAGAATACGGTACCATAATAACAAGTGACTTGAGCAAAACCAACATTCAGAAGCTGCAGAGGGTTCAAAATTATGTGGCACTATGCAAACCCAAATGGACACCGATAAAGGAACTTCACGAGCTAGCAAAAATAGAAACTATTGATACGCGATTAAAAGACCTACAAAACAAAACCCTCAACAGAATATAAAAAAAAAAAACAAGAATTATGTTACTAAGGTAACACATCCCCCCCACCCTCCCCCCCCCCCCCCCCCACTTGACCTTACGGACCTGGATGTGGTGTGTGACACATTATTGACCGATTTTTAGTGTGACCTTGAAATGTGACCTTGAAGGTACAAACCCTTCTATGATGTGTGACAAATCCTCCCATGGTCCTTTATAATTGTGTAAAGTTTGATCACTGTGGCCCTAACAGTTTTCGAGTTATTGGCTCGGACACACACACACGGACGGACACACGCACACTTCAATCACTATATGCCAACCGACTTAAGTCAGGGGGCATAAAAAAATTAAAGTGTCAATGACACTGTAGCTTAACTTGTGTGTTGTGTTTGACGAAAAGGATAATGTTCAGTGTTTAGGAAAGGATTATGAAATAAGACAAGAATTGTGATAATTGGGAATATGTTCATTTCTGTTCCCTGTATGCTATGTTTTTGATAAAAATAATATGAGGTGTACACTGTACTAAAGAGCTGAGGGTGGGTTAATATGACCTCACAGTCAATGTATGTGGCCCTCACAGTTAACGTATATCAACGAAAGTTACTGGTCAGGTTACAGTGAAATTATTCCAAAACAAGTCATCCTATCAAGTTACATTGAAATCCCTTCATAAATATGGCCTGTAGACTGTGCTAAAGGTTTTCGGGCTTCGGGCCCCTCTAGCCGTCAGTTTCCCATTTGCGTCCAAAGGGGAAGTTCTCATCTAGACATTATATGAAGTCAACCTACCAAGTTACAATGAAATCCCTTCATAAATATGACCTGTAGACTGTGCTAAAGGTTTTTGGGCTTTGGGCTCGGGCAGCCATCATGGTTGAATGATCGTAACCAAAAGGGGACATTCTCAACTGGGCATCATCTGGAGTGATCCTACGAAGTTACAATGAAATCCCTTCATAAATATGATCTGTAGACCGTGCTCAAGGTTTTCGGGCCCCTGAAGCCGTCACAGTTGACCAATCACGACCAAAAGGGGATGTTATCATCTAGGCATTATCTGGAGTCAAACTAACAGATTACAATGTAATCCTTACATAAATACGACCTATAGCCTAGACTATGCTCAAGGTCTTTGGGCTCGGGCAGCCATAAAGGCTGAATGATCGCGACGAAAAGGGGATGTTCTCATCTAGACCTTATTTGGAGTCATCCTACCAAGCTACAATGAAATCCCTTCATAATTATGACCTGTAGACTGTTCTAAAGATTTTCGGGCTTCGGGAATGATCGCAACCAAATGAGACAATCTCATCTGGGCATCATCTGGAGTGATCCTACGAAGTTACAATGAAATCCTTTTATAAATATGATCTGTAGACTGTGCTCAAGGTTTTCGGGCTTCGGACACCTGTAGCCATCACAGTTGACCATTCACGACCAAAAGGGGATGTCATCATCTTGGCATTATATGGAGTCAACCTAACAAGTTACAATGTAATCCTTCCGTAAATACAACCTATAGACTTCTGCTAAAGGTCTTTGGGCTCGGGCAGCCATAAAGGCTGAATGATCGTTCTCATCTAGACATTATTTGGAGTCAACCTACCAAGCTACAATGAAATCCCTTCATAATTATGACCTGTAGACTGTTCTAAAGGTTTTAGGGCTTCGAGCCCCTGTAGCCGTCATAGTTGCCCAATCGTGTCCAAAAGGGGACGTTCTCATCTAGACATTATATGAAGTCAACCGACCAAGTTACAATGAAATCACTTCATAAATATGACCTGTAGACTGTGCTTAAGGTTTTCAGGCTCGGGCAGCCATCATGGTTGAATGATCGCAACCAAAGGGGACAATCTCATCTGGGCATCATCTGGAGTGATCCTACGAAGTTACAATGAAATCCCTTCATAAATATGATCTGTAGACTGTGCTCAAGGTTTTCGGGCTTCGGGCACCTGTAGCCATCGCAGTTGACCAATCACGACCAAAAGGGGATGTCATCATCTACGCATTATATGGAGTTAACCTAACAGGTTACAATGAAATTCTTCCATAAATATGACCTTTTGCCTATGCTAAAGGTTTTTGGGCTCGGACACCCATCAAGGCTGAATGATCGCGATCAAAATGGGACGTTCTCATCTAGACATTATTTGGAGTCATCCTACAAAGTTACAATGAAATCCCTTCACAAATATGACCTGTATACTGTGCTAAAGGTTTTTGGGCTTCAGGCCCCTGTAGCCATCACAGTTGCCCAATCACGTCCAAAAGGGGACTTTCTCATCTAGACATTCTATGAAGTCCACCCACCAAGTTACAATGGAATTCCTCAATAAATATGACCTGTAGACTCTGCTAAAGGTTTTTGGGTTTTGGGCTCGGGCAGTCGTCACAGTTGGCAGATCATCCCCAAATGGGGAAATTCTCATCTAGACATCATAAGGAGTCATCCTACCAAGTTACAATGAAATCCCTCCATATTAAACATGACCTGCAGACTGTGCTAAAAGTTTTTGGGTTTTGGGCTTGGGCAGCCATCACGGTTGACAGATCACGCCCAAAAGGGGACGTTCTCAACTAGGCATTATACAGAGACATTCTACCAAGTTACAATGAAATCCCTTCATAAATACGACCTGTAGACTGTGCTAATGGTTTGGGGGTTTTGGGCTCTGGCAGCCATACCGATTGACCGATCGCGACCAAAAGGGGACATTCTCATCTAAACATGACCCTAAATCTACATATGAAATTTGTGACGATCAGACAAGAACTGCGGGGTGAAGCCCGAGCTAAAGGAAAATGTGAACAGACTCACAGACTAACAGACTTCCGCATGCGTGATGGCAATAGCTTATCTTGACTTAAACTAAAAATTAATTATACAAAAAAACTAAATTGCGTGGTGTCTGTGAGGATTGCCTGGCTACTCATTGAGAACTTTAGGATAGAGTCTGTGAGGACTGCCTCGCAACTCTGCTAAAGCGTGATTGAAATGCGTTTAATAAGACCTATATAACAAAACCCTCCACATACTCCAGGATAGTGAATGCTATGGTGTGGAAATATTATTGATATTGGTAACAGAAAGAAATCTGAGAATCAGTAACAATAACTATGAATTTAACTACAGTGTAACCCTGTTAATTGAATAACCACTTTGCCAATGAAAATTATTCAATTAACAGGAGTATTCAATTAACAGGTATCGTGTCACTTTCCTGTATTCTAGAGATAAACTTGGCATTTATTCTATTATATTTTGTTTGACAGAGCTCCATGAGCTCTGTCAAACAAGATATAATAGATTAAATGCCTATATTGGATGTACCGAGGCCAAATAGGTTAATACTTGGTTTTATGAATACCTTCATTACATACAACAATGATCACCGGTGAAGTCCACTTCCAATGAAGGGGTTTATGTTTATCTCGCAGGTACACATTTGGTGTTATGGTTGCCCAAGAACAGCCCATTTTCTCCAAATGTCTATGCTTGGCAGCCTCTGGAGGGTTAACAAATGCTTACCGAAATATTTTGTCCATGCAACTTGAACTGTCACTCCAGACCTGCGAAAGGTCAATTTTTCTTGAAATTTTGTTTTGAGAAATCCCCAGAAAACTGGAATTTTAAGCTTTTAAGGAGTATATCTCTTTAACTAGTCAAAAATGGGTTAAGACCTCGAGTTTTGAATGCACTTACTATTACAAGAATGTTTCCCTGTCAGTTTTGCGTCCGGTAAAAGAAGTTATGCATCTCTGTTGCATTCCTATTTGATGTTGTTGGTGTCCAAAAACAGACTATTTTTTCAAAATTTTCACATTTAGCAGCCCATGGAGGGTTAATAAATGCTTCCAGGAATAATTTATCCTATCACCTGGTAATGTGACACCAAGACCTATCAGTGGCCATTTTCTCTTGAAAACTCTACCAGATGTATGTAAATAAATCCAGGGAAAACATAGGTTTTAAAGCTTTTGATGGGTATCACTATTGACAACCACAAAAGGGGTTAACGCTTGGTTTTTTGAATACTCTTATTACTTACAAAAATGGTCCTCAATGAATTCCACTTCCAACAAAGGAGATTATGTTTATTTCTCAGGTACACATTGGGTGATGTGCATGTCCGAAAACAGCCCATTTCAACAAAATTACGATGCTTGGCAGCCTCTAGAGGGTTAATAAACGCTCACCGGAATATTTTGTCCATGCAACTTGTAATATCACACAAAGACCTGCGAGTACTCAATTTTTCTTGAAAACCTACAGGATGTTTTTAGAGAAATCCACAGAAAATGGGAATTTTAAGATTTTAAGGGGTCTCTCTCTTTAGCCTGTCCAAAATGGGTTGAGACTTCGACTTTTGAATACCATTACTACTTACAAAAATGTTTGCGTATAGATTGTGCGCTCGATAAAGGAAGGCACTTTTCTTTGTACCTATTGGGTGCTGTTGGCATCCAAAAACAGCCCTTTTTATCACAATTTTGACTTTTAGTAGCCCGTGGAGGGTTAACAAATGCTCACCGCAGTATTTTGTCCATGCAACATCTATTGTCACCCCAAGGCCTGGGAGTGGCAAATTTTTCTTGAAAATCTACAAGACTCGTTTAGAGAAATCCACGAAAAACAAGAATTTTTGTGCTTTATGGGGGTATTGCTGTTTAACCAGCCGAAAACGGGTTAATGCTTGGTTTTTTGAACACCCTTATTACTTATAAAAATGATCCTCGGTGAATTCCACTTCCAATAAAGGAAGTTATGTTTACCTCTCGGGTATCGTTTGGGTGCTGTGGGGGTCCGAAACTGACCCATTTCATCAAAATTTCGATGTTTGGCAGCCTGAGGAGGGTTACCATATGCATCGCCTAATATGTCGTGTGTTTCAAAGGTCGTGTCATGGGCAGGTCTAGCAATGATGAATGTTTAAAAAAAATCTACAAGACGTGTTTCGAGAAAGTGCCGATAAACCCCAATTTTGGCAGTTTTTTGCCAATTCTGGTGAAATAAGGGTTAAATCGAAAATTCCGCTTCGGTACATTTTTTAGATTTTTTGCCCCTCTATGTGTGATCCAAATTGTGTGAAAATCAGTCCGAAAATGGCTTCTGAATCATACGGACAAAAATGTGTAGAACCCCCCCCCCCCCCCTCCCCCCCAAAAAATAATAATAATCCGTAGAAAAACAATAGTCTTTTCCAGAGGGAAAAGCCTAAAAATACTGGAAAATGAATATTCCAGAATTATTGTCTCATCTATTTGTTAAATAGTCCTCGAATAATTGAGGTGTTAGACATAGCCCCCCTCCCCCCCCCCCCCCCCCTCTAATCCGCCAAGTTTACTCCACGCACAGTTGAGATCATTGGCAACCTGTTGAGCAGCAATATTTGGCTGTTGAAATTTACTCCCACTTCAAAGAGAACCGTTCCGCCAGCGGTAACTGTTCCTGTGAATTCAATGAATATTGAAAAAGGTGGGAAAAAGACACATTCAAAAAATTATATACACGAGAGGCCTAGGGGGTTAAAAACATATGATTAGTGTGTTGTTATGGTGGGCATACATTTGAATAAAGTATATTCACTTGTGTGGATTGATGCTCTTTCTCTGTTCCTGCATTCCTGAGATTAGGTACCCGTTCCTCTTCCTGTTCCATGTCCCGTTCCTGAGAATGGGTGGCCCCCTGAATTCTCAAAAGGCCATTTTGCAGAATTCCAGCTCCACCAGAACTTCTGAACAAAGAGGCTTGATAAATACTTTTCATTTAAATATTGTTTTGCCAGTACAGCTAGGATCTAAGTAGAGATCAATGACTGGGGAACTTGGCTACTGTCTAGAAATCCAGAGCAAGAGTTATGACAACACTGATATACTAGACTGCTGCCTGGGTGTAACTTGGCTACTGTCTAAAAGACTGGAGTTAGCTATACAGTGGAGCCCACTTAATTGGATATCTCTTAACTGAATAACCCTGATAATGGAATATAATTTCCCAACACAAAACCATTTCCCATACCTCCAGTACAAATTTGACCTGTCAATTGAATATAGATTATAGAGTAAACTTGTTAATTGAATAAAAAATCTTGCAACCTGTTAAGAAATTACCCTGACTCTCCCCAGTTTTCCTTTGTTTGGCCTCAGTACATCCAATACAGGCATTAATCTATTATATCTTGTTTGACAGAGCTCATTTGTGTTTCAAACCTTAAAGATTATGTTGTACATCACACTCTTAACATAAATACAACGTCAGGAGGCTTTATATGTAAGAATATTGGGCTTAATCTGGGAAAATGTCACACGTTCGTAGGGGGTGGTGTCTTTTTCGAAATGTAGAAAATGTGCAGACAATATTTTGGGAAAATTCTCTCTGATGCACTAAATTCAACCCAAGTTATTTATTTATTAATAGAATTTGTATGGATATAAGAGGAAAGCAGCAAACACCTGAGAATACTGACAGAACATTTCAAGTGAAAATTTGTTCCCGTATATGTACAGCTGCTCTAGCCAAGCCTGATAATGAACAGCTTGTCATTTGTAGATTGGGGCACACAGCAGTCCACAGAGGTTTAAATTGGTGGTACCAGTTTATGAACATTATGAAACCCCCCTAAAGACAGCTGTGCCTACTAAGTTTATTTTGGATTTTAATGGGAGAGTGGGGGGGGTGGGTGTTTGAGAACGGTAGAAGAAAATTTGCACGTAGGGGTGGGTGGGTGTAAAAAGGAGCTGAATAAAAAATAGGATGTCACATCTTGCAAATTTTTAGTGCCCCCCCCCCCCCCCCCCCCCCCTGGACAGACCGAAAATTTTCCAAGTGTAACAACAACAAAAACCCAAACAAAAAGAAAGAATCTGTTGTTTACTGCAAATGTACTGAAAATTGGTCTTTTTTTACCCAAAGTTTACCCAAAATGGCATGTTTTTATCCCCAAAGCCAGCATTTTAATGTTATTAGGCATAAATTCGCCTAAAAATGGTCCCAAAAAATTTCCGACAAAACTTCTGGTGGTGGGGCCTAAATATCTTGTAATATGTTGATAATTTACTGTGACAATCATCAAATTTGCCTTGCCTCTTTGGCCTCTGCACATCCAACACAGGCTCTGTCCAACATGATATAATAGAATAAATGCTTAGTTTGTTTCTTCAATACAGTAAAGTGACCAAATCCATGTTAATTGAATACTCTTGTTAATAGAATATTTTTAACTGGACAAGTGGTTATTCAATTAATAGGGTTTCAGTCTATTAGGTAGAGATGAGTCATTGCAGAAATATTCAGCTGCTGAGTGTTTCTGAAACCTGTCACCTGATATCTCATTATTCAAGGGTTTTCAAAGAAGGTTTTCAAAGAACTCTCTAGGTCCTTGGCAAGAGAATTCTAAACTGGAGATTTTTAGAGTGCTCTCCCATAAATTGTAACAAGGCAAATCCTAACAGACAAAATATTTTCACTTCAAGGACAATATGAAGTACATCCACTGAATATGAAGGCTTTAAGATGGGTTACCTGCACTTCAGATTAAATCCCAAATATGGGCTTCCAGCACTCTACCAGTTAAACATTACTATTATTATTATTATTTATTGGGGTTTAAGGTCACGTACTTATGCACAGTGGCTAATCTTGACCGTGACAGTTTTACGGGTGGAGGAAGCCGGAGTACCCGAAGAGAACCGCCGAGCATCGACGAGCAACTGTCAGCTCCTCAACATTCTAACTCCATTTAAGCTCCGCTCAAGCAGGGTTACAGCGGTTGAAGACATGTGCACTATCAACGTGCAGTACGCCTTAGTACACCACGTCATCATGCCCCCATGTAGGCAACCGGGATAAAGTGCCGTGCCAAAGGACACAACGCGGGTCGTCCCGGACGAGGATCAAACTCGGGACCTCTAGCATAGAAGTCCAACAGTCTACCACTGAGCCACCGCGCTCCCTAAACATTATTAGACGTGTATACTACAAATGAATTTAGTCCCAGTTGATTCCATAGATAGGTTTTCACAATTAAATTTAGTGCATTGGAAGTGTTATTTAACTAGAGGTGTTACTGTCCCAGATGGGCCTGTTGATACCACCACCGCCATATTCTGACAAAAAGGGGCATAACTCTGGGGAAAAAAGGTCCAATCAAAACTATAATCGCTGGTGCACAGGTTCCCATGGTAGTGATCATCCATAACAAGTTTCATCGAAATTGACCCAAAAACATCTGAGGAAATCTCAAGACAAAATTCGAGGCAATTCAGGCATTCTAAAAATGAAAAGGAGCATAACTCCAGCAAAAAAGTGGGATCAAAACCATAATTGCACGTGCACAGGATCCCATGGTAGTGAGCATCCATACCAAGTTTCAAAGGAATCAACCCATAGGTATCTGAGAAAATCTCTGGACAAAATTCAGATATTCTAAGAAGAAAAGGGGCATAAGTCTGACAAAAAAAGTCCAATTGAAACTATAATCGCTGGTGCACAGGTTCCCATGGTAGTTAACAACCATACCAAGTTTCAAAGGAATCAACGCATACACATCTGAGAAAATCTCTATTCTAGGCCTGCTTTTTCAAGAAAAGGGACATAATTCTGGTACAAATAATCTGAACTATAATTGCAGGAGCACAGGTTCACATGGTGGTGAACATTCATACCAAGTTTCAAGCAGATTGGTCCATAACTGTCCCGAGAAAATCTCCAGACAAAATTATGTCTGTGGGTGGACAGATGGATGGGCAGACAAGGTGATTCGAATACATGCCATCCCCCCCCCCTCCCCCACAACTCGTTACAGGGGGTATAATAACAACATATGGCCTCTCTTGCAATAACAAGGATTGCATATACTGCTCATTGGAGTGTTGGAAATTCTCACAGGCAAACAATTTGTAAAACTGTGTTTTCAATGAAAAATGCTTGGGTTATAATGCAAAAGGTTTGTATGGACAGTTTTCTAAGTCTATCAAGGGCCATAATGCTGGTAAGAATATGTGGACAAAATGCACAACATATGAATATCCTTTCCCCATGATTGTCTATCATCATACCATAAAACATCAAAATTTAACAAACGGTATGTCAGTACGGACATAGACCTCAACTACCTCCTTCAGAGATCAGGGGCCTGATAATTTGGGACAGCATTAAATCTTTCACCCCATGTATATCAAACCACAAAATTTGCAACAACAAGATGCACCTTGGAGCCTTAAATGCTCACCTGATAAAATTATTTGAAGAAGGATTCAAGGTTAGCATCTATATGTTAATATAGTTAGTGTCTAATTTAGCTTGGAGAGTGGTGTGGAAGGGTCTTTTGGGGGAATTTGTTTTTTTATGTTTTTTATATTTTTGTACATGAAATCACTCAAACCCCTTCAAAACTCATTTTGAATCAAAACAGGAAAAAAATAAAATAACCCAGTTGATCCCATCCACTTTCTTCCCCCACCCCCAACAGGGTGAAAGGGTTTTTTTTGGCATAAAATCACTCAAAAGTCCCCCCAAATCCTGTTCTCAAACAAAGAAACCAAACATTTTGACCACCAGACCCTTAAGATTGCTGCAAATTAAATATAAGATTTGGACTGGTGGATCTGAACAAGGATATTTTTAAAGACATTTCCACATATTGCACGAAGTTAAAATTTTGGTTGCCACAGGGAGACCAAATATGAACCCAGGGACTTGATTTGAACAAACTGGAATCTGACCCAACTAAGGACACTGCAACTAAATATCAAAAGATTCTGACTGATAGATCTAAAGAAAGTTTTGTGGGGAGCTGGAAAATTGTGGGCTACATTTCTTTAATAAATAAGTACAGTTAAAACTAGAAGATCCGTCATGAAATGCGCACAAATAGCACGTTGATCTGCGTGTTAATCTACGCATTATGACCACAGTAAGGCTATCAAATTCTGTCATATGACCTGTGCACAAGCAATGTTTCAGCCAATGGACCTCCGGGTAACCCGGAGGTCCATTGGCAGAAACATTGCCTGTGTTTGCTATGAGTAAGCAGGAGAACTTGAAGAGCTTTGGATGCCATTCGAATCGATATGGCAATTGTGTGCAATTCATACGCGCAATTAAGTCTAGATAAGCACACAGTTCGTGACAGGACTTTTAGTTTTAACTGTAATAATAACACGTTTGATCCAGATCATATCTTTAATATATCTGCTTCTTTATACTGAAATTCACATAGCTAGTCAGTGTCACTTGCTCAAATTATTTTATATTGTCACCCCTGTTCGGTAGAATGGGGCATTTAGGAAGACCATCAGGGAAGATTTAATTTCACCAGCAGTCTTGTAAATGTAAATTGCACAGCCACAGTGCAGGAATTAGCCACTGTTATTTTTAAGTTAACAAATGTTTTTTCAAGTTGCCTAAGGGCTAAAAAACTGTTTACATTCGGCTTTTGGTATTAATGTGCAGGCGTGGCATTTTCAGGAGAGCGATTTATTCGCTCGCCTACTGCTCGCCTTAAAAAAAATAAGGAGGGTAAAAACTAGCACTCCTGGCCTTAGAAAATAATGATCACTATAACCGCCTATTCCTAGAACCCACATCTTTTGAGATCTTTGCTATGTTAGTGGTATCCGTAAGACAGCTACACAACCCATCCCACACCTCTGGGCCTTGTCGAGGCCCGGAAGTGTGGGAGGGGCAGTATCGCCGCCTCACAGAGACTATCTTGTTAGCAGTACCAAATAAAATGTACAAAGCCCACTTGGTAGAAGTCATAGCAAAACTTCATTTTTTGTCACTTTTAGCTTTTGCTAATCACTTGCCTTGGCCATGCAAGGGGAGCCATTTTTAGCCCTCCTGCATTTTTAAGAATGCCAGACCTGAATGTGAAGTAAAATTTGCTTTTGTTGATAAACAGTCACCACATTTGCATTGGGATTCCGGTACCAGGAAAACTCGTACCCTGAACGATTCGTACCCTGGACAATTCATACCTTTCCTTGGACAACTCATACCCCACTCTGGACAACTTGTACCCTGCTTCTGGACAACTTGTACCCCACCTCTGGACAACTCATACCCTGTTTCGTAAAGGATTCATACCTGGGATAGTAGACTACATGTGAAAAAATAAGGAAGACTATTCATGAAAATCACATGTGACATTTATTTTTTCAAGAAATATATTACCAACAAAACAAAGATAACACACAAGCACTCTCATTCGAACATATGAAACAAAAAACACAAAACTAAAATGCACTAAAAGTTGAGCGACACATGTTTATAAATAACTGAATTAATTAATAAATTATACTCAGATGCAGATAATACAATTAAGGAAAAATACGAAATACAAAAATGAAAATCACTTCAACCAGATTCAGCACCGAAATATGAAATACAAAAATGAATGTTATTAAAAGGCAGAGTTAATTCGTGTTTTTCCTGAATTGCATTTTCTGCATCTGAGCTTAATTAACTGAGATGAAATGGATCAAACGCATGCTAGAAATATGTGAAAATAATTTAAAGTGCTCCATCATCTCAGTCAATTATACTTAGATGCAGATAATACAATTTGGGAAACACAAAAATAACAGTACTGTGCAGGTTGCCACAGGCTCTGAGTAAACTGGATGTTGACCTTGTTCCCGCAGTGTATTCGTCCCAGTATTTGAAAAGTTTGGACTTTTTGATAAGAACATAACAATTTACACTGTACAACTACAGTCTTGGTTTCACAAAATAACAATAATAGTAAAATATATAATGGTGGCTTTTTAATCAATACAAGTGAATAACAAGGTTGTGTTGTGTAAACACTCCTTCTCACTCCTTCTGTTGGGTACTGGTTTCAATAAAACAAAACAAACAATGTAACATATGTCTTTTTTATTGGTCATCCATTTTTTTTTTCTTTTTATCTCTTTGTCGAACTCATTTGACCACTTGAGTTTCAAGACTCCATTGCACTTTCTGAGATATTGGACTTACTTTTTTAAGATAATTCATGAAACTGTTCGTATCTTTGCACTAGACAATTCATACCTTTATGCGGGACAGTTCATACCTTTATGAAAGACAATTTGTATCTTCATATTAGGGTACGAATTGTCCAGGGTACGAATCGGCCAGGGTACGAGTTGTCTAGGAACCTGGGATTCCCATAGTAAAATATCCCTAGTTTTTTTTTTTTTTTTTTTTTTTTTTTTTTTACTTGGGTTTAACGACACATTCACAGCCAGGGTCATATCATGTCGGTGACAGTTTTACGGGTGGAGGAAGCCGGAGTACCCGGAAAGAACCACCGAGCAACGACGAGCAGCTGTCAGCTCCCCAACATCGTAACTCTGAACTCTGCATCACGGCACAGGCAGGGTTAGATTGGTTGAAGACATGTGCACCATCTACGTGCAGTACGCCTTAGTACACAGCATCATCGTGCCCCCATGTGGGCAAGCGGGGTGAAGTGTCTTGCCCAAGGACACAACGCGGTTGCCGCAGGTGGGATTCGAACCGAGGACCTCTCGGCTTGCAGCCTGCACCTCTACCTACTGAGCCACCGCGCCCCAAAATATCCCTAGTACATGTGGCTTTAAATTTGGAGAGTATTTAATACCTTTTAGACTATGACAGTCCATCATAGCGATGTAACTTATGAAGTTGAATGTACTGATCAACATTACGCACACATATTTACTGGATCCTTCTCATTTCGAGTTATTTATTCGAAATTTCACTCTCGAAAATTCGGTCCTGTTTATAACCGGAACTGTGGTTCCCACGTGTTGGCATGTCAACTTTGACACTTCAAGATGGATTCCTTCATTTGCAGAATTCTGGCGGCCGATAGGCTTAAGAAAACTGGCAAAGCTTTCTACAGAAAGCACATACCTGCGTAATGTTGGTCTCATTCGATGCACTGATAATTATTGTATAACTCTGCATAATGTTTTTTATAGCATTTTGTAGATTTTATGATTTTTTGAATGGAAATTCAGAGTAGCTATGCTTGTGGGGTCATATGACCTTGCCGTCACCCCAGTGAATCTACCCCGGTCAGGCGTATTTATAGTATAAAGCACGGCATTTTCAAAATATCAGCGGAGCGTTTGGTGATTCCAGAAAACTCCCATTAAAGATTAAATTCCTTCAAGTTTGGTAATTCCCGCGGAAGGTAAGAAAAATAATTATGGTAACATAGTGAGTACTGAGAAGTAGAGGGGTGAGGGTAGGGGTGTGATATGTAAGTGTTGTGGTATTTATCAGATTAATTGAGCATAATTTAAGCAAAGTTGTTGAGCATCAATTTTTGACAGTCAGTATAGTATTTCCAGCACCCAGCTGTAAGTTGAACAAATGTTATATTCTAACTAAAAGCAGTTTTATTATAATTTACTGGAGAGTGATTGGGTAACCTTCAGTGAATTCTTATAAGACAAAAATAATGTTTGATCACAATTTGGTGTCTGAACTTTGATGGCTTATAATCTCATAATACTAGTAAAATATTCAAGTACGGTACTTTAGGAGAAATTACAGGAGTTGAGTAAATATTTATTTTGGATAAGTTATGGTAATCTGTATTGGACTGTAAATATCTGGTGCAAAATTTTCTTGTTGCATTGATGACACTGGCATAGTGTCATGTAATAGGAATTATAATTTGGATTTTCCTGAAAGGAAAATCTATTTGTTATTGCCAAGATTATTATTCTTTTTTTTTTTTTTTTTTTTTCTTTTTTTTTTTTGTTTTTCCAACACATCGGGGAAAGAGTTTTCTCGAAAACGGTCTTTAAGATTTTTTTCAAACTTTGCACGATCAATGACGGCCATGAGTTCTAATAAATAAAACCATCAGTATTTGGGGGAAAATGTTTCTTGGTGGGCAAAAACGCCCAAAAACGTCCAAAGCTTCGTTGGCCAATATCTCATGAAAGAAAAAAGCTATCGACTTAATTTTTTGACAGACTTGTCAGAATTACTCTTGTCTAAAACAAATATAATCGGTATTTTTTTCCATTTTTTATGTTTTCTGCCAAAATTTTTCACAAAACGGAAAGTTATCTCAAAAATCGGCCATTTTGGATTGAAATATCGAGATTTAAATATAAAGAGCCCTCTAAAAGGGGTTCCAAATTGAAGGAAGTAATACCGCTTTATAAAAAAAATTGAAAGAATTTCGTTTCGATTTTTCGTTAATCCAAAATGGCGGCCAAAAAATCGAAATTTTTTTTTCATTTTTTATGTGTTTTGTTCAATTTTGAGACAAAAAAAAAAAAAAAAATTTTTGCACTGAAAATTTTCGGTCCGGTTCGGACTTCCGAAATTTTCGACCAAAATTCGGAAATTTTTGTTTTTGTTTTTTATGTGTTTTGTTCAATTTTGAGACGAAAAAAAACAATTTTTTTTTTTTACACACCACCACCAAGAAACGAAAATTGGTCTTCAGACTGGTACTTTGACCTAATTATACTGTACTACCGGAGTGGGTAAAAAGCGGCGGTGATTGCGAATGTGTAGCGCATATATAGGTAAAAAGATTCCCCACAGTTTGGAAGCATAATTTTGTTGCGTTTGCCTTCGGGTGGTCGCCAAAAGTACACTCTCGGCCTCTCAACGGTCCGTACACCCTCTTTTTGGCATGAGAATACTCGGCGTTCTTGACTCGTATAAGGATTTCGTGATTCATATGGTATCATTCACAGTCTGTTTAAACCTTTCCCCACCCCATGGGAATAAGGTTTTATTTCACTTGGCTTCTGATGGCTGGAGAACTACCACTCCGGTTCGGACTTTTCGACCAAAATCCGGAAATTTTTGTTTTTGTTTTTTATGTGTTTTGTTCACTTTTGAGACGAAAAAATTTTTTTTTTTTTTTACCCTACACCAAAAAACGAAAAATCGGTCTTCAGACTGGTACTTTGACCTAATTATACTGTACTACCGGAGTGGGTTAAAAGCGGTTGTGATTGAGAATGTGTAGCCCGTATACAGGTAAAAAGATTCCCCGTAGTTTGGAAGTACAATTTTGTTGAGTTTGGCTTCGGGCGGTCGCCAAAATACACTCTCGGCCTCTCAACAGTCCGTACACCCTCTTTTCGGCATGAGAATACTGGGCGTTCTTGAATCGTATAAGGCTTCCGTGATTGAAATGGCAACATTCACGGTATTTTTAAACCTTTCCTCACCAAATGGGAATAGGGTTTTATTTCACTTGGCTTCTGATGGCTGGAGAACTACCACTCCGGTTCGGACTTTTAGACCAAAATCCGGAAATTTTTGTTTCTGTTTTTTTATGTGTTTTGTTCAATTTTGAGACGAAAACAATTTTTTTTTACCTGGAAATTTTTGTGTCCGGTTTGGACTGGAAATTTTTGTGTCCGGTTTGGACTGAAAAGTTTTGATCAAAAAACAAACTTAGATCACCACTTTGACCTGACAAAACTGTACTACGAGGCGGGTTAAAGTGGCCGTTATTCAGAATTTGGATGTTGAGGCTCTTCCTCCACCAGTAAAACTATCCGACGCGACTGCCCAACCCCCACCCAAGGCAAACACGCATTAGATTAGACTCTGCAGACTCTGGCGTCCAAGCCAGGAAACACGTCTGAAAAACCTTGATCATTTTGCACCCGGCGACCTCAATTTCAGTTAACGTTGTTCATAATGTGACATGGTATTTTGTATCCTAAACTGAAATCGAAAGTAGAACACTGAGAGTCTGTTATTTTTTATGGGAATATGACTCCAGCTACTCATCCCCTCCCCCGTCCTCATTGAATTTGATGACGGTGGCAATTCCGACGGTATTGCCAGATTGTTACTAACTGTGTAGACATTACATAGCGACACATCCCTAATTAGCCTGGCTGCCATTACCGAATCGGACTGTATCAAATTTTTGCGGCAATCCACGAAGCGATTTGGAACAATTCTCACACGTGTACGGCTCATCGTTACAAACAATATTTATGCGAACCATCAAAAACTTTGCGCGAACCGTCGGGGATTTCGAAGCAACCCATTTTTCGTTCGCGTATTTTTCAATTCAGGCGACCTCCAGGCGAACCAAAAGATCGTTCGCTTAAAAAGCAGGCCTATTGTGTTAACCATTGACTAAACGCAGAGCCATGACAATCCTCAAATGAGGCATTATGAGGCTCCAGAATAGTTATCAGAGACTCTTATTAAAAAAAATCGGGAAGGGGGGACCCCCTCCAATACCCTCTCTCACCTCGGCGGGGCTGTGCATTTTGGGTATGCCCAATATATTACGGACTTTGGGTCCAAGTTCGAATTAGCGTTAGGTACAGAATTGTCCCCCCCCCTCCTCTCCCCACACCCATGTCGAATTTTTAAATAATGCTGACTTCGGGCCGGGGAAGTTGCCTTCTGGTACCCGCGTTTCAATTTCAGGCTTTCACCATAAGAGCTCACGGCATAGATAAATAACTGAGAATTATTCATCTACCCTGCGACGTACATGTAGATAAGAAGCAACAGGAAGGGTTGGGGAAACATGACCAATGTCTGGTGGAATTCCCCTAAAGTGACAACAGAATACATGATAGGTTAATCTTGATTTTAGGCCTACACATGTTGTGGTCATACAAATCCATGTTTGTCATTGTCAGAATGGCAGGATGGCCATAATGTTCCGCCTAAAATGGGTCCAGGTGGGCCATTTTTGTTCCACCTTAATTCATTAAAAGCGGGCGACTTTCTTGAGTTGACACGACGTTAGTTGAGCTTTGCCAATCCAGTGAATAGTGATGTCCCACAAATATCAAATAGTTTACCTTGGGTACCGGCAAGAAATTTGGTGACCCCCCCCCCCCCCCCCCCCCCCCCCCCCTCCTAAAGAACAATACATAGTGGTAAATATATTGGAAGAATTTTTACTCAATAAAGAAATATTTTGATATGCTGTTATTTCGAAAACAAAACGTTTAAAAAAAAACGGAATTGTGAAAGCAAGAAAGGAAACTTGGAATCCGATGCTGAAAACAAAGCTCTGCACATCAAGGGAGAGTACTCATCACCATTCTCTTGCCAAAGCCATCTGTTTCAAAAACGCATTGTCATTCACTTCACGTGGTTAGAAGCCTCTGCACTGCTCAACACGGCATAATGACAATTTGTGTCTGTCACATTGAGACATGCTGGCACTCGGATCTCAATACATGCATTTATGACAGAGAACAGTTATATTCAGAAAATATGCGCTTTTAGATTATACAGGGTAGGCGTTTGATTTACTGCCAAATGTCGTCCACTCGTTGACATTTAATGAGGTCGACATAGTAATAACGCGCAGTGTGAAATGTCTATGGTTGTTTCAATATATGGAGCCTTGGCGGTCAGAATTTCATTACATGCGACCTCTGGGAGTTGGCATACTGCATAGCGATCCTGCCGACATTGCTGCTGTTTTGATTCAGTAGTGTAGCCACGGAATTAATGTTAAATGTTTCCCCCCTCACCCCCCCCCCCCCCCCCCCCCAAAAAAAAAAAAAAAATTGACCCAGTGCAATTTCATACAACATAGAGCCCCCACAAATGCTCTCCAATATAGGGCTGCACATGCTACAACTGCACAGATTGAATCTTAAGAGTACTGAACTTTGCAAAATATTCTCGGGAAGACTTTGTCCTTACTAGGAGTCTGTGACCCTCTGGATATTACCCCCTCCGCAAATTTCTCTGTACTAACCCAGAAACCCGACAACGACCTTCCAAATAACATGTTAGTTATCACACTTTTCTCCTGAACAATAGCTGCTGGTCAAACGAGAAGACCCCAGTGATTTACATCAAACAGCAGGGTTTCTGTAAAAGAAATCTTGACATTATATCGTCTACCGTCAATGTGGTGATAGGCTCATCAAAAATCCCTTTTTCTGCGTTCTTCTCAATTTTCAGACGAAAAAGAGGAGGAAAATCCTGTGTATTGTGCGGGCACAATCACTTCATCTAGTTTTGAGCTTGAAATTTTATGGGCTAACAGTGTTTAGGGAACAAGTGAGATTAGTCTTAACTGGATAAGGCCTCACAGTTAGTGAAGCTATAATTATATTGCTCATTGGCAATTAATCTGCTAGGTATTGTGTTAGTATACTACTCAAAGTATGCTAAGCACCAAATATTTGATACATCATTGTGAAATTTACTTGTGACATATTTGCAATATTTTGGGTGGATATGACTGAGGAATGTATTGAGATGGTCCCCAGTGTTTACGTTAGCTTTCTTGACAGGCAGACTTTTCGTGACAGTCATGGAAAGCATGTACCCCTTGATTTTCATGATGTTTTCATGTACTGTCTACATGTACATGACATATGTAGGGTATTCAATCTTCATTTCAACACAAACCCTTGTGATTTAATGATTGAATATTGTAAATGCAAATGTAAGAAGACATTTGTCTGAAGCAGAAATGTGGCGGGCTGTAGGGATGGTGGAGAAAGGGGCTACCCAGCGTCAGATTGGTGAAGCCCTTGATGTGCACCATACGGTGATCACCAGAGACTGGGCAAGATTTCAGCAGTATAGCACACCAGTAAGACAGCATGGTGGTGGCAGAGACAGGGCAACATCTGCAGCTGAAGACCAGTTTTTGATCATTCAGGCCATAGGAACCTCTTCGCCACAGCAACCCAGCTTCGCAGTGACCTTCAGAATGCATCCGAGGTAAATGTTTTGATGCAGACTATCCGGGCAAGGTTGCACGAAGGTGGTCTCCGATCAAGAAGACAATGTATTCACATTCCGCTGTCCCAGAACCACCTTCAGGCACGATATGAATGTGCCATGGACCACGTTGGATGGACCAGAGAAGATTGGCGACCTGTCCTTTTTACAGATGAGTCAGGGTACTGCCTAGACCACACAGATAGATGTTCTAGGGTATGGAGAAGTCCAGGAGAGCAATTCCATACAGCCGGTATTGCGGAGGATGACCGCTATGGTGGAGGGTCAATCATGGTCTGGTGCAGAATCAGCAGGAAACAGAGCTCTGTGTCCTTGAACGTGGTCCATTGACTACACAGCGGTATATTGATGAGATCCTGGATGTCCGCGTCAGATTGTATGCAGGTGCAGTGGATGATAGATTCATTCTGATGGATGATAATGCCAGTCCTCATGTTATCCATGATGTCGGGAAGTACCGACAGAGGGAGGGAGGGGATTGAGCGTATGGACTGACCTCAATCCAATCGAACATGTCTGGAATGAGTTGCAGCTTGAAATTTCAGACTGTCCAGTCCAGCCAAGAAATATCCAGGAGCTTAGTGCCATGCTGGTCCAAGAATGGAACAACATCCCACAAAGGACCACCAGGAACCTGACTGGGAGCATGAGAAGGCATTGTCAAGCTGTAATTACCAATAAAGAGTCTCAAACTCGATATTGAACCCATACCAGTTCGCTCCGGCAACTTTTTGGCAAATTGAAAAATTTCCTCTTTTACCAATAATATCCATTTTCCATGGTTATCGCTTTCAAAAGCTAAACAATAAGGTCAAACACAAACAAAATCTTAATTTCTGTACTTAAATCATTAAAGGTATAATGAATTAAAAAATATATACACTTTTCATTACAATATTTCAACTAAAACGTAAAACAAGTAGTTGTATATACTTGGTGCTTAGCAAACTTTGAGTAGTATACAAGCCAGAAAATAAACAGACTGTCATCTGCAAAATGAGGTCCAGCAGGGTAGCATCACTAAATTTACCCTCTGTGAACCTCAGTCTGAATCAGGGTTTCAAAACTAAACAGAAAGAGGTACCCAGAGGATAAATTGGCCCACTGTATGGGATAGCGCCATCAAATTCACCCTCTGGGGACCTCATTCTGCAAATGTCAGACTGTTTATTTTCAGGCCTGGTAGTATACTTGGAGTACTGTTAAGTGTTTGGAACACTGAGTTTTATGAGGGAACTGTTGCGCCTTGCTAGAATGAGCTACCCTGTGCTGTTTTATATTTTATTTACTATGGTGAATGAAGAGTTAATATTTTCTATCTGTTTTACAAACCATGCTAACAAAGTTCACTTTCTATGCCTAAATGAAGAATGAGATAAACTGTAAATTTTTAAATTAATTAATCGGTTAATCACTAATTACTGTCCTTAGCTGACAGTAGTTTTTCTGGTTGGAAACGAATGTGTCTATTCACAGGGACTGACTGATGTGAATTGTTATACTTAACTGGTAAGAGCTGTGTTGGTTGGAAACCACTGTGTCCACTCACAGGGACCAGTCAGTGCATATTGGTTAATTGATTAGTGTTTGTTAATTAAGTTAAGATAAATTTATAAACATCCACTAGTTAGGGCCTGTATGATATTGTGTCAATTCACACGTCATACCTGGTTGGAAGCCATAGTGTCTATTCACATGGACTGACCACTGCATTTTAATCAATAATATTTATTAACTAATAATAAATTAAATTATCTAACTAAAGTATACTAGTTAGGGACTGTATGGCATTATGGTATTGTGTCAATTCACATGTCATATCTGTTGGTAGACAGTGTTAATTCATCTGGCTCCAAATTGCATTCTGTGAAGCCTCCTTCAAATCAAGTGAATGGATATTTGTGAGTTAAGGGAGATAACCAAATAAATATTTTGAAAGTTTAAAATGTCTTTATAAATATGCATATCAAGGGAGTTCACTCTGCCACTTGAGTAACGAGAGTGCACGTGAAAACTGAGGCATTGAATGATAAATTATTTAGCTAAATCTTTTAATTGGCTAATTAATCCACCTGTGATACAATAAAACATGATATAAATAAATGAATCTTAACACAAATTGTTGATGGAAATAGAAATAGCACCCTTGTCTCAATTTGGTATCACAGAACTAAATATTTTCTCATAGGCCACCATTATAACATTCAGGTGAAAAAAAATATGATCACATCACTTTAATTTTGGCATTGAAATACCTTTGTCAAGTATAGCCCTTCAGAAAAACTTTATCTGCCCTGAAAACAGGGGATCATGCAACAAATAAGAGAGAAAATGGCACGAAGGAAAGTACTGGTCACATGCACATATTTTTCAGGGAATTCCAACAAAAACACACAAAAAGTAAATTGTATTTTTTTAGATCCAAAACTCATCAAATCACCCTCTTTCTTATCAGGAACATTCAACAATAATGCAAGATGTCAATAGAATGTTTCAAACGTTTATTGAAACAATATATTTTCCCAAGGCTGTTTATTTTTAGAGATTGCATCATTTCCAAGTGCAAAATTTCAAGGTGGGGGACTCTAATTCAAATTTTTAGTTCAGCAATGCCATTTGAGTTATTCTCAAACAGAGTGGAAAAGGTGCTTTGACAGTTTTGTAATGATCTATGAGTATTTTGTTTTCTGTATGCCATTATCATCCACTGCCAATCGCAGTGAATAATTGTTGTTGAGTATCTGAATATGTTAAAACTCCTAAATTTACATTTGAAGAATACAGAGAATAATTTAAAATAAAATGATAAATCTTACTGAGGTGTCTACTCAAGGTACAAGTCACATACTCCCAAACACAGCACACGCAGCTGTGGTTTTCCTGTCAGCTATGTCTTGTGTGCAGTGCCAGGTCGTGTTTGCAGAACTTGAGACCTGAATGTTACTTCTTGTTCTGTTTGTGCCCATGCCTGGACCTGCTGACTGACCCACCCACCCAAGGCCATATCCCATGTCCCATCACCCTTTGCCACATACAGAACTGGACCTGGTTGAGAGAATACAGAATAGGTCTGGTTGAGAGAATACAGAACTGGAACTGGTCGAGAGAATACAGAATTAGAACTGGACACTGGTGCATTGGATAATGGTATTGTTGAATGATTACAGAAAGAGAATGATGTATACAGATAGATGTTTAGAGATCCTTCCCATCCCATCTATCCTCAGGGGTTAGAAGGGTTGGAGGGTCCCTCCCTGTCCCCAGGTAATTTGTGGGCCCTGGGTAATTCGATGCCATTCAGATATCCTGGTGTTGAGTACCTGGGGAGGGACATGGTGGAGTGGTTGGGTGATGTGAGCCTCACGCGATGGTGTTGATGCTTACAGCCCCAAACCAGTCTGTGTTTTATCGGAGATAATAGAGCTGCAGCATTGTCAATGCTGTTTGTAATACATGTAGTCCTGGCTACAGTGTCTAACTGGCCCTCTTGTGTTTGATATTCTGACCAGAGAATTACAGTTTCTGAAAGAATATTCCTCATATTGCTCTAAGTTTTTGGCTCCTACAGGGAGCTCAAATATGACCCCACAGACTTGATTTCTTTAAAATTGAATCCGAACCTCTTAAAGATACTGCCTATCAATCAAAAGATTCTGACTGGTAGATGTGAAAATTTTTTTAAAGAATATTCCAGAAATTGCACTTAAGTTAAAAGTTCCAATGCAGTGAAAAAAGTGACATATTTCTTACCACGCTCACTTTGACACTGCACATTGTCATCTTTAATTATATTGTGCATTACAATGGGAGGTAATGAGGCACAATCTGCTAGAAAATGGATACATTGTCATGAATATTTTGTCTGTTTGTCAGCTGTCTGACCGCCCTGTTTGTCCATGTCTATCCATTTATCGAAATTAATGTTAATAAATCTCGGAGAATCATTGGGGTAATTTACAGACCTAACACACCACCGAAAGCAGACACTGATATCTTCTTAAACAAACTAAATGACATAACTGACAAATTGAATCAGGAAAATGTATCTTCCTATATGATGGGAGATATTAATATTGATCTTCTTAAATATGACTCCAATGTCAAAACAGATAATTATATCAACCAAATGTTCAGCCAGGGATTTTTACCTGTCATTCCTAAACCCACCCACTTAACTACACATTCAGTCACACTCATCGACCACATATTTACTAACAATATTTTATCCACTGCAGTATCTGGGATAATAATAACTGACGTCTCTGACCACTTTGGTACTTTTCACACAGACAGTGTGCCCCCCAAAACAAAGAAAGAATCATATTCATGGACTCGAAAAGTAAATGCTGAAACTATTGCAAACTAGGGCTGTCGCGATTATTCGATTAGTCAACTAACCGTCGACTATTGAAGTAGTCGACGTTTTTAATTTTTAGTCGATCGTCGTTCATTTTCAAGGTGGTACACGTCTACTACACGTCGGGGCTAAATTGCATTGTTTTGTGAGGTGAATGATCAATGAAGGTGAATAACTTTAAATATCTAACCATAGTTAACATTCATATCCGGAAGACTGTACGACTGTCACTGACTGTGTAAGAAAGAACACTCACAGTTACTCAAGAAGAATAGATTCTTCTGAATTTCTCCAGTCTTGTACACACGAATGCACCCATTGGAAAACCCAAAGTGCGGAAGTGACAAAATTATGACGAAAGTCAGAACGTCAGATCACTTCTCAAAGTTCGGAACTTCAGACTAAGATCCAATTTTAACAACTAACGAGGGAATGCATAGATCTCAATGTTAAAAAATTTCGAGAAACTTATTGCAGAAAGGAAACATATGCAGGAACGTTCTTTGGTAAATTCATTTTAATTCATCGGCTTCAATCTAGTTCAAACTTGGACCCGCAGTCAGTCATATTATTTTTGGGGTTGGTACGTCCTACAGGACGTACCAACCCCAAAAATTATATTACGGACTGTGGGTCCAAGATTGGACTACATGTAGCTTCAGTCGGGATCGATTTGTTGTTCCCACAACCCCACTTCGTCTGAACACACTGGTGCCATTGTCATTTTCAGAGTTTTACGAACAGAAGAATGATTTGCTAAAAAATCATGGGAAGCGACTATTAATCGACTAACCGTCGATTACTGGTCACGATTAGTCGATTACAAAAAATGATAGTCGCGACAGCCCTATTGCAAACTTCAAATTACTTCCATTGCAATGAGATTTTTCCTCTTTTATAGGTTCAGATAACCCTAACACAGCTTATAACATTTTTTTGGATATATATCTAGGATTATTTGATGTGGCTTTCCCCCAAATATGCATTTGTACTCATAAAAAATTGATAAAGAGGCAACCCTGGTTGACAAGAGGGTTAGTAGTCTCGTAATAATAAAAGCAAATTTTATAATAAAAAGTTAAAAAACCCAACTGAACTTGGTATAAACCAGAGGCTCAAGTGAGCCTAAAATGCTCACCTGGCTTAAATTGTCAAAAGAGATGAGTGTATCAGTAAGTGATCAGCAGCAATAGCAATTTTTTGATTTGCTACGACACAACCAAAGGCATCTTCTTTGGCCATTCATTTCTGCTGGTCCCAGGAAAGCTTCCTAGCATGCTCTGTTGTGTGAAGTATTAAAAAACAACAACCGAACAAAATTTTGGTTTGATTTTCAACTACTGTGGTTCTCTCTAGATACCCCCCCCACCTCAAAAATTAAAAAAAATAAAACAAGCGACTCGATTTGAACAAACTTGAATTTGACACTCCTAGAGATGTTACATACCAAATATGAAAGGATTCTCACTGGTGGACCTGAAGAAGAATTTTCAAGAAATGTTCTCATATTTCACTAAGTTAAACTTTGGGCTGCAATAAAAAGCCCAAATATTAACCCAGGAACTCAATTTGAACAAATTTGAATCTTACACCTCTAGAGCTGACACATACTAAATATGAAAGGATTCTCACTAGTGGGTCTGAAAAAGAAGATATTTAAGACATTTTCTCATATTGCACTAAGTTAAAATTTCAGCTCCAATAAAGAGCCCAAATATTCATCCAGGGATCCCATTTGAACAAACTTGAATCTAACCCCCCTAAAGATGCTGCATACCAAATATCAAAAGAATCTGACTGGTATATGTGAAGAAGAAGATTTTTAAAGAATATATCTCCCATATTGCACCAAGTTAATAATTAGGCTCCCATAGGAAGTTCAAATATTAACTCAGGGACTCGATTTGAACAAATTGAAATCTTACACCTCTAGAGATGACACATACCAAATATGACAGGATTCTCACTAGTGGGTCAGAAAAAGAAGATTTTTTTAAAGAAATTTTCTCATATTGCACTAAGTTAAAATTTGGGCTCTAATAAAAAGCCCAAATATTCATCCAGGGATCCCATTTGAACAAACCTGAATCTAACCCCCCCCCCCCCTCCCCCCCCCCAAGAGATGCTGCATACCAAATATCAAAAGAATCTGACCGGTGTATCTGAAGAAGAAGATTTTTAAAGATTATTCCCCATATTGCACCATGTTATTATTCAGGCTCCCATAGGAAGCCCAAATATTAACCCAGGGACTCAATTTGAACAAACTTCAATCTGACCCCTGTAGAGATGTTGTATATCAAGTGTCAAAAGAATCTGACTGTTTGATCTGAAGAAGATTTTTAAAGCTCATTCCCCATAGTGCTCTAAGTTAATTATTTGGGCTCCTGTATTGAGCCCAAATATGAACCGAGGGGCTCGATTTGAATACACTTGTATTTGACTGTCCTATGGATGCTGTATACCAAATATCAAAAGACTCTGATCAGCAGTTCTGAAGAAATTTGTTTTTCAATTTTTGCAAATATGCTGACTCAGCATTTTTTCAAACACCCTACAGAACACCCTGACACAACCGATAGCCATTTTTTTTAATCCTTTCTACTGGTCAAAAGGATGCTTCATACCAAATAACAGTTCTCTGTTTCATGTAGTTTGGGAAATGAATTTTTTTCTATTATTAACCCCTGGGTACCCACTGGGCTATGGAAAAAAAAATTGGGGGCATCAACCAAGTACTGTGGACCCACTTATACTACAAGCCAAATTTGGTTCAAATCGGCTCATCGGTTCTTGAAATAGAAATTTGTATTTACCCACAGAGAGCCCAAATATTGATCTACCAACTTCCCTTGAGGAAACTTTAATCTTCAACAGCAAAGAGTGTTCCATACCATATATCAAGGCACTCTCTCTGGTGGTTCATGAGAAGTAGATTTTTTAAAGATTTTTAGGCTTTGGCATCATTGACCAGAGCTCGAGTAAGGCAGCCACTTCATTTGAACAAAATAGAAAGGGTATACTTCAGGGATGGTTTGTGCAATATATGTTTGAATTTTGCAAACTTGGCTTCTTCTTCACAGCCATTCAGCCAAAGTTAATGGATGACGGACGACGGCCGACATATGATGGACGACGGATGCCAAGTGATGGCAATAGCTCACCCTGACTTGCAGTCAGGTGAGCTGAGCTAAACACTACAAAAACTACTGTAAAATATTCAGTAAAGTGAAAAAGAAATGCAAAGCAAATTATTTTAAAAGTATTCTAAACGAGCACAAATTTAACATGCGTAAAACATGGCAAATACTAAATGACGCCATTAAAAATCCAACGGAACAACCAACATACCTCAATTTTTTACTTATGATGATAAAGAAATAATGACCTGACAGAAATCGCTAGAGAATTCAATACTTGCTTTGCAAATACAAGAAAACGAACAAGTAATAAAATACCTGGTACTAACAAGTCGTTTCACGACTTCATGGAGGCAAATTCTAATAATAATTTTTACATAAACCCTACATGTGATTTTGAAATTAAGAATAATGTTACAGCCCTAAAGTCAAATGGAAGCAAAGATTGTGATGATATTAGTTCAAATCTACTTAAACAAACTATTGACCCCATCATTAACGCATTAATGCACATCTTCAATTGTTAATTTTCTTGTGGCACTGTTCCAGACAAAATAAAAATCGCAAAAGTTATTCCTATATTTAAAGCAGGCGACCAACATAACTTTACAAATTACAGACCCATTAGCATTCTTTCAAAATTCACAAAAGTGTTAGAAAAACTTGTCAGTAAGAATTTTAAAATACTTAAATCGTTTTGGTATCCTACATCCAAATCAGTACGGTTTTAGGAAAAAACATAGTGCGGTGCATCTTGTCATGCAATTGTTGAAAACCATATCAGAAGAAAATAATAAAAGAAGTAAAAACAGTACACTTGCATTATTTTTAGATCTTTCAAAAGCATTTGATACAATAAACCATGACATTTTAATAAATAAACTATACAGATATGGTATCAGAGGTTTGGGTAATGACTGGTTTAAAAGCTATTTATCTGATATGTCACAGTATGTCGCATACGGCGACCATATATCTGACAGAGCAAATATATCACACGGATTTCAACAAGGCTTTATACTCGGCCCAACACTGTTCATGATATATGTCAATGACATCTATCATGCTACATGCCAAAATCTCCTATCTTTTGCTAATGACACTACTGGACTTTCTTTGGGTCCCAACCCAAATCAACTAGCCCAACTCATAAATAAAGAGCTTGAAAAGTGTTTTGAATGGTGTTGTGCGAATCAACTTGTATTAAATGAAACAAAAACTAAATATATTTTAATCAACCCATCTGCCAAAAATACAACAATTCACCAAAATATTTTAATAAATGGCCAAATCAAAAGTAGAGTAGGTTCAAAAATACAGAAAAATCTCTTAAATTCTTAGAAATACATATTGATGATAGTTTATCTTACAAACATCAGAAGATTGCTCAGGCATATTTCACACTAAATAGAGTGAAGACCACGCTTCCCAGTGAAGCTCTGAAAACACTTTATTATGCCCTGATATACACACACATTTAGTGTAGGAGATAAATGTATGGGGAAATGCTAGAACGACCAAAATGTTACTGCTTCTTCAGAAACGCTCCATTAGCATAATAAACAATAGGAAATATAATCCCCTCTTTCGGGAAAAGAAGATTCTTAAAATAAATGACCACTTCAAACTCCACGAGTGCCTGATCGTTTTTGAATGGTACCATGATAACCTGCCAGTATCCTTTAGACATTATTTCCACCCTGTAGTCAACACTAGAGGTAGAGCTAGTAGAAGGAGATACTCCTCCAAATTGATAGAACAAGGACAAGGTCTCTTGAGAATTTTCCAACACACATGTACCCCAAACTCTGGAACGATTTCGACCTTGATTTACGCAATATAAACAACAGAAACATTTTTTAAAAACAATTAACCTCAAAATTATTGTCTCAATACTCTGATAACATTGACTGTAATAATCCTTACTGTACTGACTGTGCTTTCTAACAATAGGTAGAATATTTTCTGAATAAACCAAGTGGGTATGCATTTTTATGCATTTTCAAGATTATACCAATTTAGCGCTTTCCAAGCACAGTGCTGACAGACGTGGGTAGTGAAATGACAATAGGGGAATTTTGTTCCTGGCCTACTCCTGCTGAGGACTCCAACTCTCAGCGTCAGTCTGTGGGGGTCTCTCTCTGAGGGCACCCCATGGAGTGGCATCGGGTTTGGAGTTATCAACGAGGGAGAAGTAGTTACTATTGACTCATTTCTACTGGTACTGTACACGACTGGACAAATTCTAAATTAATAACCCTGGAACCAGGTTTGAACAAACTCGAGTCTTACCCTCCAAGAGATGTTGTTTACCAAATATGAAAGGGTTCTGACTGGTGGATCTGAAGAAGATTTTTAAAGAAATCACCTTACATTGCACAAAGTTAAACTTTGGGCTCAAATAGGGAGCCAAAATATTAACCCAGGGTCCCCGATTTGAACAAACTTGAATCTGACCCACCTAGAGATGTTGAAGTCTGAACCGGACCCGAAATTTTCAAGAATAAATTTTTTTTTTTTCGTCTCAAAATTTAACAAAAAACGTATAAATTTTTTTTTTTTAAATTCCGAATTTTGGTCCAAAATTTCGGAGTCGGAAGTGGACCAAAAATTTTCAGACTAAAAATTTGTGGGGGGTTTCATCTCAAAATTGAACAAAATGCATAAAAAATCCAAAACAAATTTTTTTTCTAAAATTTTGGTAAAAAATTTCTAAGTCTGAACCAGACTCAAAATTTTCAACCCAGGGACTCAATTTGAACAAACTTGAATCTGACTCCTCCTAGAGATGATGCATACCAAATATTAAAGGATTCTGACTGGTGGATCTCAAATATAAACCCAGCGACTCGATTTGAACAAACTTGAATCTGACCCTCCTATAGATGTTGTATATCAAACAGAAAGGATTCTGAGTGGCCAATCTGAAGAAGAATTATTTATTTATTTATTGGTGTTTAAGGTCACATATTGCTGCACAATGGCTAACCATGACAGAGACAGTTTTATGGGTGGAGTTAGCATTGGTTGAAGACAGGTGCACCATCGACGTGCAGTATGCCTTAGTACACAAGGTCAACGTGCTCCAATGGGGGCGAAGTGTCTTGCCCAAGGACACAACGTGGTTGCCGCAGATGGGATTCTAACCGAGGACCTCTCGGCTTGAAGCCTGCACCTCTACCAACTGAGCCACCGCGCCCCCGATCCGAAGAAGATTTTTTAAAAAATTTCCTCAAATTGCACCAAGTTAAACTTTGGTCTCCAAGAGAGAGCCCAAATACTAACTCAGGGACCTGATTTGAACAAACTTGAATCTGATCCCCCCCCCCCCCCCCCCCCCCTCCTAGAGATGTTGTATAACAAATATGAAAGAATTCTCACTGGTGGCTCTGAAAATTTTTGAAGAAATTTTCTCATATTGCACTAAGTTAAAATTCTGGCTCCCATAGGGAACCCAAATATTAACCGAAAAACTCGATTTGAACAAACTTGAATCTGCCCCGCCCCCCTAGAGATGAGTTATACCAAATACGAGAGGATTCTGACTGGTGAAACTGAAGAAGAAGATTTTTAAAGAATATTCCACGCATTGCACAAAGTTAAAATTCGGGCTCCCAAAGAAAGCCCAAATATTAACCCAGCGACTCTATTTGAACAAACTTGAAACTGACCTCCTTATAGATGTTGTATACCAAACATGAAAGGTTTCTGAGTGGTCGATCTGAAGAAGAAGATTTTTAAAGAAATTTCCTCAAATTGCACCAAGTTAAACTTTGGGCTCCAATAGAGAGCCCAAATACTAACCAACCAACCCCCCCCCCCCTCCCCCCCCCCCCCCCCCTCCTAGAGATGTTGTATAACAGATATGAAAAGATTCTGACTGGTGGATCTGAAGAAGAAGAATTTTTTGAATTTTCGAAAAAGTGTATGGGTGCTATCAGAGTTATGCACCTTCTGGTGCCCCCTGTGGGCGCGGCAAGTGTATTTGTACAAACTGGAATTGACATGTGATAAGGAACATGCCCACAAAATTTGGTTCAATTTGGTCGAGTAGTTTGTGAGAAGTCGATAATGTAAAGTTCCCGACGGACGACGGAGCTAAAAATGATTTAATGACTTTATTAGGTAGTGTTTTGTCTGATGACTTCTCCAACAATGTTTCCCTTTGTCTGGCAGACCTCGGACAAGATATGTTGGGTGGGGTGCTGATATGCCTGCCACGATTTATTGCTCCACCTTGCAAAATGAAAGTGTCAATGACACTGTAGCTCAACTTGACAAACTTGAACTTGGTAAGTTATAAATGAAATGGCAAAATTGAAGACCATTGGTACCAATGTTATTTGATGAAATTTCAACATAACAGCATTGTGTGTGCACAATGTCAGAGTAATCTATACATTTTTAAAAGTAAACTGTAAGACTGGCTAAAGGAAGAATGTTGATACACAAATGCAGTAAGTTCAGAGGTTATTGTAAATGGCAACTTTTTTCACAGAAATGAAAAATGCTAATCAATAGCTCTTATCTAAAGGTCTTGCCTAATGAGCACACCAAGTTCAAAAACAATCCTATGATAAATGTGGCCTGTAGGCCATGTCAAAGAAGAATGTTGATGCACAAATGCAATAAATTCAAAGATTGTTGCTAACAGCAACAGTTTTTGATGGAAATGAAAAGAAAATCAATAGCTCCTATTTTTGTCACCCTGCATAAGCATACAAAGTTTCAAAACAACCTGATAATGAATGTGCCCTCTGAGGCATGCCAAAGGAAGATCATTAGATGTTAATGCACAAATGCACTAAGTAGAAGGTCATTGCTTGTGACAATGTTTTTTTTTTATGGAAATTCATAAATATACCCTGCAGAGAGTGGAAAAGGGATAAGTTGCTGCATAAATGCAGTAAGTTCAAAGGCTGGTGATAACGACAATAATTTTTTATGGAAATGAAAAAAAGCAATAGCTCACATCTAGGGGTCATCCCGAACACACATACCAAGTTTCAAAGTGATCCGATCATAAATGTGCTCTGAAGGGTGTGTTAAAGGGAAATATTGAGGTCGGACTAAACTAAGTTCACAGGTCAGCAGCAACAATTTTTGACAGAAATGGAAGAAAATCGACAGCTTCCATATAGATGTCACCCCACACAAGCACACCAAGTTTGCAAGCGATCCAATCATAAATGTGCCCTGCAGGGTGTGTCAAAGGGAAATATTGATGCTTAACTGCACTAAGTTTTTACTAAGTTCATCGAAGGTCATTGCCAGTGGCAACATTTTTTGATGGAAATTGAAGACAGGAGCTGGACTGTTGTCTGGTGCATACCCCCACATGGGTGAATATCCATGGATGGACTCACACACAGACGGACGCATGTAATCCAGTATACCCACGATTTTCTTCGAAAGTGGGGGTATAATTAATTGACAACACCGAAATTCATTCTAGTCTAGGGCAATGTTACAATTTAATAGTATACCAAGTTTCATTTAATTCCATAATTATTTACTTATGTTATGAATAATCTCGTACGGACAGATGGACGAATGCAATGCAGTATCCCTCCCTCTCCCCCCCCCCCACCCCATTTTCTTCACAAGTTTTCAACAATTTCCAACAATTTCTAAGTCAAAAGGTATGGTAAATTGTTTGGTTTTAGAAAGTTTTATTCAATGAGGTAGAAGCCTTTGTCATAGGCAAACTGCATGCCTTATTTCACTGAAATCCGATAACCTATACCTGAAATACAGGCTGAACAGACAAATAATGTCTATTCCCTACAATTTCTAAGTCAAAAAAGAGGGATAACTCTAAAAAGGAAAATGTGAGAAATATTGTTGAATCCCTTTTTTAAAGCCTATACCACAAGCAGTGTTCACAGCAAATTTCATTGCAATAGAACATTCGATACCCGAGATACAGGCTGAACAGTAAAAAATTGGCTCGGACGGACACAATTTCTAAGTGAACAAGTAATAAAAAAAACAATCTGACAAGACCGAAAATCATTCTAGTCTTGGGAAATGTTACAATTTAATTATATACCAAGTTCCATAAATAATTTACTTAAGTTATGAAAGTTATGATGAATGAATATTCTCGGACACACGGACAGACAGATGCACAGATGGACGCATGTAATCCAGTATAACCCCCATTTTCTTTGAAAGTGGGGGAATAAAAATCGATAGCGCCCATCTAGAGGTAACCCCAAACAAGCATACAAAGTTTCAAACCGATCTGATCATAAATGTGCCCTGTAGGGCATGCCAAAGGAATATATTGATGCCTGACTAAGTTCAAAGATCGTTGCCAGCAGCAATATTTTTTGATGGACAGAAATGGAAGAAAATCGATAGCTCCCATCTAGAGGTCACCTCAAACAAACATGCCAGGTTTCAAAGCAATCCAATCATAAATGTGCCCTGTAGGGTGTGCAAAAGGGAAATATTGAGGTCTGACTAAACTAAGTTCTAAGAACATTGGCGGCGGCAACTTTTTTTGTTGGAAGTGGAAGAAAATTGATAGCTCCCATCTAGAGGTCACCCCAAACAAGCATGCCAGGTTTTAAAGCAAACCGATCATAAATGTGCCCTGTAGGGTGTGCCAAAGGGAAATATTGAGGTCTGACTAAACTAAGTTCTAAGAACGTTGGCCATGGCAACATTTTTTGACGGAAATGGAAGAAAATCGATAGCTCCCATCTAGAGGTCACCCCAAACATGCATGCCAGGTTTCAAAGCAATCCGATCATAAATGTGCCCTGTAGGGTGTGCCAAAGGGAAATATTGAGGTCTGACTAAACTAAGTGCTAAGAACGTTGGCCAAGGCAACATTCTTTGATGGAAATTAAAAATAATCGATAGCTCCCATCTAGAGGTCACCCCAAATAAGCATACCAAGTTTCAAAGCGATCTGGTCATAAATGGAACCTGTGAGGTGTGCCAAAGGACATCGTGGATGGACGTAGGTACGCCGACGGATGAGAAGTGATGGCAATAGCTCAGCTTGACTTTGTCAAGTTGAGCTAAAAACTCTAAATACTCAGTAGATTAGGCCTATACTCAGTAGAAAAGGCTTACACTCAGTAGAAAGGGCCTACATATATGATGTAAAGTATCTGGTAGGTCCATAGCTGATCATCAAAAAAACATTGATGATTAGAAAAACATTTTTTTCCTTTTTTCCAGCAAAGTGGACAAACTGACAAGAAAAATTATGCTACATGTCCCAATAGCTATTAGGGATTGTATATATAAAACTGCAAAAAATCTTGGGGGGAAATTTTAGTATGTTTCAAAATTCCAAAAAGATAGGAGAGAAGCTGTTTTTTTTCTAATCATTCTTTACATATTCATTAAAAATTATCAGCCTTTTAACCCTTTACCTAACATGAAAAACAGACAACACTTGCAAACAAAATTCTTGAATAACTATTTTTTTTTCATTTTTGTCTCAAAAACATAGGTTATGACCTCATTGGAATGAGCTCATTCCACAGAGGAGTCATAACCTATGTTTTTGAGACAAAAAATGAAAAAAATAACGAAAATTAATTGGCGATTTTTGTGAACACTGCTGGCCTGTTTTGTCCATTATGTTAGGTAAAGGGTTAAAAACGTTTTTGTAACTTAAAATGCAATGACCATGATTGGCAAAATTCCTGCCAATAGCACCAAAATTTTGAGAAGCTGTTTCCCCAAGTTTGGTCACAGTTTACAGTCAATGGATGGGACAATTATTCGCATGTTAGATACGACAGCGACAGAGAGTGACAAGAGATGCTTTTTTCAGGATGCCTAGTATGTTAAGAATTTAGTAATTTAAAAGGCAGCAAATGCCTTATTCCCCATTGTTGGGACCATTTGATGACAGACATGTTTCGTTCAATAACTTCTGGAAAAATAGTTTGTGATTTCAAAATAATTTAGTTTATTTGGTACTGTTTCAAAAACACTTTGAACAGCAGGTGTTACGATTTACTTTCTCAGTGGGGGGGGGGGGGGGGGGGGGGGGGGGGGGGGGGGGGGGGGGAAGGGGGTGGGGGAGGGGTTACACCAAAACACAATACTCAAAAAATGCTCAATCATGCCAGAGAAATCATCAGCAGATATATTCATTCTGGCAATTTCTCCCTAGCTCATAGAAACCCTACTTATCTATATTTAGGAGTAGTTTTCTTGTGGTCATTCAATAACGTCTCCAAATGGTATAGGCAGACTGAAGAGTTAAACCAAGAACGTACCCTATTCATTTCTATTTTTACATTGAATTTGAATTAACAGCCTGAAATGGTAAATTCTTCACAAAACATACAAATTATAATTTATTTATTTATTTATTGGATGTTTTAGGTCACATACTTTTGCATAATGCCTAATCATGACCACAACATGGAGATAAAGTCAAGGTCAGTCAATCGTTTATACCCCATGTTGCTGCCTATTTTAGAGGACTTGTACCCCAAGCATTTGTGACTGGGTCCTATTTTACCAGTGAAAAAGAGCCTGTTTATCACAGTAAATAAGCACTGCTTCACTTCCCGGGTTCCAGGTATGTTAAGTCTCAGTATTTTCGAGGGGGACTCACTATTTTCCAGAGTAAATTTTTGTTAAATGAGGCCAAAATTGGGATCTTTAGCAGAATCTCACTATTAATTCAATAATTTTTATCCTTTAACCCTCTGCACTCTGATGACGAAACGCCTGATTTGTCATCCATGGTTATCCCCCCTGTGTTGTCAGAAATTCAGCAATTTAGATTTTGGTTGACAGAGCTCCAATTGAGCTCTGTCAACCAAATTCTAAATTGCTGAGTTTCTGACAACACAGGGGGCAGATATTATCCATGGATGACAGGGGGGTGTGGTGGGGCTTAGAGTGTAGGAGGTGACGAGTATTCTCGACATCAGAGTGCAGGGGGTTAAGCCATATACAAATTTAATTCTCTAAAAAATGCCAGCATGCCATGATACCTAACATTATATGGATAGTGTATAGTGCATTTCATTTTTGTGTAGTGAATGACTTGTTGCTTCATTATCTGTAGGCATTTATTGGCATCAATATGCAACTGTTAGTACCACAAAATATGAAATTACTTCCACGCTTTGCAAATGAAAGCAGACGGATGAATTATCCAGTCATACTAAACACCAAGGGATATCAAGGTGAAGGAAAATAAGGGTGAAAATGGGGTGAAAAGTGTATTAGTCCATGGGTCAAGTGCTGAAAAAGGTGATATTGGTACCAAAACGCGGGATTCTGGCTCAAAATTCGTGTTCGTAATAGTTTGTAAAATAGGTACATCAGACTAATCTACATAAAAACTACCTAGAAAACCCATTCATCATTTCGATGGGTTTGATTGCTTTTAGTGAACAGAATTAGCCTCACCATCCAGCTTAGTAATAGAGAAATGTTACAGTTGAATAAAATGGGTACCCCCACCACAATCCCACCCCAGCCACACACACAATTAAACAGCTATTTCTCTTTTACACTGCTCGATGTTAAAGCTACAAGTAATTTAATAGGTTATAATCATCCATACCAATTGTGCCCATCGAAATGATCAATAGTTTATATAGGTATTTTATTTGGGGTGGGGTGGGGTGGGGAAGAGGATTTGAAACTGTTAGAAAACAAATTTTTACCCCCGAGGGTACCTTGAAAGCAGAGATTTATTAGTTCTGCAATATGGCTTTAATAAGCTATCGATCATTAAAGTACTGGTGGATTCATAAATCATGCCCACAAAGTTACACAGTGTCAAGTTTAGCCAATGTTTCAAGTGGCGCAACTCTTTAAAAAGGTAAAAACAGACACTCGTGTGACGTTGACCTTGGCCTTGACATTGATCTCACAGATTCATATAGTTAAGTTTATATAACCACAGAGTACCTAACACAATAAAATACTCTGCAGTATTTTTTTTATTGAAGCCAAATTGTTTTATGTATTAGTGAGTATAACATCACACGAAGCAAACTACAGTAAATCACTCAAGAAATAATATTCTTTTAAGCTGGGAGAGATTTCTTCTAGACTGATGCCATAAGAAACCATTTTGTCAAGGACTACTAAGCCAATATCAATTATTCATAACAAATAATTAGAGTTTAACAGACATTTAAGAATTGAATACACTTTTTATAATCTTTATTGGAGTATGAATGTGCGGGAATGGGTATAAATTATTACTCTTACAATTACATTCCGTAACTATTTAAACTACTTTTTACCAAACAACAAAGCAGAAAGACGAAATAAAACATGTACAAATGAACAAGGCGAAAAACCACCCTCACACAAACGACAAAGCGCACAACTCTGATTTTTAATTTTCACAACTTCAGAAATGGAAACGAGTATTTTAGTAACGGGCTTTATGCCACAGTTGGGAAATTTCACCAAAGAAACATCAGCGGACTTGATCACCGCGAGAGGCGCTAAAAGTTAAAAACCCGCCCGAATTACATTTTGTCAACTGAGCTCTACCGTAAATGCGGGTCAAAGTTCGACCAAATGTATTCATTGGAAAATGAATTACATTTGGTCATGACGTTTTCATCCAGCTGACCAATGGGAATTGAGTATTTGGACCCATAACGTATAACTACATTAACAATGTAATTGTAACCAAATGACTAGAATTTATTGACTCAAATACAGCATTGCACGATAGTTTTAAGGTTTTAAAACATACAATTAAATTTTAATTTGTTTGACCTTTGGGTCAAGGTCATTGGACGTTATAATGCTTTCGTATGGACTATATTTAGCACAGAAACTCATCAGGCAGGTTAGTAATCCATAGAGACGTCCAGGCATGTAAAACAATTGAAATAAGTTGGGAAAATTTTAAAACCACCCCAGAATTCAATCCGTTTTAATAGTAAGGTGGGTGGGGCTGTCCAAGGGGTGATTTCCATAGAAAGCTGCAATATTCAGAGGGCTATCATATAAAAAAATAAATAAGAGTTAATTATCTAATAAAAAATCAGGACAGCAATTAATCCCGCATTTTGGTACCAAAATCTGGTTTGGCCTATGGACTATATGTCATAGTGTGTTATCAGTATATAAAGAGATTTAACCAGTATGTGTATCATTTTAATGCCATGTTTGAGAATTATGGGCACTAAAGTAATAGGGTTCATTGAAACATTTTCCCCTCGGTATTTAGTGGGTAGTTTGGTAATCAGTATTTACAGCGACTGCACCTCAGTAAGCGACAGAGTGAATTGTTAATCGCATTGCGACATGTTAATTAGTTCTCTTTGTGACTGTCAACAATTGTCTTCTTTGTTATATTAAAATTGTTATGGACCAATATAAAGTTGAACAACTCTAGTCAGTTCGAGAGGATCACAACCTTCCATGTCTCTTACTACTTATGCTTTACACTTCAATTCCCTCCACTTCAGCCTACAACAAAACAACAGTATGATTAGGCTCTGAGTATGACGAAAAGTTCAATCCGATCATATACCCAAGGCAATACTTACACTACTGGCCATAGGCCCAACACGTGCCCTCCCCCATCCCTACTGATTCCCACTTGGGACTTCATTTCTCCAATTCACAAGGTAAACTTGACATCCTCATTACCCGAGCCGTCTTTTTCCCTCCCCAATTTTCCAACACAACTACCCCTCCCCCCCCCCCCAAATTTGAGACAACAGGCAATGCACATGCCCTACCCATGAACATTTACACATCTTATGTAGCTGGAAAATGGCTGTGGCAGATTATTATTATTTTCAAAAAGATAAGTTTAATCGAATTATGTCATACTTGCCAGAACTCATGCATCTGCCAATTGAGGGACTTACTCCTAGGACCATTTGTATCCGCCAAAATGCAAATACCAAACCTGCATCCACCAAAGAGTCCCACAATACGCACCTGTCAAAACAGACATCAGCCATGAGGGTATATAAAGCAGAGCCAATGTAGTCATTCTACGCCTCTGATGAAGTCCACCATTGGATGAAACCCAAACAAGTACATATACAGGATTATGGGAGGTTGAGATCCTCTTGAACTCACTCGAGTTGTCGAACTTTATATTACATATTATTAGATCTCGACTTCACTGTCATGGCAACACCTCTGATGGCCGAATGCTCAATAAGCAACATTAGCTTGGGCTCTAGCTCCACTGCGCAAACAATGATTGAATCTAACACTCTTGAACAAAGACCAAATGCCCAAGAGGAAACCCTCCAGATTCTGCTGCCAACACATTCATTCCGGTAGACACAATACACAACCCATTTCACGAGAGGATTGAAAACTTGTGCATAAAAGAATCAAAGTTGGAACTGCAAGTGTTATTCTTACAGTTACATCCAAATGGCACCAAGGACCACTGGAACCAAACTGCATGTCACAGGAACTGTATTTACCTGTTACAATGCAATACACCCAGCAAACAATATGTCTGTGAAACGAAACAACACTTCAGCAAAAGCATTTGCGAACAAATTGCAGATATCATACATAAACGTGATACTCCAATAGCCATCCACTTCAAACAAGAAAATCATAGACTATCAGACCTATGTTATCGTATAATACGGGTCCTGTACTCAGACCCTGAGAAACCAGGGCCGAATGTGAGAAATACATTGGATATTCACCCTTAACTGGTTTAGTGCTAGAAGCCACTATCAAGGCTTTCAGAAAAATGAGGGTACGGGAGCAAAAGCCAACATTTTCTTTGCTCATGTTTCATATTCAGTCAAACACCCATAATATTTTGATTATACAAGTTTGTTTTATTACAAATTATTGGAGAGTGCCTATGGACACTCTCCAATAATTTGTAATAAGACAAATTCTGATGAACAAATTCAGACCACCAAAAATAATATAGCGCTCAACCAGTTAAAATTCTGCAACCACTCGGTCTGAACAAAAAGGACTTTTTGTGTTGTTTATTAATGTTATGGACCAATATCGTGAAATCAGAAATAGTATTTTCGGAAGTGGTGATTTTTCACTCCACAACAATGCAAATAAAACTTGCCGTGAGACAACAGATATGGTGAGCAATCACGACTGACCAACGGGACCGACCCATTGAAAAGTTACTGATTTACGTTCCTGACAATTCTAAAAATCAAACTTCGACTGATTTCTGTTTGACTATATATACAATGTTGGCAATTGCAAAAACCCTGGTCAGGTAAAGAGGGTGGAAGCTTCGAAAACAAATGGAAAACAAAAAAAATAATGCTAAATTAAAGCCATTGACAAATCAAGATTCTCATTGTTCACCATCGTCTTTGTGCTCCCCCCCCCATACACCCCATCCCCCTTTTTTAAAAAAAACCTGGTCAGGTAAAGAGTGTGAAAACCTTGATGACAAAAGGAATAAATAAAAAACCAAGAATAAGTTAAAGCCTAATGACTAAAAAAAATATACCTTTTATATACATATTCTAAATACAAGTAGTAGCTTTGGGTGTAGTGGCCACAACCATGTGATATTTTTCACAGCAGTTGCCTAAGGACACAACGCGGTTGCCATAGGTGGGATTCAAACTGAGGACATCTCGGCTTGCATCCTACAGTTTAAACTAGAAGTCCTGTCATGAAATGCGCACAAATAGCAAGTCGATCTGCGCATTAATCTACACGTTAGGACCATAGTAAAGCTATCAAATTCTGTACATATGGCCTGTGCACAAGCAGTGTTTCAGCCAATGGACCCCCGGGGTAACCTTGACTGTGTTTGCTATGAGTAAACAAGAGAACCCGCCATGCTTTGGATACCATTTGATATGTCAATTGCGCACAATTCCTACGCGCAATTAAGCCTAGATAAGCGCACAGTTCGTGACAGGACTTCCAGTTTTAACTGTACATCTCCACCTATTGAGCCACCATGCTCCCATGTCAGTCATTATTTATTTATTTATTGGTGTTTAAGGTCACATATTTTTGCACAATGGCTGATCGTGACCACAACATGAGTATCAACTCAAGACCAGGGGGTGAGCATCAATAAGCCGTACTGCCCATTTCAGAGAGGGTTTGCACCTCCCAAGTTTATTTTTACCAGTAAAACAGCCTGTTTACTGTAGTGAACAGGCATTACTTCACTTCACGGAGTTCCCGCGGGGAGGTCATTATGATAAATTTATCTAACAATCTGAACAGTCCAATGAACACACCTCAAGGTCATTTGATAGATGGCATTACTTACATGTAATACTACAAGTACTATTTCTTTGATATAGTACAGTGAAGCTCACTTAAATGTATATCTCTTAATTGTATATCCCTGTTAATTGAATATAATTTCCCAACACAAAACCATTTACCATACCCCCGGTACAAATTTGACCTGTTAATTGAATATTGATTATAGAGTAGACTCCTGTTAATTGAATAAAAAATCTTGTAACCTGTTGCAAAATTACCCTGATTTTCTCCAGTTTTCCTTTCTTTATAGACCTATTTGGCCTCAGGACATCCAATACAGGCATTTAATCTATTATATTTTGTTTGACAGAGCTCATGGAGCTCTGTCAAACAAGATATAATAGAATAAATGTTAAGTTTATCTCTAGAATACAGGAAAGTGACACAATCCCTGTTAATTGAATATTGCTGTTAATTGAATAATTTTCATTGGCAAAATGGCTATTCAATTAACAGGGTTCCACTGTACCAGGCATTTTGTATCAAATGCAAGGTTGAATCTCTGACTGAATCAATCCAAAGATCCCACTCAGAATCCGATACAAATCACATGACATCTTTGGCCCTTATAATAAATTTATTTATTTATTTATTAAAGTTTAATGACACTTTAACAGCCAAGGTCATATTGGGTCGGTGACAGTTTTACGGGTGGAGGAAGCCGGACTACCCGGAGAGAACCACCGAACAACGATAAGCAGCTTCCAGCTCCCCAGCATCGAAACTCCGCACAACAGCACAGGTAGGGTTAGATTGGTTGAAGACATACGCATCATCAACATGAAGTACACTTTAGTACACAGCGTCATCGTGCCCCCTTATAATAAATTACTACAGAAAGTTCAACCCAGGTGTTACTTGAACAAAAACACATGGTCATAATCAGGAGTTCAAATATCAATTATGGTGTTATGAAAATCTGCACCACTATTCAATTACACTGCCACACATACACTGGGTGTATGTAATATTATACCCAAAAACATTTCGAACCTGAATAATTTCGTACCCAAAACCATTTCAAACCCAATAAAAAAAGCAATTTTGGACCCCAGAAATTAGAGCAGTTAAATAGAATGTCTGAGCAATAATCCTTGCAGTCTATCTGTCAATGGTATTTTTTTTTTAAAAAATTAATTTTTTAATGATGGGCCTGTTTAGATTTAGCCTGAAACCATACAGGAATGGTTTCTGTTACCGGTTCACACCACGAGGAGGTACTAAACAAGACTTTGTGAACCACCTACAGTATAAGCAAAAATACATATTAGTTTCTTGTTCAAGCCTGAAAATAAGCAATCCGACATTTGCAGACGGAGGTCCTCAGAGGGTGAATTTGATGATGTTATCCAATACAGTGGGCTAGAATCCCCCACTATATCCTCTGGGTTCCCATTTCTGTTTAGACCGGAGACTTTTGATTCAGACTGAGGTTCACAGAGGGTAAATTTAGTGATGCTACCCTGCAGTGTAGCATCACCAAATTCACCCTTTGGGGACCTCATTCTGCTGATGACAGTCTGCTTATTTCCATGCTTGTTCTCGTCTCCTGCAAAAAAAAATAGAATTTAGAGGTTATCTTCTGTTTATCTGAAAGAGAGAAAATGTAATACAGTAGAATCCTCTTAATTGAATATCCATTTTGCCAGTGAAAATTATTCAATTAATAGGAGTATACAATTAACAGGGATTTGGTCAGTTTCCTGTGTTCTGGAGGTAAACTGAGCATTTATTCTATTATATCTTGTTTGACAGAGCTCATAGAGCTCTGTCAAACAAGATATAATAGAATAAATGCCTGTATTGAATGTAATGAGGCCAAAAAAGTTGGTAAATAAGGGGAATTTGGTGCATGTCACAGTAATTTTTCCGACATATTATATAAATTTATATACAATTAACAGGAGTTTACTCTACAACCCATATGCAATTAACAGATCAAATTTGTACTGAAGGTATGGTAAATGGTTTTGTGTTTGAAAATTATATTCATTTAACAGGGATATACAATTAAGAGATATCCAATTAAGTGGGCTCCACTGTATCAATAATTTTTCCTAAAATGAATGAATTTGGTTCTGTCAATTTCTGCTATTCTGAAATAAAAAATAAAAGAAATTAGTTTCTGATTACCTGAAATGAAAGCGGAAAGTGTTTATGATCAGTTTGCCTGCAGCTATATATATTTTTACATGCCTGTTCTATGTAATCCCCATCTACAGCAACACTAACCTATGTGGAAAATGAAAGTCTGTTCTGCACATATGTGTGGAACTGGAATTGTTGACGGACAATTTTTAAATAGAAGTGAAATTTCACTGGAATTTTCAACAAATTGTGCAATGCAATTACAATTTGAATTGCTAGCTGTAGCTGAAAATCGTCTCTTAAAGTTCCAATGTGTTCTATGTGCTTACTGGCACAAAGAAAAAATTGGAACTCAAGGGACGAAATAGTGACACAGGTTCCTCTCGCAAATTTGGTTGACGATAAAATGTGTTCTTTTTGTTGATATTTATTAAACGAATTGCTAAGTGTCCTTGTAATAACTGTTTTTTTTATATGAAGACATGTAATAAACACAGAACGACACACGCATGTGTATGCACTAATCGATATGGCACTTGTGCCATCGCAGGAGGATAAAGCTCTAGGCCTGCGGTCTCTCATTTTATCCTTCCCTGCTGGCACTTGTGCCATATCTGTTAACCCAGTCTCATGTGTGTGTCGTTCTGTGTTTGTATGCCATCTTTTGGTCATTCTACCTGTGGTCAATTTATGTATGATGCTTCTCAAAGAGACTGACAGATTGAAATTTTCTGGTTTTTTAAAAAATTCCACAGGTTGAAAATTTTTTCTCTGATATGTGAATATTTTTATTTATACCATGCTCGCCTATGTTACAACCTGTGAAAAGCCTGTATGTAAAACTTTAGCTTTTAACCCCACCACTGTTGTAAAACTTTTACTGCGGTTAAAAAAAAATTACACTCATAGTGGGAAGTTCATCCAACTTGACATTTGGCATGATGCAATTTGCCAACTTCAATACATACACACATGCGATGTTCATTCAAACATACAACATTTTGTGGTATTATCTACTACATGCAATGACTTATTAAGTTTAAAACACCTACAATTAAATATTTAAAATAAAATTTAAGAATTGTTAATAATTTGACTGAAAAAGCAAGGTAAATTCAATCAACTTTGACAATATGTCTAGCTGTCAATCAAGCATTCACGGAAGTTGGTAGTACTTACATTGGCGCAAATGTAAACAAAACAAACCTGTGTGTTTGCGATAGAAAATGTTGTTCTTTCTCCATTTTAAGAGCAAAAGTCGATTAGTTATTAAGAGCATGGTATAAATAAAACAAATAGATACTAGGGCCAGTAATCAGATTCAAACCACTCATAGAATAAAAGTTTTAACCACTCAGCAGAGCAGAGTGGTTAAAACCCTTATCCTTCTTGTGGTTTAAATTTGATTAATGGCTCTAGTACCTATTTATTCTATATGCAAATGCAGTATGCTGTGAATATGGCAGCTAAATTTAAGGCAATTTTATTTAAAATTATTTTGTTATATAGAATTTATTGAGTGTGCTCAGGGACAATCACCAATAAATTAAAACAAAGTAATTTTATATCAGACATTTAATGTGAAAGAATCTGAAAGCAAATTTAAAAAGTACAAAGTCATTTAATGTGAAATGAATTGAAGGGAAATTTGAAGAGTTCAAAGCCAATGTAGTCCCTGCCATCACTTTTTGGCACAGCCCTGATAATGCATCCCTGCACTGAAACAGTCAAAAACCTTTTGTATGCAAGATCAATTGATGTAATGCTATAGGATTTTTTTTTCGATTGGTGTTTCTATTGGTCACCTTTCAGGAAATAGCACAACTATCAAGTAATAGGAAACAAAATGTTTGCCCGTACAGCAGGCCTGAAAATAAGCAGTCTGACATTTGCAGAATGATGTCCTACGAGGGTAAACTTAATGATGCTATCCCACTTCTCCTGTGGGTACCTCTATCTGTTTAGTTTTGACACCCTGATTCAGATTAAGGTTCACAGAGGGTAAATTTAGTGATGCTACCCTGTTGTGCAGGATAGCATCACTAAATTCACCCTTTGGGGACCTCATTCTGCAGATGACAGTCTGCTTATTTTCTGGCTTGCTGTACAGGGGATTCTTCTTGGTATCTATTATTTATTTCCCTACAGTTTTAGAGTCATTATGCATTTTATCATGAATATCTAGAGGATATATTTTAGTGAACATCGGGAAAGATCTCATCAGTGGGGACAGAAAGCACTCGTGAAAATTAGTATTATCAGGTCCATGCACACTCAAGAGATAATTCCCAATATTCACTATAATAGCATAGATTTTCTATTTATTATATGCTATGAGACATTTACCGCACAGTATTCAGCCCAATTCAACTGCAAACATGTACATTTCAAGACAATATCCAAGATCAACTGACCATTTTTTTAATGCTGTAGCAGCCAAATCACTCATACATGAAAAATATTCCCACTTTCCCCCAATAATTTATTTATTTAATGAGATTTAATGACACTTTTGACAGCCAGGGTCACCTTGTGTCAGACAGTTTTATGGGTGGAGGAAGCCGGAGTACCAGAGCGCTATTCTCAAAATTCGCCAATTTTTTGTCTCTAAAACATAGGTTATGACCTCTCATTGGAACGAGCTCATCAAGCTCGTTCCAATGAGGGGTTATAACCTATGTTTTTGAGGCAAAAAATTAATAAAATTAGTTAATTCAATATTTTTTTTTGCAAGTGTCGTCTTCTTTTCAAGTCAAGTAAAGGGTTAAAAAAAACAAAACAATGAAGTCCCCATTACATCCACAGCAAAGGTCTTTGTTTGCGCGCATGGATACATGACCAAACTGTTGATTGCATAATTCACTTGTGAAGTTATCATTTATAATCAATCCCAGAAATCCCAGTAAATCACACTTTGGAAAGTAATGAAATACTGTACTAACGAGAATCGTATTAGAAGATCTCGTATGAAAACACGAAAAAACTCGTTCAGTTAATTTTTCCAACTGAATTTGTTCAACTGTGGAAAACTTGAATTAAATATATTTGTTAATCAGTTCAGCAATGAGAATAAAATCATCAGTATCGGTGATCAGTCACAGTACTGATTCTGAGCTAGTAGTGAAGGCAAAATAATGCATCAAAGTGTGACGTCATTTCGGAAGGTACTGAGGATATTTCTTGTTATCTAAGTTGAATGGATATCTAGAAATATCTTTTAGATAATTTGCGGTATGCACGATTGATTTGTGGTGACCCAGCAGAGGGTACTGATGCATAAGGGTGCCCATGGCCGGTTAATGTGATACTCCCCAAGATGATGAAAGTATGTCAAACAAGAGGGGGGGGGGGGGGGGGGCATACCCTCATGGTGCATACAGCCAAACAATGACAAGAAAAGAAATGAACCATGATACTGTGAAAGCTATTCCCATAAACAATCTTCATTCCAAATTTCATTGAGAGCCACTAATCCTAAACCAGAGATATGAAGCAGACAGACAAAAAATTGGCCATTTTACCAAGCAAACAGCAAAATTATTGTCTTTGTTTTACACCAAGGTAATTGTGAAGGCCAGAAACACCTGTTACTGAAGTCTAGTGACAATCAGATCATCCGCATAAGAGTTGTAGAACAGACATAATGTCACCTGTGTGGAGGTGATTTGCATGTATTTTCTTTGTTTTACTGCAGGAACATAATTCACTTGAAAGTCTTTCCCACAAACAATCTTCATTCCAAATTTCATTGAAATCTGATAACCCAAACCATTTAGAACAAAGACATAATGCCACATGGGGAGGTGATTTGCAGGTATTTTCTTTGTTTTACTGCAGCGACATGACTCATTTGAAAGCATTTCCCGTAAATAATCTTGATTTCAAATTTCATTGAAATTTGATAACCCAAACCTGAAATATGAGGTGAACAGACAAAAAATTGGCTATTTTACAAGGCAAAGAGCAAATATTCAGTTTTATTTATTTGTGTTTAAGGTCACATGTTTTTGCACAATGGCTAATCATGACCACAAAATGAGTATCAACTCAAAACCAGGGGTGAGCATTAATAAGCCATGTTGCCCATTTTAGAGAGGGTTTGCACCTCCCAAGCATTGGTGACTGGGTTCTATTCTACCAGTAAAACCGAACCTGTTTACCGAAAAAATATTCCACCAGCAAAACGGCTGATGCTGATTAAAAATCTCATGATAATGAACATCTGTATCAAATTTCATCAAAATCTGAGCAGTAATGTTTAAGTTATATCGTAAAGACATCTGAGTCCCAACGGACAGACATACAGACAGATGCCCAGACACATGGACAGGCGCAATCCACTATACTCCACTTTTTTTATAAAAATAAGTGGGGTATAATTACCTGTGAAATCTATATATAGAAAAAAACGACAGCACCAAACTGCTGAAAGCAGATTGCACATGCAAACCTTCTTTGATAATTACTGTTTTTTATGCTGGGCTTGATGTTGCTTCAAAAACATTAATCGTAAAAGAGCACTGATTTTTGTAAAAACAAAGACAACTTTTCACTTTTTTACAAAGCATCTTTTCTCTTCCGCACATCTTTTAATTAATTCAAACATTTTATTGCATGCATATGCCTTTATTTTCATAAAATACAAGCTTTTTCAGCAAAAACCGAAGCAAACAATAAATATTTCTGTATTGTCCTTGAACAATATGGATCACGTGCATGGACTATTTCACTGTTTCTTTTTTACTTCAGGGTTATTTTTGGCAATAATTTGTGTTTTTTATATTTTTTTAGTAAACTGTGGGCGTGCAATAAATACAGAACAGCATACACGTTCGAACCATCATTTTTACGACATGAGATCGATTTCGGTGGAGGGGTAATATCGAACAGGAAGCCGAAGGCTTCGTGTTCAATATTATCCCCCCACCAAACTCGATTAATAATTTTTGAGTAAACTGTTGGTGTGCAATAAATACAGAGCAGAACACGCATTCGAATTGTCATTTTTACTGCACTCCATCGATTCTGGCAGCAGGATAAAATTGAACTTGAAGCCTTTGGCTTCTCGTTCAATATTATCCCTCCGCCCAAATCAATCTCGTGCAGTACAAAATGACATTTCAAATGCGAATGCCAAACTCATGAAAGCAGATTCCACATACATATCTTCTTTGATAGTTACTGCTTTTGAAGCAGGGCCTGATGTTGCCTTGTGAGCATCAATTATCAAAGAGTGCAGGTTTTCTGCCACATTATTCAAAAATTCTGAACTTGGGACAATGCTGTAATCCAACTGTTCCAGGATCATTTCCATAATTCCAAATGTTGTAAACACCAATGGATTTCTTGTCATGAAATTCAGATGGCAATTAAAAGTGATTTTAATTAAATGACATTTTATTGATTCATTTATTTATTTTGGGGGGTTTAACAACACTTATGATAACCAGCACCTCTACTTACTATGATGCCTCCACACCCCCCCCCCCCCCCCCCACCCCCGAACATTTCATTTACTTACAGATTCATTTAATGATTTTCAAGTCACATTCAGCATCTTCGACTAGATCCATATCACAACTAGTATACATGAATGTTACACATTATCCAAATGTTCAACCCACTTCCCACCCATGGGAATGTTTGGGTATCACTGAACTAATATTTGAATTAGAATTACATATATTAACATTTGAAACATTCTAAGGACATCTTGCATTATTGATGAATATTCCAGGCAAATAAAGAGGATGATTTGATGACTTTTGGATCTAAAAATACAATTGACTTTTGGAGTGTTTTTAGTTTGAACACAATTTATGGAAGAAAACAAGTTAAATGTACACATGTGAACAAGGGTGAATACAGTTAACACATAATATACTACTCAAAGTTTGCTAAGCACCAAGAATATCCAACTACCTGTTTTACGTTTTAGTTGAAATAGTTTTGAAAAGTGTATGTATTTTATATTTAATTATATCTTTAATGATTTAAGCACAGAAATTGAGATTTTGTTTGTGTTTGACATTATTTTTTAGCTTTTGAATACGATAACCATGGAAAATGGATATTATTGGTAAAAGTGGAAATTTTTCAAATTTGTCAAAAAGTTGGAGCAAACTGGCATGGGTTCAATGTTGAGTATGAGACCCATTACTGTTAATTACAGCTTGACCACACATTCTCATGCTTCCAATCAGGTTCATGGTGGGCCTTTGTTGGATGTTGTTCCATTCTTGGAACAGCATGGCACCAAGCTTCTGGATACTTCTTGGCTGGACTGGACAGGCTGAAATTGCAAGCTGCAACTCATTCCAGACATGTTCGATTGGATTGAGGTGAGGGGATCTTGCTGGCCAGTTCGTCATTATCTCATTCATTTATAAATGCTTAAATCAGAAAAAAAAATGATGAACATTTGTTTCATATAAAACATTGATTTTAGTGGACAACAAATTCAATGTATTTACCTGCTGGGATTCAGACAATAATAAGAATTGACAGATTCCAACCACTCAGAACCTTTATTATGGGAACTGATTGGCCATCAATCATTTTTATATTGTTAACATGCATTAAATTTTAGCATTAATTTCAGCACATCAGGTTCCTGTATCATAGCTCTTACAGATTTGAAAGTACATGTACCCTGCTTATGATAAAAAATTCTGACATGTTACCTGATGAGTATTAGTCAATGTACAAATTCAGCAAACCTCTACAATTATGAGAACCCTTTGTTCAGTGAGCAGTACAGAATTTTAACTCTCAGAAGCCGGGGAATCAGAATGAATTTATTGAACATGACATACCGTGAAAAACTTACAGTAAAGCAGGTACTTCTAGTCAAGTGTCGTCTGCCTATTCAGGCAGACGACACTTGACTAGAAGCACCTGCTCACTGTTTAATTCTCCTCCAGCCCAAAGATAGCCGAACCGTCACAGCCAGATTACCTGCCGTATTACATCACAGGCAAGAAAACTTGACTGCCGGCTCCCAAGAGTTAATAACTCTATGCATGGAAAAAAAATTCAAGTGGAAGATCCTCAAATATAGCCAAACATACAGGTACCAGGTAATATTTTATATTATGGCCGACAAATTTCTTGATATCAAGCATGTTGGCTCTATGAATTCCATTTTTGTTGAAGATTTGCATTCAACTCTGTTTTGTTCCATTTTAATGATTTCAGAAAGATTGATGTGGGGACGACCCCAGAGATCGCAAAGTGACTGGAACACTGCCCTATGAAGCATCCACTTGGAGGAAATGACCCTGCCCCCATCGGGACAGGGAGTTGGCTAGGATGTTCAAACGACCAGGAATATGATGAACTACCACCCCGACATCGACATCCTGAGTTAGCAGTAGAAGATCCCAAGCTAATTCGTACATGGGAACGGAGTGCGTGCCGCCCTGGTTCTGAATGTAAGCGACCACTGTTGAATTGTCGGACAACAGACGACCTGATAATTCCAGAGGGGGGATCCACCGTTGGAAACTCAGAAGAGGAGCAAGAAGCTCCTTCTGGTTGATGTGAAGAGCTGCTTGATCCTGGTCCCATACACCGTGATGGGAAAGACCTAGAGGATCCAATGTTGTGCCCTATCCATGATTGCTGGAATCTGCCATCAGAACACGATCGGACATGGGCAAGTGCAATGGAACTCCCTGTATAATCCACTGAACATCTGTCCAGGGAAGAAGGTGACAATGAAGAGACTCTGGCAACTGAAGCACCAGATCCAGAGGGTCAACATTCGGCCTTCAACGATTCAGCAGAAAGTGTTGGTGAGGTTTGACATGCAGTCGACCTAGAGGAATGAGATCCATCACCAAAACCACAGAGACCGAGCAGCCGGAGACTACGTTGAGCTGTCGCGGCCATGGACTAGGTCAGAGTCGAGGCAAAAGCCGAGAGAATCACAGGTCTCGCCCGATGACCTGCCATCATATTCAGGACGGAAGTCCATCCCCAGATGACAAAATGACTGAGAAGGGACCAGGTCCGACTCCTCCTCATTCACTCTGAACCCTCGCATGTGAGCAGGCTCAACAGTGTGTCGACATCTGACTCCAGAAGAGCAGCATTGGAGTGCCTCTGGAGGATACTGTCCAGATACGCCGAAGTAGTCACCCTGGACTGTGTGCGATGGAAGGCTGTCACATACCACATCAGTCGGGTGAAGACCCAAGGAGCCAGGTTAAGGCCGTAAGACAGGGCCTTGAACTGGTAAATTCGCCTCAGAAAAGCGAACCTGAAATACTTTCGGATATCCGATGAATGACAGGTGATTATCTATCTGCGTGATCAAAAGTTCCCAACGTGAAACGTCTGCAGGAATTTGGGTTGGAAGAGGCATTCTCGATAGAGTGGGGTGCCTCCGAAAGGATATCCACAGGCCGGACCGAACAACATCTAACACCCAAACATCGGATGTGATCGTGGCCCAACGGTCTGCAAACTCTGATATTCTTCCTCCAACCTGAGATGAATCTAGGTGAGGACCTTCATTTCGAGCCCCGGTGAAGCCCATGAGAGGAGAAACCACCTCCTCTGCTAGATGAAGGATCCTGAGATCTCCCTCTGGTCTACCGACACTTACCCTTACCATGTGAGTAAGAAGAAACAGCAGCAGGAGGATCAGCCCTTGGCTACCCAGAGGAAGCAGAAGGGCGTTTGTTAGGAGGTGGGTGCCTGGAAGCACCCTAGTAGCCTCGCTGGAGGCAACTGGAAGGCTGTTGTAAAGAACCTGCATGAGCAAGGAGAGGGCCTAAGCTCATGGCCTGTTTCAGCTGATTCGATGTTGGAATGGCGGAGCAAAGTGGCTTCACTCCTGACCCTCTTATAACCAGGGTCATGATCCTCTAGAACACCCGACACGGGATGATGGGTGGTAGCCGAAACATCTGAATGCAGTTGCTTATCGGGGTATGAAATACGAGGATCTGAAGTGCAGGAACTCAGGAGACCCCACCATGTACATCTGAATCCAGTGAAAAACTTGCTGAGCTCGATGGCTGAGAGACCACAGCAGATGGTTCGGCCGGCAGCCCCTTCTGACATGGCCGAGTTGAAGTCAGGGAAGGCTGAGGCCGATATCCATGTCCAAATTACCAGACATTCCTGTAGACCCCTGCAGGAATAAGCCAAGGCCAGCTGAAACTATGAAGATGGAGCAGCAGTGGCAGCAGAAATGTCGGAAGCTGTTGAAACCGGTGGAAAGAGCAACCGAGCTCGGCTCCAATGGCGGAGACACAACCCTAGTTACAGCCTCAGATGTCAACTGGAGAGGGACAACCATTCTGGAACCAGGCATCTTTTCACCGGATAATTCAACAGCTCCTGCAGGATCCACTGCAGGAAAAGACTGCACATCCCCCACCAGTATAACTCTCACCAGAGGGAGGCCCCAAACAACAGTGCTCCACTTTCCTGCGGGCACAGGAGGAATGACCACGAGAGCACACCACACAGTTCACCGAAGCCCAAAAGGTGGACGACCAAGACCCACAGAGCCAACAGGGTCACCCATTACATGTGAAGCATGAGAATCATCCACATGCTTCAGCAAAAGGCATTGCCCACAAGGAAGGTGAACCCAACAGAAAAAGAAGTAGAACAGCCCCAACTACAAGAGGAAGGTGGCAGGAAATAAAGGCCCAGTGGGCACACAACAGAATCCAGACATCCAAAAGGGAACCAGAAAGCAGAAATTCCACCCTCAACAGAGTGAAGTAATCCTGCCAGAGCAGTACCCCCCCCCCCCCCCCCCCCCCCCCCACACTGACACCTAACTCCAAAAATAATATCCAAAAGGATAGCATAAACTGACAATGTCAACCAATAACTGAACCGCACAGTACACAAACATCATGCGCAAACACGGATCTTCAACTTCAGAAAAGAATTTTGACACATAATGGATTTTCAATATTTATCTTTTTAAGATCCTCTGCTGCTGACAGGATCAAACTTTCTGTGAGGCCTTCATGACAGGTGTATTTAACAATGCCAACAAGATTGCTTTGCTCCATTCTGACAAACCAACATCATCAATCACTAATGTAATCTTGACAATTATTAACGTTTGACGGGTCACATTTTACCAGTAAACAGTGCTTGTCTACCAGTCAATGAGCATCGCTCTACTGCCTACATTTAAAACTAGAAGTCCTGTCATGAAATGCGCACAAATAGCATGTCGATCTGCGCATTAATCTATGCTTTATGACCATAGTAAGGCTATCAAATTCTGTGCACATGGCCTGTGCACAAGCAATGTTTCAGCCAATGTACCTCCAGGTAACCTGGAGGTCCATTGGCAGAAACATTGCCTGTGTTTGCTATGAGTAACTAGGAGAACCTACCATGCTTTGGATGCCATTTGATATGGCAATTGCACCCAATTCCTATGCGCAATTAAGCCTAGATAAGCGCAGTTTGTGACAGAACTTCTAGTTTTAACTGTAGGGTTCTCATGGGTGGAAAATTAGATCATGCGATTGTCTCTGACACACATCACAATCATCTGCTCATTGAATGAACAATTCATTTATGGATAGATGGATTTATACAGATAACCAAAGTGGATCCAATACATGTTTTGCTTTTCAAAAAATTATGCCATTTATGATTGAGAATTATATCTGTGCATATCACTTGCTTTCGATCATTTATTTCTTTACTACTGTAGAATGAATAATAGAGAATGCCTGTATTGACTTTCTGATTTTCAGACCTGTTCTGCATCTCTGCTTTCTCATCACTGGAGCTCACCTCAACAACTTGTTCTGTGATGCCTGAAAGAAATGGAAGACAAAGACTTTTAATTTCAATTTTAAGGAATATGTTCGGGTGCTCATTATTGATGCCTGAAAATCATCAAATGCATTTTTTCTGTTAACAGTGTAAACAATTCTTTTAGGGATGAGATACGCTAAAACTTTCTCACCAAAAACGTAGCTTAACATTTCCACTGCAACATGCTATATGAGTTTGTTTAACCCTTTGAACTCTAGTGGTATCTTCCATGCCAGTTCAATGGCAGCAATTAGAAGAGTCCACATTCATTATTTAGGGTAGACCAATCCATATTTTCAACGTGCAGCCACGGGGCTGCACGTTGAAAATATTGATTGGTCTACCCCACACACTTACTGAACAGCCATCCTACTTAATGAGGTTATGATGTATCATGTTCCTGGCCAGAAAAGCGACAGCTGGGGTTCAAAGGTTTAATATTTAATTATTGGTGTTTGAGGTCACATATTTTTGCACAATGGCTAATCATGACCAGAACATGAGTATCAACTCAAGACCAGGGGTGAGCGTTAATGAGCCATGTTGCCCATTTTAGAGGGGGTTTGCACCTCCCAAGCATTGGTGACTGGGTCCTTTTGTACCAGTAAAACAGAGCCTGTTTACCTCATCATGTCATCATGCCCCCATGTAGGCAATCAGGGTTAAGTGCCTTGCCCAAGGACACAACGCGGGAACGCGAATCAGTCGCTGAAATGGTCACCCATCCAACTACTAACCGTGCTCGACGTTGCTTAACTTCGGTGATCTGACGAGAACCGGTTACCGCGACGCCACCGCGCCCCCACCAGCAGCAAATTCAAGTTGCATGTTCACCAACATGCTTGTATCCCCAGGCAATCTATAGAAACACAGAAATGAAAACTTATATTTGACAAGTCTCCAAATCACTGGGTACAACAAAGACATCCAATTATTTTGTTATAAAAAAATAAAAAAATTTTCCATCTGTCAAGTTTGTTAAGTTTCCTGCAAAATATTTCTAGTGGCATCCTCAAGCTTCTCTACTTTTTGGTGTTTGCTCTTAAAAAAAAAAGATTGAATTTCACCAAAAAAATTATCAGATATCTGAATGGATGGACAAACTGAGCACAATTAAAACCTTTGTAGCTAACTATTCGGTCTTTCATTTTTGAGGTGCACTTGGGCTCGAGCACTTTTTCTCCATCAATTTTCATTATTTGAGAGTCAAAAACAGCTCACCTTAGATTTACCTAACAAACGCTAAAATCTTCTGCATTCAAACAATCAAATATCAATTGTTTCAGGGTGTGATGCAGTTCTACCTGTACTCACACCATACAGATGCTTAAAATGTGATTTAAATGACACAGTGGAACCCTGTTAATACTACTTTGCCAATGAAAGTCATTCAATTAACAGGAGTATTCAATTAATAGGGACTGTGTCGCTTTCCTGCATTCTGGAGATAAACATAACATTTATTCTATTATATCTTGCCTGACCGAGATCTATGAGCTCTGTCAAAGAAGGTATAATAGATTAAATGCCTGTATTGGAATAGTGTGGCGAAATAGGTCTATAAACAAAGAAAAACTGGGGAGAGTCAGGGTAATTTCTCGACAGGTTACAACACTTTTTATTCAATTAACAGGAATTAGCTCTATAACCTATATTCAATTAACAGGTCAAATTTGTACTGAAGGTATAGTAAATTGTTTTGTGTTGGGAAATTATATTCAATTAACAGGATTATTCAGTTAAGAAATATCCAATTAAGTGGGCTCCAATGTACTTTCAGTAATAAAGCTTGAAGACTTAACTGCAAGGTAATACACGCTGTTTGTACACAATTTAAATTGAGGTCATTGATGAAATTGTATCTATACTCGCCCAAAAAAGAAAGTGTGCATTGCAGAAATTGATCAAACTCCAAAAAAATAATTTCGTAGGTGTAAAGAGTGTTAACCTGTTCATGAATAAGTTATATTGAACACAAAAACAGCTTTCCCCGTTAAAATTGCATTGACGTTAAATGGCGTGCTGCACGTTTGTGAAAAGGCATGTTTTGCACGTGGAGAGTCTGAAAATTCATGCAGCAGTATGAATCCTTGGGTATTTAAACACTAAAGTAAGGCCTTCCTATCGTTCACATTCAAACTTGCGCTGCTGTTAAAACGACTCCACATTAGCATGTCAAGATTGACAATGAATCAACGTCTCCTTGCCCTGGGTATGATTAGAGTTGGCAGAACACACAGAGAGGTTGCCCAGCATTTGAACTGCCACCGTAACACTGTAGACAGGCTAGTCCATCGACATGCACAACACGATGACGTTCGAGCCCGAGTTACCACCCCTGCACAAGATCGGTATATCCATGTCGTCCATCTCCGGAACCGGCAACAAACGGCAACGACGACAGCCAGGAACATCCCTAACCTGAGATGGATACATCCTCAAACAGTAATCAACCGGCTGAGAGAATACGGCTTACGTCCTCGAAGACCTGCAATTCGTCCGATTTTGACATTACGTCACAGCCCCGGCGTCATTCTACAGCAGGACAACGCCCGACCCCACGCAGCTCGTGTTGTTCAACAGAAACTGCAGCAACAAGTGGATGTTCTTCCCTGGCCCGCAAATTTGCCCGATATCTCACCCATTGAGCATGTATGGGACGAAATGAAACGTCAGCTACGCCGGCTTCCCCATGCACCGTTAATGCTTGTGGAACTCCAAAGACAGCTTATCAGAATATGGAACAACATCCCACAACACTTCCATGCTAACTTGTTTGCTTCCATGAAGCATAGATGCACAGCAGTAGTCGATGCAGACGGAGGTCATATCAGGTATTGAGTGTGTGACTTTTGTGTTTGACCCTTAGTGTCTTTGACTCTCCATGGCACCAAGAGTATTCGCCGTAGCGTAATGAAATTTCTCGTGTTGATCACAAATTGATTAATCTGTGATTGAATAAAATTTCCATGAATGAAAATGATATACATCTTTTTTTAGTGTTATTTTTTAGCATGCACACTTTCTTTTTTGGGAGAGTATATTTTCTTAAGCTGCACACCTGCAACATGCAGAATCAAAAAGCTTGATACATGTATTATTTCATTACGTCTGGAGAAATTATCTGAAAACTTCAAATTGGAAAAATCTAAGAACAGAAAGGGGTGAACCTCTAGTAGAAACTGGAAGAGCAACCTAATAATCCATCCTTTCCACCAACTACACATCTTCACCTAACACTCACACCACGTTACTTAGAAATGCTATGAAAAAGGCTGGCGGTGTTCAGCAGAAAAGCATGTTAGCCTATTCATTTATTTTGGCACGAGGTCCCATTAGCATCCAAGGCTATTAACATGGCAAAAAATTGTTCCTTAACCCTTTACCAAACGTAACGGTCAAAACCGGCCAGCACTATTCACAAAAATTGCCAATTAATTTTCATTATATTTTCATTTTTTGTCTCAAAAACATAGGTTATGACCCCTCTTTGGAGGTTATGACCCCTCTTATCTCACCCCATCCACATGACCAACCTATATTGCCTTAATAAGGCAATAGGTGGGGTGAGATAGCTGTTGCGTGGGTGGGGTGAGACAGGCATATCTCTCCCAGCTGGCCTACATGACTTTATATATGTCTCAGTACCTTAGTGGTGGGAGAAAAGTGACAGTCTCTCCATACAATCTCTATCTGTTAGACCAATCCCTTTAGTTATTCTGGGATTATATAAAATCAGCAAAAATTTAAATGTGAAAAAAGGCCAGAGAAGGAAAACTCGCACATTCTTCATTCTCACACACTCAATTCATTCTTCTATCATGGCATTTATTTACCTATTTACTTGTGCTTAACACTACATCAGTAGCTAAGGCTATATAGTAATTATTAAAGAGTTAACAACAAAGTCAAGATTAACAATCATTTATACCCAATACAGTGTAACCCTGTATATTGAATAGCCACTTTGTCAATGAAAATTATTCAATTAACAGGAGTATTCAATTAACAGGGATTGTGTGACTTTTCTGTATTCCAGAGATAAACTTGGCATTTATTCTATTATATCTTGTTTGACAGTGCGCCATGAGCTCTGTCAAACAAGATATAATAGATTAAATAACTGTATTGGATGTACTGAGGCCAAATAGGTCTATAAATAAAGGAAAACGGGGAAGAGTCAGGGTAATTTCTCGACATGTCGCAAGAATTTTTATTCGATTAACAGGAGTTTACTCTATAACCTATATTCAATTAACAGGTCAAATTTGTACTGGAGGTATAGTAAATGGTTTTGTGTTGGGAAATTATATTCAATTAAAAGGGTTATTCAGATATCCAATTAAGTGTACTGTGTTTAGAGGATTTCAGGTCCAGGCAATGCATGGTTAGCAATTTATATTTGTGAGTAAAACAGTACTTGTACTCTCATTTATTTATTATTATTATTAATTTATCCATTTATTTATTTTATTGGTGTCCAAGATCACATTTCTGCACAGTGGCTAACTGTAACTACCACATGGGAATAAAGTCCAGCCAATTGTTTATACCCATGTAGCCCATTTTAGAGGACTTCCACCCCAGGCATTGGTTACCAAGTCTTACTAGTAAAACAGAGCTAAAACAGGATCGTCTTCGTTGTTTACTTGAGGTAGGTCAACTGACTTGAATCTCATTTTCACCGACTTCAAAGAGAGGGAGAGGGTGGGCATCTTGGTACGATTAATCGATTATTATCGATTATTTGCGACGATAAATCGATTCCTAAATTAAAAAATAGTGACAGCCCTATCTTGAATGTTACCACTAGGAAAAACACCATTTTTCTAATATGGTGAAGAGTATAGTATAACTTAGTATTAACCCTTAATCTGCTGAGTATTTTCAGGAAATTTTTCATCAAATCTAGTCATGGCTACTGTAAAGCAGCCATGACTAGCTTTGAAGAAAATTTCATCAAAATTTAACTCAAGGAATCATTGGTGAAAAATTCCATTTAATTTACACAGGAAAAATTGAATTAAATATTTCCAAAGTATACTTATTTTAGTGTCAAGAGAAATGCTGTTCTAGGCAGGAAAATCCACCAGCAGCATGCAAGAGTTAAACCAAGATATTTATTTGTGTATCATTCAACAGAAAATATATATTCCATATTAAATTCATTAAAAAAACCCTCTTGTTTCTCTCTCCAAAATATCAACAAAATACTAGCCTGGCAAACCATCTTGTGTCCATAATTGTGGAAGATTGGAACAGAAAATATGCTTGTTGTAGGGAATCATGACTTTTGCTCTTCTGAAAAAAAAATTAAAGACTGTTTGAGAATACTGATAACAAAGCTGATTAGCAGTATTTTAATATAAGAAAGCAAATGAATATATTTGCAGCAATCCTCTGGTGAGCATATTTGCAGCAATCCTATGGGTAAAGCTAGATGAGGTGATTGCATTCTCTTCAGAGCCTGTTAACTGTTATATATCCTGTGTCTATCTTTACCTTTCATCTAAGGAAAATCGCAAAAGTATTCTTTTTAAATGGGATTCATGGCAAATTTATCAAGTACAGTGGAGCCCACTTAATTGGATATCTCTTAACTGAATAACTCGGTTAAGTGAATATAATTTTTCAACACTAAACCATTTACCATACCTCCAGTACAAATTTGACCTGTTAATTGAATATAGGCTATCGAGTAAACTCCTGTTAACTGAATAAAAAATCTTGTAACCTATCAAGAAATTACCCTGACTCTCTCCAGTTTTCCTTTGTTTATAGATCTATTTGGCCTCAGTACATCCAATACAGGGATTTAATCCATTATATCTTGTTTGACAAGATATAATAGAATAAATTCTAAGTTTATTTTCAGAATAAAGGAAAGTGACACAATCCCTGTTAATTGAATACTCCTGTTAATTGAATAATTTTCATTGTCAAAGTGGCTATTCAATTCCACGGTATCAGCATCTTCAATATATTGCAATACCCACTGTCCATTGCTATGAGCTTTCCACCCAAAGCATTGGTTACCAGATTCTATTTTACCAATATTATTTATTTGGGTTTAACGACACATTAACAGCCAAGGTCATATCGTGTCAGTGACAATTTTACAGGTGGAGGAAGCCGGAGTACCCGGAGAGAACCACCGAGCAACGATGAGCAGCTGCCAGTTCAACATCATAACTCTGCACTCCAGCACAGACAGGGTTAGATTGGTTGAAGACATGTGCACCATCGATGTGCAGTACATCTTAGTACACGGCATCATCATGCCCCCATGTTGACAATCAGTGTTAAGGTCCTTGCCCAAGGACACAACATGGGAGTCCGAATCAATCACTCATACGATCACCCATCCAAGGACTAACCGGGCTTGACGTATTTTACCAATATAACAGGCAGTACAGTAGAGCCCTGTTAATTGAATAGCCACTTTGTCAGTGAGAATTATTCAGTTAACAGGAGAATACTATTAACTGGAGGAGTGCTAAATTATTTTTGATCCTTCAGATTTCTTTGTGCATCTTTGCCTTATTGCGATTTATGGGAGAGTGCCAGTAGGCACTCTCCCATAAATTGTAACAAGGCAAATCCTAACAGATAAAATAATATCACTTGAAAGATAATATGAAGAACATCCACAGAATATGAAGCCTTTAGATTGCAGTACTGACACTAAAGAATAAAGCCCAAATGTGGGCTTCCAACACTCTACCAGTTAAGAGGGATTTGTCACTGTGCTGTATTCTGAACTGAGCATTTATTCTAGTTTATCATGATTGGCAGAGCTCATGGAGTTCTGTGAAACAAGATATAATAGATTAAATGCCTATAATGGATGTACTAAGGCCAAGCATGTCTACAAACAAGGAGAATTTGGTCATTTTCAGGTTATTTCCACGACATATTGCAAGAGTTTTTTTTCAATCAGCAGGAGTGTACTCTATAACCCACATGCATTTAACTGGGCACATTTTCACTGAAAGTATGGTAAATGGTTTGGTGTTTGTAAATTATATTCATTTAATAGGGTTATTCAATTAAGAGATATACAATTAAGTGGACTTCACTGCACTTATAAAACACTGAACAAAAAAGGCTTCACTTCTAAGGGTTCCACTTGGAAGGTACAAATCAAAATTGAAATGTTTCCCCAGCATCTTAATACAATATCATGGCAACAAAATGGTTCCAACATGTCTAAAATCAAGATTAACCAATCGTTTGAGCCCAATGACCACTTTTGAAGACTTCGACCACAGGCATTGGCCCTATTTTACCAGAAACAGCAGAACTTGTTTACGACAGTGAACAAGCACTGCTCCATTCCCCAGGGTTCTCACAGGGACTTTCATACCTTTATATGACTGCCAAGCAGGCTATATCAAACATCACATGTATTTTGTCTTGCTGGTTCTTCCCCAACAGTTTCTTGATTAGGTAAACTGAATAATTTAGCCTGAAGAATAAATTAAATATCAACCTTTTACTTAACTAAATGACTAAAACTGCTCTGCACTATTCACAGAAGTTTTAATTCATAACTTGTAATTTTCTTATTTTTTTTTGCTTTAAAAGTAGCTTATCATGCCATATTGGAACAAACTCATCAAGCCTGTGCCAATGATGGGTCATATGCTTGTTTCTACAGCCAAAAAAACCCAGCTGGCACACTCCAATAATTATACTAGAATAGTTTAGATGTTTATTACTGGGGGTGTGGGCTGCAAAGCAAGAATATACATGTTTAAAGTGATTGAGTTATTTTAATATGGCACTAAAACGGTTAACGTTGAAGAATAGGTTCACAATCACGTGGGTCTAATCTGCAGGCTGATGTAACCTCTTTGGACCCATCAATCAACCCTACTTAGTTTTCTGGTTGCATTTAACCTATAGCACTGCCATGGAACCAAGCCAGAAAATAAGCAGACTGACATGTGAAAAATGAGGTCCCCAGAGGGTGAATTTAGTGATGCTACCCTGCACAGCAGGGTAGCATCACTAAATTTACCCTCTGTGAACCTCAATCTGATTCAGGGTTTCAAAACTAAATAGTGAGGGGTACCCAGAGGATAGACTGGCCCACTGTACGGGATAGCATCATCAAATTCACCCTCTGGGGACTCATTCTGCAAATGTCTGTCTACTTATTTTCAGGCCTGCATGGAACTAACAAGACGTATCCAGTCCATGAACCATTCTATTTATACTATTATTCTTCTTAATATTATATAGACACATTTTTGTATTTCTTTTTAGGATGCCATAGCTTTTCTATGTTTTATGGCTGTGCACTAAAGTATTCTATTCTGTGCAACACCAGCACTTTTGTTATATCACCTATTTTACTCTTTCCCTTATAATATTTGCATGTGTTAGTATGATAGTAACAAGCCAGAAAATAGCAGACTATCAACTGCAAAATGAGGTCCCCAGAGGGCGAATTCAGTGTTGCTACCCTGCACAGCAGGGTAGCATCACTCAAATTTACCCTCTGTGAACCTCAATCTGAATCAGGGGGTCTCAAAACTAAACAGAAAGAGGTACCCAGAGGATAAATTGGCCCCACTATGGGATAGCATCATCAAATTCACCCTCTGTGACCTCATTCTGCAAATGTCAGATTGCTTAGTTTCAGGCCTGGATAGTATATACTGTGAGCTCATTCCAATGAGGGGTCATAAATTATGTTTCTGTTATAAAAAAATTAGTATTAGAGCACTTAACTTGATATCAAGTCCAATGCATTCGATAATGATCCATGTCATCCTGTAGTGGGTAAGATACTTCAACCTGGTGGCCTAACTGGGGGCACAGTGATGCCCTGTACTAAGTCGGTACACCTGCCTTAAACCCGATGTTAACTCAACTCATGCCAGGTTAGTAAGTGGAGTCCAACAGTTACTTGCCAATGATTGGCAGTTCTCTCACTTCCTCTACCCATTAAACTGTCCAACATAAGGCCCTGGCTGTCCTAAAGTGTTCTTGAAAACCCCAAAAAGAAACTCCTCAACCTGATATAAGATGATAGCAACAATACCTCTTACAAAAACACAGGAAATTTTCCCAGTCTTGTTTCAAAATGATAGCAACAATACCCTCTTACAAAACACAAGGAAATTTTCCATTCTTGTTTCAAAATCTTAGATATTGACACGTCATTGGAGTGAGCGTATTGAGCTTGTTCAAAAAATGAAAAAAAACTAAATAACAAGTAAAGCATAGGAAGCCATGTAATTGAGAATATTTGCATCATGAAAACTCCAATTGTGAATTTGTTTTGAATGTTAAGAAATATTACCTTAAAAGTGAACGGAGAACATTAAAACATAAGTTACTGCCATTATTAGTTACTACATACTAGTAGATTTCTTACGAAATTATTTTTCAAATGTGATTTGAAACCTGGGTATTTTCTTCAAAGATACAAAGCTACCAGCAAATATACCCCGAGTTTTGCAAGATTTTGTTATAATTGTTTGCAGCAACAACAAGCTGATGCATCCAGGTAAAGCCACCAAAGGGGCTTCTCTCACTTTTCACTAGAGCCATGATAGAACAAGCCTTCTTGCACTCAACCAGTGGGGTTGTGATTCATACTCCCCTGAGATGGTGGTGTGACTTGTACTCCCCCACAGTGTGGGGTGACTTGTAATCCCCCACAGTGGGCTGACTCATACTCCTCAGGAGAGGGGTTTGAATCACGGTCCCCAACAGTGGGGTGTGACTCCTACTCTCCCACAGGGGGGGTATGACATACTCCACCACCACAGGGGCATGGCTCATACTCCCTCACAGTGGGGACATGGCTCATACTCCCCCACAGTGGGGGCATGACTCATACTCACCCACGGTGGGGGGCATGAATTGTACTCCCCCACAGTGGGGGAGTGAGTCTTACTACCCCACAGTGGGGGAGTGACTCTTGCTCCCCCGCAGTGGGGTGCTACTCTTACTCTCCCCACAGTGGGGGTGCAACACCTACTCCCCTGCAGTGGGGTTGGGACTCCTATTCCCCCCACATTGGGTGAGCAACTCCTACTCCCCTGCAGTGGGGGTGCGACTCGTACTCCCCTGTAGTGGGGGTGTGACTCAAACTCCCCGCAGTGGGGTGCAACTTGTGGGGGTGTGACCTGTGCTCTCCCACATTCGGTGTGTCTCATACTCCCCCACAGCGGGGGTGTGACTTATCTCCCACAGTGGGGGGTGACTCTTACTCTCCTGCAGTGGGGGAGAGGAGTGACACTTACATGCCCGCAGTGGGGTACAACTGAGCCTCCCCAGGTGTAACACGGTCTCCCACACAGCTGGGGTGTGACCAGCCTCCTGGGTTGTCATTTGTACTTCCCCCACAGTGGGGGTGTAACTCTGATTCCCATGCAGTCGGGTGTGACTTGGATTCCCCCACAGTGGGGGTGAGACTCTTACTTCCCCACAGTGGGGCTGTGACTCGTGCTTCCATGCAGTGGGGTTGTGACTCGTACTTCCCCACGGTGGGGAGTTACTCGCATTCTCCACCAGTAGGAGTGTGACTCGGATTCCACCACAGTGGGAATGTGGTTCTTAATCCCCCCCAGTGGGAGTGTGACTCTTTCTCCACTGCAGTGGGGGATGTGACTCTTACTCCCCCGCAGTGGGGGTGCGACTCGTACTTCCTCCAGTGGGGGTGCGACTCGTACTTCCTCCAGTGGGGTTGTGATGCATACTCTCCCCCACAGTGTGAGTGTGACTCATATTCCCCTGCAGTGGGTGTGTGACACCCCCACAGTGGGGGGGGGGGGGATCTTATTCTCCTGCAGTGGGGGTGTGACTCATGTTTCCCCACAGAGGGGTTTGACTTGTACTGGGGTTGAAACTAGTACTTCCCCCATGGTTTTGACTCATACTTCCCCTGCACTAGGTTTGTGACTCATACTCTCCCCCCCCCCCATCCCCCCACAGATGGGGTGTGACTCGGATTTCCCCACAGTGGGGTGGAGGTGACTCTCGCTCCCCCACATTGGAGATGTGACTCATGCTTCCCCACAGTGGGGTTGTGACTAGAACTTCCCCGCACAGCTGTGGGGTGTGGCTCGTATTCCCCCGCAGTGGGGGTGTGACTCGGATTCCCCAACAGTGGGGGAGTGATTCTTACTTCCCCACAGTGGGGGTGTTACTCATGCTTTCCCCGCAGTCGGTTTGTAACTCACACTTCCCCCGTAGTGGGGTTATGACTAGTACTTGCCCCACAGTGGGGGAGTGACTCATATCCCCCTGCAGTAGAGGTGTGACCTCTCTTACTCCCCCCGGCATGTGGACTGGACTTACTCCCCCACAGTGGGGGAAGTGACTCCTGTTCACCTGCAGTTGGGGGAGGGTGACTCTCACTCCCCCACAGTGGGGTGACAGGACTCCCGCAGTAAGAGAGTGAATCTTACTCCCCGGCAGTGGGGGGGGGGGGGGGGGGGGGGGGGAGGGGTGGAGACTCTTACTCTCCTGCAGTGGGGGTGAGTTGGCTTCTCCCACAGTGGGGTGCAACTCAGCCTCCCTAGTAGGTGTGAATCGGCCTCCCCCCCCCCCCCCCCCCCCCCACAGTTAGGGTATAACCGCCTCCCCTACAATTGGCATGTGTGACTCACACGTAGTGGGGTTGTGACTCATACTTCCCCCGTAGTGGGGTCGTGACTCGCTCGTAGTGCCCCCCCCCCCCAAAAGCAGGGGTGTGACACGTATTCCCCTGCAGCAGGGGTGTGACTCAGATTCCCCCACAGTGGGCGATGTGACTCTTACTCCCCCACAGTGGAGGGGACTCATACCTGTACTTTCCCCACAGTGGGGGTATGACTCCTACTCCCTCGAAGTGGGGGTGTGACTCATTTCTTTCCCACAGTGGGTTGTGACTAGTACTTCCCCCACAGTGGGGATGTGGCTCATTCCCCCAGTGGGGGTGTGACACGTATTTCTCCGCATTAGAGGTGTGGCTCAGATTTACCCACAGTGGGGTACAACTGAGCCTCCAGCGGGGGTGGATGCTTCATCCCCTACAGTTGGGGAGTGACCAGCCTACAGGGTTGCGATTTGACCTTCCGCGACAGTGGGGTGTAACTCGTATTCCCCTGCATTCAGGTGTCACTTGGATTCCCCCACAGTGGGGGTATGACTCTTACTCCCCCACAATGGGGGTGTGACTCATGCTTCCCCAGAGTGGGGTTGTGACTAGCACTTCCCCGCATACTTTCTCAACAGTGGAGATGACATGTATTCCCCCGCAGTGGGGGTATGGCTCTTACCCTCTGCATTGGGGGGTATAGCTCTTACTCCCCCGCATTGGGGGATGTGACTTACCACCACCCCCCCACCCCCTGCAGTGGGGGAGTGACTCCGGCTCCCCATAGTGGGGGTGTGACTCTTACTCCCCCGCAGTGGGGGAGTGACTTGTACTCCCCCGCAGTGGGGGAGTGACTTGTACTCCCCACAGTGGGGGAGTGACTCATACGCCCCACAGTGGGGGTGGGAGTCTCTGCAGTGGTGGTGACTCAGCTTCTCCCACAGTGGGGTACAACTGAGCCTCCCCAGTGGGTGTGACTCAGCCTCCCCACAGTTGGGGTGTGACCTGCCTCACTTACAATGGGCATGTGTGACTCCTGCTTCTCCGCAGTGGGGTTGTGAGTCATACTTCCCCTGCAGTGGAGTTGTGAATCTTACTCCCTGGCAGTGGGGGTGGGGGTGGGGGGGGGGACTCTTATTCTCCCGCAGTGGGGGTGAGTTGGCTTCTCCCACAGTGGGGTGCAACTCAGCCTCCCTAGTGGGTGTGAATAGGCCTCCCCCCCCCCCCCACAGTTAGGGTATAACCGCCTCCCCTACAATGGGCATGTGTGACTCATGCTTCCCTGTAGTGGGGTTGTGACTCATACTTCCCCCGTAGTGGGGTTGTGACTCGCTCGTAGTGCCCCCCCCCCCAAAAGCAGGGGTGTGACACGTATTCCCCTGCAGCAGGGGTGTGACTCAGATTCCCCCACAGTGGGCAATGTGACTCTTACTCCCCCGCAATGGAGGGGACTCATACCTGTACTTTCCCCACAGTGGGGGTATGACTCGTACTTCCTCGAAGTGGGGGTGTGACTCATTCTTTCCCAGTGGGTTGTGTGACTAGTACTTCCCCCACAGTGGGGATGTGGCTCATTCCCCCAGTGGGGGTGTGACACGTATTTCTCTGCATTAGGGGTGTGGCTCAGATTAACCCACAGTGGGGTACAACTGAGCCTCCAGCGGGGGTGTGACACAGCATCTCCTACAGAGGGGAGTGACCAGCCTACAGGGTTGCGATTTGACCTTCCCCGACAGTGGGGTGTAACTCATATTCCCCTGCATTCAGGTGTCACTTGGATTCCCCCACAGTGGGGGTACGACTCTTACTCCCCCACAATGGGGGTGTGACTCATGCTTCCCCTGAGTGGGGTTGTGACTAGCACTTCCCCGCATACTTTCTCAACAGTGGAGGTGACATGTATTCCCCCGCAGTGGGGGTATGGCTCTTACTCTCTGCATTGGGGGGTATGGCTCTTACTCCCCAGCAGTGGGGGATGTGACTTACCACCCCCCCCCCCCCCCCACAGTGGGGGAGTGACTCTGGCTTCCCATAGTGGGGGTGTGACTCTTACTCCCCCGCAGTGGGGGAGTGACTTGTACTCCCCCGCAGTGGGGGAGTGACTTGTACTCCCCACAGTGGGGGAGTGACTCATACTCCCCACAGTGGTTGTGACTCAGCTTCTCCCACAGTGGGGTACAACTGAGCCTCCCCAGTGGGTGTGACTCAGCCTCCCCACAGTTGGGGTGTGACCTGCCTCACTTACAATGGGCATGTGTGACTCCTGCTTCTCCGCAGTGGGGTTGTGAGTCATACTTCCCCTGCAGTGGAGTTGTGGGGGGGGTGACATGTATTCTCCCGCAGTAGGAGTGTGACTAGGGGGGTGTGACTTACTCCTCCGCAGTGGGGGTGTGACTCATACTTTCCTCACAGTGGGGTTGTGACACATACTTCGCCTGCAGTGGGGTTGTAATGCATACTTCTCCCACAGTGGGGGTGTGACACGTATTCTCCCACAGTGGGCGTGTGACTCGGATTCCCCCACAGTGGGGGTGTGACTCTTACTCTCCCACAGTGGGGGTGTGACTCGTACTTCCCCCACAGTGGGGTTGTGACTCATACTTCCCCTGCAGTGGGGGTCGTGATGCATACTTCTCACACTGTGGGAGTGTGAATTGTATTCCGCTGCAGTGGGGGTGTGCCTCTTACTGACCCACAGTAGGGGTTGAGACTCATACTTCCCCTGCACTGGGGTTGTGATTTGTACTTCCCCCACAGTGGGGGTGTGACTAGGATTCCCCCACAGTGGGGGTGTAACTCTTGCTTCCCTGCAGTGGGGTTGTGACTCGTACTTCCCACACAGTGGGGTTGTGACTCATACTTCCCCTGCAGTGGGGGTGTGACTAGTACTTTCCCCACAGTGGGGGTTTGACATGTATTCCCCACAGTGGGAGTGTGACTCAGATTCCCCCATGGTGGGGGTTTGGCTCTAACTCCACCACAGTGGGGGATGTGACTTACTTCCCCCACAGTGGGGTTGTGACTCATACTTCCCCAGCAGTGGGGTTGTGAATCATATTCCCCACAGTGGGTGTGTGACTCTTACTCCCCTGCAGTGGGGGTGTGACTCTTACTCCCACGCAGTGGGGGAGTGACTCTTACTCCCCCACAGTGGGTCATAACTGAGCCTCCCCAGTGGGGGTGTGACAGGGCCTTCCCCACAGTTGCGGGCGACCATCCTCCCCTACAATGGGCATGTGACCGACCTCCCCAGGCCTCATACGCATTGGGGGTGTCATTCATACTTCCCCCATAGTGGGGTTGTGATTCGTACTTCCCCAGTGGGAGTGTGACACAGATTCCTCTGCAGTGGGGATGTGACTCCCCCACAATGGAGGTGACAATATTACTCCCTCACAGGTAGGGTGTGTCTTACAACCCATCAGTGAGAGTGTGACTCTTACTCTCCCGCAGTGGGGATGTGACTCTTACTCTCTCACAGTGGGGGTGTTGGCTCCCATCAGTGGGTGTGACCCTTACTCCCCCAGAGTGGGGGTGTGACTCATACTTCCCTGGTAGAAGGGTTGTGACTCATACATCCCCTGCAGTGGGGCGTGACTCTCACTCCCCGCAGTGGGGGTGGGGGGGGGGGGGGTGGGACTCCACAGTGGGGGTTACTCATACTCTCCCACAGTGGGGTGTGGGACTCATACTCCCCAACAGTGGGGCGACTTGTACTCCCCGCAGTGGGGGTGTGAATCGTACTTCCCCCTCAGTGGGGTAGTGTTTCAAACTTCCCCCGCAGTGGGAGTGACCCTTACTCTCCCGCAGTGGGGGTGTGAGTCATACTGCCCTTGCAGTGGGTTTGTGACTCGTACTTCCCCGCAATGGGAGTGTGACTTGTACTTCCCCCACAGTGGGGTTGTGACTCGTACTTACCCCACAGTGGGGTTGTGATTCGTACTTCCCCCACAGTGGGGGTGTGAATCATATTCCTCAGCAGTGGGGGTGTGATGCATACTTGTCCCACAGTGGAGTGTGACTCGGATTCCACCACAGTGGGGGGTGTGACTCTTTCCTCCACCCAGTGGTGGTGTGACTCCTCCCCAGTGGTGGTGTGACTCCTCCCCAGTGGGGGTGTGACTCGTACTTCCCCCACAGTGGGGTTGTGACATAATTCCCCTGCAGAGGGGTTGTGATGCATACTTCTCCCACTGTGGGGGTGTGACTTGTATTCCCCTGCAGTGGGGGTTTGGCTCTTACTCCACCACAGTGGGTGTATGGCTCCTACTCCCCCACAGTGGGGTGTGACTAGGATTCCCCCCCACAGTGGGGGTGTAACTCTTGCTTCCCTGCAGTGGGGTTGTGACTCTTACTCCCCTGCAGTGGGGTTGCGACTCGTACTTCCTCCGCAGTGGGGTTGTGACTCATACTTCCCCCACAGTGGGGTTGTAATGCATACTTCCCCCACACACGGTCATGTCAATATTCCCTGCAGTGTGTGTGACTCTTACTCCCCTACAGTGGGGGTGTAACTTACTCCCCACGGTGGGGGGGGGGGACTCGTGCTACCCCACAGTGGGGTTGTGACTCATACTTCTCCCGCAGTGGGGTTATGAATAGTACTACCCCACAGTAGGGGTGTGACTCATACTCCCCTACAGTGGGGGTGTGACTTACTCCCACACAGTGGGGGCAGGTGACTCTTACTTCTCTGCAGTGGGTTGTGACTCAGCTTCTCCCACAGTGGGTTACAACTGAGCCTCCCCAGTGGGGGTGTGACAGGGCCTTCCCCACAGTTGGGGTGGGACCATCCTCCCCTACAATGGGCATGTGACAGGCCTCCCCAACAGTGGGGGTTTGACAAGGCCTCATACACATTGGCGGTGTTATTCATACTTCCACCATAGTGGGGGTTGTGATTCATACTTCCCCCACAGTGGGAATGTGACACAGATTCCTCTGGAGTGGGGATGTGACTCCCCCACAGTGGGGGTGACACTATTACTCCCCCACAGGCAGGGTGCGTCTTACAACCCCTCAGTGAGAGTGTGACTCACTCTCCTGCAGTGGGGATGTGACTCTTACTCTCTCACAGTGGGGGTGTTGACTCTTACTCCCGTCAGTGGGAGGGACCCTTACTCCCCCACAGTGGGGGTGTGGCTCATACTTCCCTGGTAGAAGGCTTGTGACTCATACTTCCCCCGCAGTGGGGGCATGACTGGTACTCTCCCGCAGCGGGGGTGTGACTCCACAGTGGGGGTTACTTGCACTCTCCCACAGTGGGGTGCGACTCATACTCACCCACAGTGGGGTGACTCGTACTCCCCGCAGTGGGGGTGTGAATCGTACTTCGCACTCAGTGGGAAGTGTTTCAAACTTCCCCTCCAGTGGGAGTGACTCTTACTCTCCCGAAGTGGGGTTTGACTCATACTTCCCTTGCAGTGGGTTTGTGACTCATACTTCCCCGCAATAGGAGCGTGACTTGTACTTCCCCCGCAGTGGGGTTGTGACTCCTACTTCCCCCGCAGTGGGGTTGTGATTCATACTTGCCCCACAGTGGGGGTACTTCCCCCACCATGGGGGTGTGACACATATTCCCCCGCAGCAGGGGTATGACTCAGATTCCCCCACAGTAGGGGTGCGAGTCTTTTACTCCCCCACAGTGGGGGTGTGACTCGGATTCCCCCACAGTGTGATAACTCCCCCGCAGTGAGGGGTGTGACTCTTACTCCCCCACAGTGGTGTGACAAGTACTTCACCCGCAGTGGGGGTGTTACACTTACTCCCCTGCAGGGGGGTGACTCGTGCTTCCCCACAGTGGGGTTGTTACTTGTACTTCCGGCGAAGTGGGGTTGTGACTAGTACTTCCCCCACAGTGGCATTGTTACATGTATTCCCCTGCAATAGGGTTGTGACTCAGATTCCCCCACAGTGGGGGTGTGACTCTTACTCCCAGACAGTGGGGCAGGTGACTCTTACTCCCCGCAGTGGGGGTGACTCGGTTTCCCCCACAGTGAGGAACAACTGAGTCTCCCCAGTGGTTGTGACACTGCCTCCCCCACAGATGGGGGAGACCGGCCTCCCCTACAATGTGCATGTGTGATTCATGTTTCCCCGCAGTGGGGTTGTGACTCGTACTTCCCCCAGTAGGGATGTGACACGTATTCCCCACAGCAGGGGTGTCTCAGATTCCCCCAACAGTGGGGGTGTGAGTCTTTTTACTCCCCCGCAGTGGGGGTGACTTGGATTCCCCCACACCTGGGGTGTGACTCTAACTCCCCCACAGTGGGGTGTGTCTCTTACTCTCCTACAGTGGGGGAGTGACTAGTACTTCCCCGCAGTGGGGGTGACTCACCTGCAGTGGGGGTGTGACTCATCTTCCCTGCAGTGGGGTTGTGACTAGTACTTCCCCCACAGTGGGGGTGCGATTCTTACTCCCCTGCAGTGGGGTTGTGACTCATACTTCTTCTGCAGTGGGGTTGTGACTAGTACTTCTCCCACAGTGGGGGTGCAACTGGTATTCCCCTGCAGTAGGGTTGTGACACAGATTCCCCCACAGTAGGGGTTGACTCTTTCTCCCCGCAGTGGCGGGGGGTTGACTTTTACTCCCCCACAGTGCGGGGGGGGGGGGGGGGGGAACTCTCCTGCAGTGGGGAGACTCTGCTTCTCGCACAGTGGGGTGCAACTGAGCCTCCCCAGTGGGTGTGACACAGCCTCCCCCACAGTTAGGGTGTGACTGGCAATCCCCTACAATGGGAATCTGTGACTCATGCTTCCCCGCAGTGGGGTTGTGACTCGTATTTCCCCACAGCAGGGGTGTGATTCAGATTCCCCCAACAGTGGGGGTGTGAGTCTTTTACTCCCCCACAGTGAAGGTGTGACTCGGATTCCCCACAGTGGGGGTGTAACTAGAACTTTTCCTGCAGTGGGGGTGTGACTCCTACTCCCCCACAGTGGGGTTGTGACTCGTACTTCCCCACAGTAGGGTTGTGACTAGTACTTCTGCCGCAGTGGGGGGTGTGACTTACTCCCCGCAGTGGGGTTGCGACTCCTACTATCCCCGCAGTGGGGTTGTGACTAGTACCTCCCCAAAAGTGGGTGTGTGATTCGTATTCCCCCGCAGTAGGGTTGTGACTCATATTCGCCCCACAGTGGGGATGTGATTCTTACTCCCCCACAGTGGGGGTGTGACTCGTGCTTCCCCACAGTAGGGTTGTGACTAGTACTTCCCCCACCATGGGGTATGACTCTTACTCCCCGCAGTGGGGTTGTAAATAGTATCCCAAAAGTGGGGGTGTGACACATTTTCCCCCACAGTAGGGTTGTGACTCAGATTCCCCCACAGTGGGGGGGGGGGGGGAGGGGGGGTGACTCTTACTCCCCGCAGTGGTGGCTCTTTCTCCCCCATAGTGGGGAAGTGAATCTTACTCCCCGCAGAGGGGGCAGGTGACTTACTCGCCACAGTGGGGGTGTCTCAGCTTCTCCCACAGTGGGGAACAACTGAGCCTCACCATTGGGTATGACATGGCCTACCCCACAGTTCGGGTGCAACCGGCTTCCCCAACAATGGGCATGTGTGACTCCTGCTTCACCACAGTGGGGGTGTGACTCGTACCCCCCCCCCCCCCCCTTGGGTGTGACACGTATTGCCCCACATTGAGGGTGCGAGTCTTTTACTCCCCAGAGTGGGGGTGTGACTCGGATTCCCCCCACAGTGGTGGTGTGACTAGTACTTCCCCTGCAGTAGGTGTGTGACTCTTACTCCCATGCAGTGGGGGGGGGGGGGTGATTTACTCCCCGCAGTGGGGGTGTGAATCTAACTCCCCGCAGTGGGGGTGTGAATCTAACTCCCCATAGTGGGTTTGTGACCTTTACTCCCCTGCAGTGGGGGTGTGACTAGTACTTCTCCCACAGTAGGGGTGTGACTCGTGCTTCCCCGCATGGGGATTGTGACTCGTACTTCCCCACAGTGGGGGTGTGACACATATTCCCCCACAGCAGGGGTGTGACTCAGATTCCCCCGCAGCAGGGGTGTGACTTTTACTTCCCCATAGTGGGGGGAGTGACACTTACTCCCCCGCAGTGGGGGAGTCAATCACTCTCCCTGTAGTGGGGCGGGTGACACTTACTCCCCCACAGTGGGGGTGACTCTGTTTCTCCCACAGTGGGGTACAACTGAGCCTCCCCAGTAGGTGTGACACTGCCTCCCCCACAGATGTGGTGTGACCAGCCTCCCCTACAATGTGACTTGTACTTCCCCCACAGTGGGGTTGTGACACATATTCCCACGCAGTAGGAGTGTGATGCAGACTCCTCCACATTTGGGGTGTGGCTCTTACTCCCCGCTGTGGGGTATGGCTCTTACTCCCATGCAGTGGGGGATGTAACTCTTACTCCCCCTGCAGTGGGGGTGTAACTCTTACTCCCCCTGCAGTGGGGGAGTGACTTCTACTCCCCCGAAGTGGGGTTGCGACTCGTACTTCCCCCACAGATTGGGTGTGACTTGTATTCCCCACAGTAGGACTCAGATTCCTCCACAGTGGGGAAGCGACTCTTACTCCCCTGCATGGGGGTCAGGTGAGTCTTATTACCCGCAGTGGGGGTGACTCGGCTTCTCCCACAGTGGGGTACAATTTAGCCTCCCCAGTGGGTGTGAAACGCCTTCACCGCAATTGGGGTGTGACCGGCATCACCTACAATTGGCATGTGTGACTCGTACTGCCCCGCAGTGGGGTTGAGACTCATACTTCCCTCACAGTGAGGGTGTGACACATATTCCCATGCAGCAGGGGTCTTACTCAAATTCCCCGACAGTTGGTGTGTGAGTCTTACTCTCCCTGCAGTGGGGGTGTGACACTCCCCGTAGTGGAGGATGTGACTCTTACTCCCCCGCAGTGGGGTTTGTGACTCGTACTTCCCCCGCAGTGGGGTTGTGACTAGTACTTCCACCCACAGTAGGGGTGTGTTTCATATTCCCCTGCAATAGGGTTGTGACTCGGCTTACCCCCGCCCCGCAGTGGGGGCAGGTGGCTCTTACTCCCCCACAGTGAGGGGTGACTCGGCTTCTCCCACAGTGGGGTACAACTGAACCTCCACAAAGGGTGTGACAGGCCTCCCCTACAATGGGCATGTGTGACTCATGCTTCCCCATAGTGGGTTTGTACAAAGGGTGTGACAGGCCTCCCCTACAATGGGCATGTGTGACTCATGCTTTCCCATAGTGGGGTTGTGACTCATACTTCCCCGTAGTGGGGTTGTGACTCGTACTTCCCCTACAGTGGGGGAGCGACACATATTCCCCCACAGCAGGGGTGCGACTCAGATTCCCCCAGTGGGGGTGCAAGTTTTTTACTCCCCCACAGTGGGGGTGTGACTCGGATTCCTCCACAGTAGGGTTGTGACTCATACTTCCACCATACTGGGGTTGTGACTAGTACTTGCCCCACAGTGGGGGTGTGACTCTTATTCCCCCGCAGTTAGATTGTGACTCAGATTCCCCGCAGTAGGGTTGTGACTCAGATTCTCCCAGTGTGTGTGTGTGTGTGGGGAAGGGGGGGGGGTGAATATTACTCCACCACAATGGGGAGTGTGACTCTTACTCCCCCGCAGTGGGGGAGTCAATCTTAGTACCCCAGCAGTGGGGGTGGGTGACTTACTCTGGCACAGTGAGAATGACTCGGCTTCTCCCACGGTGGGGCACAACTGAGCCCCCCCCCCCCCCACCAGTGGGGGTGTGACACGGACTCCCCCGCAGTTGGGGTCTCACTGGCCTCCCCTACATTGGGTATGTGTGACTCATGCTTCCACACAGTGGGGTTGTGACTAATACTTCCCCAGCTGTGGGATTGTGACTCCTAATTCCCCCACAGTGGGGGTGTGACATGCATTCCCCGCAGCAAGAGTTGACTCAGATTCCCCCACAGTGGGTGTGTGAGTCTTACTCCCCTCACAGTGGGTGTGTCTCTTACTCCCCACAGTGGGGGTGTGTCTCTTACTCCCCCACAGTGGGGGAGAGACTCTTACTCCACCACAGTGGGGGGTGTGACTCTTACTCCTCCACAATGGGGGAGTGACGCTTACTCCCCCGCAGTGGAGGTGACTCGTACTTGTACTTGCACAGTGGGGGTGATACACACATTCCCCTGTGGTAGGGTTGTGACTCAGATTCCCCCACAGTGGGGGAGTGACTCTTACTCCCCTACAGTGGGGGTGTTACTCTTATTCCCCTGCAGTGGGGAGTCAATCTTTCTCCCCCACAGTGGGTGTGACTCAGTTTCTCCCACAGTGGGGTACAACTGAGCCTACCCAGGGGGTGTGACACGGACTCCCCCACAGTTCGGGTGTGACTGGCCTCCCTTACAATGGGCATGTGTGACTCATGCTTCCCCGCAGGGGGGTTGTGACTAGTACTTCCCCCACAGTGGGGTTGTGACACATATTCCCACGCAGTAGTTTTGTGTGACTCGGACTCCTCCACATTGGGGGTGTGGCCCAGAAACCCCTGCAGTGTGGTTTGTGATTCATACTTCCCCCAGTGGGGGTGTGACTTGTATTTCCCCACAGTGGTGGTGTGACCCAGAATCCCCACCATCCCCCGTAGTTGGGTTGTATCTCGGATTCACCCACAGTGGGGGAGTGACTCTTTCCCCCCAGCAGTGGGGGGAGGGGGGGGGGACTCTTACTCCTCCACAGTGGGGGATGTAACTCAAGGCACTTCACATTTATTTATTTATTGGTGTTCAAAGACACATACTTCTGCACACATGGAGATAAAGTCAAGTCCAGCCAATCGTTTATATCCATGTTGCTCATTTTACAGGACTTCCACCCCAGGTGTTGGTGACAAAGTCCTATTTTATCAGTAAAACAGAGCTTGTTTGCCAGAGTAAATGAACAAGCACTGCTTCACTTTCTGGGTTCCCACGGAGAGGATGGCACTTCAATGCATTCAATCAAATGTAATTTTAAAATATTGGGATAGTGATCTGTAAGTATTTGTACATCATCAAGCGACTGATTGCTTGATAACAATTGAGTGTCAGATGTGCTGGTTGTAACAGCGATTTCATGACAACAACAGAGACAATTAGCCAATCACAAAGATCTTTGCTGCCCACATACAAGGTGTTGGTTGCCTGAGTCCTTTTTACAAATAAAACATTAGTTGTCCACCGATGTAAACAAGCAATGTCTTACTTGAAATTCCCTGGATACCCACAGGGTTTATATCATGCCTTGAAAGAAACAAGGTGTCACATGTAATGCAGAAGAACTGCGGATGGCAATTCAATGCATTCAATTAAATATAGTTTTAAAAAGTTGAAAATAATATTCAATTAAATATAGTTTTAAAAAGTTGAAAATAATATTCCATTATGTATTTGTACATCATAAAGCAACTGACTGCTTGATGACAACTGAGTGTCAGATGCACTGGTTGGTACAGCAACTTCATGACAACAACAGAGATAATCAGCCAATGACAAAATCCCTGCTGTCCACATACAAGGTGTTGGCGGCCTGGGCCCCTTTTACAAGTAAAACAATAGTAGTCCACTGATGTCCACTAATGGAAACAAGCACTGCTCTACTTGTAATTCCCAGGTACCCACAGGGTTGATATATTATTAGTGCCTTCCTTCAAAAAACAAGAAAAAAAAATTAAAATCTTACAAAAAATATTATGAAAAATAACAAGTAAATGTAATTAGAAATGTGAGCAATGATTTGTCAAGTATTTGTATTTCATTGAGAAAGTGATTTCTATTGTCAGATTGCTGAGCGGAGACAATCAGCCAATCACAAAAATCTGTGATGCCAACATACAAGGTTTTAGCTGCCTGGACCCCTTTCACAAATAAACCAATCATAGTCCACTGACGTAAACATACACTGTCTTACTTGAAATTTCAGGGTACCCACAGGGTTATTATTGTGCCTTTAATCCAACATAAAATGCAGACGAGCTGTGGATGGCACTTCTTATTTATTTATTGGTGTTTAAGGACACACACTTATGCACACATGGAAGTAAAGTCAGGTCCAACCAATCGTTTGTATCCATGTTGATCATTTTACAGGACTTCCACCCCAGGCAATGGTGGCAGAGTCCTATTTTAAAAGTAAAACAAAGCTTGTTTACCAGAGTAAATAAACAAGCACTGCTTCACTTCCTGGGTTCCCATGGAGCGGATGGCACTTCAGTGTATTCAATCAAATGTAACTTCAGAATCTTGGGATAGTGATCTGTAAGTATTTAAGTATTTGTACATCATCAAGTGACTGATTGCTTGATCACAACTGAGTGTCAGATGTGCTGGTTGTAACAGCGATTTCATGACAACAACAGAGACAATTTTAGGGTACCCACAGGGTTATAATTGTACCTTTAATACAACATAAAATGCAGATGAACTACGGATGACACTTCATATTTATTTTATTGGTGTTTAAGGTCACAATTCTGCACATACTTGAAAAATAGGATTTACAGATGCATTCAGTATTGCAACAAGACCTGTTTAATTTCTGGGATACATAGGGGAAAATACTACTAATTTAATTGTGACAGTTGGAAGAAATAGCAAGACAGAACAAAAAACTCTTTGAATGCCAATCACAAGGGAAATTAGGAATATGTCAGATATATATCTGAAACCTGGATGGATGTGCTACGTTGTGCATGATTAAACTTTTAACACAGCTTGCTTTTGGTTAAGTAAAAATTAAACTACGTACACTATTTAGATTTCAAAAGTTGCTACTAACCCTATAAAAAAGAACATTTCTTTTTTCTTTACTATGTATCCCATAATTTACATTTTTGAGCAACATGATTTTTCAGAGTAGACTTCCTGTGAATATATTTTGGCTTAGGTACTGAAGCACAACCTATCAGAACTTAAATACAATAACAAAATACCTAAAATTTGCTCAACCAAATGGGTAAGTAGAGATGTGTGGGTTTTATACATTGGTTTAGAAAGTGTGGTGAGCTTCTACATGTACTTGTATTTATAGCTTTAAATTAATTTCAATTTATCAATATTGCAACCTGAAGTGGTATCAAATTATGTACATTTGGGATCAACCACAAGTAAAATTCCATCAATTTCTAAGGACCACAACCTCACACACTGTAACAAACACGGACTCAATCATACACTTCTACGCTAGGGAAAGAAATATAAATAAATATAAAATGCCAAAAAGGGTTGCCGGCAATTTCGATTTCTTTTCAAAATGACAGAATATTCATTGTAGGCTCAATCCTGTATACACAATCCAATAGCCACCACACGTAGCAAAAGTTAAATTTAATCATATGTTTTGCTGTAGTAATTGCAAAACTTACTTTCGATTGGCCCTTCTATTATGTTTATCTCACTTTAAAAGTTTTATTCATGTGAAATGCTTTAATTAAAATAAGTGGAATATTTTTCTCATATTCCCATTTATTGGGTATTTTGTCCTTCCATTGAACAAAATAAACCTTTTTGCAATTATTTTGGCAAGCGTTTATTGAATATCCCATACCAGATTTTAGTGTTTGCATTTTTAGGCAATAGTTGAGAACCTAATGCAGGTACATCTGAGTTTGATGCAGACTCAGGTTGAGGGGATGTGTCTTGGCTCATGTCTTTATTTTCACTTTCATTTCCTTGAGAATTTGATTACGACTCAGTTGGTATGGTAGAGTTATGTTGTAATTCAATTTTTACAATAAACTTAAACTTGGCTCCTATTAATTTAAATTTTGCTGGCGAAGAAGAAATCGGTTTCATGATACTAAATTTACCACTGAGTTGACTCTATTTACTTTTACAGGAAATATAATTTCTTACTTTGGAGATACCCACAGGGTTGATATATTATCAGTACTTTCCTTCAAATAACCAAAAAATCAATTAAATAACAGGCATAGAAAATCGTACAAAAAATATCAAGAAAGGTAGCAAGGAAATGTTATTTAAATTGGGGCCATTGTTATGTCAAGTATCTGTATTTCATCAAGAAACTGATTAGTTGATAACAATTGTCAGATGTGCTAGTCAGTGACAATCAGCCAATCATAAAAATCTGCTGCTCACAGACAAGGTGTAGGCTGCCTGGGCCGTTTCACGGAAAAAACAATTGAGGTCCACTGAGGTAAACACGCACTGTCTTCTTAGAAATTCCTGGGTACACATTTCATGCCTTCAGTACAACATAAAATGCAGACAAATTGTCGATGGCACTTCATATTTATTTATTTATTGGTGTTTAAGGAAACATACTTCTGCACACATGGAGGTAAAGTCAAGTTCAGCCAATAGTTTATATCCCCATGTTGCTCATTTTACAGGACTTCCACCTCAGGTGTTGGTGACAGAGTCCTATTTTATCCGTAAAACAGAGCTTGTTTACCAGAGTAAATAAACAAGCACTGCTTCACTTTCTGGGTTCCCATGGAGAGGATAGCACTTCAATGCAATCAATCAAATGTAATTTTAAAATCTTCGAATAGTGAGCTGTAAGTATTTGTACATAATCAAGCCACTGATTACTTGATCACAATTGAGTGTCAGATGTGCTGGTTGTAACAGCGATTTCATAACAACAACAGAGACAATCAGCCAATCACAAAGGTCTCTGCTGCCCACATACAAGGTGTTGGCTGCGTAGGTCCATTTTACAAATAAAACATTGGTAGTCAACTGATGTAAACAAGCAATGTCTTACTTGTAATTCCTTGGGTACCCACAGGGTTTATATCATGCCTTGAATGAAACAAGGTGTCACATGTAATGCAGAAGAACTGCGGATGGCAATTCAATGCATTCAATTAAATATAGTTTTAAAATGCTGAAAATAATATTCCATCATGTATTTGTTCACAATAAAGCACCTGACTGCTTGATGACAACTGAGTGTCAGATGCGCTGGTTGGTACAGCAACTTCATGGCAACAACAGAGATAATCAGCCAATGACAAACTCCCTGCTGTCCACATACAAGGTGTTGGCTGTTGGGTCCCTTTTACAAGTAAAACAATAGTAGTCCACTGATGTCCACTAATGGAAACAAGCACTGCTCTACTTGTAATTCCGCGGGTACCCAAAGGGTTGATATATTATTAGTACCATCTTTCAAATAAAAATAAAAGACAAAAAAAATCTTACAAAAATATGAAAAGTAACAAGCAAATGTAATTTGAATTGTGAGCAATGTTTTGTCAAGTATTTGTATTTCATTAAGAAACTGATTAATTACTTAATATTGTCAGATTGATAGGTCGGAGGCAATCAGCCAATCACAAAAATCTATGCTGCCCACATACAAGCTGTTGGCTGCCTGGGCCACCCTTTCACAAATAAAACAATCGTAGTCCAGTGACGTAAACATGCACTGTCTTATTTGTAATTTCAGGGTACCCACATGGTTATAATTGTGCTTTTAATACAACACAAAACGCAGACGAACTGTGGATGGCACTTCTTATTCATTTATTGGTGTTTAAGGACACATACTACTGCACACATGGAGGTAAAGTCAAGTCCAACCAATCGTTTATATCCTTGTTGCTCATTTTACAGGACTTCCATCCCAGGTGTTGGTGACAGAGTCCTATTTTACCAGTAAAACAGTACTTGTTTACCAGAGTAAATAAAAAAGCACTGCTTCACTTCCTGGGTTCCCATGGAGAGGATGGCACTTCAATGCATTCAATCAAATGTAATTTTAAAATCTTGGAATAGTGATCTGTAAGTATTTGTACATCATCAAGCGACTGATTGCTTGATCACAATTGAGTGTCATATGTGCTGGTTGTAACAGCTACTTCATGACAACAACAGAGACAATCAGCCAATCACAAAGATCTCCGCTGCCCACATACAAGGTGTTGGCTGCCTGGGTCCTTTCTACAAATAAAACATTAGTAGTCCACTGGTGTACATAAGCAATGTCTTACTTGTAATTCCCTGGGTACCCACAGGGTTTATATCATACATTGAATGAATCAAGGTGTCAAATGTAATGCAGAAGAACCGCGGATGGCAATTCAATGCATTCAATTAAATATAGTTTTAAAATGATGAAAATAATATTCTGTAATGTATTTGTACATCATGAAGCAACTGACTGCTTGATCACAACTGAGTGTCAGATGCGCTGGTTGGTACAGCAACTTCATGGCAACAACAGAGATAATCAGCCAATGACAAACTCCCTGCTGTCCACATACAAGGTGTTGGCTGTTGGGTCCCTTTTACAAGTAAAACAATAGTAGTCCACTGATGTCCACTAATGGAAACAAGCACTGCTCTACTTGTAATTCCGCGGGTACCCACAGGGTTGATATATTATTAGTACCATCTTTCAAATAAAAATAAAAGAAAAAAATAATCTTACAAAAATATGAAAAGTAACAAGCAAATGTAATTTGAATTGTGAGCAATGTTTTGTCAAGTATTTGTATTTCATTAAGAAACTGATTAATTACTTAATATTGTCAGATTGATAGGTCGGAGGCAATCAGCCAATCACAAAAATCTATGCTGCCCACATACAAGCTGTTGGCTGCCTGGGCCACCCTTTCACAAATAAAACAATTGTAGTCCAGTGACGTAAACATGCACTGTCTTATTTGTAATTTCAGGGTACCCACATGGTTATAATTGTGCTTTTAATACAACACAAAACGCAGACGAACTGTGGATGGCACTTCTTATTTATTTATTTATTTATTGGTGTTTAAGGACACATACTACTGCACACATGGAGGTAAAGTCAAGTCCAGCCAATCGTTTATATCCTTGTTGCTCATTTTTACAGGACTTCCATCCCAGGTGTTGGTGACATAGTCTATTTTACCAGTAAAACAGTACTTGTTTACCAGAGTAAATAAAAAAAGCACTGCTTCACTTCCTGGGTTCCCATGGAGAGTGTGGCACTTCAATGCATTCAATCAAATGTAATTTTAAAATCTTGGAATAGTGATCTGTAAGTATTTGTACATCATCAAGCAACTGATTGCTTGATCACAATTGAGTGTCATATGTGCTGGTTGTAACAGCTACTTCATGACAACAACAGAGACAATCAGCCAATCACAAAGATCTCCGCTGCCCACATACAAGGTGTTGGCTGCCTGGGTCCTTTCTACAAATAAAACATTAGTAGTCCACTGGTGTACATAAGCAATGTCTTGTAATTCCCTGGGTACCCACAGGGTTTATATCATACCTTGAATGAATCAAGGTGTCAAATGTAATGCAGAAGAACCACGGATGGCAATTCAATGCATTCAATTAAATATAGTTTTAAAATGATGAAAATAATATTCTGTAATGTATTTGTACATCATGAAGCAACTGACTGCTTGATCACAATTGAGTGTCATATGTGCTGGTTGTAACAGCTACTTCATGACAACAACAGAGACAATCAGCCAATCACAAAGATCTCCGCTGCCCACATACAAGGTGTTGGCTGCCTGGGTCCTTTCTACAAATAAAACATTAGTAGTCCACTGGTGTACATAAGCAATGTCTTACTTGTAATTCCCTGGGTACCCACAGGGTTTATATCATACATTGAATGAATCAAGGTGTCAAATGTAATGCAGAAGAACCGCGGATTGCAATTCAATGCATTCAATTAAATATAGTTTTAAAATGATGAAAATAATATTCTGTAATGTATTTGTACATCATGAAGCAACTGACTGCTTGATCACAACTGAGTGTCAGATGCGCTGGTTGGTACAGCAACTTCATGGCAACAACAGAGATAATCAGCCAATGACAAACTCCCTGCTGTCCACATACAAGGTGTTGGCTGTTGGGTCCCTTTTACAAGTAAAACAATAGTAGTCCACTGATGTCCACTAATGGAAACAAGCACTGCTCTACTTGTAATTCCGCGGGTACCCACAGGGTTGATATATTATTAGTACCATCTTTCAAATAAAAATAAAAGAAAAAAATAATCTTACAAAAATATGAAAAGTAACAAGCAAATGTAATTTGAATTGTGAGCAATGTTTTGTCAAGTATTTGTATTTCATTAAGAAACTGATTAATTACTTAATATTGTCAGATTGATAGGTCGGAGGCAATCAGCCAATCACAAAAATCTATGCTGCCCACATACAAGCTGTTGGCTGCCTGGGCCACCCTTTCACAAATAAAACAATTGTAGTCCAGTGACGTAAACATGCACTGTCTTATTTGTAATTTCAGGGTACCCACATGGTTATAATTGTGCTTTTAATACAACACAAAACGCAGACGAACTGTGGATGGCACTTCTTATTTATTTATTTATTTATTGGTGTTTAAGGACACATACTACTGCACACATGGAGGTAAAGTCAAGTCCAGCCAATCGTTTATATCCTTGTTGCTCATTTTTACAGGACTTCCATCCCAGGTGTTGGTGACATAGTCTATTTTACCAGTAAAACAGTACTTGTTTACCAGAGTAAATAAAAAAAGCACTGCTTCACTTCCTGGGTTCCCATGGAGAGTGTGGCACTTCAATGCATTCAATCAAATGTAATTTTAAAATCTTGGAATAGTGATCTGTAAGTATTTGTACATCATCAAGCAACTGATTGCTTGATCACAATTGAGTGTCATATGTGCTGGTTGTAACAGCTACTTCATGACAACAACAGAGACAATCAGCCAATCACAAAGATCTCCGCTGCCCACATACAAGGTGTTGGCTGCCTGGGTCCTTTCTACAAATAAAACATTAGTAGTCCACTGGTGTACATAAGCAATGTCTTGTAATTCCCTGGGTACCCACAGGGTTTATATCATACCTTGAATGAATCAAGGTGTCAAATGTAATGCAGAAGAACCACGGATGGCAATTCAATGCATTCAATTAAATATAGTTTTAAAATGATGAAAATAATATTCTGTAATGTATTTGTACATCATGAAGCAACTGACTGCTTGATCACAACTGAGTGTCAGATGCGCTGGTTGGTACAGCAATTTCAAGACAACAACAGAGATAATCAGCCAATGACAAAATCCCTGCTGTCCACATTCAAGGTCTTGGCTACCTAGGTCCCTTTTACAAGTAAAACAAAAGTAGTCCACTGATGTCCACTAATGTAAACAAGCACTGCTCTACTTGTAATTCTCCAGGTACCCACAGAGTTGATATTATTATTAGTACCATGCTTCAAATAAAAAGAAAAAAATTAAAATCTTACAAAAAATATTATGAAAAGTAACAAGCAAATGTAATTTGAATTGTGAGCAATGTTTCGTCAAGAATTTGTATTTCATTAACAAACTGATTAATAACTTAATATTGTCAGATTGATGGGTTGGAGACAATCAGCCAATCACAAAAATCTAGGCTGCCCACATACAAGGTGTTGGCTGCCTGCCCCCCCCCCCCCCCTTTCACAAATAAAACAATCGTAGTCCAGTGACGTAAACATACACTGTGTTACTTGTAATTTCAGGGTACCCACAGGGTTATAACTGTGCCTTTAATACAACATAAAATGCAGACGAACTGTGGATGGCACTTCATATTAATTTATTTATTTATTTATTGGTGTTTAAGGACACATACTACTGCACACATGGAGGTAAAGTCAAGTCCAGCCAATCGTTTATATCCATGTTGCTCATTTTACAGAACTTCCATTCCAGGTGTTGGTGAGTCCTATATTTACCAGTAAAACAGAGCTTGTTTACCAGAGTGAATAAAAAATGCACTGCTTCACTTCCTGGGTTCCCATGGAGAGGATGGCACTTCAATCAAATGTAATTTTAAAATCTTCGAATAGTGAGCTGTAAGTATTTGTACATAATCAAGCCACTGATTACTTGATCACAATTGAGTGTCAGATGTGCTGGTTGTAACAGCGATTTCATAACAACAACAGAGACAATCAGCCAATCACAAAGGTCTCTGCTGCCCACATACAAGGTGTTGGCTGCATAGGTCCATTTTACAAATAAAACATTGGTAGTCAACTGATGTAAACAAGCAATGTCTTACTTGTAATTCCTTGGGTACCCACAGGGTTTATATCATGCCTTGAATAAAACAAGGTGTCACATGTAATGCAGAAGAACTGCGGATGGCAATTCAATGCATTCAATTAAATATAGTTTTAAAATGCTGAAAATAATATTCCATTATGTATTTGTACATCATAAAGCAACTGACTGCTTGATGACAACTGAGTGTCAGATGCACTGGTTGGTACAGCAACTTCATGGCAACAACAGAGATAATCAGCCAATGACAAACTCCCTGCTGCCCACATACAAGGTGTTGGCTGCCTGGGTCCTTTCTACAAATAAAACATTAGTAGTCCACTGGTGTACATAAGCAATGTCTTACTTGTAATTCCCTGGGTACCCACAGGGTTTATATCATACCTTGAATGAATCAAGGTGTCAAATGTAATGCAGAAGAACCGCGGATGGCAATTCAATGCATTCAATTAAATATAGTTTTAAAATGATGAAAATAATATTCTGTAATGTATTTGTACATCATGAAGCAACTGACTGCTTGATCACAACTGAGTGTCAGATGCGCTGGTTGGTACAGCAATTTCAAGACAACAACAGAGATAATCAGCCAATGACAAAATCCCTGCTGTCCACATTCAAGGTCTTGGATACCTAGGTCCCTTTTACAAGTAAAACAATAGTAGTCCACTGATGTCCACTAATGTAAACAAGCACTGCTCTACTTGTAATTCTCCGGGTACCCACAGAGTTGATATTATTATTAGTACCATGCTTCAAATAAAAAGAAAAAAATTAAAATCTTACCAAAAAAATATTGTGGAAAGTAACAAGCAAATGTAATTTGAATTGTGAGCAATGTTCTGTCAAGTATTTGTATTTCATTAAGAAACTGATTAATTACTTGATTAATATTGCCAGATTGCTGGTCGGAGACAATCAGCCAAATCACAAAAATCTGCCCACATACAAGGTGTTAGCTGTCAGGGCCCCTTTCACAAATAAAACAATCGTTGTCCACTGACGTAAACATGCACTGTATTACTTGAAATTTCAGGGTACCCACAGGGTTATAACTGTGCCTTTAATACAACATAAAATGCAGATGAACTGTGGATGGCACTTCATATTTATTCATTTATTTGTGTTTAAGGACACATGCTACTGCACACATGGAGGTACAGTCAAGTCCAGCCAATCGTTTATATCCATGTTGCTCATTTTACAGGACTTCCATCCCAGGTGTTGGTGACAGAGTCCTATTTTACCAGTAAAACAGAGCTTGTTTACTAGAGTAATTAAAAAAAGTACTGCTTCACTTCCTGGGTTCTCATGCAGAGAATGGCACTTCAATGCATTCAATCAAATGTAATTTTAAAATCTTGAGATAGTGATCTCTAATTATTTGTACATCTGATCACAACTGAGTGTCAGATGTGCTGGTTGTAACAGCTACTTCATGACAACACCAGAGACAATGAGCCAATCACAAAGATCTCCGGTGCCCACATACATGGTGTTGGCTTTCTTGGTCCTGTTTACAAATAAAACATTAGTAGTCCACAGGTGTACATAAGCAATGTCTTACTTGTAATTCCCTTGGTACCCACAGGGTTTATATCATACCTTGAATGAATCAAGGTGTCAAATGTAATACAGAAGAACCGCGGATGGCAATTCAATGCATTCAATTAAATATAGTTTTAAAATGTTGAAAATAATATTCCGTAATGTATTTGTACATCATCAAGCAACTGACTGCTTGATCACAACTGAGTGTCAGATGTGCTGGTTGGTACAGCAATTTCATGGCAACAGCAGAGATAATCAGCCAATGACAAAATCCCTGCTTTTCACATTCAAGGTGTTGGCTGCCTCGGTCCCTTTTACAAGTAAAACAATAGCAGTCCACTGATGTCCAGTGATGGCAACAAGCACTGCTCTACTTGTAATTCCCCGGGTGCCTACAGGGTTGATATATTATCAGTACCATCCTTCAAATAAAAAGAAAAAAAAATTAAAATCTTACAAAAAATATTATGAAAAGTAACAAGCAAATGTAATTTGAAATGTGAGCAATGTTTTGTCAAGTATTTGTATTTCATTAAGAAACTGATTAATTACTTGATATTGTCAGATTGATAGGTCGGAGACAATCAGCCAATCACAAAAAATTATGCTATCCACATACAAGGTGTTGGCTGCCTGGGCTCCCTTTCACAAATAAAACAATCGCAGTCCAGTGACGTAAACATGCACTGTCTTATTTTTAATTTCATGGTACCCACAGGGTTATAACTGTGCCTTTAATACAACATAAAATGCAAACGAACTGTGGATGGCACTTCATATTTATTTATTTATTTATTGGTGTTTAAGGACACATACTACTGCACATATGGAGATAAAGTCAAGTACAGCCAATCGTTTATATCAATGTTGCTCATTTTACAGGACTTCCATTCCAGGTGTTGGTGAGTCCTATTTTACCAGTAAAACAGTACTTGTTTACCAGAGTAAATAAAAAATGCACTGCTTCACTTCCTGGGTTCCCATGGAGAGGATGGCACTTCAATGCATTCAATCAAATGTAATTTTAAAATCTTGGGATAATGATCTGTAAGTATTTGTACATCATCAAGCGACTGATTGCTTGATCACAATTGAGAGTCAGATGTGCTGGTTGTAACAGCTACTTCATGACAACAAGAGACACTCAGCCAATCACAAAGATCTCTGCTGCACACATACAAGGTGTTGGCTGCCTGGGTCCATTTTACAAATAAAACATTGGTAGTCCACTGATGTAAACAAGCAATGTCTTACTTGTAATTCCCTGGGCACCCACAGGGTTTATACCATGACTTGAATGAAACAAGGTGTCAAATGTAATGCAGAAGAACTGCGGATGGCAATTCAATGCATTCAATTAAATATAGTTTTAAAATGTTGAAAATAATATTCCATCAGGTATTTGTACATCATTAAGCAACTGACTGCTTGATCACAACTGAGTGTCAGATGCGCTGGTTGGAACAGCAACTTCATGACAACAAAAGAGATAATCAGCCAATGACAAAATCTCTGCCGTCCACATACATGGTGTTGGCGGCCTGGGTCCCTTTTAAAAGTAAAACAATAGCACTGCTCTACTTGTAATTCCCCGGGTACCAACAGGGTTGATATATTATTAGTACCATCCTTCAAATAAAAAGAAGAAAAAAAATAAAATCTTACAAAAAATATAATGAAAAGTAACAAGCAAATGTAATTTGATTTGAGAGCAATGTTTTGTTAAGTATTTGTATTTCATTAACAAACTGATTAATTAATTAATATTGTCAGATTGATAAGTCAGAGACAATCAGCCAATCACAAAAATCTATGCTGCCCAAATATACGTTGTTGGCTGCCTGGGCCACCTTTTCACAAATAAAACAATCCTAGTCCAGTGACGTAAACATGCACGGTCTTATTTGCAATTTCAGGGTACCCACAGGGTTATAACTGTGCCTTTAATACAACATAAAATGCAGACGATCTGTGGATGGCACTTCATATTTATTTATTGGTGATTAAGGACACATAATACTGCACACATGGAGGTAAAGTCAAGTCCAGCCAATCGTTTATATCCATGTTGCTCATTTTACAGGACTTCCATCCCAGGTGTTGGTGACAGAGTCCTATTATACCAGTAAAACAGAGCTTGTTTACCAGAGAAAAATAAAAAAGGCACTGCTTCACTTCCTGGGTTCCCATGGAGAGGATGGCACTTCAATGCATTCAATCAAATGTAATTTTAAAATCTTGGGATAGTGATCTGCATGTATTTGTACATCATCAAGCGACTGATTGCTTGATCACAATTGAGTGTCAGATGTGCTGGTTGTAACAGCTACTTCATGACAACAACAGAGACAATCAGCCAATCACAAAGATCTCCGCTGCCCACATACAAGGTGTTGGCTGCCTGGGTCCACTTTACAAATAAAATATTAGTAGTCCACTGATGTAAACAAGCAATGTCTTACTTGTAATTCCCTGGGTATCCACAGGGTTTATATCATACCTTGAATGAAACAAGGTGTCAAATGTAATGCAGAAGAACTGCGGATGGCAAGTCAATGCATTCAATTAAATAAAGTTTTAAAATGTTGAAAATAATATTCTGTAATGTATTTGTACATCATGAAGCAACTGACTGCTTGATCACAACTGTGTGTCAGATGCGCTGGTTGGTACAGCAATTTCAAGACAACAACAGAGATAATCAGCCAATGACAAAATCCCTGCTGTCCACATTCAAGGTCTTGGCTACCTAGGTCCCTTTTACAAGTAAAACAATAGTAGTCCACTGACGTCCACTAATGGAAACAAGCACTGCTCTACTTGTAATTCCCCGGGTACCCACAGAGTTGATATTATTATTAGTACCATCCTTCAAATAAAAAGAAAAAAAATTAAAATCATACAAAAAATATTATAAAAAGTAATAAACAAATGTAATTTGAATTGTGAGCAATGTTTTGTCAAGAATTTGTATTTCATTAACAAACTGATTAATAACTTAATATTGTCAGATTGAAAGGTTGGAGACAATCAGCCAATCACAAAAATCTATGCTGCCCACATACAAAGTGTTGGATGCCTGGGCCCCCCTTTCACAAATCAAAGAATCGTAGTCCAGTGACGTAAACATGCACTGTCTTACTTGTAATTTCAGGGTACCCACAGGGTTATAACTGTGCCTTTAATACAACATAAAATGCAGACGAACCGTGGATGGCATTTCATATTTATTTATTTATTTATTGGTGTTTAAGGACATATACTACTGCACACATGGAGGTAAAGTCAAGTCCAGCCAATCGTTTATATCCATGTTGCTCATTTTACAGGACTTCCATCCCAGGTGTTGGTGATAGAGTCCTATTTTACCAGTAAAACAGTGCTCGTTTACCAGAGTAAATAAAAAAAACACTGCTTCACTTCCTGGGTTCCCATGGAGAGGATGGCACTTCAATGCATTCAATCAGATGTAATTTTAAAATCTTGGGATAGTGATCTCTAAGTATTTGTAAATCATCAAGCCACTGATTGCTTGATCACAATTGAGTGTCAGATGTGCTGGTTGTAACAGCTACTTCATGACAACAACAGAGACAAACAGCCAATCACAAAGATCTCTGCTTCCCATATACAAGGTGTTGGCTGCCTGGGACCATTTTACAAATGAAACATTAGTAATCCACTGGTGTACATAAGCAATGTCTTACTTGTAATGCCCTGGGTACCCACAGGGTTTATATCATACCTTGAATGAAACAAGGTGTCAAATGTAATGCAGAAGAACTGCGGATGGCAAGTCAATGCATTCAATTAAATATAGCTTTAAAATGATGAAAATAATATTCCGTAATGTATTTATACATCATGAAGCAACTGACTGCTTGCTCACAACTGAGTGTCAGATGCGCTGGTTGGTACAGAAATTTCAAGACAACAACAGAGATAATCATCCAATGATAAAATCCCTGCTGTCCACATTCAAGGTCTTGGCTACCTTGGTCCCTTTTACAAGTAAAACAATAGTAGTCCACTGATGTCCACCATTGGAAACAAGCACTGCTCTACTTGTAACTCCCCGGGTACCCACAGAGTTGATATTACTATTAGTACCATCCTTCAAATAAAAAGAAAACAAATTAAAATCTTACAAAAAATACTATGAAAAGTAACAAGCAAATGTAATTTGAATTGTGAGCAATGTTTGTTAAGTATTTGTATTTCATTAACAAACTGATTAATAACTTAATATTGTCAGATTGATAGGTCGGAGGCAATCAGCCAATCACAAAAATCTATGCTGCCCACATACAAGGTGTTGGCTGCCTGGGCCACCCTTTCACAAATAAAACAATTGTAGTCCAGTGACGTAAACATGCACTGTCTTATTTGTAATTTCAGGGTACCCACATGGTCATAATTGTGCTTTTAATACAACACAAAATGCAGATGAACTGTGGATGGCACTTCTTATTTATTTATTTATTTATTGGTGTTTAAGGACACATACTACTGCACACATGGAGGTAAAGTCAAGTCCAGCCAATCGTTTATATCCTTGTTGCTCATTTTACAGGACTTCCATCCCAGGTGTTGGTGACATAGTCTATTTTACCAGTAAAACAGTACTTGTTTACCAGAGTAAATAAAAAAAGCACTGCTTCATTTCCTGGGTTCCCATGGAGAGTGTGGCACTTCAATGCATTCAATCAAATGTAATTTTAAAATCTTGGAATAGTGATCTGTAAGTATTTGTACATCATCAAGCGACTGATTGCTTGATCACAATTGAATGTCAGATGTGCTGGTTGTAACAGCTACTTCATGACAACAACAGAGACAATCAGCCAATCACAAAGATTTCCGCTGCCCACATACAAGGTGTTGGCTGCCTGGGTCCACTTTACAAATAAAACATTAGTAGTCCACTGATGTAATCAAGCAATGTCTTACTTGAAATTCCCTGGGTACCCACAGGGTTTATATCAATCCTTGAATGAAACAAGGTGTTAAATGTAATGCAGAAGAACCGCGGATGGCAATTCAATGCATTCAATTAAATATAGTTTTAAAATGTTGAAAATAATATTCTGTAATGTATTTGTACATCATGAAGCAACTGACTGCTTGATCACAACTGTGTGTCAGATGCGCTGGTTGGTACAGCAATTTCAAGACAACAACAGAGATAATCAGCCAATGACAAAATCCCTGCTGTCCACATTCAAGGTCTTGGATACCTAGGTCCCTTTTACAAGTAAAACAATAGTAGTCCACTGATGTCCACTAATGGAAACAAGCACTGCTCTACTTGTAATTCCCCAGGTACCCACAGAGTTTATATTATTATTAGTACCATCCTTCAAATAAAAAGAAAAAACATTAAAATCTTACAAAAAATATTAAGAAAAGTAACAAGCAAATGTAATTTGAATTGTGAGCAATGTTTTGTCAAGTATTTGTATTTCATTAACAAACTGATTAATAACTTAATATTGTCAGATTGATAGGTCGGAGACAATCAGCCAATCACAAAAATCTATGCTGCCCACATACAAGGTGTGGGCTGCCCGGGCCCCCCTTTCAAAAATCAAAGAATCGTAGTCCAGTGACGTAAACATGCACCGTCTTACTTGTAATTTCAGGGCACCCACAGGGTTATAACTGTGCCTTTAATACAACATAAAATGCAGACGAACCATGGATGGCACTGCATATTTATTTATTTATTTATTTATTGGTGTTTAAGGACATATACTACTGCACACATGGAGGTAAAGTCAAGTCCAGGCAATCGTTTATATCCATGTTGCTCATTTTACAGGACTTCCATCCCAGGGTTTGGTGATAGAGTCCTATTTTACCAGTAAAAAAGTGCTCGTTTACCAGAGTAAATAAAAAAGCACTGTTTCACTTCCTGGGTTCCCATGGAGAGGATGGCACTTCAATGCATTCAATCAAATGTAATTTTAAATTCTTGGGATAGTGACCTGTAAGTATTTGTACATCATCAAGCGACTGATTGCTGGCTCACAATTGAGTGTCAGATGTGCTGGTTGTAACAGCTACTTCATGACAACAACAGAGACAATTAGTCAATCACAAAGAACTCCGCTGCCCACATACAAGGTGTTAGCTGCCTGGGTCCACTTTACAAATAAAACATTGGTAGTCCACAGGTGTAAACAAGCAATGTCTTACTTGTAATTCCCTGGGTACCCACAGGGTTTATATCATGCCTTGAATGAAACAAGGTGTCACGTGTAATGCAGAAGAACTGTGAATGGCAATTCAATGCATTCAATTAAATATAGTTTTAAAATGATGAAAATAATATTCCGTAATGTATTTGTACATCATCAAGCAACTGACTGCTTGATCATTACTAAGAGTCATATGCGCTGGTTGGTGCAGCAACTTCATGACAATAACAGAGATAATCAGCCAATGACAAAATTCCTGCAGTCCACATACAAGGTGTTGGCTGCCTGGGCCCCTTTTACAAGTAAAACAATAGTAGTCCACGGATTTCCACTAATGGCAGCAAGCACTGCTCTACTTGTAATTCCGCGGGTACCCACAGGGTTGATATATTATTAGTACCATCCTACAAATAAAACGAAAAAAAAATAAAATCTTACAAAAAATATAATGAAAAGTAACAAGCAAAAGTAATTTGAATTGTGAGCAATGTGTTGGCTGCCTGCCCCCCCCCCCCCCCCCTCCTTTCACAAATAAAACAATCGTAGTCCAGTGACGTAAACATGCACTGTCTTACTTGTAATTTCAGGGTACCCACAGGGTTATAACTGTGCCTTTAATACAACATAAAATGCAGACAAACTGTGGATGGCACTTCATATTTATTTATTTATTTATTTATTGGTGTTTAAGGACACATACTACTGCACATATGGAGGTAAAGTCAAGTCCAGCCAATCGTTTATATCCATGTTGCTCAATTTACAGGACTTCCAACCCAGATGTTGGTGAGTCCTCTTTTACCAGTAAAAAAGAGCTTGTTTACCAGAGTAAATAAAAAAAGCACTGCATCACTTCCTGGGTTCCCATGGAGAGGATGGCACTTCAATGCATTCAATCAAATGTAATTTTGAAATCTTGGGATAGTGATCTGTAAGTATTTGTACATCATCAAACCACTGATTGCTTGATCACAATTGAGTGTCAGATGAGCTGGTTGTAACAGCTACTTCATGACAACAACAGAGACATTCAGCCAATCACAAAGATCTCCGCTGCCCACATACAAGGTGTTAGCTGCCTGGGTCCTTTCTACAAATAAAACATTAGTAATCCACTGGTGTACATAAGCAATGTCTTACTTGTAATGCCTTGGGTACCCACATGGTTTATATCCTACCTTGAATGAAACAAGGTGTCAAATGTAATGCAGAAGAACTGCGGATGGCAATTCAATGCATTCAATTAAATATAGTTTTAAAATGATGAAAATAATATTTCATCATGTATTTGTACATCATCAAGCAACTGACTGCTTGATCACAACTGAGTGTCAAATGTGCTGGTTGGTACAGCAATTTCATGACAACAACAGAGATAATCAGCCAATGACAAAATCCCTGCTGTCCACATACAAGGTGTTGGCTGTTGGGTCCCTCTTACAAGTAAAACAATAGTAGTCCACTGATGTCCACTAATGGAAACAAGCACTGCTCTACTTGTAATTCCCCGGGTACCCACAGGGTTGATATATTATTAGTACCATCCTTCAAATAAAAAGAAAAAAAATTAAAATCTTACAAAATATATTATGAAAAGTAACAAGTAAATGTAATTTGAATTGTGAGCACTTTTTTGTCAAGTATTTATATTTCATTAGGAAACAGATTACTTGATTACTATTGTAAGATTGCTGGTCGGAGACAAATCACCCAGTCACAAAAATCTATGCTGCCCACATACAAGGTGTTGGCTTCCTGGGCCCCTTTCACAAATAAAACAATCGTAGTCCATCGATGTAAACATGCACTGTCTTACTTGAAATATCAGGGTACCCACAGGGTTATAACTGTGCCTTTAATACAACAAAAAATCCAGATGAACCGTGGATGGCACTTCATATTTATTTATTTGTTTATTTATTTATTTATTTATTTATTGGTGTGTTTAAGGACACACACTACTGCACACATGGAGGTAAAGTCTAGTCCAGCCAATCGTTTATATCCATTTTGCTCATTTTATAGGACTTCCATCCCAAGTGTTGGTGACATAGTCCTATTTTACCAGTAGAACAGAGCATGTTTACCAGAGTAGATAAAAAAGCACTGTTTCACTTCCTGGGTTCCCATGGAGAGGATGGCACTTCAATGCATTCAATGAAATGTAATTTGAAAATCTTGGAATAGTGATCTGTAAGTATTGTACATAATCAAGTGACTGATTGCTTGATCACAATTGAGTGTCAGATGTGCTGGTTGTAACAGCTACTTCATGACAACAGCCGAGACAATCAGCCAATCACAAAGATCTCCACTGCCCACATACAAGGTGTTGGCTGCCTGGGTCCTTTTTACAAATAAAACAATAGTAGTCCACAGGTGTAAACAAGCAATGTCTTACTTGTAATTCCCTGGGTACCCACAGGGTTTATATCATGCCTTGAATGAAACAAGGTGTCAAATGTAATGCAGAAGAACTGCGGATGGCAAGTCAATGCATTCAATTAAATATAGTTTTAAAGTGCTGAAAATATTCCATCATGTATTTGTACATCATCAAGCAACTGACTGCTTGATCACAACTGAGTGTCAGATGCGCTGGTTGGTACAGCAATTTCACGACAACAACAGAGATAATCAGCCAATTACAAAATCCCTGCTGTCCACATTCAAGGTGTTGGCTACCTAGATCCTCTTTACAAGTAAAACAATAGTAGTCCACTGATGTCCACTAATGGAAACAAGCACTGCTCTACTTGTAATTCCCTGGGTACCCACAGGGTTGATATATTATTTGTACCATCCTTCAAATAAAAAGAAAAAAATTAAAATCTTACAAAATATATTATGAAAAGTAACAAGCAAATGTAATTTGAATTGTGAGCTATGTTTTGTCAAGTATTTGTATTTCATTAAGAAACAGATTACCTGATTACTATTGTCAGATTGCTGGTTGGAGACAATCAGCAAATCACAAAAATCTATGATGCCAACATACAAGGGGTTGCCTGCCTGAGCCCCATTCACAAATAAAAATGAAAGTGTCAATGACACTGTAGCTCAACTTGTCAAGACATGTACATGTATAGTATGTGACACAGCAATGACAAACATCTGGGTAATGACCTGATAACAAAGGTACATATAAAGTATTGTAATGGTCTGTACATAAATACTGGCCATAGCCTGTAACAAATGTATAGGTAAAGTATAGTAAAGGTGGGTGACAGTCAGATGCTAAACTAGAAAGGAAATCTTTTGAGCCCCAGAGTGGGTCTGACTGAACCCCAAAATATTTGTTCTCATAGCACAGTGATAACAAAGGCACCCCAAAACACACTCATTCCTGTCCTAAGGTGAAAACAAAGGTACCCAAGAAGTTTCGTGAAGATCAGTTCATAAATACGAGCTGTATAGTTGTGACAAAAAACTGATTGTACCAAATTTTGGTACAAAATGGCCACTGGCAGCCATCTTGAATTTTGGACCGCACTCAGAAACACTCGTTCTCGTCCCAAGGTGATAACAAAGGTACCCAAGAAGTTTCGTGAAGATCGGTTGATAAATACAGCCTCTAGCCCGAGCCGTGTTGACATGCACACTTACAGTGTATAAGTAGCACTAAATAAATCAAAATTCGTCTAGTTTGCATAATGTCTGCGCGAGAAAAAAAAAAGTACTGTATGTGATGTATGCCATGTTACTAAACATTTATACAAAAATTTATTCAAATCAGAACTTTCATACAGAAGTTCTGTACAAAAGACTGATTTGGCTGCTGGAAGACATCTTGAATTTCGGACCACACCCAAAAACACTCGTTCTCATTCCACGATGATAACAAATGTACCCAAGAAGTTTCGTAAAGATCAGTTCATAAATACGGCCTCTAGCCTGAGCCATATAGAAGTTGTGTGCAAAAAACTGAATAGACCTAATTTCGGTACAAAATGGCCACTGACAGCCATCTTGAATTTCAGACCGCATTCAGAAACACTCGTTCTCGTCCCAAGGTGATAACAGAGGTACCCAAGAAGTTTCGTGAAGATCGGTTGATAAATACAGCCTCTAGCCCGAGCCATATTGACATGTGTACTTACTGTGTGTAAGTAGCACTGAAAAAATCAAAGTTCATCTAATTTGAATAATTTCTGCACAAGAAAAAAACCTGTATTATATGTGATGTATCCCATGGTACTAAACATTCACACAAAAAATTATTCAAATCAGAGACTTCATGTGGAAGTTCTACGCAAAAATCTGATTGCCCTAATTTTGATCAAAATGGCTGCCAGCGGCCATCTTGAATTTTGGACCACACCCCAAAACACTCGTTCTTGCCCCACGGTGATAACAAAGGTACCCAAGAAGTTTTGTAAAGATCGGTTCATAAATGCGGCCTCCAGCCCGAGCTGTATTGGCATTTGCACTGGCAGTGCTGAAAGTAACACTAAATAAATCAAAGTTAGTCTAATTTGCATAATTTAAGCACGAGAAGAAAACCCGTATGATATGTAATGTATCTCATGGTACTAAACATTCATACAAAAAATTATTTGAATCAGAGCTTTCGTATGGAAGTTCTGTACAAAAAACAGATTTCTGCATCATCGGTACAAAATGGTGGCTGGCAGCCATCTTGAATTTTCGGACCACACCCCAAAACACTCGTTTGCGTCCCAGTCATAACAAAGGTACCCAAGAAGTTTCGTAAAGATCGGTTCATACATACGGCCTCTAGCCCAAGCCGTATCCAATAGTTGACATACGGACAGACGGACGACGGGCCATGACAAAAGCTCAAATTTGGCTTTGCCAAAGTTGAGCTAAAAATCAAAGTCCAGGGGCATAAACATGCACGGTCTTACTTGAAATTTCAGGGTACCCATGGGGTTATTATGCTGCCTTTAATACAACATAAAATGCAGATGAACTGCGGATGGTACTTCATATTTATTTTATTGGTGTTTTGTCACATAATTCTGCACAACCTGATAAATAGGATTTCCAAGTGCGTTCAGTATTGCAAGAAGACAATGTTTAATATCTGGGATACATAGGGGAAAATACTACTATATTAAATGTGACAGCTGAAGAAATAGTGAGATAGAACAAAAAAGTCTTTAAATGCCAATCACAAGAGAAATCAGGAACCTATCAGAGATATATATCCACAAACTGAGACATACATGAGAGATATACGTCTGAAACCTGGATGGATGCACTACGTTGTGCATGAATAAACTTTAACACAGCTTGCTTTTGGTTAAGGGAAAATTAAACTATGTAGACTATTTAGATTTCAAAAGTTGCTACTAACCCTAAAAAAAGAACATTTCATTTTTTTTTACCATGTATCCCATAATTTACATTTTTGAGCAACGTGATTTTTCAGAATAGACTTGCTGTGAATATATTTTGGCTTAGGTATTGAAGCACAACCTATCAGAACTTAAATACAATAACAAAGTACCTAATATTTGCTCAACTTAAATGGGTAAGTTGAGATGTGTGGGTTTTATACATTGGTTTAGAAAGTGTGGTGAGCTTCTACATGTATTTTTATTTATAGCTTTAAATTAATTTCAATTTATCAATATTGCAACCTGAAGCGGTATCAAATTATGTACATTTGGGATCAACCACAAATAAAATTCTATCAATTTCTAAGGACCACAACCTCACACTGTAACATACACAGACTCAATTATACACTTCTATGCTAGGGAAAGAAATATAAATTAAAAAAAAATGCCAAAAAGGGTTGCCGGCAATTTTGATTTCTTTCAAAAATGACAAAATATTCATTGTAGGCTTAATCCAATATACCCAATCCAATAGCCACCACACGTAGCAAAAGTTAAATTTAACCATAATATGTTTCACTACAGTAAATGCAAAAATTACTTTAGATTGCCTTTCTATTATGCTTATCTCACTTTAAAAGTTTTATTCATGTGAAACTCTTTAATTAAAATAAGTGGAATATTTTTCTCAAATTCCCATTTATTGCATATTTTGTCCTTCCATTGAACAAAATAACACTTTTTGCAATTATTTTGCAATGCGTTTATTGGTTATCCCATACTAGATTTTAGTGTCTGCATTTTTAGGCCCTAGTTGGAAATCTAATGCAGACACATGAGTCTGATGCAGACTCAGGTTGAGGTGACGTGTCTTGACTCGTGTCTTTATTTTCACTTTGATTTCCTTGAGAATTTGATTACGACTGAGTTTGTATGGCAGAGTTATGTTGTAACTCAATTTTTATAACACACTTGGCTCCTATTAATTGAAATTTTGTTGGCGAAGAAGAAACCGGTTCCATGATATTAAATTTACCACTGAGTTGACTCTATTTACTTTTACAGGAAATATAATTTTTCGCTTTGGAGGTACCCACAGGGTTGAAATACTATCAGTCCATTCCTTAAAATAACAAAAAAATCAATTAAATAAGTAGAGAAAATCGTACAAAAAATATCATGAAAGGTAACAAGGAAATGTAATTTGGATTGTGACCATTGTTATGACAAGTATCTGTATTTCATCAAGAAACTGATTAGTTGATAATAATTGTCAGATGTGCTGGTCAGCGACAATCAGTCAATCATAATTTAATTTTTTTACCATTTATTTATTTATTGATGTTCAAGTTCACATATTTCTGCACAATGGCTAATCGTGACAATGACAGTTTTACGGGAGAACGAGCTGGAGTACCCGGTGAAATCCACTGAGCAATGGCGAGCAACTGTCAGCTCCCTAGCATACTAACCCCACACAAGCAGGGTTAGCACTGGTTGAAGACAAGTGAACTATCGACGTGCAGTACACCTTAGTACACAACACCACCTTGCCCTCACATGGTCAATGGGGTGAAGTGTCTTGCCCAAAGATTTTATTGCTCGGAAAGGCAATTTATTAGATTTCAACATAGAATTTGATGCTTTACCAGGGCGTGTAATAATTGATAATACAGTAAATCAACATTGACAGGTATTTTTGGAGTTTTTCAATGAGTCAAAAATGTGTTGCTTGAATGGGAGAGGAAATCCATTAACTCTTAACCCACTGAGTATTTTCTAGATATTTTTCAGCAAATCTAGTCATGGCTGCTTCAAAGCAGCCATGACTAGATTTGATGAAAAATTAAGCTAAATGAAATACAAGAGATCACTGGTGAAAAAATTAATTCCACTTACAGGGAGACAATAGGATTAAATATGCACAAATTAAACTTATTTCAGAGAAAAGAGAAATCCTGTGCTGGGCAGGAATATCTGCCACCAGCATGCAGAGTTAAATGACAACTTCACATGTATTTGTTCTAGGGGAAGTTCACATGTATTTGTTCTAGGGAAATTTTCCTTGTACCCCTGGAGGGAAGAAAGGTGTAAACTTCCAGATCATAGTTTGGTTGTATTTGAATACAATGTTGATGTCAGTATCCCAATGCAATCCAACCACGAAAAAAGTAAATCAAATGGTAAAAGGGTTGGTAAAGGTTCAGGCTGCAAGCCGAGAGGTCCTTATATTCGAATACCACCTCCAGGCAGTTCAGATTCAGGTTTGTTCAAATCGATTTCCTGGGTTGGTATTTGGACTCTTTGGGTTCAGTTCTACCAGTCAGAATGCCTTCATATTTTTTATACAGCATCTCTAGGGGAGGGGCCGATTCAAGTTTGTTCCCAGGTTAATATTTGGGTTCCCTATGGGAGCCTGTGTTTTAACTTTGTGCAATATGATGGAATTTCTTGAAAAATCTTCATCAGAACCATCAGTTAAAATCTTATGATATTTGGAATACAATAATATCTCGGAAGGGTGGGGTGGGGGTGCATGTCTTATTCAATTTTGTTTAAATTGAGTGCCTGGGTCAATAATTGAGCTCCCTATGGGACTCCAAGTTTTAACTTAATGCAATATGAGGAAATTTCATCAAAAATCTTCTTCTTTAGATCCACCAGTCAGAATGCTTTGCTTTCATATTTAGTATACAACATCTTGGGGGGGGGGGGGGGGATTAGGCTCTGTGTGTGTGTGTCATTAAAGTTTATTCAAATCAGGTCTCTGGGGAGGGGTGGGGACACCCCCACTGTGGGGGAATACGAATCACACTCACTGTGGGGGAAGTATGCATCACAACCCCACTGCAGGGGAAGTATGAGTCACAACCCCACTGTGGGAGAAGTATGGGTCACACCCTCACTGCGGGGTAGTTGGAGCCACTCCCCCACCGCGCGGGAGTAAGAGTCACATCCCCCACTGCAGGGGAGTAAGAGCCACGCACCCACTGTGGGTGAATCCAAGTCACACTCCTACTGCGGGGAATACTTGTCACACCCCCACTTTGGGGGAAGTATGAGTCTGAACCCACTGCGGGGGAAGTACAAGTCACAACCCCACTGTGGGGGAGCATGAGTCACACCCCACTGTGGGGAGTAAGAGTCACACCCTCACTGTGTGGGAATCTGAGTCACACCCAAATGCGGGGGAATATGAGTTACACCCCCGCTGTGGGGGAAGTACGCATCACAACCCCGGAAGCTGGTCACACCCAACTGTGGGGGAGGCCATTTCACACCCCCACTGGGGAGGCTCAGTTGTACCCCATTGTGGGAGAAGTCGAGTCACCCCACTGCCAGGGAGTAAGAGTCACTCCCACACTGCGGGGGAGTAAGTGTAACATCCCCCACTGCAGGGGTGTAAGAGTCACACCCCCACTGTGGGGGAGTATGAGTCACACCCCTACTGTAGTGGAATATGAGTCTCACCCCCACTACGGGGCAAGTACTAGTCACAACTGTGTCACTCCCACTGGTGAGGCTCAGCTGTACCCCACTGTTGGAGAAGCCGGGTCACCCCCACTGTGGAGGAGTAAGAGTCACCCGGACCCACTGTGGGGGAGTAAGAGTCACACCCCCACTATGGGGTATTCTGAGTCACAATCCTACTGCGGGGAAATACGAGTCACACCCCCACTGTGGGAGAAGTACTAGTCACAAACCCACTGCGGGGGAAGTACATGTCACAACCCCACTGAGCAGTAGCTCGAGCCACACCCAACGGCAGGGGGAGTAAGAGTCACACCCCCATTGCGGGGAGTAAGATTCACAAACCCACTGTGGGGGAATCCGAGTCACACCCCCACTGCGGGGGAATATGAGTTAAACACCCGCTGTGGGGGAAGTACGCATCACAACCCTACTGCAGGGGAAGTATGAGTCACAACCCTCACTGAGAGGAAGTTGGAGTCACTCCCCCACTGCGGGGGAGTAAGAGTCACATTCCCCATTGCAGGGGAGTAAGAGCCATACCCCCACTGTGGTCCCCAGAGGCTGAATGAGTCACAACCCTGTTGCGGGGATGCATGAGTCACACATGCCCATTGTAGGGGAGGCCGGTCACACCCCAACTGTGGGGGAGGCTGTGTCACACCCACAGGTGAGGCTCAGTTGTACCCCACTGTGGGAGAAGCAAAGTCACCAGCACTGCGGGGAGTAAGAGTCACCTGCCCCAACTGTTGGGGAGTAACAGTCGCATCCCCCACTGTAGGGGAGTAAGAGCCATATCCCCACTGCAGGTGAGTTAAGAGCCACACCCCCACTGTGGAGGAATCCAAGTCGCACTGAATCTGAGTCGCACTTGAATGCGGGGGGAAATGAGTTACACCCCCACTGTGGGGGAAGCACGAATCACAACCCCGGAGGCTGGTCACACCATAACTGTGGGGGAGGCTGTGTCACACCCCCACTGGGGAGGCTCAGTTGTACCCCACTTTGGGAGAAGTCGAGTCGCGGAGTAAGAGTCACATCCCCCAAGGTAGGAAAGTAAGAGTCACACACCCACTGCAGAGGAGTATGAGTCACCCCCCTACTGTGTGGGAATATGAGATTGTGTCAGCCCCACTGCGGGGGTGTAAGAGTCACTCTGCTACTGCAGGGGAGTAAGAGTCACACCCCCACTGTGAGGAATCTGAGTCACAACCATACTGCAGGGGAAGTATGAGTCACAACCCCACGGTGAGGTAGCTCGAGTCACACCCCCACTGTGAGGGAGTGAGAGTCACACCCCCACTGTGGGGAGTAAGAGTCACTCCCCCACAGCGGGGAGTAAAAGTCAAATCCCTCCCTTCGGGGGAGTAGGCATCTCAACCCACTGTGGGGGAGTAAATGACACACCCCACTGCGGGGGGAGTAAGGCTCATACCCCCACTGGCGGGGAATATCAATAACACCCTGCTGTAGGGGATATGTGTCACAACCACACTGTGGGGGAAGCAAGAGTCTCAACCCCATTGCAGGTACGCATGAGTCACAAATACCCATTGTAGGGGAGGCCGGTCACACCCCAACTGTGGGGAAGGCTGTTTCACACCCACATGGTGTAAGAGTCACTCCCCCACTGCTAGGGAGTAAGAGTCACACCCCCAGTGTGGGGAAGTAAGAGTCACACCCCCACTGTGGGGGAGTCTGACTCAACCCTACAGTGGGGAATAAGAGTCACACACCCAGTGCGGGGAAAGTGTGAGTCACAACCCCACTGTGGGGTAGCTCAAGTCACTGCTAGGGAATAGATTCACACTTCCACTGTGGGGGAAGTACGAGCCACAACCCCACAGTGGGGAAAGTACTAGTCACAACCCCACTGCAGTCGAAGTACGAGTCACAACTCCACTGTGGGGTAGCTCGAGTCACACCTTCAATGTGGGGGAGTAAGAGTCACACACCTATGCAGGGGAGCGGGAGTAAGAGTCACTCCCCCACTGTGGGGGAGAAAGAGTCTCACCCCTACTGTGGGGGAGTAAGAGTTTCACCCCCACTGTGGGGGAGTAAAAACACACCTCCACTGAGGGGGAGTAAGCCTCACACCCCCAGTGTGTGGTAATATCAGCAACACGCCTGCTATGGGGGAATACATGTCACAACCCCACTCTGGGGGAAGTATGAGACACAACCCAACTGCGGGGGAAGTATGAGTCCCCTCCCCTGCAGTGGAGGTGACTCATACTTCCCCCGCAGTTGGGTTGTGTCTCGTACTCAGCCCACAGTGGGGGTGTGACTCTATTCCCTAGCAGTGACTCAAGCTACCCCACAGTGGGGTTGTGACTCGTACATCCCCCACAGTGGGGTTGTGATTAGTACCTATCACATAGAGGGGGTAGTGACTCTTACTCCCCCCCCCCCCCCCCCCCCCCCGCAGTAGGTTTATGACTCAGATTCCCCCCACAGTGGGGGGTGTGACTCTTACTCCCCCGCAGTGTGGGTGTGACTCTTACTCCCCCAGGGCAGGTGACTCTTACTCCCCCGCAGTGGGGGTGAGTCGGCTTCCCCCACAGTGGGGTACAACTGAGCCTCATCAGTGGGTGTGACACGGCCTCCCCCACATTTGGGGTGTGACCGGCCTTCCCTTCAATGGGCATGTGTGACTCATGCTTCCCCACAGTGGGGTTGTGACTCATACTTCTCCCATAGTGGGGTTGTGACACATATTTCCAGCCACAGTGGGGTTGTGACACGTATTCCCCTGCAGCAGGGGTGTTACTGATATTCCCCCACAGTGGGGGCGTGATTCTTTCTCCCCCCACAGTAGGGGTGTTTCTTTTACTCCCCCACAGTGGGGGTGAGACACATTCTCCCCTACTGTGGGGGAGTGACTCTTACTTCCCCGCAGTGGAGGCGACTCATACTTCCCCCTCAGTTGGGTTGTGTTTTGTACTTCACCCACAGTGGGGATGTGACTCTATTCCCAAGCAGTGACTCGAGCTACCCCACATTGGGGTTGTGACTCGTACATCCCCTGCAGTGGTGTTGTGACTAATACTTCCTTCCCCCACAGTGGCTTATGACTCTTATTCACTCGCAGTGAGGGTGTGACTCTGACTCCCCCTGCAGTGGGAGTGTGACTCTTTCTCCCCCACAGTGGGGAAGTGACTCTTGCTCCCCCACAGTGGGGGTGACTCTTACTTCCCCACAGTGGGGGTGTGACTCGAGCAACCCCACAGTGTGGTTGTGAGTCATTCTTCTCCTGCAGTGGGGTTGTGACTAGTACTTCCCCCACAGTTGGGGTGTGACTCTTATTCCCCCCAGTGGAGAGTGACTCATACTTCCCCGCAGTGGGACGGGTGACTTACTCCCACGGAGTAGGGGTGACTCGGCTTCTCCCACAGTGGGATACAACTGAGTATTACCCTGCAGCATGGATGTTACCGATATTCCCGCACAATGGGGGTGTGCATCTTACTCCCCCCATGGTGGGGGTGCATCTTACTCCCCCCACAGTGAGGGTGTGTCTTTTACTCCCCCACAGTGGGAGTGAGACTCTTACTCCCCCACAGTGGGGGATGTGACTCTTACTCCCAGCAGTGGGGTAGTGACTTACTCCCCTGCAGTGGTGGTGACTCTTACTCTGCCACAGCGGGGTGTGACTCGAGCTACCCCACAGTGGGGTTGTGACTCATACTTCTCCCGCAGTGGGGTTGTGACTAGTACTTCCCCCTCAGTGGTAGTGTGACTCTTACCCCCCCCCCCACATTGGGGTGTGGCTATCACTCCCCCACAGTGGGTTAGTGACTCTTACTCCCCCGCAAAGGGGGGGGGGGGGTGACTCCCCCGAAGTTGGGAGGACTCGGCTTCTCCCACAGTGGGGTACAACTGAGCCTCACCAGTGGGTGTAGCAAGGCCTCCCCCACAGTTGGGGTTCGACCGGCCTCCCCTAAAATGGGCATGTGTTACTCATGCTTCCCTGCAGTGGAGTTGTGACTCGTACTGTCCCCGTAGTGGGGTTGTGACTCGTACTTCTCCCAGAGTGGCGTTGTGACATGTATTCATCCACAGCAGGCGTGTTACTGATATTACCCCACAGAGGAGGTATGAGGCTTATTCCCCCACAATGGGGTTGTGACTCGTACATACCCTGTAGTACTTCCACACAGTGGGGTTGTGACACATATTCCCCCGCAGCAGAGGTGTTACTGATATTCACAGTGGGGGCGTGAGTCTTACTCCCCCCTCAGTAGGGGTGTTTCTTTTATTCCCCCACAGTGGGGGTGAGACACTTACTCCCCTCATAGTGTGGGATGAGACTCTTACTCCACTACAGTGGGGGAGTGACTCTTACTCCCCTGCAGTGCAGGTGACTCATACTTCCCCCGCAGTTGGGTTGTGTCTTGTACTTAGCCTACAGTGGGGGTGTGACTCTATTCCCTAGCAGTGACTTGAGCTACCCCACAGTGGGGTTGTGACTCGTACATCTCCAGCAGTGGGATTGTGATTAGTACCTCCCCCACAGTGGAGGTGTGACTCTTATTCCCCTGCAGTGTGTGTGTGACTCTTACTCCCCCACAGTGGGGGAGTGACTCGTGCTCAACTGCAGTGGGGGCAGGTGATTCCTACCCTTCTGCAGTGGGGGTGAGTCAGCTTCCCCCACAGTGGGCTACAACTGAGCCTCACCAGTGGGTGTGACACGGCCTCCCTCACAGTTGGGGTGTTACCGGCCTCCACTACAATGGGCATGTGTGACTCTTGCTTCCCCGCAGTGGGGTTGTGACTCGTACTTCTCCCATAGTGGGGTTGTGACTCGTATTTCCCCTACAGTGGGGTTGTGACTCGTATTCCCCCACAGCAGGGGTGTTACTGATATTCCCTCACAGTGGGGGCTTGAGTCTTACTCCCCCCACAGTAGGGGTGTTTCTTTTACTCCCCCACAGTGAGGGTTAGACACTTACTCCCCCCACAGTGTGGGATGAGACTCTTACTCTCCTACAGTGGGGGAGTGACTCTTACTTCCCCCACAGTTGGGTTGTGTCTTGTACATTCCCCACAGTGGGGGTGTGACTCTATTCCCTAGCAGTGACTCAAGCTACCCCACAGTGGGGTTGTGACTAATACTTCCTTCCCCCACAGTGGGGGCTTGTGACTCTTATAAACCTGCAGTAGGTTTATGACTCAGATTCCCCGTAGTGGGGGTGTGACTCTTACTCCCCCTGCAGTGGAGGTGTGACTCTTACTCTCCCACAGTGGGGGAGTGACTCTTGCTCCCCCGCAGTGCGAGCAGGTGAATCTGACTCACCCGCAGTGGGAGCAGGTGAATCTTACCCCCCACAGTGGGGGTGACTCGTCTTCTCCCACAGTGGGGTACAACTGAGCCTCACCAGCGGATGTGACACGCCCTCCCCCATAGTTGGGGTGTGACCGGCCTCCCCTACAATGGGCATGTGTGACTCAACCTTCCCTGCAGTGGGGTTGTGACTCATACTTCCCCCATAGTGGGGTTGTGACTCATACATCCCCCACAGTAGGGTTGTAACACATATTCCCCTGCAGCAGGGGTGTTACTGATATTCCTCCACAGTGGGGGTGTGAGTCTTACTCCACCCGCAGTGGGGGATATGTCTTTTACTCCCCCACAGTGGGGGATGTCACTCTTACTCCCCACAGTTGTGCAGTGACTTACTCCCCCGCAGTGGGGGGTGACTCTTACTCACCCACAGTGGGAGTGTGACTCGAGCTACCCCACAGTGTGGTTGTGACTGCAGTGGGGTTGTGACTAGTACTTCCCCCACAGTTGGGGTGTTACTCTTATTCCCCCACAGAAGGGTAATGAATCAGATTCACACACAGTGGGGATGTGACTCTTACTCCCCCTCAGTGGAGAGTGACTCTTACTCCCCTGCAGTGGGACGGTTGACTTACTCGCCTGCAGTGGGGGTGACTCGGCTTCTCCCACAGTGGGGTACAACTGAGTATTACGACGCAGCATGGGTGTTACTGATATTCCTGCACAGTGGGGGTGTCCATCTTACTCCCAGCCCCACACACTGGGGGTGTGCGTCTTACTCCCCCCACAGTGGGGGTGTGACTTTTACTCCCCCACAGTGGAGGTGAGACTCTTACTCTACCACAGTGGGGGATGTGACTCTTACTCCCCGCAGTGGGGTAGTGACTTACTCCCCTGCAGTGGGGGTGCCTCTTACTCCACAGTGGGGGTGAGCGTCGAACTACCCCACAGTGGGGTTGTGACTCATACTTCTCCCGCAGAGGGGTTGTGACTAGTACTTCCCCCACAGTGGGAGTGTGACTCTTACTCACTGCAGTGGGGGTGTGGCTATTACTCCCCCACAGTGGGTTAGTGACTCTTACTTCCCCACAATGGGGGTGGTGGGTGACTCCCCCGAAGTTAGGATGACTCGGCTTCTCCTACAGCAGGGTACAACTGAGCCTCACCAATGGGTGTGACACTGCCTCCCCCACAGTTGGGGATTGACCGGCCTCCCCTACAATGGACATGTGTTACTCATGCTTCCCTGCAGTGGGGTTGTGACTCGCACTTCCCCCGCAGTGGGGTTGTGACTTATTCCCCACAGTAGGGTTGAGTCAGACTCCCCCACAGTGGGGGTGTGACTCTTATTTCCCCACACAGGAAGTGTGACTCTTACGCCCCCGCAGTGGGGGGTGACTTGGCTTCTCCCACAGTGGGGTGCAACTAAGCTTCACCAGAGGGTGCAACACAGCCTCCCCCAGCTGGGCCTCCCCTACAATAGGCATGTGTGACTCATGCTATCCTGCAGCGGGGTTGTGACTCATACTGCCCGTGTGGAGGTTGTGACTCGTACTTCCCCCACAGTGGGGTTGTGACACGTATTCCCCCCTCAGCATGCGTGTTTCTGATATTCCCCCACAGTGAGCATGTGAGGCTTACTCCCCCTGCAGTGGAGGTGTCTTTTACTCCCCCACAGTGGGGGATGTGACTCTTACTCCCCCACAGTGGGGGGAGTGACTTTCCCCCCAACCTTTGGGGGGGGGGGGGATTCTTACTCCCCCACAGTGGGGTCGTGACTCGAGATTCCCCAAAGTCTGGTTGTGACCGTACTTCGACCGCAGAGGGGTTGTGACTGGTACTTTCCCCAATTGGGCTGTGACTCTTATTCCCCAGCTGTAGGGTTCAGATTCCCTCACAGTGGGGGTGTGACTCTTACTCCCCTGCAGTGGGGGTGTGACTCTTACTGCCCTGCAGTGGGGGTGACCGGGCTTTACTCCCAGCTGGGGTGTGACTGGCCTCCCCTACAGTGGGCATGTATGACTCATGCTTCCCTGCAGTGGGGCTGTGACTCATAATGCCCACGTAGTGAGGCTGTGACTCATACTTACCCCACAGTGGGGTTGTGACACGTATTCCCTCACAGCAGGCGTGTTACTGATATTCCCCCACAGTGGGGGTGTGAGACTTACTCCCCTGCAGTGGGGCTGTCTTTTACTCCTCCACAGTGGGGAAGTGACTCTTACTCCCCTGCATTGGGGCTGTGACTCTTACTCCCCCACAGTGGGGTCGTAACTCAAGATACCCCACAGTGTGGCTGTGACTCGTACTTCGACCGCAGTGGGGTTGTGACTAGTACTTTCCCCAGTAGGGCTGTGAATCTTATTCCGCAGCAGTAGGGTTGTGACTCAGATTCCCCCACAGTCGAGGGTGTGACTCTTACTCCCTCACAGTGGGGTAGTGACTCTTACTCCCCCACAGTGGGGTAGTGCCTCTTACTCCCCCACAGTGGGTGTGTGACTCGTACTTCCCCACAGTGAGGTTGTGACTCATACATCCCCTGCAGTGGGGTTGTGACTAATACTTGCCCCACAGTGGAGGTGTGACTCATATTCCCCCGCAGTAGGGGTGCGACTCTTACTATCCTGCAATGAGTGCGTGACTTTTACTCCCGTGCAGTGGGGCATGTGACTTTTAGTCCCCTGCAGTGGGGAGGGTGACTCTTACTCCACCGCAGTGAGGTTGACATGTATCCCCCAGAGCAGGGTGTGACTCATATTCCCCCACAGTAGAGGTGTGACTCTTACTCCCCCACAGTGGGGGGTGCGACTCTTACTCCCCCACAGTGGGTTGAGTGACTCACTCCACTGCAGTGGGGGGGATGACTTACTCCCCCACAGTGGGGTGACTCGACTTCTCCCACAGTGGGGTATAACTGAGCCTCCCCAGTGGGGGTGTGACACGGCCTCCCCCACAGTTGGGGTGCGACCGGCCTCCAGAGTTGTGGTTTGTACTTCCCCCCACAGTGGGGTGTAACTGATATCCTCCCACATTTGGGTGTGACTGAGATTACCCCACATTGGAGATATGACTACTACTCCCCCACACTGGGGGTGTGACTCATGCTTCCCCCCAGTGGGGTTGTGACTTGTACTTCCCCCACAGTGGGTTGTGACTCATACTTCCCCTCAAAGTGGGTGTGTGGCATTTATTCCTCTTCAGTAGGAGAGCAACTTGCAATCCCCTATAGTGGAGGTGTGGCTTACTCCCCCGCAGTGGGGGTTTGGCTCTTACTGCCCTGCAGTGGGGGGGGGGGGGGGGGTGACTCTTACTCACCCACAGTATGGAAGTGACTCATGCATACCCGCAATGGGGTTGTGACTTGTGCTTCTCCCATAGTGGGGTTGTGATTCGTACTTCCCCCACAATGTGGTTGTGGCAAATATTCCCCACAGCAGGGTGTTACTGATATTCCCCCACAGTGGGGGTGTGAGCCTTACTCACCCCACAGTGGGGTGTCTTTTACTCCACCATACTGGGGGTGAGACTCTGACTCCCCCGCAGGGAGTGATGTGATTTACTCCCCTGCTGTGGGGGAGTTACTCTTACTCCCTGCCGAGGGGGGTGTGACTCTTACCCCCTCACAGTGCGGTTGTGACTCAACCTACCTCAGTGGGGTTGTGACTCATACTTCCCCTGCAGTACGGTTGTGACTGATTCCCCCACAGTGGGGCTGTGACTCTTACTCCCCTGCAGTGGAAGAGTGACTCTTATACACCGCAGTGGGGCTGACACAGAATCTCATATTCCCACGAAGTAGGGGGTGACAAATACTCCTCCGCAGTGGGGGTGTGACTTTCCCGCCTTGGGGGATGTGACTCTTACTACCTGGCAGTGGGGTGACTCGACTTCTCCCAAATTTGGGTACAACTGAGCCTCTCTAGTCCTAGTGGGGGTGTGACATGGCCTCCCCCACAGTTGGGGTGTGACCAGCCTCCAGGGTTGAGATTCATACTTCCCCACAGTGGGGGTGTAACTCATATTCCCCTGCATTCGAGTGTGACTCAGATTCAGTGGGACTTGGATTCCTCCACAGCGGGGGGTGTGTCTCTTACTCACCTGCAGTGGGGATATGACTCTTACTCCTCTGCTGAGGGGTTGACTTGGCTTCTCACACAGTGGGGTACAACTGAGCCTCACCTGTGGGTGTGACACAGCCTCCCCCACAGTTGGGGTGTGACCAGCCTCCCCTACAATGGGCATGTGTTACTCATGCATCCCTGCAATGGGGTTGTGGTTGTGAGCCTTACTCCCCCCACAGTGGGGTGTCTTTTACTCCCCCACAGTAGGGGTGAGACTCTGACTGTGGGGGAGTTACTCTTACTCCCTGCAGAGGGGGGGGGGGGTGTGACTCTTACCCCCTCACAGTGCAGGTGTGACTCAACCTATCTCAGTGGGGTTGTGACTCGTACTTCCCCTGCAGTACGGTTGTGACTGATTCCCCCACAGTGGGGCTGTGACTCTTACTCCCCTGCAGTGGAAGAGTGACTCTTACACCCCGCAGTGGGGCTGACACAGAATCTCATATTCCCACGAAGTAGGGGTGACTCATACTCCTCCGCAGTGGGGGTGTGACTTTCCTGCCTTGGGGGATGTGACTCTTACTACCCGGCAGTGGGGTGACTCGACTTCTCCCAAATTTGGGTACAACTGAGCCTCCCTAGTCCTAGTGGGGGTGTGACACGGTCTCCACCACACTTGGGGTGTGACCAGCCTCCAGGGTTGGGATTCATACTTTCCCCACAGTGGGGGTGTAACTCATATTACCCTGCATTCGAGTGTGACTCAGATTCAGTGCCACTTGGATTCCTCCACAGTGGGGGTGTGTCTCTTACTCACCTGCAGTGGGGATATGGCTCTTACTCCCCTGCAGTGGGGGTGACTCGGCTTCTCACACAGTGAGGTACAACTGAGCCTCACCTGTGGGCGTGACACAGCCTCAACCACAGTTGGGGTGCGACCAGCCTCCCCTACAATGGGCATGTGTGACTCATGTGTCACTGCAATGGGGTTGTGGTTGTGAGCATTACTCACCCCACAGCGGGGTGTCTTTTACTCCCCCACAGTGGGGGTGAGACTCTGACTCCCCCGCAGGGAGTGATGTGATCTACTCCTCTGCTGTGGGGGAGCTACTTTTACTCCCTGCAGAGGGGTGTGTGACTCTTACCCCCTCACAGTGCGGGTGTGACTCAACCTACCTCAGTGGGGTTGTGACTCGTACTTCCCCTGCAGTACGGTTGTGACTCTGATTCCCCCACAGTGGGGCTGTGACTCTTACTCCCCTGCAGTGGAAGAGTGACTCTTACACCCCGCAGTGGGGCTGACACAGAATCTCATATTCCCATGCAGTAGGGGGGGGGGGGACTCATACTCCTCCGCAGTGGGGGTGTGACTTTCCGGCCTTGGGGGACGTGACTCTTACTCCCCGGCATTGGGGTGACTCGACTTCTCCCAAAGTTGGGATCAACTGAGCCTCCCTAGTCCTAGTGGGGGTGTGACACGGCCTCCCGCACAGTTGGGGAGTGACCAGCCTTCAGGGTTGTGATTCATACTTCCCCCACAATGGGGGTGTAACTCATATTCCCCTGCATTCGAGTGTGACTCAGATTCAGTGTGACTTGGATTCCTCCACAGTGGGGGTGTGTCTCTTACTTACCTGCAGTGGGGATATGGCCCTTACTCCCCTGCAGTGGGGGTGACTTGGCTTCTCACACAGTGGGGTACAACTGAGCCTCACCTGAGGGGGGGACACAGCCTCCCCCACAGTTGGGGTGTGACCAGCCTCCGCTACAATGGGCATGTGTGACTCATGTGTCCCCGCAATGGGGTTGTGGTTGAGAGCATTACTCACCCCACAGTGGGGTGTCTTTTACTCCCCCACAGTGGGGGTGAGACTCTGACTTCCCCGCCGGGAGTGATGTGATTTACTCCCCTGCTGTGGGGGAGTTACTCTTACTCCCTGCAGAGGGGGGTGTGACTCTTACCCCCTCACAGTGTGGGTGTGACTCAACCTACCTCAGTGAGGTTGTGACTCGTACTTCCCCTGCAGTATGGTTGTCACTCTGATTCTCCCACAGTAGGGCTGTGACTCTTACTCCCCTGCAGTGGAAGAGTGACTCTTACACCCCGCAGTGGGGCTGACACAGAATCTCATTCCCACGCAGTCACCCCACTGTGGAGGAATCCAAGAGGCACTGAATTTGAGTCGCACTCGAATGTAGGGGAATATGAGTTATACCCCCACTGTGGGGGAAGTATGAATCACAACCCTAGAGGCTGGTCACACCCCAACTGTGGGGGAGGCCATGTCACACCCCCACAAGGACTAGGGAGGCTCAGTTGTACCCAACTTTGGGAGAAGTCGAGTCACCCCACTGCCGGGGAGTAAGAGTCACATCCCCCAAGGTGGGAACGTCATACCCCCACTGCGGAGGAGTATGAGTCACCCCCACCTACCGCGTAGTAATATGAGATTGTGTGTCAGCCCCACTGCAGGGTGTAAGAGTCACTCTTCCACTGCAGGGGAGTAAGAGTCACAGCCCCACTGTGGGGGAATCAGAGACACAACCGTACTGCAGGGGAAGTACGATTCACAACCCCACTGAGGTAGGTTGAGTCACACCCGCACTGTGAGGGGGGAAGAGTCACACCCCCCTCTGCAGGGAGTAAGAGTAACTACCCCACAGCAGGGGAGTAAATCACATCACTCCCGGCGGGGGAGTCAGAGTCTCACCCCCACAGTGGGGGAGTAAAAGACACCCCACTGTGGGGGGAGTAAGGCTCACAACCACAACCGCATTGCGGGGATGCACGAGTCACACATGCCCATTGTAGGGGAGGCTGGTCGCACCCCAACTGTGGGGGAGGCTCTGACACACCCACAGGTGAGGCTCAGTTGTACCCCACTGTGTGAGAAGCCGAGTCACCCCCACTGCAGGGGAGTAAGAGCCATATCCTCACTGCAGGTGAGTAAGAGACACACCCCCACTGTGAAGGAATCCAAGTCGCACTGAATCTGAGTCGCACTCGAATGCAGGGGAATATGAGTTACACCCCCACTGTGGGGGAAGTATGAATCACAACCCTGGAGGCTGGTCGCACCCCAACTGTGGGGGAGGCCGTGTCACACCCCCACTAGGACTAGGCAGGCTCAGTTGTACCCAACTTTGGGAGAAGTCGAGTCACCCCACTGCCGGCGAGTAAGAGTCACATCCCCCAAGGCCGGAAAGTCAGACCCCCACTGCGGAGGAGTATGAGTCCCACCCCTACTGTCTGGGAATATGAGATTCTGTGTCAGCCCCACAGCGGGGTGTAAGAGTCACTCTTCCACTGCAGGGGAGTAAGAGTCACAGCCCCACTGTGGGGGAATCAGAGAGACAACCGTACTGCAGGGGAAGTACGAGCCACAACCCCACTGAGGTAGGTTGAGTCACACCCGCACTGTGAGGGGGTAAAAGTCACACCCCCTCTGCAGGGAGTAAGAGTAACTCCCCCACAGCAGGGGAGTAAATCACATCACTCCCGGCGGGGGAGTCAGAGTCTCACCCCCACTGTGGGGGAGTAAAAGACACCAGACTGTGGGGGGAGTAAGGCTCACAACCACAACCCCATTGCGGGGACGCATGAGTCACGCATGCCCATTGTAGGGGAGGCTGGTCGCACCCCAACTGTGGGGGCGGCTGGGTCACACACACAGGTGAGGCTCAGTTGTACCCCACTGTGTGAGAAGCCGAGTCACCCCCACTGCAGGGGAGTAAGACCCATATCCCCACTGCAGGAGAGTAAGAGACCCCCCCCCCCCCCCCCCCCCCCCCTCTGTGGAGGAATCCAAGGCGCACTGAATCTGAGTCGCACTAGAATGCAGGGGAATATGAGTTACACCCCCACTGTGGGGGAAGTATGAATCACAACCTGGAGGCTGGTCACACCCCAACTGTGGGGGAGGCTGTGTCACACCCCCACTAGGACAAGGGAGGCTCAGTTGTACCCAACTTTGGGAGAAGTCGAGACACCCCACTGACGGGGAGTAAGAGTCACATCCCCCAAGGCGGGAAAGTCACACCCCACTGTGGAGGAGTATGAGTCCCCCCCCCCCCCTACTGCGTGGGAATATGAGATTCTGTGTCAGTCCCACTGCGGGGTGTAAGAGTCACTCTTCCACTGCAGGGGAGTAAGAGTCACAGCCCCACTGTGGGGGAATCAGAGTCATAACCGTACTGCAGGGCAAGTACGAGTCACAACCCCACTCAGGTAGGTTGAGTCACACCCGCACTGTGAGGGGGTAAGAGTCACACCCCCTCTGCAGGGAGTAAAAGTAACTCCCCCACAGCAGGGGAGTAAATCACATCACTCCCTGCAGGGGAGTCAGAGTCTCACCCCCACTGTGGGGGGGGGGGGGTAAAAGACACCCCACTGTGGGGGGAGTAAGGCTCACAACCACAACCCCATTGCAGGGACACATGAGTCACACATGCCCATTGTAGGGGAGGCTGGTCGCACCCCAACTGAGGGGGAGGCTGTGTCACACCCACAGGTGAGGCTCAGTTGTACCCCACTGTGTGAGAAGTCGAGTCACCCCCACTGCAGGGGAGTAAGAGCCATATCTCCACTACAGGTGAGTAAGAGACACACCCCCACTGTGGAGGAATCCAAGTCGCACTAAATCTGAGTCACACTCGAATGCAGGGGAATATGAGTAACACCCCCACTGTGGGGGAAGTATGAATCACAACCCTGGAGGCTGGTCACACCCCAACTGTGGGAGACGCCGTGTCACACCCCCACTAGGACTAGGGAGGCTCAGTTGTACCCAACTTTGGGAGAAGTCGAGTCACCACACTGCCAGGGAGTAAGAGTCACATCCCCTCAGGCAGGAAAGTCACACCCCCATTGCAGAGGAGTATGAGTCACCCCCCCCCCCCTACTGCATGGAAATATCAGATTCTGTGTCAGCCCCACTGCGGGGTGTAAGAGTCACTCTTCCACTGCAGGGGAGTAAGAGTCACAGCCTCACTGTGGGGGAATCAGAGTCACAACTGGACTGCAGGGGAAGTACGAGTCACAACCCAACTGAGGTAGGTTGAGTCACACCCGCACTGTGAGGGGGTAAGAGTCACACCCCCCTCTGCAGGGAGTAAGAGTAACTCCCCCACAGCAGGGGAGTAGATCACATCACTCCCGGCGGGGGAGTCAAAGTCTCACCCCAACAGTGGGGGAGTAAAGGACGCCCCAATGTGGGGGGAGTAAGGCTCACAACCACAACCCCATTGCGGGGACGCATGAGTCACGCATGCCCATTGTAGGGGAGGCTGGTCGCACCCCAACTGAGGGGGAGGCTGTGTCACACCCACAGGTGAGGCTCAGTTGTACCCCACTGTGTGAGAAGCCAAGTCACCCCCACTGCAGGGGAGTAAGAGCCATATCCACACTGCAGGTGAGTAAGAGACACACCCTCACTGTGGAGGAATCCAAGTCGCACTGAATCTGAGTCGCACTTGAATGCAGGGGAATATGAGTTACACCCCCACTGTGGGGGAAGTATGAATCACAACCCTGGAGGCTGGTCACACCCCAACTGTGGGGGAGGCCGTGTCACACCCCCACTAGGACTAGGGAGGCTCAGTTGTACCCAACTTTGGGAGAAGTCGAGTCACCCCACTGCCGGGGGTAAGAGTCACATCCCCCAAGGCGGGAAAGTCACACCCAGGCTGCGGAGGAGAATGAGTCCCCCCCCCCCTACTGCGTGGGAATATGAGATTCTGTGTCAGCCCCACTGCGGGGTTTAAGAGTCACTCTGCCACTGCAGGGGAGTAAGAGTCACAGCCCCACTGTGGGGGAATCAGAGTCACAACCATACTGCAGGGGAAGTACGAGCCACAACCCCACTGAGGTAGGTTGAGTCACACCCGCACTGTGAGGGGGTAAGAGTCACCCCCCCCCCCCTCTGCAGGGAGTAAGAGTAACTCCCCCACAGCAGGGGAGTAAATCACATCACTCCCTGCGGGGGAGTCAGAGTCTCACCCCCGCTGTGGGGAAGTAAAAGACACCCCACTGTGGGGGGAGTAAGGCTCACAACCACAACCCCATTGTGGGGACGCTTGAGTCACACATGCCCACTGTAGGGGAGGCTGGTCGCACCCCAACTGTGGGGGAGGCTGTGTCACACCCGCAGGTGAGGCTCAGTTGTACCCCACTGTGTGAGAAGCCGAGTCACCCCCACTGCAGGGGAGTAAGAGCCATATCCCCACTGCAGGTGAGTAAGAGACACACCCCCACTGTGGAGGAATCCAAGTCGCACTGAATCTGAGTCGCACTCGATTGCAGGGGAATATGTGTTACACCCCCACTGTGGGGGAAGTATGAATCACAACGCTGGAGGCTGGTCACACCCCAACTGTGGGGGAGGCCGTGTCACATCCCCACTAGGACTAGGAAGGCTCAGTTGTACCCAACTTTGGGAGAAGTCGAGTCACCCCACTGCTGGGGGAGTAAGAGTCACATGTCTTTTACTCCCCCACAGTGGGGGTGAGACTCTGACTCCCCCGCAGGGAGTGATGTGATTTACTCCCCTGCTGTGGGGGAGTTACTCTTACTCCCTGCCGAGGGGGGTGTGACTCTTACCCCCTCACAGTGTCAGTGTGACTCAACCTACCTCAGTGGGGTTGTGACTCGTACTTCCCCTGCTGTACGGTTGTGACTCTTGATTCCCCCACAGTGGGGCTGTGACTCTTACTCCCCTGCAGTGGAAGAGTGACTCTTAAACCCCGCAGTGGGGCTGACACAGAATCTCATATTCCCATGCAGTAGGGGGGTGACTCATACTCCTCCGCAGTGGGGGTGTGACTTTCCGCCTTGGGGGATGTGACTCTTACTCCCCAGCAGTGGGGTGACTCGACTTCTCCCAAAGTTGGGTACAACTGAGCCTCCCTAGTCCTAGTGGGGGTGTGACATGGTCTCCCCCACAGTTGGGGTGTGACCAGCCTCCAGGGTTGTGATTCATATTTCCCCCACAGTGGGGGTGTAACTCATATTCCCCTGCATTCGAGAGCGACTCAGATTCAGTGCGACACAGCCTCCCCCACAGTTGGGGTGCGACCAGCCTCCCCTACAAACATGGGCATGTGTGACTCATGCGTCCCTGCAATAGGGTTGTGGTTGTGAGCCTTACTCCCCAAGCAGTGGGGTGTCTTTTACTCCGCACAGTGGGGGTGAGACTCTGACTCCCCAGCAGGGAGTGATGTGATTTACTCCCCTGCTGTGGGGGAGTTACTCTTACTCCCTGCAGAGGGGTGTGGGACTCTTACACCCTCACAGTGTGGGTGTGACTCAACCTACCTCAGTGGGGTTGTGACTTGTACTTCCCCTGCAGTACGGTTGTGACTGATTCCCCCACAGTGGGGCTGTGACTCTTACACCCCTGCAGTGGAAGAGTGACTCTTACACCCCGCAGTGGGGCTGACACAGAATCTCATATTCTCACGAAATAGGGGGTGACTCATACTTCTCCGCAGTGGGGGTGTGATTTTCCCGCCTTTGGGGATGTGACTCTTACTACCCGGCAGTGGGGTGACTCGACTTCTCCCAAATTTGGATACAACTGAACCTCCCTAGTCCTAGAGGGGGTGTGACACGGCCTCCCCCACAGTTGGGATGTGACCAGCCTCCAGAGTTGTGATTCATACTTCCACCACAGTGGTGGTGTAACTCATATTCCCCTGCATTCGAGTGCGACTCAGATTCAGTGCGACTTGGATTCCTCCACAGTGGGGGTGTGTCTCTTACTCACCTGCAGTGGGGATATGGCTCTTACTCCCCTGCAGTGGGGGTGACTCGGCTTCTCACACAGTGGGGTACAACTGAGCCTCACCTGTGGGTGTGACACAGCCTCCCCCACAGTTGGGGTGTGACCAGCCTCCCCTACAATGGGCATGTGTGACTCGTGCGTTCCCGCAATGGGGTTGTGGTTGTGATCCTTACTCCCCCCACAGTGGGGTGTCTTTTACTCCCCCACAGTGGGGATGAGACTCTGACTCCCCCGCAGGGAGTGATTTCATTTACTCCCCTGTCATGGGGGAGTTACTCTTACTCCCTGCAGAGGGGGGTGTGACTCTTACCCCCTCACAGTGCGGGTGTGACTCAACCTACCTCAGTGGGGTTGTGACTCGTACTTCCCCTGCAGTACGGTTGTGACTCTGATTCCCCCACAGTGGGGCTGTGACTCTTACTCCCTGCAGTGGAAGAATGACTCTTACACCCCGCAGTGAGGCTGACACAAACTCTCATATTCCCACGCAGTGGGGGGGGGGGGGGGGGGGGGGGGGGGTGGACTCATACTCCTCCGCAGTGGGGGTGTGACTTTCCCGCCTTGGGGGATGTGACTCTCACTCCCCGGCAGTGGGGTGACTCGACTTCTCCCAAAGTTGGGTACAACTAAGCCTCCCTAGTCCTAGTGGGGGGGTGACACGGCCTCCCCCACAGTTGGGGTGTGACCAGCCTCCAGAGTTGTGATTCTTACTTCCCCCACAATGGGGGTGTAACTCATATTCCCCTGCATTCGAGTGCGACTCAGATTCAGTGCGACTTGGATTCCTCCACAGTGGGGGTGTGTCTCTTACTCACCTGCAGTGGGGATATGGCTTTTACTCCCCTGCAGTGGGGGTGACTCGGCTTCTCACGCAGTGGGGTACAACTGAGCCTCACCTGTGGGTGTGACACAGCCTCCCCCACAGTTGGGGTGCGACCAGCCTCCCCTACAATGGGCATGTGTGACTCATGCGTCCCCGCAATGGAGTTGTGGTTGTTAACATTACTCCCCCCACAGTGGGGTGTCTTTCACTCCCCCACAGTGGGGGTGAGACTCTGACTCCCCCGCAGGGAGTGATGTGATTTACTCCCCTGCTGTGGGGGAGTTACTCTTACTCCCTGCAGAGGGGTGTGGGACTCTTACCCCCTCACAGTGTGGGTGTGACTCAACCTACCTCAGTGGGGTTGTGACTCGTACTTCCCCTGCAGTACGGTTGTGACTCTGATTCCCCCACAGTGCGGCTGTGACTCTTACTCCCCTGCAGTGGAAGAGTGACTCTTACACCCCGCAGTGGGGCTGACACAAAATCTCATATTCCCATGCAGTGGGGGGGTGACTCATACTCCTCCGCAGTGGGGGTGTGACTTTCCCGCCTTGGGGGATGTGATTCTTACTCCCCGGCAGTGGGGTGACTCGACTTCTCCCAAAGTTGGGTACAACTGAGCCTCCCTAGTCCTAGTGGGGGTGTGACACGGCCTCCTCCACAGTTGGGGTGTGACCAGCCTCCAGGGTTGTGATTCATACTTCCCCCACAGTGGGGGTGTAACTTACATTCCCCTGCATTCGAGTGTGACTCAGATTCAGTGTGACTTGGATTCCTCCACAGTGGGGGGTGTCTCTTACTCACCTGCAGTGGGGATATGGCTCTTACTCCCCTGCAGTGGGGGTGACTCGGCTTCTCACACAGTGGGATAAAACTGAGCCTCACCTGTGGGTGTGACACAGCCTCCCCCACAGTTGGGGTGTGACCAGCCTCCCCTACAATGGGCATGTGTGACTCATGCGTCCCCGCAATGGGGTTGTGGTTGTGAGCCTTACTCCCCCCCCACAGTGGGGTGTCTTTTACTCCCCCACAGTGGGGGTGAGACTCTGACTCCCCCGCTGGGAGTGATGTGATTTACTCCCCTGCTGTGGGGGAGTTACTCTTACTCCCTGCTGAGGGGGGTGTGACTCTTACCCCCTCACATTTCAGGTGTGACTTAACCTACCTCAGTGGGGTTGTGACTCGTACTCCCACTGCAGTACAGTTGTGACTCTGATTCCCCCACAGTGGGGCTGAGACTGACTCTTACTCCCCTGCAGTGGAAGAGTGACTCTTACACGCCACAGTGGGGCTGACACAGAATCTCATATTCTCATGCAGTCACCCCACTGTGGAGGAATCCAAGTCGCACTGAATCTGAGTCGCACTCGAATGTAGGGGAATATGAGTTAAACCCCACTGTGGGGGAAGTATGAATCACAACCCTGGAGGCTGGTCACACCCCAACTGTGGAGGAGGCCATGTCACACCCCCACTATGACTAGGGAGGCTCAGTTGTACCCAACTTTGGGAGAAGTCGAGTCACCCCACTGCGGGGTGTGAGAGTCACTCCTCAACAGTGGGGGAGTAAGAGTCACGGACCCACTGTGGGGGAATCAGAGAGACAACCGTACTGCAGGGGAAGTACTTGTCACAACCCCACTGAGGTAGGTTGAGTCACACCCGCACTGTGAGGGGGTAAGAGTCACACCCCCCTCTGCAGGGAGTAAGAGTAACTCCACCACAGCACGGGAGTAAATCACATCACTCCCTGCGGGGGAGTCCAGAGTCTCACCCGCACTGTGGGGGAGTAAAAGACACCCCACTGTGGGGGGAGTAAGGCTCACAACCACAACCCCATTGCGGGGACGCATGAGTCACACATGCCCATTGTAAAATATTATAGATTTAAAAGGGTTAATTTTCGAAATTTTTCTTTTTACATACAATCTTTACGTAAATAAAATCGCAAAATTTTATTACCAGACCATGCTTTTCCACACTATGAGAGTATGATAGGGTGATAGAATGAAAGAAAGGGGGGTAGGGTGGGTGGGTGGGAGTGAGTATGTGTGTGCGGATGAGGTGGGGGTGGGGTTGGGGGAGCATGCGCTATTAGAAAATTGTACACAATACATATGTGACATATAGGCCAAATTGGCCGGGTGCTTTTGTTTCATCTTTTTAATATGTACCTGTATTAATATGCACATGTCACAAAAATAAAGATTATCTATCTATCTATCTATCTATCTATCTATGTAGGGGAGGCTGGTCGCACCCCAACTGTGGGGGAGGCTGTGTCACACCCACAGGTGAGTCTCAGTTATACCCCACTGTGTGAGAAGCCGAGTCACCCACACTGCAGGGGAGTAAGAGCCATATCCCCACTGCAGGTGAGTAAGAGACACCCCCCCACTGTGGAGGAATCCAAGTCGCACTGAATCTGAGTCGCACTAGAATGCAGGGGAATATGAGTTACACCCCCACTGTGGGGGAAGTATGAATCACAACCCTGGAGGCTGGTCACACCCCAACTGTGGGGGAGGCCGTGTCAAACCCCCATTAGGACTAGGGAGGCTCAGTTGTACCCAACTTTGGGAGAAGTCGAGACACCCCACTGCCGGGAGTAAGAGTCACATCCCCCAAGGCAGGAAAGTCACACCCCCACTGCGGAGGAGTATGAGTCACCCCCCCCCCCCCCCTACTGCATGGGAATATAAGATTGTGTGTCAGACCCACTGCGGGGTGTAAGAGTCACTCTTCCACTGCAGGGGAGTAAGAGTCACAGCCCCACTGTGGGGGAATCAGAGTCATAACCGTACTGCAGGGGAAGTATGAGTCACAACCCCACTGAGGTAGGTTGAGTCACACCCACACTGTGAGGGGGTAAGAGTCACACCCCTTCTGCAGGGAGTAAGAGTAACTCCCACACAGCAGGGGAGTAAATCACCTCATGCCCTGCGGGGGAGTCAGAGTCTCACTCCCACTGTGGGGGAGTAAAAGACACCCCACTGTGGGGGGAGTAAGGCTCACAACCACAACCCATTGCGGGGACGCATGAGTCACACATGCCCATTGTAGGGGAGGCTGGTTTTTTTTTTAGATTAGATTAGATTAGATTATTTATTTAACGGTATAGCTAGGAATTACAGCAATGCATGTATAGTAATACAAGATTTAGAAGGCACAAAAAACATTAGTACAATATGAGAATATGGATAAATATCTATACCGTAAGATGGCATAGCCAGATTGGCTGTCTACCTGTCATCTCCCACTAATATTTGTTCTAGGGTGAGCATTGTACACTGATTATGGATGTGGATTATAGGCATATTGTTCAATCACATTCAGATTTATTTTCTGGTGTTGAAAGTGTCGGACTTGGCAGTTAAATCATACTTTTCTGTTGGGCGAGATTAACAGACGGAGTATATTACTTGATGTTATCACATGCAAAGAGCGCACAAATCGGAAAATGACCAAAGTATAGTGAAGTGCGAAATTAATGGCTGTGCAGACATTTAGTTATTTTTCAGGGGTTTGAATCCATAATTATCTGCTGGTATTAAAATTACAATCTCGACAATAGGGATTGTCACATTCTACACTACTTGAGTACTGAGAGATGAATTTTTGTGTTAATAATTTTTTGAATAGATTTCTATTAGTGATAGACCTTAAATCTTGATCCAAGTCATTCCACACCCTAGGAAATGCATGGATCTGTAACCTATTGAGGGCTTTAGTACGCGTTCTACTCATATGTAATAAGTCTGATTGTCTCGTAACTCTTTGTGAAGTATTTTGTGTTGGGTTAAAAAAGTCATTAAACGACGACGGAAGTTGTCCCATTTTCCAATCAAATATGAAGAGACATGCTTGGAGTTTGAACAAGTCATTAACTTTAAGTAGTTTGTCTTTTACAAATAAGGGATCAGTGTGGGCGTTGTAATTTGAATTATTAATGATACGAAGTGAGCGTTTTTGCATAATAAGAATTTTACTAATTGCCCGAGCATTACCCCATACATGGATGCCATATAACAGGTGGCTATATATAAGGGCAAAGTATAATGTCTTCAAAGCCTTATGTGGCAATATTTTTTTTACTTTATTCAATGCATAGTTTACTCTTCCAATTTTGGAGCAAACATGTGAGATATGGGCACTGTATGATAGATTGTCGTCAATACTGATCCCAAGAAATTTTAATGATTTATCTTGTTCATGGCTTCCTATTCTTTTTATCGTTTGGTTTTGTATTTTGATAGCTAAATTTTCTGGGACTAGTGTACTGTGGGTTGGATTTATAAGAACGTATTTAGTTTTATTTGTGTTCAAGACAAGCTGGTTGGCTGAACACCATTCATTTAATTTGGTTAATTCCAGATTTATATATTCAGCCAATTTACTTGCATTTGGACCTGAAGCATAGGCTGTCGTGTCATCTGCGAACGATAGGAGGTTTAATAAAGTTGAGTGACGAATATCGTTAATATAAAGCAGGAACAAGATTGGTCCGAGTATGGAACCCTGTGGTACTCCACATGTTATTTGGGCTTCATTCGAATTATTTTCACCACATTTTACATATTGGGTTCTGTTGGATAGATAACTTGCGAACCAGTCAATGCTAATACCCCTGAACCCATATCTTTCTAATTTACTTATTAGAATACTATGATTTATAGTGTCAAAAGCTTTCGAAAAGCCTATAAATACCGCTAGTGTTAAATCTTTTGTTGGTTTGTTGTTTTCTATAGCAATATGTCTAAGAAGTTGCATCACAGGATGTGTGGTGCTGTGATTTTTTCTGAAGCCATATTGATGCTGATAAAGAATATCAAATGTATCCAGGTAATTAACCATTCTATTAGCCATTAATTTTTCTAAGATTTTAGAGAAGGCTGGAAGAATACTTATAGGTCTATAGTTATTAAATCTATTTTCATCCCCTGCTTTATAAATTGGGATAACTTTAGCGATTTTCATTCGGTTTGGTACAACACCACTGATAAAGGACTGGTTAGCGATATGGGCAAACGGGTGGGCTAATATATCTATAGAATTCTTTAGAAGATATGTTGAGATGCCATCACAGTCTTCTGACCGTTTGGCTTTCATTCGTTTGGCCACATCCATCACTTCACAAGGGGTAGTGGGTGTAATGTAGAAGTTATTTGTGGAAGACGGACCCATGAAGTTTCGGAAGGATTTATCTGTTTGCATCAATTCTGCACTAGCACGTCTTCCCGTGTTTACAAAAAAGTTATTAAATGCACATGCTATTTCCTTTGGGTCATTTATTTCGCAATTATTGTCTTTGAAAAAAGTAGAAGGCAAGCTAATTGTACGTTTTGCTTTGTTTATTGTTTCATTTAATACTTTCCAAGTTTCTCTTAAATTGTTTATGTTATCATTTAATATCTTGTTATAATACATTGCTTTACTTTGTTTTTTTATTTTATTAAAGATTTTACAGTAGTTTTTGTAGTTTTGTATGTTTTGTTCTGTTGGGGATTTTATTTTTTTATTATAAAACTTCGTCTTATTAAGAGATGAAGTCATGAGTCCCTTGGACATCCACGGTTGTTTTCTGACAAATTTAGCTTGCAGTTGTACATTTACTAAAGGAAACGCTTGTTCAAAAGCTGTTGAATAGACATCCATGAAGTTCTCGTATGCTGCATTAGGACAGCTTGATTCAAGAATTGACGAAAAATCACTTTGGTGGAGAAGTGCCCTAAAAATGGCCATGTTAGCTTCAGTGAATTTACGTTTGCGTATAATTTTAGGACTACCCTTTGCAGTAATAATATTTTCTATATAATATATGCCGAAATGATCGGTAACATCTGTGATGATTATTCCAGACAAACAGGTTGCTGTTATATTATTTGAGAAGAGGTGATCTATTAACGTTGCTGAGTGAGTGGTTATGCGAGTGGGTCGGGTGATACACGGTAGAAAACCCTGACTGACCATGAGGTCTAGAAAGATTTGGGTTTTAGGATGATAATTTGTTTTCAGTAGGTCGATGTTGAAGTCTCCCATAATATATGCCTCTGTGCGTTCCAAATTAATTAGGTCAGTTATTTCATTTAGTTTTGTAAGAAAGAGATCTATATCCGCTTTTGGTTGTGTATTTGGTCTATATATGACCCCAATTAGTTTCTTAGTATTATTTACCTTGATTTCGACAAACAGGGACTCAAATACATGGGGAATAAAAGCAGACAAATCGTTTCGTATTATGGGTGCCAGACCCTCCTTAACGTAAAGACCCACCCCACCCCTCCCGTCATCCCCCTCAGGTCGCGTCTTATTAATGAGTGGATAATAGCCGTCCAAGTGGTACGACATATTGGAAGGTATTCGAAATATTTCGGTTAACCCTATAACACTAAAGGCATTTTTCAAACCATGTAAGTCACTTAACAGTTCATTCAAGGAGTCCCAGTGTGCATTTAAACTTTGGCAGTTTAAATGAAACATTGAGAATTGATCACTTTGCTTGCTGTTCATTGATTGAAATTCTTTGGGTGAGTAATAACTACAGTCGCCTGTATTATCTTTAAATAGGGAATCTTCATCATTGGAAAGTTCACATGTTCTGTCATTATAGACCTTAATAAAGTCAAATTCCGGGTTCGTCTGTATCTCGTCGAGACTAATGTTACCCGCCATTATTCACAAAAACACTGCCAAGTCGAGCAATTTCGTGCCAATTCATAAACACAGAAGCATAATTTGACCGTTGCCTGTTAATATTTTCAGATGATCTGAGAACTCTCACAGCCATATATATATTGTGTATATGGTGTGTTTTACCTGCACTTAAATAATCAGTCGTGTACAATGCAGGAACATTTGTATGCGCAATGCACTGAAAAATAAACACAAACATCAACAAGAACATATATACAAGTTTCATGATTGTAGAAGGAAGGATTTTGAGAGGGAGAGGTGGAATGGTGTGTTATTGAGATGGTTCTTATCCATGGTTCATACAGAACCTTAGGGGAAAATTCAAGAGTTTCGCAAGGGTTATTCAAGACCGAGATTCAGTTTGCAATGGCTGAATTATATTATTCCTTCAATAATTAGTAATTCGTGCCCTAGGACGAGAAAGCTGCCAGCTGCAATGCCAGCTCATTCCAGCCGGCACCCCCGGCAGAATGGTGGTGTTGGTCACCAGGTCCCAGTTTACCAATAACTTGTTTACCTTAGTAAACAAGCCTAAAACATTGAGTTACTCGACCCTTAGAATTGGGGTCCAGGTGGAGGACTGATAAGGGTGACCGTGTTACATTCTAGTGTATATGGACGTCAGTACACATACATGTATCACACACCACGTATAGCATGATACCTGGGAGAAAAGTACAGAAAATTCCAAGCGAAATGCATTTCCAGGGTACAAACCTGTTAAGATATTATGTTTGGTAATACTGTATTAATTGTTATTTTCTGAGGAACAAATTGTAGGTCACGAACTACATTGAACAGGGGCAAACATTCATTTCTCAATCATAAGACTGACAGACTTTGTATGACAAACTGTTGTTCCTCGTGGGATCCATTACTTGCTTTGGCTGGAGAAACTTACTCTCACTACCACTAATAGTTTAACATAGCCGTGGTCAACCAATAAGTTGACCACAGGTATGTTAAACCATCAGTGGCAGTAAAAACATTTCACGAAATGATAGGAGGGGGGGGGGGGGGGCATGTCTATATCTCTCCTGCCAGCTATTAGCTTTCTTTACATTTCATGAAAGGATAGGGTGGGGGGGGGATATCTATATCTCTCTTGCTAGCTTTTAGTTTTTTACTCCCTAGTTCTTATCATATATATACACTTCGATACATATATATATATATGTATAAACATATACTAATCACGATTTGATTCACATTACCACGTGCTAGCAACGACTTGAGAATCTATGACATCCATGCATATTAGCCCAAATACACATTGAATTTACTGGTACATTTGTCATGAATTGACAAAACAAGTATTGATCCATTATATATTCATGGACCAGATAGGCAGGGGGGGGGGGGGGAGGGGGGGGGGGGGGGGGGGGTATGTCAACATATCTGTTATCACCTAATAATCCATATTATCTTAGATTTCCGGGAATTCCACAGAAGGTGAGGGCATATCAACATTTCCATACATATATGTATAAACATATATTAATCATGATTTGATTCACATTACGACGTGCTAGCAACGACATTGAGTATTTATGACATTCATGCACATTAGCCCACCAAATACACATTAAATTTTCTGGTACATTTGTCATGAATTGACAAAGGAAGTATTGATCCATGATATATTCATGCACCAGATAGGCAGGGTGGGGGGGGTATGTCAACATATATGTTATCACCTAATAATCCATATTATCTTAGATTTTCGGGAATTCCACAGGGAGGGGGGGGGGGGGGGGTGGGGGAATATCAACATTTCATTACCACACTCCGGTATAATATAATTAGGTATAATATTCATACATAGCAGCTCTGTCAATATGGAATTTCAGCAAGACCAATATGCATGAGTGTACACATAATCATATATACATATATTACGTTTACTTTCCGGTACATTTGTCATGAATTGACAAAAGGAGTATTGATCCATTATATATTCATTGCACCAGATAGGCAAGGGGGTGGGGGGTGGGGGGGGGGGGGGTGGGGGTATGTCAACATATCTGTTATCACCTAATAATCCATATTATCTTAGATTTCCGGGAATCCCACACAGGGGTGGGGGCATATCAACATTTCCATTACCACACTCCGTTATAATTAGGAATAATATTCATACATAGCAGCTCTGTCAATATGGAATTTCAGCAAGACCAGTATGCATGGGTGTACACATAATCATATATACATATATTACCTTTACTTTCCGGGCATCCATTACCATATATATATGTATAAACATATATTAATCATGATTTGATTCACATTATCACGTGCTAGCAACGACATTGAGAATTTATGACATTCATGCATATTAGCCCAAATACACATTGAATTTTCTGGTACATTTGTCATGAACTGACAAAGGAAGTATTGATCCATGATATATTCATGCACATGATAGGCAGGGGGTGGGGGTGGGGGGGGGGGGGTATGTCAACATATCTGTTATCACCTAATAATCCATATTATCTTAGATTTCCGAGAATTCCACAGAAGGTGGGGGCATATCAACATTTCCATTACCACACTCCGGTATAATATAATTAGGTATAATATTCATACATTGCAGCTCTGTCAATATGGAATTGCAGCAAGACCAATATGCATGAGTGTACACATAATTATATATAAAAGGAGTATTGATCCATTATATATTCATTGCACCAGATAGGCAGGGGGGTGGGGGAGGGGGGGGGGGTATGTCAACATATCTGTTATCACCTAATAATCCATATTATCTTAGATTTCCGGGAATCCCACACGGGGTGGGGGCATATCAACATTTCCATTACCACACTCCGTTATAATATAATTAGGAATAATATTCATACATAGCAGCTCTGTCAATATGGAATTTCAGCAAGACACACATAATCATATATACATATATTACCTTTACTTCCCGAGCATCAACATGCATGGCTATATATATATATAGACATACATACATACCCCCACCCCCACCCACACGTACCTATACAATGGGGATTTTCGCATTTAATAGCATTTATTTTGTAAATGGTGTTGGGGGGGGGGAGAGTACACAAAATAGGGGTCTTCATTCAGTAATTCCACATTAAGTGCCCAATTTGGGCCATTATTGTCATTTAAAATAGCATCTCATTTATTCGGCGATGTGGGGGGGGGGGGGGGTATGTATTTAATAGCATTTCTTTTGTAAATGGTGGTGGGGGGGGGGGGGGGGGGTCTTCATTCAATAGTTCCACATTAAGTGCCCAATTTGGGCTATTATTGTCATTTAACATAGCATCTCATTTATTCAGCAATGGGGGGGGGGGGGGGGGGGTACGCATTTAATAGCATTTCTTTTGTAAATGGTGGGGGGGGGGGGGGGGGGGTGACACAAAATAGGGGTCTTCATTCAGTAATTCCACATTAAGTGCCCAGTTTGGGCCATTAGTGTCATTTAAAATAGCATCCTATTTATTCGGCGATGGACGGAGAGGATTTTCACATTTAACAGCATTTCTTTTGTAAATGGTGGGGTGGGGGGGGGGGGGGGTGAGGGAGACACAAAATAGGGGTCTTCATTCGGTAATTCCACATTAAGTGCCCAGTTTGGGCTATTATTGTCATTTGAAATAGCATCTCATTTATTCTGCGATGGGGGAGGGGTGGATTTTCGCATTTGATAGCATTTCTTTTGTTAATGGTGGGGTGGTGGGGGGGGGGGGGGGGAGTGCAACTAGTACAACTAGCAGTTTGGGGATTTGAAATCTACAATCCCACAAAAGGGAATTTAACATAAATTCAGTCAGGCTATGGCTGGCATTTAAATTACATTCTTTTCGTAAATTGTAAATTGGGGGAAGGGTACAGTATTTTGGCAGTGTTTTGGCCTATCACTGGCATTCATGTGGTAATGCCAGTAATAGTGTGGTATAAAAGCGTGGTATTTAATGGAGTATTAAATGGAGGGAGTAGCACACACATGCATATGCACTTGTACATGCACATGCTTATTAGGATGTCAGTGAGCAAACTAGATCAAACTAGATCAAGTTCACGTATTCATTAGATCTTCTCTATGTCCAACCTTGACCTAATAGGTACAATCTGGCCTCCATTTAATTTTATGAACAGTTTTCCGTCAATTGTCCAACAACTGTCTACCTTTTTAGATTTTTTCAATGACAGTGCCTCCTTAAAGAGGCCCAACTTAAACTTAGTCAGATCTTCGTTGATGAAACACCTCTCGAATCCGGAAATTTTGTTTTTTAACTTGCTTTTGTCTCTAAATAACTTCCTCCTAGCTCTATAGTTAGTAAAACGGACAATAATTTGTCGTGTGCTACCTTCCCGTTTTGGCCCGACCCGGTGTGATCTATCAATGTCACTTATACTTAACTCTGTCTGTAGTTTATCAGCAAGTGTTAAGATTATTTCGTCTGTGTTTTCATGTTCTGTTTCTTTCACTCCACTGACTCTTAGACTATACCTTCGAGTATATTGTTCCAACTCATCCACCCTCATTTCGAGATCGTTATTCCGCGCATTAAGTTTTGAATTTTCGGCTTTTAACATTACTATATCCTCTCTTAAATCTTTCGTTGCTTCCTTCACGGCCGTGCCAATAAGAGACTTGAAATCAGCTTAGAGTATCTTCTTGAGTTGATCTGCCAGAGCCACTACATCAACAGAGCTGCCCGATATTGCAGGACCATGTGGATTTGCACCTGTTGCCATTTTATCCTCCGGACTATCCCCCTCGTTGTCGGTGGCCCACTCCGATTCTTCAATCAGGTCGGTCAACTTACGAACAGCTTTGGCATGAATGTACTTTTGTGGGCTAGATCGTTTTCTTTTCCCTTTCGTGACAGCTTTGGGCATTACTTCATAGAATTAGACGATACCTCAAACACAAATAGAGTTAAATAAATTCTGATCATAGACTGATTATAGACAAAATCACACCACCATTGATCATGTAAACAAGGCTGGAAGTGAATGTTTGTGTGAGTGTTTATCTGTCGCCAAGGCAACGGTACGTCGAAGATGGGGAAGTTTAGGACTTTGTTCACAAAGACGCACTTAAAAGTCAACTTCCACAAAGCAATAACAACATTTCCATTTCATTCCGATATTCTACTATATCACCTACAATATAAACATTTCAGTTATACCATAACATCACCACTCCAACTCAAAAAACTGGCTTTTAGAAGCAGAGATCTACATTGTGTCTTCCTTCAGTACAAGCGCCATCTCTTCTGTGGGGGAGGCTGTGACACACCCACAGGTGAGGCTCAGTTGTACCCCACTGTGTGAGAAGCCAAGTCACCCCCACTGCAGGGGAGTAAGAGCCATATCCCCACTGCAGGTGAGTAAGAGACACACCCCCCCCCCCACCCCCACTGTGGAGGAATCCAAGTCGCACTGAATCTGAGTTGCACTCGAATACAGGGGAATATGAATTACACCCCCACTGTGGGGGAAGTATGAATCACAACCCTGGAGGCTGGTCACACCGCAACTGTGGGGGAGGCCGTGTCACACCCCCACTAGGACTAGGGAGGCTCAGTTGTACCCAAATTTGGGAGAATTCGAGTCACCCCACTGCCGGGGAGTAAGAGTCACATCTCCCAAGGCCAGAAAGTCACACCCCCATTGCGGAGGAGTATGAGTCAACCCCCTACTGCGTGGGAATATGAGATTCTGGGTCACCCCCACTGCAGGGAGTAAGAGTCACTCTTCCACTGCAGGGGAGTAAGAGTCACAGCCCCACTGTGGGGGAATCAAGAGTCACAACCGTACTGCAGGGGAAGTACGAGTCACAAACCCCACTGAGGTAGGTTGAGTCACACCAGCACTGTGAGGGGGTAAGAGTCACACCCCCCTCTGCAGGGAGTAAAAGTAACTCCCCCACAGCAGGGGAGTAAATCACATCACTCCCTGCGGGGGAGTCAAAGTCTCACCCCCACTGTGGGGGAGTAAAAGACACCCCACTGTGGGGGGAGTAAGGCTCACAACCTCAACCCCATTGCGGGGACGCATGAGTCACACATGCCCATTGTAGGGGAGGCTGGTCGCACCCCAACTGTGGGGGAGGATGTGTCACACCCACAGGTGAGGCTCAGTTGTACCCCACAGAGTGGGGGACTGCAGTACAGTTGTGACTCTGATTTGCCCACAGTGGGGCTGTGACTCTTACTCCCCTGCAGTGGAAGAGTGACTCTTACACCCCGCAGTGGGGCTGACACAGAATCTCATATTCCCATGCAGTAGGGGGGTGACTCATACTCCTCCGCAGTGAGGGTGTGACTTTCCCGCCTTGTGGGATGTGACTTTCCCGCCTTGTGGGATGTGACTCTAACTCCCCGGCAGTGGGTGACTCGACTTCTCCCAAAGTTGGGTACAACTGAGCCTCCCTAGTCCTAGTAGGGGTGCGACTTGGCCTCCCCCACAGTTGGGGTGTGACCAGACTCCAGGTTGTGATTCATACTTCCCCCACAGTGGGGGTGTAACTCATATTCCCCTGCATTCGAGTGCGACACATATTCAGTGCGACTTGGATTCCTCCACAGTGGGGGGGGGGGGGGGGGGGGGGGGAGTCTCTTACTCACCTACAGTGGGGATGTGGCTCTTACGCCCTTGCAGTGGGGGTGACTCGGTTTCTCACACAGTGGGGTACAACTGAGCCTCACCTGTGTGAATGACACAGCTTCCCCCAGAGTTGGGGTGCGACCAGCCTCCCGTACAATGGGCATGTGTGACTCATGCGTCCCCGCAATGGGGTTGTGGTTGTAAGCCTTACTCCCCCCACAGTGGGGTGTCTTTTAATCCCCAACAGTGGGGGTGAGACTCTGACTCCCCCGCAGGGAGTGATGTGATTTACTCCCCTGCTGTGGGGGAGTTACTCTTACTCCCTGCAGAGGGGGGTGTGACTCTTACCGCCTCACAGTGCGGGTGTGACTCAACGTACCTCAGTGGGGTTGTGACTCGTACTTCCCCTGCAGTATGGTTGTAACTCTGATTCCCCCGCAGTGGGGCTGTGACTCTTACTCCCCTGCAGTGGAAGAGTGACTCTTACACCCCGCAGTCGGGCTGACACAGAATCTCATATTCCCACGCAGTAGGGGAGTGACTCATACTCCTCCGCAGTGGGGGTATGACTTTCCCGCCTTGGGGGATGTGACTCTTACTCCCCGGCAGTGGGGTGACTTGACTTCTCCCAAAGTTGGGTACAACTGAGCCTCCCTAGTCCTCGTGTGGGTGTGACATGGCCTCCCCCACAGTTGGGGTGTGACCAGACTCCAGGGCTGTGATTCATACTTCCCCCACAGTGGGGGTGTAACTCATATTCCCCTGCATTCGAGTGCGACTCATATTCAGTGCGACTTGGATTCCTCCACAGTGGGGGTGTGTCTCTTACTCACCTGCAGTGGGGATATGGCTCTTACTCCCCTGCAGTGGGGGTGACTCGGCTTCTCAGACAGTGGGGTACAACTGAGCCTCACCTGTGGGTGTGACACAGCCTCCCCCACAGTTGGGGTGCGACCAGCCTCCCCTACAATGGGCATGTGTGACTTATGCATCCCCACAATGGGGTTGTGGTTGTGAGCCTTACTCCCCCCACAGTGGGGTGTCTTTTACTCCCCCACAGTGGGGGTGAGACTGACTCCCCCCCCGCAGGGAGTGATGTGATTTTCTCCCCTGCTGTAGGGGAGTTACTCTTACTCCCTGCAGAGGGGGGTGTGACTCTTACCCCCTCACAGTGCCGGTGTGACTCAACCTACCTCAGTGGGATTGTGACTCGTACTTCCCCTGCAGTACGGTTGTGACTCCGATTCCCCCACAGTGGGGCTGTGACTCTTACTCCCCTGCAGTGGAAGAGTGACTCTTACACCCCGCAGTGGGGCTGACACAGAAGCCCATATTCCCACACAGTAGGGGGATGACTCTTACAACTCCGCAGTGGGGGTGTGACTTTCCCGCTTTGGGGGATGTGACTCTTAATCCCCGGCAGTGGGCTGACTCGACTTCTCCCAAAGTTGGGTACAACTGAGCCTCCCTAGTCCTAGTGGGGGTGTGACATGGCCTCCCCCACAGTTGGGGTGTGACCAGACTCCATGGTTGTGATTCATGTGGCTCTTACTCCCCTGCAGTGGGGGGTGACACAGCTTCCCACACAGTGGGGTACAATTGAGCCTCACCTGTGGGTGTGACACAGCCTCCCCCACAGTGGAAGTGCGACCAGCCTCCCCTACAATGGGCATGTGTGGCTCATGTGTCCCTGTAATTGGGTTGTGGTTGTGAGCATTACTCACCCCACAGTGGGGTGTCGTTTACTCCGCCACAGTGGGGGTGAGACTCTGACTCCCCCGCAGGAAGTGATGTGATTTACTCCCCTGCTGTGGGGTAGTTACTCTTACTCCGTGCACAGGGTGGTGTGACTCTTACCCCCTCACAGTGCAGGTGTGACCCAACCTACCTCAGTGGGGTTGTGACTCGTACTTCCCCTGCAGTACAGTTGTGACTCTGATTCCCCCACAGTGGGGCTGTGACTCTTACTCCCCTGCAGTGGAAGAGAGACTCTTACACCTCGCAGTGGGGCTGACACAGAATCTCATATTCCAACGCAGTCAACCCACTGTGGAGGAATCCAATTCGCACTGAATCTGAGTCGCACTCGAATGTAGGGGAATATGAGTTACACCCCCACAGTGGGGGAAGTATGAATCACAACACTGGAGGCTGGTCACACCCCAACTGTGGGGGAGGCCATGTCACACCCCCAATAGGACTAGCGAGGCTCAGTTGTACCCAACTTTGGGAGAAGTCGAGTCACCCCACTGACGGGGAGTAAGAGTCACATCCCCCAAGGTGGGAAAGTCACACCCCCACTGCGGAGGATTATGAGTCCCCCCCCCCCCCCTACTGCGTGGGAATATGAGATTCTGTGTCAGCCCCACTGCGGGGTGTAAGAGTCACTCTTCCACTGCAAGGGAGTAAGAGTCACAGCCCCACTGTGGGGGAATGAGAGTCACAACCGTACTGCAGGGGAAGTACGAGTCACAACCCCACTGAGGTAGGTTGAGTCACACCTGCACTGTGAGGGAGTAAGAGTAACTCCCCCACAGCAGGGGAGTAAATCACATCACTCCCTGCGGGGGAGTCAGAGTCTCACCCCCACTGTGGCGGAGTAAATGACACCCCACTGTGGGGGGAGTAAGGCTCACAACCACAACCCCATTGGGGAATGCATGAGGCACACATGCCCATTGTAGGGGAGGCTGGTCGCACCCCAACTGTGGGGGAGGCTGTGTCACAACCACAGGTGAGGCTCAGTTGTACCCCACTGTGTGAGAAGTCGAGTCACCCCCACTGCAGGGGAGTAAGAGCCATATCCCCGCGGCAGGTGAGTAAGAGACACACCCCCACTGTGGAGGAATCCAAGTCGCACTGAATCTGATTCGCACTCGAATGCAGGGGAATATGAGTTACACCCCAACTGAGGGGGAAGTATGAATCACAACCCTGTAGGCTGGTCACACCCCAAATGTGGGGGAGGCCGTGTCACACCCCCACTAGGACTAGGGAGGCTCAGTTGTACCCAACTTTGGGAGAAGTCAAGTCACCCCACTGCCGGGGAGTAAGAGTCACATCCCCCAAGGCGGTAAAGTCACACCCCCACTGCGGAGGAGTATCAGTCACCCCCCTACTGCATGGGAATATGAGATTCTGTGTCAGCCCCACTGCGGGGTGTAAAAGTCACTCTTCCACTGCAGGGGAGTAAGAGTCACAGCCCCACTGCGGGGGAATCAGTCACAACCGTACTGAAGGGGAAGTACGAGTCACAACCCCACTGAGGTAGGTTGAGTCACACCCGCACTGTGAGGGAGTAAGAGTCACACCCCCCTCTGCAGGGAGTAAGAGTAACTCCCCCACAGCAGGGGAGTAAATCACATCACTCCCTGCAGGGGAGTCAGAGTCTCAGCCCCACTGTGGGGGAGTAAAAGACACCCCACTGTGGGTGAGTAAGGCTCACAACCACAACCCCATTGCAGGGACACATGAGTCACACATGCCCATTGTAGGGGAGGCTGATCGCATCCCAACAGTGGGGGAGGCTGTGTCACACCCACAGGTGAGGCTCAGTTGTACCCCACTGTGTGAGAAGCCGAGTCACCCCCACTGCAGGGGAGTAAGAGCCATATCCCCACTGCAGGTGAGTAAGAGACACACCCTCACTGTGGAGGAATCCAAGTCGCACTGAATCTGAGTCACACTCGAATGCAGGGGAATATGAGTTACACCCCCACTGTGGGGGAAGTATGAATCACAACCCTGGAGGCTGGTCCCACCCCAACTGTGGGGGAGGCCATGTCACACCCCCACTAGGACTAGGGATGCTCAGTTGTACCCAACTTTGGGAGAAGTCGAGTCACCCCACTGCCGGAGAGTAAGAGTCACATCCCCCAAGGTGGGAAAGTCACACCCCCCCCCCCACACTGCCGAGAAGTATGAGTCACCCCCTACTGCATTGGAATATGAGATTCTGTGTCAGCCCCACTGCCGGGTCTAAGAGTCACTCTTCCACTGCAGGGGAGTAAGAGTCACAGCCCCACTGTGGGGGAATCAAAGAGACAACCATACTGCAGGGGAAGTACTTGTCACAACCCCACTGAGGTAGGTTGAGTCACACCCGCACTGTGAGGGGGGAAGAGTCACACCCCCCTCTGCACGGAGTAAGAGTAACTCCCCCCACAGCAGGGGAGTAAATCACATCACTCCCAGCGGGGGAGTCAGAGTCTCACCCCCACTGTGGGGGAGTAAAAGACACCCCACTGTGGGGGGAGTAAGGCTCACAACCACAACCCCATTGCGGGGATGCATGAGTCACACATGCCCATTGTAGGGGAGGCTGGTCGCACCCCAACTGTGGGGGAGGCTGTGTCACACCCACAGGTGAGGCTCAGTTGTACCCCACTGTGTGAGAAGCCGAGTCACCCACACTGCAGGGGAGTAAGAACCATATCCCCACTGCAGGTGAGTAAGAGACACACCCCCTCTGTGGAGGAATCCAAGTCGCACTGAATCTGAGTCGCACTCGAGTGCAGGGGAATATGAGTTACACCTCCACCGTGGGGGAAGTATGAATCACAACCCTGGAGGCTGGTCATACCCCAACTGTGGGGGAGGCTGTGTAACACCCCCACTAGGACTAGGGAGGCTCAGTTGTACCCAACTTTGGGAGAAGTCGAGTCACCCCACTGCCGGGTAGTAAGAGTCACATCCCCCAAGGAGGAAAAGTCACACCCCCACTGCGGAGGAGTATGAGTCACCCCCCTACTGCGTGGAAATATGAGATTCTGTGTCAGCCCCACCACGGGGTGTGAGAGTCACTCTTCCACTGCAGGGGAGTAAGAGTCACAGCCCCACTGTGGGGGAATCAGAGTCACAACCGTACTGCAGGGGAAGTATGAGTCACAACCCTACTGAGGTAGGTTGAGTCACACCGCACTGTGAGGGGGTAAGAGTCACAGCCCCCCCTCTGCAGGGAGTAAGAGTAACTCCCCCACAGCAGGGGAGTAAATCACATCACTCCCTGCGGGGGAGTCAGAGTCTCACCCCCACTGTGGGGGAGTAAAAGACACCCCACTGTGGGGGAGTAAGGCTCACAACCACAACCCCATTGCGGGGAGGCATGAGTCACACATGCCCATTGTAGGGGAGGCTGGTCGCACCCCAACAGTGGGGGAGGCTGTGTCACACCCACAGGTGAGGCTCAGTTGTACCCCACTGTGTGAGAAGCCGAGTCACACCCACTGCGGGGGAGTAAGAGCTATATCCCCACTGCAGGTGAGTAAGAGACACACCCCCACTGTGGAGGAATCCAGGTCGCACTGAATCTGAGTCGCACTCGAATGCATGGGAATATATGAGTTACACCCCCACTGTGGGGGAAGTATGAATCACAACCCTGGAGGCTGGTCACACCCCATCTGTGGGGGAGGCCGTGTCACACCCCTACTAGGACTAGGGAGGCTCAGTTGTACCCAACTTTGGGAGAAGTCGAGACACCCCACTGCTGGGGAGTAAGAGTCACATCCCCCAAGGCGGGAAAGTCACACCCCCACTGCGCAGGAGTATGATGCACCCCCCCCTACTGCGTGGGAATATGAGATTCTGTGTCAGCCCCACTGCGGGGTGTAAGAGTCACTCTTCCACTGCAGGGGAGTAAAAGTCACAGCCCCACTGTGGGGGAATCAGAGTCACAATCGTACTGCAGGGGAAGTACGAGTCACAACCGCACTGAGGTAGGTTGAGTCACACCCGCACTGTGAGAGGGTAAGAGTCACACCCCCCTCTGCAGGGAGTAAGAGTAACTCCCCCACAGCAGGGGAGTAAATCACATCACTCCCTGCGGGGGAGTCAGAGTCTCACCCCCACAGTGGGGGAGAAAAAGACACCCCACTGTGGGGGGAGTAAGGCTCACAACCACAACCCCATTGCAGGGACGCATGAGTCACACATGCCCATTGTAGGGGAGGCTGGTCGCACCCCAACTGTGGGGGAGGCTGTGTCACATCCACAGGTCAGGCTCAGTTGTACCCCATTGTGTGAGAAGCCAAGTCACCCCCACTGCAGGGGAGTAAGAGCCATATCCCCACTGCAGGTGAGTAAGAGACACATCCCCACTGTGGAGGAATCCAAGTCGCACTGAATCTGAGTGGCACTCGAATGCAGGGGAATATGAGTTACACCCCCACTATGGGGGAAGTATGAATCACAACCCTGGAGGCTGGCCACACCCCAACTGTGGGGGAGGCTGTGTCACACCCCCACTAGGACTTGGGAGGCTCAGTTGTACCCAACTTTTGGAGAAGTTAAGTCACCCCACTGCCAGGGAGTAAGAGTGACTACACTGGCGCGAATCCAAGTGGATTCGCGTCAATTTACTGCTTGGATTCACTTTATGTATGATGTCGTTGATTCATGATGAAGTTCTGACCTGGGTTATCATAAAATATATAATTATGAAAAACTGTCTATTCACATTTCTTGAGTTTGGTATCAAGTCATGGCTGCTGAAGCAGCCATGACTTGATTTGATACCAAACTCAAGAAACTGTGAAGCATCTGGTAAATCATGGGTGGAAATTTCGACACTTATTTCGTGATCTCACCAGCAACATTCAGCTAGTTTTTGCACAATTTCATATCATTATTTATTTATTTAAGGGTGTTTAAGGTCACAGATTTATGCACAATGGCTCATCATACTACTCACGAAGACAAGAAGATAATTTTCTGCTCGGAACTGTTTATAAGTATTTTCTTTTAATATTAGTTGTATTTCAGGGAAGTTTTTTATATATTTAGTTTTGCAAGTGTGTTTGGGAGGACCCTACAGTGTAATAAGGGGGTTTAGTTGATAGGTTTTTCCAGTTTTGTTGTTTGTTTGCCATAGTTGCCTTTTTTCGTGTGTGTTTGTTGTGCTGGTGTTTGTGTCGTTTTCGGTCATTGGATTCTGTTAAATATTTGTAACCATGAATGGTAAGTGCACGACGGGTGTCCAGATGGAGGTAAGTATGGGTGTTAAGGGAGGTCTGGGGGAGGTGAGTCGAGGGGTGCAGGTGGGGGAGAGTGAGGATACGGAGGCGTGCAGACAGTGTAATATGAGGTATGGTGGTGGTCGGTCAATGGAGAGTAGTGGGGTATGTGCGAATTGCAGGGATATTTTACAGTTGTTAGAGAAGTGTGTTGGATTCGAGCGGGAGATTGCAGAGCTGAGAGGGAGGTTGGGGTGGGCTGGTGTATCTGGAGTTACCCCGTTGAAGGTTACCTACGATGGTGAGGTTGAAGGTGGGTGGAAGGTCATTGTGGACTCAAGGAGGAAACTGGGAAGCAGGAAACGTGGGGGAATAATGCTTGATGTGGGGGTGTAACTGAGGAGGGGGGTTCTAGTAGGAAAATTTGGAAGGTGGCGTCAGGTCAGGGCTGCGCCAAGTCCGGAAGCCAGAGTCGGCATAAGGCTGCCAAGGTTGCTAGGTGGTGTTTAGAAAACAGGTTTAGTGTTTTAGACTCAGATACCCCTGGGGATGAGAGTGAGGGGGAAAGTGTGAGGGGTGGGATGGTTGTTGATGATGATAGGCCAGACGGGGTAAGGAGGGCGGTCAAGAGAAAGAGGGGGTCAGGAGCTTGCAAAACGAGAGGAGGTGCGGATGATATAGGAGCTGGGGCCAGAAGAAGAAAATTAGTTGTAGCGGGGAGCAGCATTGTACGTGGGATTGACAATGTAGTTTGTGGTCCTGATTGTGCTTTCCGGGGGCGAAGGTGGAGGATCTCAGGGACCGGGTAGATGGCATTGTGGCAGGGTCAGGACCGGAACCGGTAGTGGTGGTCCATGTGGGGACCAACAATATCAGGGAGAGAAGGTCAGTAAGTTCGGTGGAGTCGTATAGAGGCTTAGTCGGCAAACTGCTAAGTAGGAATGCAAGGGTAGTCGTATCCGGGGTCCTTCCTGTCCTTGGAGGTGGAGACGAACGGAACTCAAGGATTTTGGCCCTAAATGAGGAGTTGGAGGACTACTGTGTTGATCTGGGAATACCCTTTATCGACCATTGGGACACGTTTTGGGGCAATGGGAGCATGTACGGGCGTGACGGGCTGCATCTTAGCCAGGTGGGGAAACGGGTATTGGGGGATAAAATTCTCCAAGTAGCAGAGCCTTTTTTGGAGAGGAGCAGGGTGGGAGGTCAGAGGCAAGTATAACTAGAGTGGACATAGGTGGGGTAATCAAGAGTGAGGGGGACAGAATAAGTTTACCAGGGCTAGCGCCAGAAAACAATGGGCCCAGTAGGCGGAAGCCCATGAGCCTCTGTACCCTGAAAGTGGGTTATAGCAACATCCAGGGTCTCCACCGGAAAGTAAGTGAAATTGCTACATTGATTGAGGCAGAGGAGTTTGATGTCATGGGCTTAAGCGAGACGTAGGTAAGACACGAAAAACGGGTAGACCAAGTAAGCAGGTGTGTGTGGATAGGTGTAGGGCGAACGGAAGGCCAGAAAAAGGGGGAAGGGGGAGGCATGTACATTAAAGAGGATTTAAAACCGTCGCTGATCACAGATCTGGAAGATATCATCACCTTGGCTGAGGTGTCAAAAGAAATTGGATGGGTAAAGATCAGTCTGAGAAACAAAAGTATTGCCCTTGGGATTGTGCACTGTGCGGTGGAGGGAAGTAAACCCGAGTGGAATGACTCGATATACTCAACACTAAGGTCCAATATCACTTAACTCGAAAACAGGGGGCTCGGTATAATTCTGATGGGCGACTTTAATGGACACATAGGTGATAAGGAAGAAGGCATAGAGGGCGGGGACAAGAAAGTCAACAGGAATGGAAGGCAGCTGTTGAACTTCACAAATGAGCTCGGTCTGAAGATTCTGAACAGGAACGCTAGATGTAAGGGGAAATGGACCTGGGAGAGAAACAACAGAAAATCAATAATTGACTACATTCTCACAGATATGAATTTATGGAGGGAGGTGATAGGGGTAGAAGTGGACGATGAGGGAAAAATGGAGTTGGATAGTGATCACAACTTGATTACAGTGACGATGAGGGCCAAAAACCTAGAGAAAAGCAAAGGAAGCTTCAAGGAGGTTTGGGAACTCAAAAAGGATGCCGACTGGGCGAAGCTCAAAGAAAAACTGAAACCAAAGTTTGCAGCCGTACACAGGGGGGGGGGCAGTGTCCAGAAGATGGCCGACGCCATAGTTGCGAGCCTAGTGGAGGCAGGGAAGGAAAGTGTATGAAAGATTAGGGTGCCAACACGGGAACTTGGGTACAGAGTGAACGAAGAACTGAAAAGGGCCATAAAGGTTAGAAAAGCTAAATGTGCTGCATACAGGAGAAGTAGAAAACTTAAGGGGGTGGAAAGCAATGAGGCCATGGTAGTAAAGGAAGAATACCAACAAGCACGAAATAAAGTTAACAAGATTAAAGACGACAACCGGAGAGCGCGAAATAGCAGTCTTATTAGGACGATAAGAACGACAGGAGGGGGGGGGGGGGGGTGAGTTCGAGCGTATTTTGGAAATGGGTGAACAAACGTAACAGAGGGAAGAACCCACAGAGCATTAAAGTAGATGGCAGAGTTACAGAAGAGCGAGATCAAAACGCATTAGAACTTGGCAAGCACTGGGAAAAGGTAAACGACAAGCGATGGGGCATGGGGAACCCACCAGAGTGTTCGAACCAGGTCGAAGAAAATCTATCGAACTTCGTGTGCAGCGAAATCAAAACTGAGGAGGTGCGAAGGGTGATCCCGAAATTAAGGAATGGAAAAGAGGGAGGGGTGGACGAAATTCCTAACGAGTTTATCAAAAAAGGGGGAGAGGAACTCTTGGAAAGCCTAACTGCCCTATTCAATTTAGCCATAGAAAAACAAGAGGTCCCAAAGGAGTGGAGGGAAAGTAAAGTGACATTTATTCACAAAAAGGGGGAAAAAGACGTCTTGGATAACTATCGAGGGATCTCTGTCAGCAGCAACATTGGAAAAGTCTTTTGTAAAGTCCTGTATGGGAGATTAGAGGAGGTGATCGAAGAGAAGGGTTTTTTGGGAGAAATCCAGAATGGCTTCAGGAAGGGAAGGAGAGTCACTGACCATCTTTTCACGCTATCCCAAATGATAGAATCCACGAAAGCAAAAAAGAAAAAGATGTTCATGGCCTTTTTGGATGTTAAAAAGGCATATGATAGAATATGGAGGGAGGGTATGTGGCGCAAGCTGGAGGCTTGGGGGCGAGTTTGTTGGGATTATGAAAGCATTGTATAAAGATGTACAGAGTGAACTTAGCCTGGGAAACATTACAACAAAACGTGTGCCTATGGAGATAGGCCTAAAACAGGGGTGTATCCTATCGCCATTTTTTTTTGCATTGTACATCAAAGGTTTAGGAGATGAACTCCTGCATAGCGACGAGGGGGTTGCAGTTGGTGACTTGAAGATCCCAGGGCTACTTTTTGCAGACGATATGGTGCTAGTGTCAGAAAGCGAAGAGGGGCTAGCGAAGATGCTGGGAATTGTTGGGAAATATGGGAGCAAATGGAGACTCGAACTTAATGAAAGCAAGAGCAAAGTTATACCCGTGGGCAAAGTGGACCCCACTCGAAGGTGGAGAGTGGGGGAGTTCTGCATTCCGGAAGGTAGCAGTAGACTTCTTAGTGTAGGAGAGACTAGTGACTATGAGTACCTGGGGGTAAATATAAACATCACAGGAAGAGGCATCTACCGAAACCACACAAATAAATTGATTCTGAAGGGGAAGCGAATCCTTAACCAAATGAAACTTATAGGGAGAAACAGTTTCAATAAGGTTTTCGTGTTGAAAAGTATTTGGGAAATGGTGGGTCTGCCAAGTATAACATAAGGTACGGAAGTTGTACCCCTAAACCACACAGCTGTTAAGAGCTTGGAAATCCTGCAGAACGATGCAGGCCGATGGATAACAGGCTCGAGTAATGCCGCAGCGCTAGAAGCGATCAGGGGTGATCTTGGGTGGATGAGGATCAAGGACAGGATAGACCTATTGAAACTCGGTTATCTTAATTATTTGGTAAATCTCCCCGATAGCCAATGGTGTAAAGTAATGTTCCTGAGAACTTTCAACTCAAATATCAAGACAGGGTGGATGGTCCAAGTGAGGGAGCTAGTGGAAAACTACTCATTGGAGATCTCGGACCTTGAAGATGGGGCAAACCAGGGCAAAAAGATCGTCAGAGAAAGGGTCATGGAGGATTGTAACCGTAATTGGCGAGAGGGGGTCAAATCAAAGAGGTCTTTGGGTGGCCTGCGTGATAAAGAGAAGCCTGGTTTTGAAGAGTACCTTGATGGCACCTTTGGGGGGTCACTGTTGTTCAAGCTGAGGTCGCGGTCCCTGGAGCTGAGGGGAAAAATTGGGAAAAACAGTGAAAAGGAGTGCCAGATGTGTAACTTGGGCGTGGTGGAGACCCTGGAACACTTTCTTATAGAATGCCCAAAATATCAGTCTAAAAGAACAAGATTCACGGGGAGTATAATGGGGAAGTGGGATGGGAGAATGAAGGACATGTGGTTAGGGGACGACTCAAAGGAGATGGTTAATATACTAATCGAAGAGATTGGGAAGAATGGGGCAAGGGATGTCATCAAGCAGTTCGTCTCCGAGTGTTGGGAGGAGAGAAGAAGCACGGGAATAGGGAGGCAGTTGGTAGAACATGGGTAACCAAGGCCTTCTCATACGAGAACCGCGACAAATCAGCGGCCAGCCGAAGTGTTGTTATTATTATGACCGCAATATGGATATAAAGTCAAGGGTTGTCAATCATTTATACCCCATGTTGCACCTTTTAGAGGATTTCCACCTCAATCATTGGCTTTACTTCCCGGGTTCCCACGGGGGATTTCATATCATGGTTTAAATGGATTCGCGTGAAAATATTTCGTGAGAATCATGTTAGATTCGTGTGAAACCAGACAAATTTTAAGCCCTGCTCTTACCCCCTCACAGTGCGGGTGTGACTCAACCTACCTCAGTGGGGTTGTGACTCATACTTCCCCTGCAGTACGGTTGTGACTCTGATTCCCCCACAGTGGGGCTGTGACTCTTACTCCCCTGCAGTGGAAGAGTGACTCTTACACCCCGCAGTGGGGCTGACACAGAATCTCATATTCCCACGCAGTAGGGGGATGACTCATACCCCTCCGCAGTGGGGGTGTGACTTCCCCACCTTGGGGGATGTGACTCTTACACCCCGGCAGTGGGGTGACTCGACTTCTCCCAAGATTGGGTACAACTGAGCCTCTCTAGTCCTAGTGGGGGTGTGACATGGCCTCCCCCACAGTTGGGGTGCGACTAGACTCCAGGGTTGTGATTCATATGGCTCTTACTCCACTGCAGTGGGGGTGACTCGGCTTCTCACACAGTGGGGTACAACTGAGCCTCACCTGTGGGTGTGACACAGCCTCCCCCACAGTTGGGGTGCGACCAGCCTCCCCTACAATGGGCATGTGTGACTCATGCGTCCCCGCAATGGGGTTGTGGTTGTGAGCCTTACTCCCCCCACAGTGGGGTGTCTATTACTCCCCCACAGTGGGGGTGAGACTCTGACTCACCCGCAGGGAGTGATGTGATTTACTCCCCTGCTGTGGGGGAGTTACTCTTACTCCCTGCAGAGGGGGGTGTGACTCTTTCCCCCTCACAGTGCGGGTGTGACTCAACCTACCTCAGTGGGGTTGTGACTCGTACTTCCCCTGCAGTACGGTTGTGACGCTGATTCCCCCACAGTGCGGCTGTGACTCTTACTCCCCTGCAGTGGAAGAGTGACTCTTACACCCCGCAGTGGGGCCGACACAGAATCTGATATTCCCACGCAGTAGGGGGGTGACTCCTACTCCTCCGCAGTGGGTGTGTGACTTTCCCGCCTTGGGGGATGTGACTCTTACTCCCCGGCAGTGGGGTGACTTGACTTCTCCCAAAGTTGGGTACAACTGAGCCTCCCTAGTCCTAGTGGGGGTGTGACACGGCCTCCCCCACAGTTGGGGGTGTGACCAGCCTCCAGGGTTGTGATTCATACTTCCCCCCACAGTGGGGGTATAACTCATATTCCCCTGCATTCGAGTGCAGGGGAATATGAGTTATACCCCCACTGAAGAAGGGGAGTAAATCAGATCATTCCCTGCGGGGGAGTCAGAGTCTCACCCCCACTGTGGGGGAGTAAAAGACACCCCACTGTGGGGGAGTAAGGCTCACAACCACAACCCCATTGCGGGGACGCATGAGTCACACATGCCCATTGTAGGGGAGGCTGGTCGCACCCCAACAGTGGGGGAGGCTGTGTCACACCCAAAGGTGAGGCTCAGTTGTACCCCACTGTGTGAGAAGCAGAGTCACCCCCACTGCAGGGGAGTAAGAGCTATATCCCCACTGCAGGTGAGTAAGAGACACACCCCCACTGTGGAGGAATCCAAGTCGCACTCGAATGCAGGGGAATATGAGTTACACCCCCACTGTGGGGGGAGTATGAATCACAACCCTGGAGGCTGGTCACACCCCAACTGTGGGGGAGGCCATGTCACACCCCCACTAGGAGTAGGGAGGCTCAGTTGTATCCAACTTTGGGAGAAGTCGAGTCACCCCACTGCCGGGGAGTAAGAGTCACATCCCCCAAGGTGGGAAAGTCACACCCCCACTGCAGAGGAGAATGAGCCACCCCCTACTGCGTGGGAATATGAGATTCTGTGTCAGCCCCACTGCGGGGTGTAAGAGTCACTCTTCCACTGCAGGGGAGTAAGAGTCACAGCCCCACTGTGGGGGAATCAGAGAGACAACCGTACTGCAGGGATAGTACGAGTCACAACCCCACTGAGGTAGGTTGAGTCACACCCGCACTGTGAGGGGGTAAGAGTCACACCCCCCTCTGCAGGGAGTAAGAGTAACTCCTCCACAGCAGGGGAGTAAATCACATCACTCCTGGTGGGGGAGTCAGAGTCTCACCCCCACTGTGGGGGAGTAAAAGACACCCCACTGTGGGGTAGTAAGGCTCACAACCACAACCCCATTCCGGGGACGCATGAGCCACGCATGCCCATTGCAGGGGAGGCTGGTCGCACCCCAACTGTGCAGGAAGCTGTGTCACACCCACAGGTGAGGCTCAGTTGTACCCCACTGTGTGAGAAGCCGAGTCACCCCCACTGCAGGGGAGTAAGAGCCATATCCCCACTGCAGGTGTGTAAGAGACACACCCCCACTGTGGAGGAATCCAAGCCACACTGAATCTGAGTGGCACTCGAATGCAGGGGAATATGAGTTACACCCCCACTGTGGGGGAAGTATGAATCACAACCCTGGAGGCTGGCCACACCCCAACTGTGAGGGAGGCCGTGTCACACCCCCACTAGGACTAGGGAGGCTCAGTTGTACCCAACTTTGGGAGAAGTCGAGTCACCCCACTGCCAGGGAGTAAGAGTGACTACACTGGCGCGAATCCAAGTGGATTCGCGTCAATTTACTGCTTGGATTCACTTTATGTATGATGTCGTTGATTCATGATGAAGTTCTGACCTGGGTTATCATAAAATATATAATTATGAAAAACTGTCTATTCACATTTCTTGAGTTTGGTATCAAATCAAGTCATGGCTGCTGAAGCAGCCATGACTTGATTTGATATCAAACTCAAGAAACTGTGAAGCATCTGGTAAATCATGGGTGGAAATTTCGACACTTATTTCGTGATCTCACCAGCAACATTCAGCTAGTTTTGGCACAATTTCATATCATTATTTATTCATTTAAGGGTGTTTAAGGTCACAGATTTATGCACAATGGCTCATCATACCACTCACGAAGTCAAGAAGATAATTTTCTGCTCGGAACTGTTTATAAGTATTTTCTTTTAATATTAGTTGTATTTCAGGGAAGTTTTTTATATATTTAGTTTTGCAAGTGTGTTTGGGAGGACCGTCGAGTGTAATAAGGGGGTTTAGTTGATAGGTTTTTCCAGTTTTGTTGTTTGTTTGCCATAGTTGCCTTTTTTCGTGTGTGTTTGTTGTGCTGGTGTTTGTGTCGTTTTCGGTCATTGGATTCTGTTAAATATTTGTAACCATGAATGGTAAGTGCACGACGGGTGTCCAGATGGAGGTAAGTATGGGTGTTAAGGGAGGTCTGGGGGAGGTGAGTCGAGGGGTGCAGGTGGGGGAGAGTGAGGATACGGAGGCGTGCAGACAGTGTAATATGAGGTATGGTGGTGGTCGGTCAATGGAGAGTAGTGGGGTATGTGCGAATTGCAGGGATATTTTACAGTTGTTAGAGAAGTGTGTTGGATTCGAGCGGGAGATTGCAGAGCTGAGAGGGAGGTTGGGGTGGGCCGGTGTATCTGGAGTTACCCCGTTGAAGGTTACCTACGATGGTGAGGTTGAAGGTGGGTGGAAGGTCATTGTGGACTCAAGGAGGAAACTGGGAAGCAGGAAACGTGGGGGAATAATGCTTGATGTGGGGGTGTAACTGAGGAGGGGGGTTCTAGTAGGAAAATTTGGAAGGTGGCGTCAGGTCAGGGCTGCGCCAAGTCCGGAAGCCAGAGTCGGCATAAGGCTGCCAAGGTTGCTAGGTGGTGTTTAGAAAACAGGTTTAGTGTTTTAGACTCAGATACCCCTGGGGATGAGAGTGAGGGGGAAAGTGTGAGGGGTGGGATGGTTGTTGATGATGATAGGCCAGACGGGGTAAGGAGGGCGGTCAAGAGAAAGAGGGGGCCAGGAGCTTGCAAAACGAGAGGAGGTGCGGATGATATAGGAGCTGGGGCCAGAAGAAGAAAATTAGTTGTAGCGGGAGCAGCATTGTACGTGGGATTGACAATGTAGTTTGTGGTCCTGATTGTGCTTTCCGGGGGCGAAGGTGGAGGATTTCAGGGACCGGGTAGATGGCATTGTGGCAGGGTCAGGACCGGAACCGGTAGTGGTGGTCCATGTGGGGACCAACAATATCAGGGAGAGAAGGTCAGTAAGTTTGGTGGAGTCGTATAGAGGCTTAGTCGGCAAACTCCTAAGTAGGAATGCAAGGGTAGTCGTATCCGGGGTCCTTCCTGTCCTTGGAGGTGGGGACGAACGGAACTCAAGGATTTTGGCCCTAAATGAGGAGTTGGAGGACTACTGTGTTGATCTGGGAATACCCTTTATCGACCATTGGGACACGTTTTGGGGCAATGGGAGCATGTACGGGCGTGACGGGCTGCATCTTAACAAGGTGGGGAAACGGGTATTGGGGGATAAAATTCTCCGAGTAGCAGAGCCTTTTTTGGAGAGGAGCAGAGTGGGAGGTCAGAGGCAAGTATAACTAGAGTGGACATAGGTGGGGTAATCAAGAGTGAGGGGGACAGAATAAGTTTACCAGGTCTAGCGCCAGAAAACAATGGGCCCAGTAGGCGGAAGCCCATGAGCCTCTGTACCCTGAAAGTGGGTTATAGCAACATCCAGGGTCTCCACCGGAAAGTAAGTGAAATTGCTACATTGATTGAGGCAGAGGAGTTTGATGTCATGGGCTTAAGCGAGACGTAGGTAAGACACGAAAAACGGGTAGACCAAGTAAGCAGGTGTGTGTGGATAGGTGTAGGGCGAACGGAAGGCCAGAAAAAGGGGGGAGAGGGAGGCATGTACATTAAAGAGGATTTAAAACCGTCGCTGATCAAAGATCTGGAAAATATCATCACCTTGGCTGAGGTGTCAAAAGAAATTGGATGGGTAAAGATCAGTCTGAGAAACAAAAGTATTGCCCTTGGGATTGTGCACTGTGCGGTGGAGGGAAGTAAACCCGAGTGGAATGACTCGATATACTCAACACTAAGGTCCAATATCACTGAACTAGAAAACAGGGGGCTCGGTATAATTCTGATGGGCGACTTTAATGGACACATAGGTGATAAGGAAGAAGGCATAGAGGGCGGGGACAAGAAAGTCAACAGGAATGGAAGGCAGCTGTTGAACTTCACAAATGAGCTCGGTCTGAAGATTCTGAACAGGAACGCTAGATGTAAGGGGAAATGGACCTGGGAGAGAAACGACAGAAAATCAATAATTGACTACATTCTCACAGATATGAATTTATGGAGGGAGGTGATAGGGGTAGAAGTGGACGATGAGGGAAAAATGGAGTTGGATAGTGATCACAACTTGATTACAGTGACGATGAGGGCCAAAAACCTAGAGAAAAGCAAAGGAAGCTTCAAGGAGGTTTGGGAACTCAAAAAGGATGCCGACTGGGCGAAGCTCGAAGAAAAACTGAAACCAAAGCTAGCAGCCGTACACAGGGGGGGGGGGCAGTGTGCAGAAGATGGCCAACGCCATAGTTGCGAGCCTAGTGGAGGCAGGGAAGGAAAGTGTATGAAAGATTAGGGTGCCAACACGGGAACTTGGGTACAGAGTGAACGAAGAACTAAAAAGGGCCATAAAGGTTAGAAAAGCTAAATGTGCTGCATACAGGAGAAGTAGAAAACTTAAGGGGGGTGGAAAGCAATGAGGGCCATGGTAGTAAAGGAAGAATACCAACAAGCACGAAATAAAGTTAACAAGATTAAAGACGACAACCGGAAGAGCGCAAATTGCAGTCTTATTAGGACGATAAGAACGACAGGAGGGGGGGGGGGGGGGGGGGTCGAGTTCGAGCATATTTTGGAAATGGGGTGAACAAACGTAACAGAGGGAAGAACCCACAGAGCATTAAAGTAGATGGCAGAGTTACAGAAGAGCGAGATCAAACGCATTAGAACTTGTCAAGCACTGGGAAAAGGTAAACGACAAGCGATGGGGCATGGGGAACCCACCAGAGTGTTCGAACCAGGTCGAAGAAAATCTATCGAACTTCGTGTGCAGCGAAATCAAAACTGAGGAGGTGCGAAGGGTGATCCCGAAATTAAGGAATGGAAAAGAGGGAGGGGTGGACGAAATTCCTAACAAGTTTATCAAAAAAGGGGGAGAGGAACTCTTGGAAAGCCTAACTGCCCTATTCAATTTAGCCATAGAAAAACAAGAGGTCCCAAAGGAGTGGAGGGAAAGTAAAGTGACATTTATTCACAAAAAGGGGGAAAAAGACGTCTTGGATAACTATCAAGGGATCTCTGTCAGCAGCAACATTGGAAAAGTCTTTTGTAAAGTCCTGTATGGGAGATTAGAGGAGGTGATCGAAGAGAAGGGTTTTTTGGGAGAAATCCAGAATGGCTTCAGGAAGGGAAGGAGAGTCACTGACCATCTTTTCACGCTATCCCAAATGATAGAATCCACGAAAGCAAAAAAGAAAAAGATGTTCATGGCCTTTTTGGATGTTAAAAAGGCATATGATAGAATATGGAGGGAGGGTATGTGGCGCAAGCTGGAGGCTCTGGGCTTGGGGGCGAGTTTGTTGGGATTATGAAAGCATTGTATAAAGATGTACAGAGTGAACTTAGCCTGGGAAACATTACAACAAAACGTGTGCCTATGGAGATAGGCCTAAAACAGGGGTGTATCCTATCGCCAATTTTTTTTGCATTGTACATCAAAGGTTTAGGAGATGAACTCCTGCATAGCGATGAGGGGGTTGCAGTTGGTGACTTGAAGATCCCAGGGCTACTTTTTGCAGACGATATGGTGCTAGTGTCAGAAAGCGAAGAGGGGCAAGCAAAGATGCTGGGAATTGTTGGGAAATATGGGAGCAAATGGAGACTCGAACTTAATGAAAGCAAGAGCAAAGTTATACCCGTGAGCAAAGTGGACCCCACTCGAAGGTGGAGAGTGGGGGAGTTCTGCATTCCGGAAGGTAGCAGTAGACTTCTTAGTGTAGGAGAGACTAGTGACTATGAGTACCTGGGGGTAAATATAAACATCACAGGAAGAGGCATCTACCGAAACCACACAAATAAATTGACCCTGAAGGGGAAGCGAATCCTTAACCAAATGAAACTTATAGGGAGAAACAGTTTCAATAAGGTTTTCGTTTTGAAAAGTATTTGGGAAATGGTGGGTCTGACAAGTATAACATACGGTACGGAAGTTGTACCCCTAAACCATACAGCTGTTAAGAGCTTGGAAATCCTGCAGAACGATGCAGGCCAATGGATAACAGGCTCGAGTAATGCCGCAGCGCTAGAAGCGATCAGGGGTGATCTTGGGTGGATGAGGATCAAGGACAGGATAGACCTATTGAAACTCGGTTATCTTAATTATTTGGTAAACCTCCCCGATAGCCAATGGTGTAAAGTAATGTTCCTGAGAACTTTCAACTCAAATATCAAGACGGGGTGGATGGTCCAAGTGAGGGAGCTAGTAGAAAACTACTCATTGGAGATCTCGGACCTTGACGTTGGGGCAAACCAGGGCAAAAAGATCGTCAGAGAAAGGGTCATGGAGGATTGTAACCGTAATTGGCGAGAGGGGGTCAAATCAAAGAGGTCTTTGGGTGGCCTGCGTGATAAAGAGAAGCCTGGTTTTGAAGAGTACCTTGATGGCACCTTTGGGGGGTCACTGTTGTTCAAGCTGAGGTCGCGGTCCCTGGAGCTGAGGGGAAAAATTGGGAAAAACAGTGAAAAGGAGTGCCAGATGTGTAACTTGGGCGTGGTGGAGACCCTGGAACACTTTCTTATAGAATGCCCAAAATATCAGTCTAAAAGAACAAGATTCACGGGGAGTATAATGGGGAAGTGGGATGGGAGAATGAAGGACATGTGGTTAGGGGACGACTCAAAGGAGATGGTTAATATACTAATCGAAGAGATTGGGAAGAATGGGGCAAGGGATGTCATCAAGCAGTTCATCTCCGAGTGTTGGGAGGAGAGAAGAAGCACAGGAATAGGGAGGCAGTTGGTAGAACATGGGTAACCAAGGCCTTCTCATATGAGAACCGCGACAAATCAGCGGCCAGCCGAAGTGTTGTTATTATTATGACCGCAATATGGATATAAAGTCACGGGTTGTCTGGGGCTGACACAGGTTGTCAATCATTTATACCCCATGTTGCACCTTTTAGAGGATTTCCACCTCAATCATTGGCTTTACTTCCCGGGTTCCCATGGGGGATTTCATATCATGGTTTAAATGGATTCGCGTGAAAATATTTCGTGAGAATCATGTTAGATTCGCGTGAAACCAGACAAATTTTAAGCCCAGCTCTTACCCCCTCACAGTGCGGGTGTGACTCAACCTACCTCAGTGGGGTTGTGACTCGTACTTCCCCTGCAGTACGGTTGTGACTCTGATTCCCCCACAGTGGGGCTGTGACTCTTACTCCCCTGCAGTGGAAGAGTGACTCTTACACCCCGCAGTGGAGCTGACACAGAATCTCATATTCCCACGCAGTAGGGGGGATGACTCATACTCCTCCGCAGTGGGGGTGTGACTTCCCCACCTTGGGGGATGTGACTCTTACACCCCGGCAGTGGGGTGACTCAACTTCTCCCAAGGTTGGGTACAACAGAGCCTCCCTAGTCCTAGTGGGGGTGTGACATGGCCTCCCCCACAGTTGGGGTGCGACTAGAATCCAGGGTTGTGATTCATATGGCTCTTACTCCACTGCAGTGGGGGTGACTCGGCTTCTCACACAGTGGGGTA